>CAMZMU010000058.1:5802721-6402721 GCA_947311845.1 Poa pratensis | reverse complement strand
ACAAAACAATATTTTATGCTCTCTATATGCCTTCGGGAACTACAGCTCTAGCACATGATGTTAATCCCTGCTTCCCTCTGCGAAGGGCCATTCTTTTACTTTTATGTTGAGTCAGTTTTCCCACTTCTTTCTGTCTACTTAAGCAAACATCATTGTCAACTCCAGTATAACAGTTTTTACATAACTTTGTGTTTGGTTGATCATATTCTTTGCATTGACATTATCTATATGATATACATGTTGAAAGTTGAAGCAAAAGCTGAAGCTATTATCTTCCTTTGTGTTGATACAAACACTTTCATGTTGAGAATTATTGCTGCTGTGACTAACTATTATGTTAGACTATTATATCTCTAAATGTTTTATAGTGTTATTCATGAAAGTTTGCACTTGTGTGATCACTTATGTTTACTCTTTATTTACTTGCTTGCAAACTATAGACCATTGGCTTGGATCACTTCATTCAGATCATGTGCATTACATTGTTATTTGATCAAAGATTGTGTTGGTAGCATGTCACTTCAAAAATTATCTGTTTTTATCGTTTACCTACTCGAGGACGAGCAGGAACTAAGCTTGGGGATGCTTGATACGTCTCAAACGTATCTATAATTTTTGATGTTCCATGCTGTTATTATATCAATTGCTACATGTTTTGGTTACACTTTATATCATTTTTATGCATTTTCTGGGACTAACCTATTAACAAGATGCCACAGTGCCAGTTCCCTGTTTTCTGCTGTTTTTGGTTTCAGAAAATCTATTAAGGAAATATTCTCGGAATTGGACGAAACAAAAGACATCGTCAATAATATCACGAGGAGATCACGGAGTCCAAAGGGGAGTCGGAGCAGACCCACCAGGGGGCCACGCCACACTAGGGCGCGGCCCAGGGTGGGCCCGCGCCCCCCTATGGCGTGGTGGCCCCCCTCGGCCACCGACGCCGCCTCTTCGCCTATATATTCTCCGCGACGCGAAAACCCTATTACGGTCGATCATATTCCACGAAAAGTTCCGTCGCGGCCGTCATCGTCAATCTCAGATCGGAGGAGTTCTGAAGCTCTTCCCGGCACCCTGCCGGAGGGGAGATCATCACCGGAGGGCTCTACATCACCATGCCTGCCTCCGGAGTGATGCGTGAGTAGTCCACCCCTGGACTACGGGTCCATAGCAGTAGCTAGATGGTTGTCTCTCTACCTTGTGCCTCCATGTTTAGATCTTGTGAGCTGCCTAACATGATCAAGATCATCTTATTGTAATGCTAGATGTTGTGTTTGCTGGGATCCGATGAATATTGATACCATGTTTATTCAAGTTGTTTATCTATGTGCTCTTGATCTTGCATGCTCTCCGTTGCTAGTAGATGCTTTGGCCAAGTAGATGCTTGTGACTCCAAGAGGGGGTATTTATGCTCGATAGTGGGTTCAGTCTCTAGATATCTGGATCAGTGACAGAAAGGTCTAAGATGGTAGATGTGCTGTTGCTACTAGGGATAAAACATTGGTGCAGTGTCCAAGGGCACTTGTATTGATTACATTACACACTTTACTTCATGCAATAATCTGTTGTTAGCAACTTAATACTGAATGGATGCGGATGCTGCCTTGAAGGTGGATTATTTAGGCATAGATGCGGTTGGAATAACGGTCTATGTACTTTGTTGTAATGCCCAACTAGATTTCATAGTAGACATCTTGGCATGTATTGCATTGTTATGCCCTCTCTATTTGTCAATTGCCCAGCTGTAATTTGTTTACCCAACATGCTAGTTATCTGTTCTGAGAGAGACACCACTAGTGAACTGTGGACCCTGGTCCAATTTCCTCATACTGTTTACACAACCTGCTGCAATCATCTGTTTCCTGTTACTTGCTGTTTTCCTGCTGTTTTCCACACCATACGTTTAACTCTTTGTTTCTGCAAGACCGGAGAGATTGACAACCTCTCTGTTTCGTGTTGGGCAAAGTTCTGGTTTGTGTCTGTGCAGATTCCACGTTGGTGCAAGCTCCCTAGCGCCAGGGGGAGTCAACATCAACAACCTTCCGATAGATCGTCAAGTCCTACTGGATTGATAACCTTGGGTAGATTTCTCAAGGGAAAACTTCTGCTGTCTACATCATAACCTTCCTCTTGGGGTTCACCAACACGTAGCCATCATTATGCCTCAATTAATCGTATCCTGGGACAAGCACATTACACTAAGAACGACAGTTATGCTCTCGAAGAAGTGCTCAAAGAAAGGATGGTGACTCAACATAAAAATAAAAGATTGGCCCTTCGCAGAGGGAAGCAGGGATTAACACGTGCTAGAGCTTTTTATTTTAAAAACAGAGGTAAAAAGTTTTGAGAGGTGTTTGTTAATTGTCAACGAATGGTAGCGGGTGAGATCACACATCATTTTTAAGTTTCAACAAGTAATCCATTAACCAAGTAAACATTGAAAACAGAGGATAAATAAAATATGTGACGATCCACTTATTAATGTAACTGGTGTTTGATGCTAAGATAAATAGATAATAAAATACAGCCGCTTCAAGTTTAGTTAAGTTCCTATGTTGCTCAAAAAACAAAGTTTAAAGGTTTGCAAACCGTGGGGTTATTGATGAAGAGGGATGCGGGGACATCCCCAAGCTTATGACTTTGGTAATTCTTCAATATTCCATAGTTTGGTGTTCCTTCATTCTCTGTGAAAAAAGTTCAACACAAAAACTTTCCCATTCTTTTCTGCGGTTAGACATTAGTACAATAGATAATATTTCCCAAGTGCTACTATTAAACCAAATAAAATTTTGTTTTTAAGTTACAGAAAGGTTGCTTAAATGGCCAACTTATAAATGAAAGGTAAGAACCATTAAAAATCAAATGAAAACGAAAAGAGGCCACTCTTGCAACAAAAGTCAGAATCTGTCCAGAAAAACAGCAGCTGGAAAACGCAATTTTTAGGTGCACTTAAACATGCCCGAAATTTTAGCCAATTTTTGTACATGCAGAGGATTAGGTGCTACAACATCAATAATTTGTTCGTGATTTTTAGAGCTTCCAGTAAAATATGAAAAATCGCGCAATAAACAGTAGATACCGAAAACAGAAAATCACTTTTTACATATGTATCAACTAAGCTAAATGGGTAAAACTTGGTACTTTATTTTTGATAAACTAAGAAACCAGAGGCTAAGCAAGACCTAAACATGCTAGCTACAGCAAGGAAAACTCTAAATAAAAATCAAAAGTAAAACCGAAATAAAATTAAAATAAAGAACCAAACAAAGAAGCAAAACAAAAGAAAATATTTTTGTTATTTTGAATTTATAAGTGAAAGTAAAGAAGCAATCGAAACCAAATAAGGAGCCTAATAAAACTAAAGAAGGTAAAACCAAGACATATAAAAGCAATTATAATACAAGTTAAGACAATACATATCATGTGGACGGGTAATATAGAGTATGAACGAGACAACCTCATGTTAGTTGATGAATAGGAGGATGACTCGGGCATCCCCAAGCTTAGATGATTGTATCTTCTTGAATATGTTCTTGGGATGCACCTACACATCCCCAAGCTTGAGCTCTTGCGTCTTCTTATTCATCTCATATCACCATATTGATTAGATCTTATAAGCTACATCTACATAAAACTTCACAAAACTCATTAGTAGGGTTAGTACTCATTAAATAAAATCCACTCATGTTCAAGCATTGACAAGTTTTATAATTTTTACTCAACATTAGCCACTGTATATACTAAGGTGTTCATGATTTCCGTTGTCCGTCGAAAAACTAATGAAACTAACAACACCAAGTACAATATTGAATAAACAAAGAAATCTGTCAAAACTGAACAGTCCGTAAAGATGGCATTCAACGAGATAGTTAAGTAGCTCAAATCGAAAAACTTTAGTCTAATGAAAGAAAGATAATAATCTCAGGTTTATGCACAAAAATTTTCAAGTCAAAATACTATTCTGAGATTTACCACGATTTTATTTACAGAGAAGCACAAAATCTGTCTAAACAGAACAGTCAGTAAAGATCGAATTTTTCGACCTATCTACGTACTTTAAATCAGAAAAAGTTAGTCTAATGAAATAAAGCTAATAAGCATAACTTTGCACTCAAGAAATTTCAGATCAAGATCACGTTCTGGTGATTTTAAACATTTAATACGGTGGAGCACAGAAAATCTGTTTCTGGACAGCAAAGTAAAACTATCAACTTTCAATTAACTAAAGACTATAATTAGCATTTAATTTTTATGTACAGAGGTATATACACAATATTTACATGTTTTTAATGAAAAGCTTCCATGGAAAGATTTGTTTTGATTTCATAGGCATGAACACAAGTGTTAAAGGTCGACCCCCATTTAACCATTACTCATCTTTCCAATCAATTTTCTTTTTGAAAACGTTTTTAGATAACAACTACACCTAATTTTTTTTGTAATTCGCATTCCCTATCCATAGTAAGATAAAGAACAACTTAATACTGAAAATAAAAACTATTTAGAGATAAATCAAACAAGTGCACACAAGAACATCACCCTACGCTATGGCTCCCCGGCAACGGCGCCAGAAAAGGTCTTGATAACCCACAAGTATAGGGGATCGCGTGTAGCCTTTTCGATAAGTAAGAGTGTCGAACCCAACGAGGAGCTAAAGATAGGATAAGTATTCTCTCAAGTTCTATCAACCACTGATACAACTCTACGCACACTAAACGTTTGCATTATCTAGAAAATAAAACTACGGTAGCAATACGGGTATGAGAGCTAGTTTTGCAAGATAATAAATACAAGAAAGTAAATGTTAGTACTGCAGCAATAAAATACACTAAGTAACCATATACTAACAGTACCATGAGTGTGGAAAAGTGGTGATAATTGTGGTGGCTTTGTCCAAGATTAATTAGTGAAGGTACTTGGTTCATTGTCTTCGATGTAGTTTTCTATGTGGGAGAGGCTAAATATACATGCACTCCACTAATTGGGATTACAAGTACTATATGATTGGATTGTTAGAAAGCATCCGCAAATACTAACAATGCATTAAGGTTTCCCCAACCATAGCCTTAAGTTCAAGGTCCTCTTACTCCCATACGTGCAACTAATCGGTTCGCGTTCTCAGCTTTCTGTCACTCCGGCAGAACTTCCCCCGCTTCGTTACAAATACTACCAACCCTAGGGTGTTTGATCCATGCGCGCACAAGTATAATGGACACCAAAGGACAGCACCATATAGACATACAACTCTAATGAACCTCATGCATTCAATTAAGCAATCAAAAGACAAATAAACTACGGAAACATGATGTAAATCATAGGATAAATATTATAGCATCAAACACCATGTTTACATAGGACGGTACAGAGGTTCGTGGGAGGATGAACCACTGAATACAAGGAGGAGATGGTGATGGACATGGCGGTGAAGACGGCGGAGAGGGGCAGCGCGGCGGCGCAGGGCGGCGGCGGCGCCGGCGGTGCGGGGAACTCCTTTCCCCGCCGCCGGCAAGCTTGCGGAGCGCCGCCCCTTAGCCTCCCTCCTTCATGGCTTCTTGGGAGCCCTCCCCCATGGAGATGGGATCCATGGGGGAGGCAAAAACGTGGCTTTTGGTGGCTGAAATTCGTGGGTGGAGGAGTCCTCCACGAATTAGGTTTCCTCCCTTTATATATCTTTTCGGATTTCCGCCACCCCCTTTTAGTGTTCCACCAAAACGGGCCTACAGGCCGCGTCCGAACTCCGATTGGGCTGATCTCGGGCTTAAAATCTTCGTATGGAAAATTGTGACAACTTTCGTAACAGCCAGGTCTCCATTTGACGTCATCTTCGAGGGTCAAACTGGCAAACTTCGTAAAAAGTTCTCAGACAGATTTCAGGAAAGTCCCAATTCGACTCCAACAAGGTTTCCTCTTATATTCTTGATAATTTCTACACATCAAAGAGTAAAACAAGAACATTGTGCACTTTTGCAACTATTAGTAGGTTAGTCCAAATAAATAATAAACTTAATATAAAACAATTGCTAAAAGCATAAAAATGACATGAAACAATCAAAAATTATAGATACGTTTTGGACGTATCAGAGGTCAGAGAGAGAAAGTGAGACTGGTGCGGCTGCTGCTGCTCGGCGGTGGCATCGAGGGTTCCTGGGGTCTGCACCCTCTGCAGCAGCTTCCAAGCGACGGCGAGGATGCGCCGCTGCTATCCTTGGCCACTGGAGTGGCCCTGCTGCGCTCGGCCTGTGCGGCTTGAGCATGTTCTTCCTCCTGCAGTGGAGGATCTTTATGGATCTCGGCGTGGCGGATTACACCGCTGCTTCACCAAGTGGTCTTGTCCCCGGTGGATGCAGAGGTGGCTGCGCAGCGAGGTCAACGACCGTCGGCGGAGAAGATGGACTTGATCGCGTTTGGCGATCTTCTGTAGGGTGCTTTATGCAAAATTTAGGGGCCTATGTGCGGTTTTTCCTCCTTATGGGGTCCTTTTTGTAAAATGTATGCACCACCGCTGATGAATGCAGTCTCTAGGTCCTTCGGGGCCTCCGCTTGTTCAAAAAAAATCACCTGAAGGGAAGCCCAAGGTTGACTAGCGTGGCGTCACATTTGACGCACACAATATTCCGCGGGATACTCTGCGAACTGATCTTCTGTTGCTCTGCCGACCTGTGTCCCGATTTGGCTACTACACGTCCAGTCATCCAAAATTTCTTGCAAGTCCTATAAAAAATTCAAAGTGTAGGAAGTTATCCATTCGCATGTCACTGCAAAATTTGCAGATTTACATTTTGAACCATAAAAAAAATGTTGGAGCGCAGCGCATACCTATCGGATCCCACAACCAAACGAGATTTTTGTGAGGATTGATCCAACTTATAAGTTGTGCTCCCCATAATCAATTTTGGATGTGTGAAAGCAAATATTGCATAATCCTTTCTTTAACCAGTTTTGATTTCGCATCAATTCACCTCTATCTTAGGAATGTTAATTCCGGAAGGAATTAATGGATTCTGTCACTCTTTTTATATCGATCTTGGCGTCTTATAAATAGCACAAGGCCTTGAGTCCATCGTATCATGTGTGCTTATTAATCTAGACTAGACGAGATCGTCAATAAGAACTCCCACCAAGGTTCGGGGGCCAAATGGCCAATATGAATATGCAGTTAGCAACGATTCAATTCTTTGCGCTCCTTGGATGCCACGCGTTCTCTGTGCAGTGTAAGTATACATATGTATCTATTTGTACCATATTAGATATACCCATATCTTTACAACAAGAATTACAACCTCCCTCCGTATCAAAAAGGTAGAGAGTCTTATATTTTGATATGGAGGGATTACTTTCTAATATTCTTGTGTATGTGTTTTCTTATTGATTGAGAGAACATGTGGCTGCAGCTAGAAGAAATCAAAGGTACCGACGAGTACACTGGTCCTCCGTTAATATTGCGTCTAAGAAATAAATGCGACGACAATACCAGTTGGTGTTGTGCAACAATGTGGCATGTTAGACACTGCTGGGAGAATCAGGATGATTGCATGAGTGTTTGCCCGCATAAGCCATCTTTTTCATTACCAATGGTGCGTGAGCAAATATAGTTGTAATCCGGGATCCGCCATATACTGTCAAAATGATTAAAAAATAAATAATAATATTCGCATGAGGCATTCAACATAACTTGTTTGGCAACATGAGGGAAGGGGAATAAGACTTTAACGCTAATTCCCTATATATTTTCATCTTAATTACCACGCCTCCCCCAAGTAAGAGATCGATGTGAATTTCATAGAGTGAATTCCAAAAATTCGTTTTGACACCCGAGCACATGTGCTCTCTATATCATGTCTTCCGTTATCTTCCCTCTCCAGCTCCCATGCTACCTAACAATCAGCGAATTACAAATCTCCGTACCCGTAACTCCAGAGGTCAACCAAGAAAGTTGTCGAAACCTAGGCGGGCCACAAGGCAACTAAAAAATTTCTCAGACAAATGTAAGCATCACATGAAGGAAATATAGTTTTCACAATAGTTCTAATACAAAAACACAAATATAGTACATTAAAAGTCACA
Organism: Poa pratensis; assembly: GCA_947311845.1. Taxonomy (NCBI): domain Eukaryota; kingdom Viridiplantae; phylum Streptophyta; class Magnoliopsida; order Poales; family Poaceae; genus Poa; species Poa pratensis. The sequence continues at coordinate 6,394,657 of CAMZMU010000058.1, read as the reverse complement.
ACATATTCAAATCTTCATATATGCTACTTCCCCCTTTCCTAAATATAAGATGTTTTAGTTTTTCTCAGTATTCTCTGATTCGTATGCATCTCGACACGTGTTTAGTATGTATATTCACTCATTGTATTTCATATATAGCTCACATAAACATCTTATAATCAGGAAATGAGGGAGTAGCAATTAGGAAGAACTCACAAAAGACTAATGAAACTTTAGTCTAAATAGCTCTCGCTCAGTGTAATATAATATCATATCATTGGACCATTCAATGTTGAGCTTGTTACGCAGTTTTCTTACTTGTCGGTATTCATTGTTGAAAATGCCCTTTCAACTAATATCGTTGACACCGATACTACGAAAACAACCTCAATGAGCTTATAGACCAAATGCTTCTTGGTTTCGACCATTTTTGTAACCAAACTTTCAAGATTTTTGCAAGTAAAAAAAGTGGATGAATTCTCACATGGTAAATTTAAGCCTCAAGTTGATCTTTTATGGTTGCACGGTCACCTTAAGAGAAGTCCACATGATAAATGAAGATAAGCGAACAAGTTTATCCACATCTAACACTGAGTGAAAAGTTCTTCGACACGAGAAGTTTTCAAAATTCATAGTGTTCACTATCTCAGATATAATACAGTCTAAAATACAGAATATTTCACATTGGTTTTTACACACTGATAGAAACCAACATTAACTACATCTAGGAAAGTTCGTGCAAAATAAATTACATCTAGGAAAGAATCAGTTTTTTTTTGAAACTCAAAAGTACTGAGCGTCAGATAGGAGCGCGCGGAAGACCCATTCTTGGACGTGAGATTGGGAATCGATCGATCTGTTGCTAATGCCTTCCTTCGTGGACCGTGGCACCCGGCTGATAGTCATGGGCTTTGCTAGGCCCTTGGCCTTTTATTGCTGCTTTCCTTCCCACTGTTGCTCAGCGCTGCTGACGATAGTGGGCTTAGTAAAACCTATATGACGCGTACCGCGGAGGTTACCATCCTCCGCGTAACCCCCGACTCCACTTGGGCCTGGCCCAGTCCCTGCCGACTGACCGTGCCGCACTGTTTTTTTTTTTTTTTTCCTTTTTCGTTTCTTTTCATTTTCTGTTTTTCTTTTTCGTTTCTTTTTTTGTTTTGTTTTCGGTTTCTTTTTTATTTTCTTATTTGTTTTTCGTTCTTTGTAAATTGTTTTTTGAAACTTGTTTAATTTTTGAAAATGTTTCCAAATTTATAATGGTTCCATATTTGAAAATTGTTCATTTTTTAAAATGGTTCCATTTTGAAAATGGTTCCAAATTTAAAAATTGTTCATTTTTTCAAATGGTTCCATTTAAAAAATGGTTCCAAATTTAAACATGGTTCCAACTTTAAAAATTGTTCATTTTTTGAAAATGATTCCAAATTTAAAAATGGTTCCAAATTTAAAACGGTTCCGAATTTAAAATGCTTCCAAATTTGAAAATTGTTCATTTTTTAAAATGGTTCCAAATTTTAAAATATTTCCAAATTTAAAAAAAATTCATTTTTTAAAATGGTTCCATTTTGAAAATAGTTCCAAATTTAAAAATGGTTCCATTTTGAGAATGGTTCCGAATTTAAAATGATTCCATATTTAAAATTGGTTCCAAATTTGAAAAAATTTCATTTTTTAAAATGTTTCCATTTTGAAAATGGTTCCAAATTTAAAAATTATTCATTTTTTAAAATGGTTCCATTTTTTATAATGGTTCCAAATTTTAAAATGGTTCCAAATTTAAAAATTGTTCATTTTTAAAAATGTTTCCATATTTGAAAATTCTTCATTTTTTTGAATGGCTCCATTTTGAATATGGTTCAAAATTTAAAAATTGTTCATTTTTTCAAATGGTTCCATTTTGAACATGGTTCCAAATTTAATTTTTTTTCATTTTTGAAAATGGTTCCAAATTTAAAATTGTTCCAAATTTAAAACTGTTCCGAATTTAAAATGCTCCCAAATTTTAAAATTGTTCCAAATTTGAAAATTGTTCATTTTTTAAATGGTTCCATTTTTTAAAATGGTTCCAATTTAAAAATTGTTCATTTTTAAAATGGTTCCATATTGAAAATAGTTCCAAATTAAAAAATGGATCCATTTTGAAAATGGTTCCGAATTTAAAATGATTCCATATTAAAAAATAGTTCCAAATTTGAAAATTGTACATTTTTTAAAATGGTTCCAAATTTAAAAACTGTTCATTTTTGAAAATAGTTAAATTTTAAAATGGTTCCAATTTTGAAAATGGTTCCAATTTTTAAAATTGTTCATTTTTTAAAACGGTTCCATTTTGAAAATATTTCCAAATTTAAAAATGGTTCCATTTAGAAAATGGTTCCGAATTTAAAATGATTCCATATTTAAAAATGATTTCAAATTTGAAAATTGTTTATTTTTTAAAATGGTTCCATTTTGAAAATGGTTCCAAATTTAAAAATTGTTCATTTTGGTTTCGATTTTTTGTTAAATGGTTCTGGTTTTTTAAAATGGTTCCGATTTTCGAAAAATGGTTCTATTTTTTAAAAATTATTCAGATTTAAAAAATGTTAGATTTAAAAAAGTCTCATATTTCCAGCAGTGCGTCCAGAAATAGCGTCGCAAAACAACGTTACGAAACAGTTCAGAAACAGCAGAACGGTACAGCGAAAGAGTTAGCTAGCTCAGAAACTAATGTGAAGCGTACGTGACATATATGGGCCAAGCCCAATACTGTCCAGGCGTCGCTGGGAGGTACGTGGAGCCTAATAACGTCCGCGTACCGCGCTATATAGGCGCTCCCGCAGTGGAGGCTACACGTACCGCGCTATATAGGCGCTCTCGCAGTGGGCTTTGGTCACGGCCGAACGGCCCAAACAACGGCGCACCAGCCTTGGCATGCCCATTCACCATCGCTGGATGGCATCTCGAGCTTGAGAAGAGCAGCTACGAAGACCGGGCAACAAGGAGTCAAGGACGGTCAGTAACTTCCATTCCCTGCTCCACGTCCCGTGAACCAAACATGCTGTGATACTCGCGTCGTTTCTTGCTCTCGCGATCAAGCCAAAGAAGAGTTCCAAGTCTAGATCTTCGGTTGACACATCACACCCGCCCCAGCGGAAGTGGCCTGCCTCGAAGTCGCAAGCCGCCGCCGGCGACAGCGGCACATGGCGTCGCGGACGCTGGCCAGAGCTGCCGGGGGCTTCCGCCATTGTCCCCTCTGGCCTTGAAAACCATCGGGGTCACTGATGCGGGCAAATCCGGTCAAGCAGAAAGAGCCCTCAAGCTGTTCGACGCAATGCCTACCAAGAACCAGGTGGCATGGAACGCGGCGCTTGGCGCGCTCGTGGACGCCGGCCGTACAGAGTGGGCGCTCTCCTTCTTCCAGAAGATGCCCATGAAGAACGCCACCTCGTACACCACCATCATTGGGGAACTCTCCCGTGCCGGGGCGGTCGCCAGGGCGCGTCATCTCTTCGACGAGGTACCACTTGATGGGCACAATGTGTTTACATGGACAGCCATGATGTCGTGCCATGTCCGCAATGGGGAGCCTGACAGAGCTCTTGAGCTGTTTGTGGTCCTCTACGGTGAGCTCTTTGCACGCAAGGTTCTCCCCAACGCCCACTCCTTCAGCTCACTGCTCAAGGCCTGTGCTGCCCTCAGGTTGCTCTCTCCAGCGTCGCAGCTCCACTCGTTCATCGTCAAGCTCTTGGACGAGGGGAGCGAAGATTGCATCTTTGCTTGGAATGCGTTGGTTGATGTGCACGCAAAACTGGGTGCACTGTCTGACGCCGAGAAGGTGTTCCATGGGATGCGGTACAAGAATATCTCTTCATGGAATATCATGATGAGTGGATACTTACTGCATAAGCTCGGTGACAGGGCTCTTGATCTCTCCAAATCCATGACGAGGAAGGATACCGTCTCATGGAACATCATAATATCCTGCCTGTGGGAGAACCGCCATGGAGATGACGCACCCCGCCTCTTCATCCAGCTGGTGAGATTGGAAGGCCAGGGGGGTGGCAATGGCAATAGCAAGCCGTGTGCGTCGTTATACACAACCGTTCTGCACATCTGCTCAGTGCTAGCGTTGCTTGGTTTTGGGAGGCAAGTCCATGCACGCGCTGTGAAGAACAGTCTTTGTCGTAGCAGTGTCTTCCTCTGCAATTCTCTTGTCAGCATGTACAGCAGCTGTGGCATGACACAGGATCTGCAGCAAGTGTTTGATGAAACAACGGTAAGAGACATTGTATCATGGAACTCGGTGATACAGGGGCTTGGCCAGAACGGTCTAGGCAAGCAAGCCCTGCTGGTCGCAGAGCGTGCACTTGAAGTGAAAATGTACAATGGTAACACCTTCATCGCCATACTGACATCCTGCAGCCACGCGGGATTGGTCACCGAGGGGCTAGGTTACTTCGACTCCATGACTGAAAAGTATGGAGTGGAACGTACACTTGACCACTACATCAACGCCATTGATCTGCTCGGACGTGCAGGGAGGCTGGAAGAAGCACATGTCCTGCTTCAGAAAATGCCGTTCGCACCAACTGTGCCGGCGTGGTCAACCCTTTTGCATTCTTGTTTGGCTCATAAGGACAGCTTGGTGGGGAGCATCGCGGCACGGGAACTGAAAGCTCTGCAACCCAAAGGCAGTGAAAATTACAAGAGATTGGTGCTCGGTTGCAGAGGAGATCGCGATATTACTGAAGCATCGGCAGGGGATATGAAAAGTGATGCTCACATGCCTGGATGCAGCTGGGTCACCTGAGGTGCCTCAGGATTCAGGCTTCAGCTCATTCCATGAACAAAGAGAACAAACTTGCTCTGTAAATACAGCTTCAGCCCTCCAGGTATCTGCGCTTAACTTTGCCTTTTGCACACGCTCCAAATATCCTGAGCTTTAGTGCGAGGCTTGGTTCATAGTGCTGATCCGGCAAGAGATAGAAGGTTTCATCCATTCGGGAAAAGGAGGCACACCATCTTCCATGGTGGGACAAATTCAGCACAAGTTGGTGCTGATTTGCAAGGTAGATAACGACTCAACAAAGAACAAACTATTACTCTACTAAGTATGTATCATGCGAACCTTTTTTCAGCTCCATGGAGCTGCTGCTCCAGTCCCGCTATCCCTTTCAAAACGAGCGTCTTCGGCATATGTGTGTCGCCTTGTGCTTGACAGTAAATAAACCAGTGCAGGAAGCAAATTAGCAATGTGCTAGTACAATATTTCCTAAATTCCTCGACTGCACATTGTTAGCTCTGTCAAGTTTCTTGACAAGTAGCGCAGCACTGCTAGCTACAACATCGTCTGGTCACCATAATTTGAACTGTTTCTGACCGTCCAGAGCATATGACAGCCAAGTCTGTACGGACCATCTCTCCCGATTAAGAAGAACCGACCAAAATCTCGAGGTGGAGATGAAAGGTATCTAAGCCTTGAGCAGTGGCTCCATTGTTCTACGAAAGATTCTTGATGTATCATTTGTGTGATTCTTTTTGGAGGAAATTATGTATCTACGGTACAATGATAACGGAGCATTACCTAGGGTTAGAGAGGGGAAAGGAGGAGAGAGATTGTAGATCAGATATGCGCCGGTTGCCCCGCCTCCAACCGTGTGCCAACTGCCAAGCTCCTCCGCCGTCGCCGCGTCGCTACTCAAGGCGCGTTTGGTAGCCTGCAGATTGCCCGTCCAGACCCGCCAACTGCAATCCCACGGCGTTTGGTTGCCTGTGATAGCTCCTGAGATAGCCCAACGTGCTTCTTCAACCAGCGTCAGGCAGTTCCTGTCCCAGCAGGCACGCTCGAATGGAGCTTGCCTGTTGAGCCAGGCCGAGCGCGCTCCTCAAAGGATTCGAGCTTGCCTGTTGAGCCATGCTGAGCGCGCTCCTCAAAGGATCACTAATCATTCAACCTGTATAAGCTCTACATGAAAATGATGCGCACCGATGATTTGGTTTCATTCTGAAAATCGGTTTTGATTTTCGTTAACTGTTATCAACTGTTATCGTCTAATTTCGTGTTCATGTTTGACTCTCTTTTAGACGAATTTCGTCAAATTAACCGCACATAGTTAACGGTTTGAAATTTCCTTTTAGGAGTAGCTTCGCATCACCATTTCGCACAACTTTCATGTTGTAAGTTTTCAGTTTTGATGGTCGTAGGCGAATAGATCTTATGCCGTGCGCGTATTAAGATTGTTCTTACGTGTCTTCTTCAACCTCCGAATGGTTGTGATGGTGTTCAAGGTGTGTTTGTGGTTCTTCGCCGCAAACTCCGCCGCCGTCGCCGGACACTCCATCGTGGACGTCCAACTCCATCTCCGTCGAGCTACGCCGCCGCCATGCCGCGTCGTCGTCGACCTCCGCCGCCATGCTGCGTCGTCTCCGTCGAGCTCTGCCGCCGCCTTGCCGTGTCGTCATCGCTCCATTGATATGTCACGTACAGTTGTGAACTTGTGGTGGTGGATGGTAACTTCACCCCCATGTAAAAATATGTGAGACTAGTCAAGATTTTCATCCAACCAAAACAAAGAAGCGTTGCTAATCCAGCTGCTGTGGTTTCATGAGAACTGGCCTGACCGGCCTAGTCTCACATAGCGCAAATATGAATGCAGGCTACCAAACGCACTTCATATGAGGATCGAGCCGTGTTCCAGTAGAGCCGCGCAAATTTAGAATCGAAGCAGCTCCTTTTTTAGCTGTAATCGGCAATCAATCAGCTCATTTTCGAGCGGCAGTCTGCAATCAAAGCAGCTCGCTTGAAACGAGCTACAGTCCGAATTGGACCCCCTTTCGGTTTGGATTACAGAAGGAGCTCAAATCCTTCTCCACTTTAATCTCCGAGTTGCCACCGTAGGCGGAACCCAAGCCGCTATATAATCTGCCCAGAGCATCTCCCTGGCAGTTATCATAATTAATAGGAGAACGGCATCTCACGAGAAATCAGAAAACCTCTCCGGCAATGGCGAACTCTCATCTCCGGCGACTGGCGGCAGAGCGATGGGCAAACCATCCGTCAAGGGCCTCAGCAGTTCGAACCGATGGTCCTCCCTATCCATGCTGGAAGAAGATGAAGCCAACTGGCAAAATGATCGGCTCAGCAATTTTCCTGATCATGTGTTGCTCAATATTGTCGAGCGACTTGACATCGCTGACGCTGCAAGAACCGGCATCCTCTCCAAACGGTGGAGGCAGATCCCTGCTATGCTCTCCAAAATTTGTTTGACGGTTGGTACCTTTGAGGCTTTGACAGATCAAATTTGACCTGTGATGATGTAGTTCGGCCAATGCTACCGTGCTTGAAGCAACCAGGAGCATGCTGCAAAACAGGACGAGAAGTCTATACACCATTCACCTCCTGTTTGTGCAGTTTTTCTTAGGAGATGAATCCACTAACATTGGCCAGACTGTTGCCGACATCATAGCAACACAGAAGGTATGCAGAGGCTGGGTGTAATGCTTAAACTCTTTTCTTTACCTAATAATAAAAGCACTAAGGTTTCCGCGGTTTGGTGTGTCGTTGGATTGGATTTGCCCATACAATTGGAAGTAATTACCCACCTATGCCACCCATAAGTCAGAAATAACGTTTTGATTACACCCATTGCAAAAAAAAAATTCGCACGGTTGGCTGACACAATCACGAAGCGCCGGCGATCCAGACTTAGCAATACGCAGACGAGTAGAACTCGTGTCCTACTCGTACAAGGACCCTAATTAAATATAGGTGCCTACGATGTTCCCAGATTATCAGAACAAGAATCGCTATATCGTCCGTACTCCATTGACGTCTCGCCGTGAGTCCACTGCCTTTCTGCGAACTTCGCCGGAATCTCGTCCTTCTGACCGGAAATCATCGTCCGCACTGCTTGGCCTGTCATAGGAAACGGTAATCATTATCATTATCGTTACCTTAGTTAATCTTCCTTCTATGCAGGGTTACACGGTTTACTTCTAGGAATTCAGATTCAGGCTTTCATACTCACAGTATACAAACTCTAATGCAGGCGAGCCAATTTGGGCCACAATCTCACGCAATGGATGTCAATGAACAGAAAAGGAAAAGAATTAGAGAATTGCGTGCAAGAATGACGGATGAAGAAAAGCAGGAAAATCTGAAAAAACGCCGTGATTTGCGTGCAAGAATGACGGATGAAGAAAAGCAGGAAAATCTGAAAAAACGCCGTGAAGCCTATCAGCAAAAAAAAAAAGGAACAGCCAGAAGAAAGGAAACAAAGATGCACAGAAGAGGAAAAGCAGGAGATACTGAAAAAACGGCGTGAAGCCTATCAGCGAAGAAAACCAAAAGAGGCAGAACAAAGGACGAAAAAATGCGCACAAGATAGGCAGAGATATGCAAATATGGAGCCAAACAAAGAAAAGCTAGAATAGACCAAATAACGGCCAACAAGATATTGAACCGCAGCACGCCAAGCAAAGATTCAATTGCAATGGAGAACCCTGCATACATCGCAACAGAAGAAGAAATGGGTGCATCTAACTTAAATGCAAGAAAAAGAAAGCCTATCACACCAGGAGAAAGGCAAACATTGCTACACCGTCGTAATGAAGAATTCTCAGTAAAAAAGAGGAAACCTGCTTCAGTGTCATCACAAGAAGACACATCCGTCATAAACAACGACAAGGATGACATAGAACCCGTAAAGCACCCACAAGTCATGATTAAAGGTAATAGTCTATATTTTATACAATAACAATATGGATTATGTACAACTAACCATATTTCCTGGGCAGGAATCCCTTATTCATTGTGTCCACCCAGCAAAGACGCAAATGCAACAGCAGAACCCTTCTCCAATGATGATGAACACCATAAGGCTGTCGAACTCATAATATCCATGATGAAAAAAGGGAACGGTGATATAGAACCTATAGAGCAGCCAGAAGTCATGACTAACGGTAATGCTACAAATTTAAAACATTCTCAAAATAATATATAGTATGAGCAATAAACTAACCATCCTTTGTTGACAGAAATTCACTCTTCAGTGTGTCAAACCAACAAAGACGCGGATGAACAAGCACAATTATTCTGCAATGATGATCACGGTAAGGTTATCAAGTTCATATATATTATTATGGAACACAAAATAATGTACAATCAAATCTTATTACACAGGAAACGATGAGGTCATATTTGAAGAAGACACATGCGAGGAGGAATACATGTTCACTCGTCAAGGTACGCTCCATACAGTTTAAAATATATTTACATCATTATATTATTTTTTGAAATACAATTGATGCTAAAAATTACAACAGAATGGGAAAATGAAGTTGACATTGAAATCACAGAAGACGACGATTGTGACAACCCTGATCCGTATGATCACGTATACAGCAACATACCAAAAAGCACACACATGCTGAAGACTGAAGAGAAATTCTGTGGTGCAAAAAAGTTCCAATATGAATCTATCGGATTATGCTGCAACAAAGGAAAAATAAAACTGGCCAACCCAGAGACGCCACATGTACTCAAGAGACTTTGGACAAGCAACGAATCTGATGCAAGATATTTCCGGGACAATATAAGATTTTTCAACGGGCACTTCTCATTTACTACTCTATATTGTCACCTTGACAGAGATACAACTGCGAACAGCTGGTATTTACACATTTCGAGCTCATGGTCAGATTTATCACAATATACACTCATTTGCTAATGGTCGCTCAGATCCAAAGCATCTGGAACTATACTTCTACGATGACGATCCAAGCTTAGAACATCGGTACCGCCGTTGCCGCGAGGAAACATATGACCAAGATAAACACATAGTCGGCATAATAACGGACGTTCTACGCGTCAACCCATACTCCACACAATTTAGAAGGTTGGGACAGGCCGAAAACCTTGATGACTACAGACTTATCTTGAACCTTGACCAAAGATTGGACCAGAGAACATACAATGCACCAATGACTTCGGAGGTAGCTGCAGTGTGGGTCGAAGGAAATGAAAGAAGAAATACTTTTGACAAGAACGTCATACTACATGGGAACAACAATGAAATACAGATGATTAAATCATATTATGGGTGCTATGATCCACTCTCGTATCCTCTGTTCTTTCCAAGAGGGAACTGGGTTGGCATACAAAGATCCCAAAGGCCAAGACAAAAGAGAAACATGTAACAAGGGCTGCTGCCGAAGATAACCATGATGATGACCCAGGTAAATATTTCATATATTATTACTGTCTTCAATATTCATTATTCGTATATAGTCACTCCTACTCATTCAACTAACTTTTTATGTAATGTTGCTTGAAACAGATGCACCCAGTAGACTCTGGGTAACCATGAAAGAATACTATTGCTACAAATTACATACGCGACCAAACATGTTCAACCCAATATTGTACGGCGGACGGCTACTCCAACAGTTTGTTGTAGATACATACATCAAGATGGAGAGCTCAAGGCTTGACTACATGTTTCATCATCAGAAAAAATTAAGGGCAGACCTATACCAAGGCCTTGTGGATAGCATTCAAGCCGGAGAACAAAGCGGAAATGCAGTAGGGAAACGGATAGTTCTTGCCTCGTCATTTATTGGAGGACCACGAGATAAACTTCGCCGATTTCTAGACGCAATGGCTTTAGTAAGAAAGTACGGAAAGCCGGATATATTCCTCACGATGACTTGCAACCCCAACTGGGAAGAAATTACACGTGAACTAGAGCGTGGACAAACACCACAAGATCGCCCAGATATCGTCGTACGTGTTTTCAGGGCGAAGCTAGAAGAAATGAAGAAGCAACTGTTTGAGAAAAACATTCTTGGAGGTGTTAAGGCATATACCTATGTTGTAGAGTTTCAGAAAAGGGGACTACCCCATGCTCACTTCCTACTGATCATGACTGGAAAATACAAGTACACATCTCCAGAGCAATATGACAAAATAATCTCCGCAGAGCTACCGAACAAGCAGAAGTACCCAGAGCTATATAAAATGGTCATCAAGCATATGATGCATGGTCCTTGCGGTGCACTGAATAAAAATTGTCCATGCACAAAGAATCGCCAGACATGCAAGAACAATTATCCAAGGCCATTTAACGAAACAACAATTCAAGGCAAGGACTCCTACCCATTGTATAGGAGGCGCAAAGACGGTCGGACCGAAACAGTCCGAAAGTGCACGCTTGATAACAGGTGGGTCGTTCCTTACAACCCCTATCTATTGAGAATGTTCAACTGTCACATAAATGTTGAGATATGCTCAAGCATTAAAGCCGTCAAGTACCTGTTCAAGTACATCTACAAAGGACATGATCGAGCATCTGTATCCGTGACCGAAAAAGTAAATGAAGCCGAAATCGACGAGATTAGACAGTACAGAGATGCAAGGTGGGTGACACCTCCAGAAGCACTGTGGAGAATATATGGCTTTGAATAAGCAAAATACACCCATCAGTCCTGCAGCTACAGCTACATCTCCCAAACATGCACATGGTCTCGTACAATGAAAAACAAAATATCAAGAACGTTATTGAACGTGCTGGAAATGATAGGTCAATGTTGACAGCATACTTCGAAGCAAACAACTTACATGAGAAAGCACGAGGCATACTATACAGGGACTTCCCAGAACATTATACATGGCAAAAAAATGGGAAGTTTTGGCAAGAGAGGAAACGGAAAGCTATCTTCCAGGTTGGCAGGATTGTAGCAGCGCATCCGGCTGAAGGAGAACGATACTATCTCCGAGTTCTCCTAAACCACGTGCCAGGCGCCACAAGCTACGAAGACCTAAGGACAGTTGATGGACAAGTAATGCCAACCTTCCGTGAAGCTGCAGAAAAAAGGGGCCTCATTGAGGCAGACAACACACTAGATGATTGTATGACAGAAGCACAGTTGTTTCGGATGCCATCATCCCTACGAAGGTCCTGGTGTTTTGTGAGCCTAGCGACGTTCGTGGCCTTTGGAACAATCACCTCGACGCAATGTCTGAAGACTACATGAGAAACTGCAAATGCAAGCACACGGTCGAACAGATGGTGCTAAAAAATATCAGGGACATGTTGCAATCAATGGGAAAAGACATCAAGTCGTTTCCTCTGCCAGAGATTGACGAACAACATGACACGACAGATGACATGCCTAGGGAGATGACTGAGGAGTACTCGGTCGAGGTAGACCCACAGGACGCATCTTTACATGAGAGCCTAAACAAAGAGCAGCGGACGGCCTACGACGAAATCCTATCCACAATTGACAGCCAAAGGGGAGGGATTTTCTTCGTCGATGGACCGGGAGGCACAGGCAAAACATTTCTTTACAGGGCGCTCCTAGCCACGATACGTGGAACGGGCAAGATTGCTCTGGCAACGGCAACTTCCGGTGTTGCAGCTTCCATAATGCCTGGAGGGAGGACTGCACACTCGAGGTTCAAGATACCACTAAAAATAGACGATGGAGCAATTTGTGGATTCACAAAACAAAGCGGGACAGCCAAGCTACTAAAAGCTGCATCACTAATAATCTGGGATGAAGCGTCAATGACTAAGAGGCAGGCGGTTGAGGCGCTAGACAGAAGCTTGAGGGACATAATGGACAAACCAGATCTACCATTCGGTGGGAAAACGGTCGTATTTGGAGGAGATTTTAGACAAGTACTACCCGTTGTCCGAAAGGGTACAAGAGCCCAAATAGTAGACGCGTCACTCAGCAGATCAGAACTCTGGAGCTGCATGAAAAAAATGAAGCTTGTGCGCAACATGAGGGCTCAAAACGACCCAGGGTTCGCGGAGTACCTATTGCGCATTGGAAACGGAACAGAGGAGACAAACGATAACGGAGAAATACTTCTACCAACAAGTATATGCGTGCCCAATAAAACTGGTGATAAAGGATTGGATACACTCATCAACAACATCTACAAAACGGACGCCGCTTCCCTACAAGATCCAAAATACATCACGTCAAGAGCAATTCTATCCACAAAGAATGATTGCGTAGACAGAATCAACCTAAAAATGATTGATCGATTCCAAGGGGAGGAGATGGTGTACCACAGCTTTGATTCTGTAGAAGAAGACCCATATAACTACTATCCACCAGAATTCCTAAACACCCTTACCCCAAACGGACTGCCCCCACATATGCTAAAGCTAAAGATTAATTGTCCGATCATACTACTCAGGAACATTGACCCGGCTAATGGCCTATGCAACGGCACAAGATTGATCGTACGAGGATTTCAGAAAAATGCAATAGATGCAGAGATTGTGCTAGGACAGCATTCTGGAACGCGAGTTTTCTTGCCTCGAATACCATTATGTCCCTCTGATGATGAAATGTTCCCGTTCCGTTTCAAGAGGAAACAATTTCCAGTCAGACTCAGCTTTGCGATGACAATCAACAAATCACAAGGACAGACAATACCAAATGTGGGCGTCTACCTACCTGAACCAGTTTTCTCACATGGGCAACTATATGTTGCGCTATCAAGGGCAACCGCAACAGCAAACATAAAGGTACTAACAGCAGCAAGTGAAGAGGAGAAGACAAGTGAAGAGGAGAAGGAGAAACAGAAGAAAAAGAAGAAGACAACTAAGGAGAAGATCAGTACAACGGAGACGTACACAAAGAATATTGTGTACACAGAAGTCCTCACCAAATAGGTTATGTAAATGTTTGAGGAAATAAATAACCATCCATTATTATGTGTTCACTAATTACTGAACAATCTGTACACTAACTCATTTGTGCTTATTTAAAACTATGATCACTCTAATGATACAGCCTTCAGTCAGGCAGTCACCATCTATGTAAATTATATCTTCATATTCACAATAGCACATGGAGACTATGGAGAGGCGGGGGGCATGGAACAGCAGCTCAACGAGACTCAGCCTTGAGAATAGGAAGTGGGGCGCCCGGAGCCGGAGAATGATGCAGGGATGGTGTCTTGCTCAAACACATCAAACTTACACAATTTTACCTACATCATTGCTTAGCTGACAATGACCAAGTGACTAAAAATGAGTAATGTATCTCAGAACACACTTGGTCAACAGAACTAGCTAAATTAGTTTGGTATGTATACTATTTTGTCCCCATTTGTGATCTCCCTTCAAAATCTACTCGATAAGTACAAATGCACAATAGATGAGCATACAAATTTGACAGGCAAACAGCAACAGCGTCTTCCAAGTTCAGGGCGTTTGACCAAACATGGCAGTAAGGAGCAAACCAGCAGCAATTTCAAGGGACTAGCTAGCGGTCAATCAAAAGCTACATCGGCACAAGCAAGCTGACTTGAGCTACATCAATCAAAGAGTTAACTCCAGAGGAGGATGAGGCGTACCGGTTTCCTCTTGACACCGTGAAGCTTGCTTACGCGTGCGGCAACACCACCGCCCGACGCCGCCCCAGGGGCTGCCCCTTGCGGAGCGCCCACGAAGCGCCGGAACGCCGTGGCCTCGCTGGGCGCCCACGGGGGCGCCGCGTCCTCCTGCCTGCCGCTCCTCCTGATTTGGGCTCGAGCCGAGCTCGCCCCCGAATCGAGGCGAATCGACGACGAGTCCCGGGAATTGGGGATTGCGGTGGCGCGACGGCTCAATCCGGATCCTCTCTTCTTCCTCTCCGCCTCCGGCTCCCTCCGCCTGGCTGGCTAATCTCCTCTCTTTTCCTCAGCTGCCGCCGCGGAATCTCCAACGCCGCATCGGCGGGGCGAGACTATTGGAGAGGCGGGGGGCATGGAACAGCAGCTCAACGAGACTCAGCCTTGAGAATAGGAAGTGGGGCGCCCGGAGCCGGAGATCGCGGCAGTGGGGATCTTGAGGAGAATGAGTAGCAGCGAGTGAGTAGAGAGACTAGCTCTGGACCTCTGGTGAAGAAGGCAGGAAAAAACGAGTGAGGGGGAAATTGTGTTCTGTGTGTGCGATTTTTTTTATACCAGAGAATGGATGTGCTGCCGCTGCTGCTTCGTTGAGGCAAAAGGAAGTGCCCATGTGTTGGCTGACGGTGAAAAGATACGATTGTCTCTAAGAAAAAGAAAAGCGTCTTCTGTGAAGTTTACTAAGAAGTAATTTCAGTTCGTATAATACAAAATTGAAATCATAGTACATGAAATTGAAACATAAATAAATTGTGGTTTTACTTTGTATACTATTTATACATTATATGAAGCACAAGTTGACTTTCAGGAAAAACTAATGCCGCAATAACGTTTTTGGTACATTGTCAAAAATTTAAACACTACAAGTGTCTACAATTTTAATAAGTTTTGGTGGATCCACAAGGATGAAGATATTCATTCCACTCTTCTTTTGTCGTCGCCTTATCCAACATCTATGTCGACACTGTTTGAATCTGATGAGAATTCGTCGTAAAAAAAGTAGGTGTCATCAGTGTTGGAATTGATGATTATGTGTCTCAACAACGCGATTTTTTCTCTCCCGTTGCAACGCACGGACATTTTTACTAGTAAGTAATAAAGACTCCCTTTATCTAAAAAAAAAAAACAACACAGAAGGTTGAGTCAGTCGAGTTAAGTCTCTTGACAAAGAAGGATTACCGACAATGCACTGATGAAGACTTGCTCGGTTATGGGAGGCAGCTCAGCTCATTTGTTGATGCCTGTCCAAACACATTCAATGAACTTGAGCGGCTCAAGCTAGAGAATTTGATGCTTGGTCAATCAGATTTCACTACAATTTGCAGTGTATGCAAGCGACTGGAGTTCCTCTGCTTATTCAACATCGACATGGAGGATCCTTCTTTGCTTGAAGTGGAACATCCACAACTCCGTGAACTTGAGCTTGTCAAGTGTAGTTTTGAGAGGGTTCATCTGAACTGCTGAGCGAGGCTTACTCCTCCCTTTCCGGGCTGCGCCGGTGCGTTTTGCGGTCTCTCTCTACGCGGACGACGCCGGAATCTTCGTTGGGCCGGAAGCAGCCGATATGTCCGTGGTCTGCGCCATTCTGCGGGCCTTTGGAGAGGCCTCGGGGCTGAATACCAACCTCGCTAAATCTGAGGCCTTTCCGATTGGGTGCACCGAGGAGCAAGTGGCAGCGGCGCTTGTGATTTTCCCGGCTAGGCGTGGGGTGTTTCCATGCACCTACTTGGGGCTTCCTCTTCACCATTCTAGGCTGAAGATTGTTCACTTCCAGCCGCTCATTGACAAGATTGGAGCTCGGCTTGCTGGATGGTGGGGCAAACACTTCACAAGGGCAGGGCGGGTGGTGCTTTGCAGATCGGTGTTCACATCCATGGTCCTCTACCACCTGGCAGTCTTCAAGCTCCCTAAATGGGTGATGAAGAGAATTGAGAAAATAATGAGAAGCTTCCTCTGGATGAAATCAGGGGCTGTTCCGGGAGCGCGACCGCAATCTTTGATTAATTGGAAAACAATTTGTAGGCCCAAGGAGCTTGGAGGTTTGGGCGTGCTTGACCTTGACAGATTTGGGAGGGCCATGAGGCTACGATGGTTGTGGCTTGAATGGACTGACGAAGCAAGACCTTGGAGAGGGATGCAAATTCCGTGCGATGAAATCGATAGGACACTTTTTCGCGACTCCACGGCGATCACTCTTGGAGATGGGGCGAAATGTCGGTTTTGGCATGACGCATGGACACAGGGCGGGCCACTGCAACATCAGTTTCCTGAGCTCTTCGCCATAGCTTCAAGAAAAAGGCGAACAGTGAAAAAGAAAATGGAAAATCAAAATTGGATTTGCTCACTAGCAAGGATCTCCACGGCAAGGCATTTGGAGCAGTACACTAGGTTGTGGGCTCTCATGCAGAACGTGCTGCTACTCCCGGTACCGGACTCGATCAGATGGCTTTGGACGGAGTCCGGGGTGTACACAGCCGCCACCGCCTATCGCTGCCAGTTCGCCGGCTCCGCTGCCCCTTTCCGCGCGGCCAAGGTCTGGCGAGGACTTGCGGAGGCAAAATGCCGGTTCTTTGCATGGTTGGCGCTCCATGGCAAGATTCCGACGGCCGACAATTTGGCAGTCCGCGGATGGCCGCACGACCCAATATGCAAGTTGTGTAGAATTCATCCGGAGACGGTTCAACACCTCACACTTGAGTGTAGCTTCTCAACCGCAGTTCGCGAGCGAGTGTTTGCTTGGCATGGGCGGATTGGGGCACCCCCACCGCCCAATGCCAATGGCCTCAACGCATGGTGGGATACGACAATTGCCGGCCTCCAAAGGCAAGGCGGAGGGAGGCTAGTGGGGCGATCATCTACTCCATCTAGGGAGTGTGGAAGGAGCGGAACAGGCGGGTCGTCACGAATGTTGCAATACAAGCGGACGCCGTGGCGGCCTTGGTGCGAGAGGAGATGGCGCAGCGGGCGTATGCGCACACGCAAGACCCTGGAGACGGCTAGTTCTTTTTTGTTTTGGTTTCTCGGTCTTGTCTCGGTTGCGAGATGTGGCCTAGCTTTGTACATAAACACTCTATTTTCTATCTAATCGAAAGGCAAACGGCTACCAGTTCCTCAAAAAAAAAACTCGCAGCACTGACTTTGTCATATTGGGATTGTCAGCATGATCCTTTGTCCATTGGTTATGTGCCACTGCTCAAGACTGTGAACATGAGTAATACTGCTCTTTCGTGGCACAATATGCTCAAGTTAAGTGAAGTTCTTGGCAACGCCATCGTAAGCGACCTGCATTTGAACTTCGAAAGCGAGAAGATTTGGGTTAAACCTGAAGGTCCAAGAGAGTTATGGTCAGTGTTTCACAAACTAAGGTTTGTGAAGTTGGCTGACATTTCAGAAGAATGTGATCTAGCATGGACATTGTTCATTCTGGAAGGTGCACCTTCGCTAAAGGAACTATGCTTAACGGTTTGGAATAGATGTGAAATGACAAGGAATGAGGAGTATAGGAAGGAGCTTGAGTTTAGCGAGGAGGAGAAGGATGCGGACGTAGAGTGGGAAGCATCTGATTTCAAGCACCACAATCTGGGTGTGCTCAGGATATTTGGGTTTCAAGTAGAAGACAAGTTCTTGGATTATGTCCAAAGTGTCATCGAAACAGCTGTCAATCTCAAGGACATATACCTATATGAGAAGCCAATATGTTCGGCATGTAGTGATGTAGGCACAAGAAGCGAAAGAATAGATACCCATGGGCAAAGAAGCAGAGGGTCTCAGTTATCAACAGTTTAGACATGGATATGCACCCGCTGTTAAGGATTCACTTCCCAAGCATCAGATCCTAAAGGATATGCTCATGGGGGGCTTGCTTGCTGACTAAAGTTGCTGTTGTGTGTGTCAAAAAAAAAGAAAAGATAACGGAGCATTGCACAAACAAAGAGTTCGCGAACAGCAACTACATACTCCAGGAGTCTGTCTGCCTGGAGAGAAGATTGTTTGCTGTCACTGCATCAGTCAAAGTGCCATGAACTGAGAACAAAATAGCGCATGCTCTAGCCAAGAGAGCTTACGGGATCGTGCTGATTCCTGTTGTCCTTCCGCTGTAAATCTTAACCTCGCTTTGTCGTTGTAGGACTGCTCTATGTAATATCTACTCTGTCACGGGTGTTAAATAAATAAATAAATCCTACTTTGCCAAAACAAAAATGGTAGTTGGTTGTTTTGTCTATGTTTTCCCAATGGTACAAAGGGAGAGTTTGACTGACAATACAGAATAAAAGATCAGGCAGCTGAGAATAGCCTCCTTAAGAAAACATTTAAAAGTAACACAATGCAATGCACAAGGTATCATAGATCCATATATAAAAGCTGATAGGATTCAGCCCCTATTTCAGCATCCACGTCGTCCCTCTTTCCTGGCCGTCCGATCGGCTCCATTCGACGACCAGGATTCATCCACATCTCCCCCGCGCGTGTTACTGTAGCAGTCTACAGTACGGGGTGATTTTCTACCAATGGGGAGACGCCACGTCGCCCGGTCGCCCCGGTCACAGCCGGTCGCCGGAATTTTGCAAAAAACCGCCCGAAGAGGACCGATTTGCAAAACGCGGCAAAGGCAGGGGCTTCCATGCAAAAAACGCCGCCACAATCCCCCAGCCCTCTCTCTCCCGCGCCCGTCCGCGGCGTCGCCGCCGGCGCCGGTCGCTCCCGGTCGCCTCCGCGCGTCGCGCGTGGACGGTGCCGCGACGGGGATTCCGGCCGAATCGGAGGTCGCCATCGAAACCGCCGCTCTCCCCGCTGACGACCGCGTGCTGGGGCGGTCAGAATCGAGCGGATCGACTGCCTCTTCTCCGCCACCGGCCGCCGGTTGCCGGTTTGAATCGCCGCCGCCTGGAACACCTGGTGGTGGCGATGCTGGAGCTATGGAGCCTGATGGACGCGCCGGCGGAGGAGCAGAGCCCTTAATTCCCCACCTCTTCTCCTCTTCCTTGTTCTTCCGCTGCCATATCCGAAACCCTAGCTCCGGCTCCTTCTCAAATCGCCGCCGATTGAAGCCTCCCCGAGCTAGGATAAGAAACTCTGGAGCTCCTCCATGCCGTCCTCTTCATCCTTGCCGAGCCGCGCTCGCCGGGAAGCCCGAAGCCCGAAGAATTTCGCCAACTCGCCCACGTCGTCCTCAATCCCGGCCACCGTGGAATAGCACGATTCCGGCCGTTCCCTACCTCGCCGTGCGTCCACGACCCTTCCGCTCGGCCGGCCGGTGGCGGCCAGCCAGCCGTTGAACAATGCCCAAGAAGGTAGTCCAATCAAACTAACCATCCATGTACGTACATACTGTGGCAGCAGAGGAGCGTCTAGGTGGATAGTTTCCAGGAGCTCTCTGGCTGGAGGAAAAGGTGCTGGCAGCGATGCGGGAGGCCGGCATCTCCAAGCCAAGTCAACCCAGTGATGGTCAGGGTGATTGAGATTGACTGGTTGAGAGAAGATTTGAAGCCTCCCGTGTAGTTTATTGATCTCAGCCATAGTTCCCTTTCTCAGGTAACATCCTCCTCTAGCTCAGTATCTTTAGTTGTGTTTGTGCAATCCTTCCATTTGAACTAAATCTTATGCGGATTTAAGATGTAAACTATGCTTCAACTAAATTTATCTGGATACTTGGATCTGAATACAGTAGGGCTCTCTACAACTATAGAAAACTTTTAAGATTCTATAACTGTCCATGTGTTATTCCTGCAAAATTAGCTAGCTCACTGATTTTTGTCATTTGGTTACAGTTTACAAATCAATTATACCAAATAAACTCAGTAGGAAAAATTGTTGTTCTTATCTAGCGCGTAACACAGATTACATAATATGTTTGACTTAAGGATTTCTTCTTTTTTGTGTCATGCTTCGTGCTTTTGGGAACTTCGGCATTTGAATCTGCATCCCTATAGTTGTTTCCTTACCATGTGTTTCTCGTTATCTAATGTGTTTTATCTGCATTAGATTATATGGTTACTTTGACCTTTTCGCGAAAAAGGGTAGGCACGATGCTTCCTTGCTTTCAGGTTTGGTAAACATGCACACACATGAGTATATTTGTCCCTGGATTAAGCAAGTACTAGCTTTCTTCATGTAATTCGATACAAAATCTAGAAAGCAAAGGTTAAAAAAAATATAAAGCATAGAAGGAAGTGAGGAATAAAACATATGATTACCTTCTCTCAGACCATGCATGCTCTGCCTTTACTGTCCTTTTATATTTTGAACTTTGATGATAAATTTTTGTTGGTTATAATTGAAAAAACTAAATATTGGTTGTTTCTAATTCGTTGTGCATTACTTCAGACTTACACTAGCAGAATTTGCTTACCTTTTCAAAAAGCAGGCACACATTTATATTTTACCGTTTCCTAACACATGGTTTGCTAAAAAAATTATAATTGTCTAATATTTTATTAGAATTCTATATTTCAGCTCTGCAAATATATATCTTTCAAAACTCGCTCTAAATTATTCATTTCCTGTAATATCCACGTGGTTTAAAAATTCAGCATCTTAGTAAATACACTTGCACATATTTCCATGTTTCTCTGCTACTCTCTTGCATAACTACAGTTGGTACAATATCTTCTCTTCTGCCCGGGATTTGTATTGTATGTATGGTAGATGTAACTTTAGAAAACCAAGGTGGGTGCATACCAATGATCTTTAGATTGAAGTCTTCATGTTCGGCTACCGCATAAAGGAACTGTAGACATATCCATATGTCCTCACTTTGCATTTAAGGATAGATTCCTGGTTCAGTTTTGTGCAGGGGCATAGCTAGAAAAATAGATCATTGGTGTCAATCCCTTAAATTTACCGGTGTCATTTTGTATTTCTAAGATCATTGCTTTGTTTACAAAGGGAAGAGTAAAACTTCATTAGTGTCATTTGACACCAATCAATACATGCTAGCTCCGCTCCTGGTTTTGTGGTATGATTTTATTCCTTTTGCAGATCGAGCCAAACATGGTTTCACCATAGGTTTCAAACACACTGCTACTATATTAACTGAAATCTAATTTGAAAGTAAGTCGCCAGTTTTTTTTTTGACAACTGAAAGTAGGACACCAGTTTTCTTGGCTATGGTCTACATTCTTCCATTTCATCTTTTTAAAAGTTAAATAGCTTGCCACTGTGTACCAGTGAAGTTGAAGTTGATCAGGTTTTGTATCATAAGCAGAGAAGATGTAGCTAATTATATATATTTAACTATTCTTGAATGGGTTCTCCTCTCTTTCATTTTTCCGTTACAAAGGTTTGCTGACATTTGCCATGCATGTCTCAGTTGATATTGTGTAACTGGTATGTACCATGATTAATTTTGGAATCAATAAACATTATATGATGATAATGTTCTGACTGATATTTGAAAGTAAATTAGACGTCTTACATTGATTCCACAATTCATCTGAGCTTTGTTGCATTTTTAAAAGCTTTTCCATATGTGACTCACCATACAGCTCATGTGTCTTGGGTATCCCATGGCCGATTTAGTGTAAGAGAATTTTGAAACATATGGTGCCCTTTTTGGATCGCAGGTTTTCGATAACGTAGGAATAGGAAAAGACATGATTCTGATGTCGTATGCTATTAATTCCTAAAATAATTCAATACACAAGTGTTCTTGAAGTTTTGCAGTTTGCCCAATGGAAGATAAACTCCATACTGCATATTTTTTTACATGCAGATAGCTTTTACTAGGAGTGATTTTGTACTACGTGGCCCTGTGTAGTGGTTTGGTTGTATTGACCACCAACCTGTGTAATTAGTACTCTTATCTCTTAGATAGTCTGAGGTATGTTTGCCAAAAAAAAACCCAGAAAACAAACTACATGGGAACTGTAATGGACCCAATCCCCTTCCTGGCATCATTTCCTCGATCCCTTGAGGGAAAGTGTTGTGGCATCATTTCCTCGATCCCTTGAGGGAAAGTGTTCTCGACATGGGGAGAATTGTTTGATTTGAGACATTCGATGTCCATTGTCTTCATATCTCTACATGCGTTCCTTGATGTTATACAATCTGTATAGACTAGAAGTTTGTATCCAAGGGTTCAGGTTTGTCTCGAACCTTAGCACACATGAGACATACTAGGGGAAAAACATATTAAGGGATGAAACTGTGCTTATATTTTACTTTTATTGAATAGTATAATCTCTTTTTCGTCTTATCATAGTGAACGGTATTGAGTGTGGTCTTTTGGTAATTTTGAATCATTTGCAAGGTTATGGATAAATATCCAGAAAAATGCGGCGCTGAAGTGTGTTGCTATGAGTGCTTTTGGAATAAAAGCAAGAATATGGTTTTCGGTAAGCGAATATGGAATGATATGAAATTGATAAATCCATTAGATTCCTGGAGCAGATGCCGAGGACACGGTTTTTTTTTTTAGAGCCTCTCTGGGATTACAAGTTGTAGCACCTGTTCGGACACACAGGACACACACCACACGCACACCACACACACGCACACCCCACCTATGTGTCTAAACTAGACCTACACCCTATAATCCAGAACTACGTCCTGAGAGACTTGGCCGAAGACTAGTGCTTCGGTGACCGACGGGCACGTCGATCTCGCCTGTGGCGCATAGACGTGAGGCAGTAGAGATTATTCCCGGGAGCAAGCCAGTGCCTGGCTGCTAAATCCCTGATGAGCCACCCGAACGATCCGGGGATCGAACTCGGGCGGGCTGGGCGGCCACCGCCAGCACCAGCCACTGCGCCACTCGCGCGGCTCGGACACGGTTGAGATCATACAAGCTCGGAGATGGTGCAGCTAGAAAATTGCAACCAGGCTGTGGCTCTTTTCAGCTCAAGAGGAATTATTTTGATGCTTGGTCATAGGATGAGTATATTTTCTTATGAGCAAGCCCATTCTATGTATTATTGTCATGGTACTATGTTCCCCTGATGGCTTGATCTTTGCATATAACCCCTGTTGCTAACCCCCGATAAATTGCTATGAAATCATGTGTAACTAAACCGTACCCACACAGTGTTTATGCAGATTGTTGCCATGCTGTCACCGTTTTGTTACAAAATTATTTGAGATCAGAGATTTTTTGTGCTTCATATAATGTTCTTCTACAAAACAAAACGATGGATTCATAGATTACCGCAACTTATTAGCACTACTAACTCATTCTAATCTACATATTTTTCTTTGATTGCCAACAACAATATAAATTCCATGGTCTCCCCCCTAATATTTTCTCTTCTAATAAAGGTTCGTTTCACTAATTATATTTACAAAAATAAACACAATGAATAACCACAAGGGCGCGGCGTGTCGCCGCGCCAAGTTGCCTAGTAGCTTTTTATAGGGGACAAGGTATAATAGCTGCCAATTATCAAATACTCCTAGATTGGAAGACGCCCCCTGGACTTTGAAGGAACTGCCGGCTTCCCGGGGAAGTGCAGACAATGTACTGGTAGCTGGTAGACAAGTGGTTAAATCGCTGCACTTCATATTAGACATGCAGTTTCGTACATTTACAGCAGCTGCAAAGGAACGGACGTGAAGCTCTGCAGAATAAATTTCTTCAGAGAGCTGAACAGTATAAATTTCTTCAGAGAGCTGAAGAGAATAAATTTCTAAGAAAAAATGTAAGTTACATAAGGGCAAAGCGTAACATGTTATATTATGATCTGACAATTGTTGTCGAAAGAATGAGCTTCCAAAATGGATGCAGCACAAATCTACTGCATATATGAATTAGCTATTGTGCCAAATCACTGTAATCAATTCAATATATCTGAGAATTGTCTTAACACAGCAATTTGCATAAATTAAGACGACCTCTATTTTCACTATAATTCTATTTGGTGACATCACTTGAGCTAACAGGAAAGGGATAGAGTTTAATTACAAATAAAGTAATAAACACATGTTGAGGAAAAGGGAAGAAAACTGAACGCTACTTTCCCATTCGTTCCTGTTATTGCGTCGTTGATTGGATAACACAACACAGCACCAATTACTTGATATAGTATCTAGCTGGATTCTACTAGATGACATCATCTGGTGAGAGTCAGGGTTCAAAACCAGCAGCAAGATGTAGAAAACCCCTCCCATTCACTGAAACATCTTCATCTATAAGGCTATACAAGAAGCTCGTGTATCGACAAAAGCTTGGTCGCACAACACAAGAATTGTCTCAGACAAAGTTCTGCTGACTGAAGCCAAACGGGCCTTTCGGATCAGCAAGCTGAAGAAACTGCATTAAATGAGTGTAGTACGTTATATAATCTGCATTTAGTAGAGAATATTCTGACGAGTGTGCTCAATTTACCGCAGAGACAGCATTTTTGTTTTGCACAGTCAACATCACAGCATCAAGAAACGCCAATGCAGCTTCAGCCTCAGCTTCTGCAGCCTCTGCAACCCTTGCTGCCTCTTCAGCCTCCGCATTGGCAACTTCTGCCTCGGCAACTGCCTTGGCAGCAAATGCTGCTGCTTCTTCCTTAGTCATGCGTGTCATCATATCCAGTTCAGCATCCACTTGAGGTCTAGTTAGTTGTTTGATACTAATATTTTGTCTGTTGTCCTCAGTGGAATAAACTTTGGTGCTCCTTCCACCTAACGCTCCTGAACTTGGTGCGATTCTGTATTTTTGGTTGACCTAAAGCCATGATTAAAATAAAATAACTTAGAATATGCATTTCTACATGATAGACCATATCTTCATGCCGAGTGTGAGCATGCATAAAGTACCTTCATCAATTTTCCGGTAGCGACCAATGCCTTCAATTTCGTAGAGAGTAGCCGTTGAAAATCAGTAGGTGGCCAGTATTGCTCCTACATATACAGACAAGTGTTATTAGGGTCATCTGTGAAATCACTAAAGAAGATTGTGCTAGTTGCATAAAATTCAGCAGAGATGTCTCAGATTCCAACAAAGAACAAGATAAGCGTATGTTTAGGAACAAAGTTTTTAAAAATATTCTAAGAATACCGTGGTTGAAAATACCATGGTTTTCAATACTTTGAGGTGTTTGCCTTTACCTAAAACTGAAGTTTTATATAGCGTAGTACCTACAACACTGCATGTTTTTTACAGTAATGAAAAAAGAGGTTTTCAAAACAGAGAAACATAAACTGTACGGAGTAGTATTTATTGCCGAGGCATGCAAAAACTGGTTTCAGGATACTTCGGTTTCAGATTTTTTTGCTGCTAAACTAGGCCTAATCATTTCTGTAAAAGGAAATTACAAAAGAAGGGAAAGAACTGACGATCAGGACAAATTTGATGTACATCCAAATTCAAAAAAACTGTATCGGTCAAGGAAATAAAAGAAGATATTACCAGTGATGATGATTACAAATACCTCAATGTATGTAGCGATGGCTGCTTTATTAGACCCAGAAGACTCCTTAAGCTTTTTTATAGCTTCTAATATGAGGTCATCAAGCCTATGACCAAGCATTTTGGAATAGTTTCATGAATGCGCAGAGCTGCTACTCACAATAAGGTATATATAATGGCTAACAAGCAATGCCCAGATGGTTTTCCCAACTTGAATCATAACCTCAGTTTCGCATTAATACAGAAATAAGTATTCACACATAACAATATGAAAATAACTATACAACTAGTATAAAGATATTGATGGCTTCATAGAAAATCAACTTTAACACTAATATAACTTTCTGAGCTGCCTCCTTTTTTGTGTGGTGTTAGATCTGCCGCATGGTTATATCAACCATGCATCATTCCAAGTTTCCAACTGGTTTTTTCCATAAAATGGTGAAGTGGATTTCAAAAGTAAGACTTCCAACATATGAATAGTTATACCACATACCAGACTAACATCTCAAGTATACAGCATAGAGAGGACATAATATTAAATATGCCCTGCAGCACTGGATATGCATCCACGAAGATAAATAGACATCAGCAATGCCCTAAATATGGCTTTCCCGAACATATTGAACAGCCATGAATGGCATATTACATGGATCCCGTATATACAAGTATTACCTACCTTACCTAAGTTATATATTAGGTATTTAACCAATATGAAAATATGTTAATTTATGTATGTACTTACAAAACACGCTGTCCAACTAGTAAACTGAGAGACAATTAATCCAACGTCCATGTAAGCATGGTTACATATCAGCATGGTTTCTGGTTGTTAGAATGCCAAGCATTTAAATTCTCTTATCAAAGGTCATTGTTATGATTGTGTTAATGTTGTCATAAATATGGTATCAATAGAAATTTCCACCCACCTGTCTCCTGAGCTACCCCCAGGTGACTCAGGGAGCAAACCCTAGCCGCTGCTAGACGAGTTAGCATCCTTCCCATCATTCCCTCACGCCGCTGGTGGCTACAGGATCTCGTTTCCTCACCTTCCTGGTGGGAGCATCTTCGCACAGACGGGCATAGACCACGTTTGGGCGAGTCGCACAGGTGGGGGATGGACTAGTGGCAATGATAGGGTAAGATGGT
This sequence comes from Poa pratensis, assembly GCA_947311845.1. Lineage (NCBI taxonomy): Eukaryota > Viridiplantae > Streptophyta > Magnoliopsida > Poales > Poaceae > Poa > Poa pratensis. The sequence continues at coordinate 6,367,802 of CAMZMU010000058.1, read as the reverse complement.
GGCATTCTCACTTTGTGAGACTGAGGCCAAGGTTTGGCACAGCAGTGATCAGCACTTCTTGTGGCTGCTCACCTGACATCGTTGACCTAGCACTACCCGGGCACCTAGATTCCGTCCGTGGCCGGCGTTGCGGGCTCAGCCCGGCGGCTAACCTTGGATGCTTTGAGCTCCACAAGCAGGGTGTTGGTAGGGAATGCCAGAATGGCGGAGCTCGAGGTAGTGGTAGGTCAAAATTCTATTCCAGCTTTTCACCAGATCCAACATTGGCCACGCCTGTGGACGGCATTTTCCCGTCCTGGAAGGCCACCATGAGCTTTGTTGGTGCAAGGATTGCCAGCTTTCTTCTGTGACACTCGGCTCTGGCTTCGGAACTGCCTGCTTTTGGGCTGGCTATTTGGCAGGGGAAAGAGGGAGGAAGCAATGGGCATTTGGTGCTTTCTACTTTGTTGAACGCTGTATTTTTTTTCTATGAAGTCTAAATCGCCAGATCAGGACGATGAGGCATGCCGATGATGTTTGCTCGACTGCCTAAGCGTCACTCTCTTGTGCTTATTTAAGAGAGAGATGCCTTTGGACTCCTGTTAAGAATTTGGTAATAATAGGACATTATAACCTTCTCATAATTAACCAAGTCAAGATAAAATTCCTATCATTAAATTGAGGAGTCACAGGAAAATCATGTGATAAGAATATCTATCTTAATTCTCTATGTGTGTTCCAACGTGAAGCCCTAGACGAGTTGTCTCGGACAGGTGACAGATCAACAACACTAAAATGGTATGCATAGAATTTCCCTTCCAAACAATTTACAAACCTAAATCCCTATGTGTCAAACACCCAGCAATTTACATTGATGGAACAATTTTGGAGAAGCAAGAAACATGAAGATTAATTATAAAACTAGTACAGAACAAGTTTAGAAACATATTTAGACACTGACCTAGCAACTGACTTCTCTGGACTGCACTCAAGCTTCTCGGGTTCAACAACCATTGCCAATGGTTTTGCATCGATGATTGTAGTATGAGCGTTCTCCACATTATTTGTATCAACATCCATAGGTTCAGTGATAACCTTAGGCACACGCTTGCCTTGCTTCAATGCCATTCTTGCCTTCTCTCTTGAGCCATATCCTCCAGCAGTGACACTCAAGTTGCGCCACTTGTCCTGCACAATCAGACCACAGCAATCATAATAAGATTCATTGACACTCGATGATCCACACAGACATTTGCAGTTGTTCCTGGAAACTCGAGACTATAGCGACAGATAGCTAGATGAAAACTGCAACTATTTACTCTTAGTCCATATTTAATGAAAACGATAAAATTTGACCCATCTTGTTGATTTGATCAAAACTTGTACCACAGACGCTTAGTATTTATTTTTCATCTAACAGAACAGAATCCAACAATGTAGTAACGTCAGCAACACTAAAAGTGGAAACAGGGTTGGACAAATTTAATGCCAACTTGTTTCATCATCAAAATATCCCATTTTTTCCTCAAAAAAAGATGATGAGATAACCTAATGAGAGAAACAAAGGTGAACAAGGCGTCCATCGAGAATTAAGGAGAACTAAAAGGGCAGCTCATAGCACTGACGGTAATTTTTGATAAATCAAGCAATGATGATACGTTTAACCATTGCTTCAGCTGAGCAGAGGAGAATTTCTCTTGCCGATCCGTCCAACATCGAGAAAATTGTGCCACAAAGAAACCATTCCAACAGATTACCAACTATAAACATGAACCCCCCTAAATCCCGATCTGCAAGCTCGCGAGATTTCCTGCTCATCCCAACCGATCGCCTACACCCGCCGCCACAATTGACGAGCAACCATCCGGGCGCCGATCCGATCGGGAAAGGGCAATAATCTCGTCGACCCACCTTGAGGTCAACATTGGATCGGAGACGCAGGACGGCGCTAAAGTCCGGGTCGCGGAGGATGGTCCGCCACTTGCCCGGGCCGTGCTTGGCCACGCCGGCCTTGAGCGCGGCCTCCTCCTCGGACGTCCACCTCTGCTTGGGCGCACCCATCCCGCGAGCTCTGCGCACCGCGGCGCGGCCAGAAACCGCGGCTGGCCCGCAACAACCGACCCCCCCAAGGGTCTCGTCTCGTCCCGCCACCTCTAGCTAGGGCCTGCGACGTTCTTGACCAAGGCAATTCGATCGATTGAGCCGGGAATTCGGGGAGAGATCCGGCGTGACGGAGGCGATCGGGGCGCGGGGAGTCCGCGTAGGGCTGCGCCGGAGATCCGGAGGCGGAGGGGTTCTAGGCGAGGGTGGCATGAGATGAGGAGGAGGAAGAGGGGTGGGAGGCAACCATCGTCAAGGCTTTGGAGGCGGAGGTTATAAACGGAAGGGGATTAATAGCTACAGCATGTCTTTTTTCTTATTTTTTTTGTGTGAGAGAGAATTGGATTAACTGGGAGCTGATTGTCGTCGACCAGGAGCGCCCACATTTAATGAAGGCCTCTTGGGCTTCGGTAGGCCTAAACTCATAGTCCGATCGGTTGACTGTGTGATCTGTGCCCATGTGTCGGATGAGGCCCAATCTTTTCTTTTCATTCAGATTTTTTTTAAATGGTTCAGAAAAGCTTACTACTAGAAATGAAAGATAGCCTACAAAAAACTAGAAGTAGAATAATGAGGATAATGCGTGCGAAATAAACAAAGAGTAAAAACAACTAGAATTTTCCAGAGCCCGCTCTGAAAAGGGCGGAAGCGCAACCTCATCCTTTGTATCGGTCTCGTCCTCCACCACCTCCTCCTCGCCTGATGAAGGCAAGAGAATTGGATGGGGCGGTGGCCCCTGTTGTCAGGTGGGAGGTGGATCATTTTCTCGGGACCGGATGATGAAATAGGATCACGGCGAGGGAAAGAGCACGACATACCATTTTACAGGGGGCTTGGACCTCAGTAGGAAACGATAGCAAAGGCGAGAGGTGATTTGTAGTTGGAAGACGACTCGTCGCTTTAATGCCGGAGACGCTTGGGGAAGGTACGCCACCATCGTGTCAGGAAGCGGAAACGTCCGCCTCGGCAAACAAGGAGGTGGTTGCCGCCATAAAATAAGGCTGACAAGTCTTTGTGTCAATGACAGGTTGGACCCCCCAATCGGGGGGGGGGGGGGGGGGGTTCGGCACCCCCGAGCCAGGCCCGATGGTTGCCGTGGACAAGGGATTGTCAGTTTTTTTTAGGGAAAATCTCACACTTTATTCAGTCACACCAATGTTTAAAGGTACAATATCAATATCATAAGGAGTACCCAACCATAAGTGTCTACCAGCCCCTAAAGATAGGGCATACTGTGCGAGATTGTGAGCTTCAAAGTTGGAGCTTCTATTTTCATGGAAGAATTGACAGGAGTCGAACTCTTTGGACCTTCGTTGTATCTCTTTAACCATGGCCTCGTAGCTTCCCATCGTGTTGCTCTGAATATCATCAACAACGACTTTGCAGTCAGAAGCAATGTGGACGTCGGAAAGATTTTCGAGCCGTCCGGAATGATATGGGACGCCACTGGGAGCTGTTTTTGTGTTCGGGCCCTCATTGGGCTATGGCAGCCTGGTCATTGCCGGTGCTGATGACCCAGGCGAGGAGACTTCCTTCATAAAACAGATTCTTCAGTAGATTGGACGCGCCGCGGTGTAGATGATCAGATTGCTAGGTGAACAGCCCATGGAGGGGTTCCGAGTGGTAACTGAGTTTTTGTGGCTGAACCTTTGAGTCTGGTGAGGAGTAAGAGCTGGTGGAAGGGACATGAATAAAGAAAATAGCAACATAAGCAACCAATAGTATAAATATGAAAGCTTCATGCTGTTTTTTTTATGGTCTCATGCTATTAGTTTGAATGACGACATTGCTGATTCCAGTATGTTCTGTACTGGAGAACGTGGCAGTAGCCTAATGGCTAGGTTAACTGTGATGAACCCAGCAACCAGAGTCCCGACTCCTGTGTGGATCGACTTTTTCTCTGTTGTTCTCGCTAAGGAGGCCTAGAAAATTCCAATCACGGAAGCGTCTTTTTTCCCTAAATACAAAGTTTTTAACTGGACTGGCTTCAGTATATGAATGGCCCAAAGTAACGCAATACTAATTTTCTCATTCGCTGAATCTAAAGATGATTGAAGACTATGCCTGTTAAATTATGAGGGGATCATGGATTATCAATAGACACTCGCTATCCAAAGCTGATAAGCTAAAGAAGCCGAAGTACACACTTTGGGCAGCATTGCACAGGCTGAGAAATGTTCTCCAGCGTAGTCCATAGTGTGAGGGGAAAAAAAAGCCTTGAAGATGTTGGACTCCAAGAAGGCCAGGAAAGCCACCGTTTTATCCTCCAAAATGATGTGCCTATGCCACTTTGGATGGCCACCATCCCGCTATGCCTTCACAAACCAAATTTCCTACTGAAAAACTGGAAGTAAGACAGGTTTAAATAGCTGTCAGAAAAAATAAGACATGATCTCCTTCATATGACCTAGAACCCATAGTCCAATACTTGAAAGATATCAAGCTCACCAAATAACCATTTGGACAAGTTCATGGCATCACGTCAGAACATGGTATGGAACTCAACAGTCACCTATGTTGTAATAAAATCCATGGGAAAACTGACGAAATGCTCAAAATATTGCACAGACTAATAATTGTGTGCAATCTTGCTATATCAAATGAGCAAACATTAATGGAAGACATATCACAAACATAACAGAGAGAAAGGCCAGGCCATTAACGACAAAAATATTTTTTTATTGTTCTCTGTCCATCTCACAAAGCCATGCGAGATGACAGTGGAGGATTCATAACAATTCGAACAACAAAATCATACAGCTTAAATGCTGCAGTTGTACGCACGCGGCAACCACGAGCACATTGGCAGATTGATTTACCATCATACACACCCAATGTGCATAACTAATCCGATGCCTCTTTATTAACTCCTGGCTGTGTCCTGTTTTCTATTGCTGCAATCCGATGATTCAGGGCTTCATAGTGCTTTCCAGAAATCCTCTTGACGTCCTCCACCTGGAAGTAAGCACATTAAACCCCAGCTACTATTCAGATGCAAGACAAACGACCAGAGTAGGTTTCGTGGGCCTTTTTTCGAAAAAGATATTCGGTCTCATGAAATAACAGTGTTGTGCCCTCGTCATTCTCAAATCCTCACAAGCCAGAAACACAGGTAGTTGGGTACAAATAGAAAATTCATCACATGGTTGCAACATCATAATTTGCAAACAAAGCAGAAACATCACAGCAACAAGTAACCCATTTTGTATCACCTGACCAGCTCCCTTGATCAGCAGCCTAGCTGTACTGTTTGGGGTTTCTTTGTATTATGTTTTTTCGGTTTTCGTCTTGATCTTGCTTTCTCATAGCCTAGTTACTTATTTTCGGTTCTTTCATTCTTTTTCCTTGTTGGTTGTAAGGATTGTTCTAATTCAAACTGAACGTGCACTTGGTGCATGTTCGAGAGAAAAAAGGAACTAACCCATAAGAGAAAGTTCACAAATCATGAATGTCATGGTTAATTTAATTGTTTAATATGGATTCCTGTAAGAGACGTAAGTGCAAAAAAAAGTTCTGGTTCGACTACCATTACTGGAACCACAGGAGCTCCTTCTCATTGGTCCTCTTTGTGAAAAGCCTAGTTGGGAGTTTATGACACCCCGTACGATGGTTGCCAAACAACCACATCAAGTTCAATGGTTTTGTACAAGATATACAGTGCCATTATAGCCACATGACAATGCTGAGACTAGCATGCTATCTCCCACGTGATGATTTATAAATACTTGACGGACACAACCACATATGTTTCATATTTTGATAACAAACATGTGACGTGACAAATAGGTTAGGGCATCTACAAAGGTGTGACATTAGCTAACTCTTCATCCTGCCATGTGGATAATTGTTGATGTGGAGGAGAGTGAATAATGTTACAGTATATGTGGATTGCGGTAGCCCTTTCCATCAGATCGGTCTTTTGAAATAGTGGTCAGCGCATGAAACATGACATGGTATCAGAGCCAAGGTTTCGAGTTCGAGTCCTAGCTTCCGCACTTTATTAAAAAATTGTTGTAGCGCCCCTGTGTGTCCACGTATACGTCTCTTGAGCCATACATCTGAGTCCACGTATAGACCTCTTGAGTCATACCTCTGAGTCCACGTGTTGGCCTCTCTGAGTCACACGTGAGAGGGGGTGTTACAGTATATGTGGATTGCGGTAGCCCTTTCCATCAGATCGATCTTTTGGAATAGTGGTCAGCGCATGAAGCTTGACATGTTACAGTATATGTGGATTGCGGTAGCCCTTTCCATCAGATCGGTCTTTTGTAATAGTGGTCAGCGCATGAAGCTTGACATGGTATCAGAGCCTAGGGTCTCGAGTTCAAGTCCTGGCTTGCGCAATTTATTCTAAAATTTTTTGTAGCCCCCCTTTGTGTCCACGTATACGTCTCTTGAGCCATACCTCTGAGTCCACGTATTGGCCGAGGCGTATACCTCTGAGATTTGTGTGCACGTGTTGGCCTCTCCAAGTCACACGTGAGAAGGGGGTATATGTGGATTGCGGTAGCCTTTTCTATCAGATCGGTCTTATGGAATAATGGTTAGTGCATGAAGCTCGACAAACAGAACTGGCTTTGCTTCATACGCCATGGCGTTTAATGCTAACTCTTCGTGTAGATTCACCGTAATATACACTCTATTGTACTAAATATATTAAACCCGATACTAGATGATGTGGAGAGTAATAAGGCTAGCATTTGATCTTGTTTTTTGGAAAGATCAATGACATGTCTCAGCGTTCATACGTCATAGCTCTTTAGATTTGAGAATTACTGGACAACTCACTCTGGTTTTTTGGAAACAGTGGCAAATAGCTGGTCCAAACCCACACATAAAGCAAATAGTGCTGCCAACATAAATGCCAAGCTCAAACGGCTGAGATATGATTTGAAATTCTGGAGCAAGAATATTTCAAAATTGTCGACCTGTATAGAAAATTGCAATAAGGCCCTCCTTGAAATTGATAATTTGGAAGACAGAAGGGGTCTGACTATTCCAGAAACAAACTTCAGAAAAATAATTAAGGAGCATTTGCTCAAGCTCCTTGATTACCAGAGACAATACTGGAAAAAAAGGTGCACCATTAGATGGACAAAATTTGGTGATGAAAACACCAAATTCTTTCATTCCATGGCAACTGACAGATATAGGAGAAACTCTATCTCCCAGTTTACTCTTCCTGATGGTTCTCAGGTCACCACACATGCTGACAAGGAAAAAGTTATTTATGAGGCTTTTAAGGAAAGATTAGGCACTAATCACGCACCTGCTATGGGTTTTGATCTTCAAAGTCCCTTTAGAGGGCCTGGAATGTTTATCTGTCCCATTTACTCATGAGGAGATTGATGATGTGGTGAAGCAAATGCCTGGGGATAAAGCACCTGGTCCTGATGGATTTAATGGCCAATTCCTCAAAACTTGTTGGCATATTATTAAGGAGGATATTTACCAACTATGCAATGATTTTCATGAGGGTAACCTAAATTTGGAAAGCATTAATATGGGTTACATTACCCTGATCCCAAAAATTGGTTCTCCTGTGATGTAGCCCAGGTCACGTCCATCACCATGTCAAGCACTCCAATACATCACAAGTCACAATGTACCTCAAAGGTGAACTCCTTCCACTATATGATTCACTATATGTCACCTTTGGACGGTATACTACTTGACCATTGTTCCCATTGCATTGCTAGATGTGTCACCATGGGTACAAGACCACGGGAAGATGGCCAAGGCGCGAGAGGAAACAAGCCGGACAAGACGGTGGCTTGGAAGAGGAGAAGGAAGAGAAGCAGCAGCTTCAGCAGCGGTACTACCGCCCCTGCCGAGCGGTACTACCGCCGAGTCCCAGGAGCGGTACTACCGCTACAAGTACCGCCACTACTACCGCACCGTGCCAATTGCTCTCTGTTGTCCCAACGGTACAAGCCGGGTGTCTGCCACGTACTACCGCTGGAGACGAGCTACAAGTATATTCGTGAGAGCCGCCGGTACTACCGCCAGATGCAGCGGTACTACCGCCACCCCACCAGGTCCGGTACTACCGCTGCTACCCGACGGTACTACCGCTGCCTGCGTGCAGTCAACGGGCTGAAGCCCTTGTATCCCTTTCCCACCTACCCCTTTGGGTCTAGACTATATATAGTCGTCCCCCTCCTCCTTTAGAAAGGGAGAGTCTATGATGAGAGAGAGTTGAGCATAGGCTCCTTACCCACCTTTGTGGTGTTGCCTCCCCTTGTGGAGAAGATCTCCTTGTGGATTCAAGCCCTCCCCTTGTGGAGAAGATCCCTCTTGTGGATTCAAGAACTCTACTTGTAGTTTGACTACTTGCCAATCTTTCATCTTCGGGTGATTCTATTTGGATCGGCTGGGTTGACCGTTTGGAGAAACAACCCCTCAAGACCTCTCCTTGTATCTACTACTTGCCAATCTCTCCCTTTGGGTGATTCTATTGGACCGGCTTGGACGTACCGGTGAGGGAAACGTGTCCTTGTATCGTGTTTGTGTTCTTGCTGTTCTTGGTGTTCTTGGTGTTCTTGCGTGTGTTCGTCCACAACCGCCGTCAATCCGTGAAGATCGGGACCTACCCTACATCATATAGTATCAGAGCTCTAGGTTGCCACGGATTTGACTTTGTTTCCCCCACAAATCCACCCAATTTTTCTTTGATTTTGAGAAATTCGAAAATTTCCACCAAAAATAGTCTCACGAGCTTTTGGATCGATTCGGTGAATCTTGTGCGTTTGGACAGGTTTTGATCCATAAATCTATTGCTAAACTTGTTGATCTACCTTCCTTTGCGTTTCCATAGCCTAATTCCACCATTTGCCCCTCCGATTTGTTGTTTTCAGTCAAGTTTTTCTGCCCCAAATCGCGAAATTTTCGTCTCGGGTTCAGATCTGGAATTCCGCAGCTGGCGGTACTACCTCTGGGCCGAGCGGTACTACCGGAACCTGGTTCCAGCGGTACTACCGCCCTGCCTGGAACAGACACAGAAACAACATTCAGCGCCACGGTTTTGGCCATATCTTTTGCATCCGGACTCCGTTTTTGGTGTTCTTTGGCTCGTTTCGAAGCTACGATCAAGGCCTACATCACCATTGCGGTTGCTCCATCATCCACCACAACCAAAATCCGTGGGCAAGCACGACACTTCGACAACAACGGGTGAAGAACATCGACGAAAGGTATAAACATCTCGAGTCTTCTACCCCTTGCCATTCCTTTGTGAGCCACACTATATCTTTCCGATTACCATGTCCTATTGAGGCTAGCTCTTGATGATTGCTTGGGCTTTGCACATTTGCACCGTGTAGTTTCCGAGCAAAATTGCAGGCGCTAGTTGTCATATATCATATATCTTGTGTTGGCATCAAAGAAGTGGGTGTGCAAAAGAGAAAAGAATCAAAAGAGAAAAGAGAAAAGAAGCAAAAAAAGCAAGAAAAAAAAAAAGAAACACCACTTGCCATATCTCTTGTAGGAAGCGCGCAAGCTTGATGAACATCTTGTAGGTGGTACATTTTGTGCAAATCTTGTAGCCCACCAATAAATTGCAATCGAGCTAGTGGCTCTCTTTGTACTTGTGCAACACGAGCTTATAGTCTTCGCTAGGATCATATGGTTCTTTAGCTCACTTCTTGGTTGCACGAGTCCCATTTATCTATCCGTGTGTGTATTTCTTGAGCTACATTCCTATCTTTGAGATTGACTTGTTTTTGCTTTGTGATCATCGTGGTTCTCTACTTGCCTTAACAATATCTTGGTTTCTGGTTGGTTCAATTTGCTTTCCACCTACCATACCTCCCTGTCCACTTTTAAGCCGTGTGTGTTTTGGAGTTTGCTTTGGATACTAACACAAGCACTTTACTTTGTGATCGTTCCCTTTGGTTGTCCACGACGTCCAATACTATCTACAAAGGTGAGAGGTTGTGTTCTAGTTCCTTTCCACTCCACATATACACTTGTCTTGTGAGTTAACATGTCTAGGGAGAGCGAATCCAACTATGGAGGCGAAGATGATGTTGAGTACACGATGAGTCACATGGACTATGATGCCTCATGCATTGAGGACATGGGGGACTACTACACCGACTATGACCCCCATGACATGATGGATCATCACCAAGACTTCCGCTACAACGACTCCGACTATTCAAGCGTCCAAGACATGGAGCGGTACCACAACTCCGACTACACGAGCTCCAACGACAATGAGGTGCGAATCTCCGCATATGCCTCATCATATGGTACCGACTTCGACTACAACGACATGGTGGAGCGCACTACTACGACTACAACTCCGATGACATGGTGGAGAACGTTTACGACTACTACTGTTGTAGCATGTGCGACGACATCGACTACACCTTCGACAACATGCAAGAGGAGAAGAACCCCATCACCACCATGTTCAAGGGCGGCACCACCAAGCGTCATGGCACAACCTACTATGGTTCAAGCGCAAGACGGAGCACCAACAAGGCCACCATGCTTTCATCCTATGGAGCTCCAACAACCTCAAGAAGGCGCCATGAGAAGGACATCGCCAAGAGCGTCAAGCTACGACATTCTCCAACAACTTCAAGAAGGCGCCATGACAAGTACATCGCCAAGAGTGCCAAGCTTCGCCATTCTACGTCGACAACAAGACGGTGCCCCAAGAAGTGCATCGACAAGGTCAAGCCAAGTCAAGGACCATCTACCTCATCAAGGCGCCACAAGAAAGATGCCACGGTGGACCACAACATGTCCAAGCTTCAAGACGACATCGACACACTTGCCAAGCTTCGGCACTCGTCACCAAGCTCTAGTGGAAGCTCCAAGGAAAGGTCGCCAAGGAAACAAGCACGCCGACGTCAACATGAGGAGAAGCATCCAAATGACTTTCGGCGACACCCCTCCACTCAAGAGCGTCAAAGTCGACATGAGAAGAAGACGGCGACAAAGGCGCATCCTATGGTGCCCCTCATGCTACCACTTCAAGTGCGCCAACAAGAGCTACAAGTTCCACCTTTGAGGAGATCATGGCCGACATCGACAAATTCTTTGAGCAACGCCTACGTCGACGCCGGAAGAAACATGGTCACAAACGTGAGGCCGCAACCCCTTTGGCGCCCTTCTCAAGCACTTCTCTTCATATGATATCTACACCAAGTGCCACCACCACAATGGCCCCCACATGGCAAGAAGAAGACCTCATATGCGACAATTGCCAAGGTCAAGACCATGACCCGCGGGAATGTCCCAATCTCTTGTGCCCAATATGCAATGGAAGAGGTCACATGATGTGGGAGTGCCAAGTTGGTGATCAAGATGGTGAGAAGACGGTCGAGCATGGGATTTTCCCTTCGACCACGGAGGCGAGCATGGATAATGCTATCAATTTGGTTGATGCGCCAAGTGAAGATGCCGAGCATGGGATTTTCCCTTCGGCAAAGGAGTCGAGTGATGATGCCTACACTATGGCATTGACCTTTGGAGGCGAGGTTGTTGAGGAGGTTGAGCATGGGAGTTTCCCTTCAACCTTGGAGGCGTTTGGAGTTGAGAACATTGAGCCTACCTCTTGTGTTTGAGTTATGATATGGTACCAATCCCATGTGAGAATGAGAGCCACTTAGCCCACTTGAGTGAGAGTGAGTCGAGTGCCTTCACCATATGTGAGTTTGAGTGCTTTCACTTTGAGGGAATGAGTGATACACCACTTGAGTTGAGAGAGGTAGTTGATAGGTCTTGTGAGGCCATTTCGATTTCTAACAACTTAACCTCTACCTCTAGTGTGTTTTCTCATTATGAGTTAGGTTCCATGGATCATGGACGCCACTCCTCGACTTGACGGTGCCTCCAATGGAGAGGATGCACATGGAGGATGATGATGATGCCACCCCATGTCTACTTCAAGATGAACAAGTCGGCTACATGAAGACCCCTACTACTTCAACACCTACTTCACATGAGCGGGACTACAAAGGTATGGGTGTTTATGTGACCATGTTCCCTCTAGTGGACATGATGAACTATGATTGCTTGCATGCTATGGATGATTCTATTGATGTCACATATGATTCGTTCTTATTCCCTTGTGATACTTTGTTTGAAACCAACGTTGATCATGTGGAATTACCTATTTGTGATGATTTTGCCATGAGCATGCTTGTTACGAATGTTTCCATTTTTCTCCCATTGTGGCATGCAACATGTTGAACAATTCTGCTTTCACATGTGTTGCTTGCAATAATGTTGAAATGTTTGATAATGAGATTGCCCCCATAGCTTTCTCACATGTTGGAGATGTTTCGTTTTCTCTTATGGACCTTGTTCCATCCTTCACTTTGCATAGTGACTATCCACATATGTCATATTTTTCAATTGATTTTTGTGTGGTTGGTGATGTGCAAATGAAGAGACGCGTCATGATGGATGATGTGTTCATATACCGTGCACATAATTTCTTCATATGGTGTCTTGTGTGTGCCGGTAAACGCATGATAATGTCAACCTCAATTGAGCATGAGTTGACAATACGAGCTCTTGAGCGCATACATGTGAGTTGTGGATTGAATCCAACTCTAATACTTTGCACGTGTTTTGCATCAAACAAGTTGAACAATATCTCTTACTTATGGTTTGTTTGCAATCATGTTGATGCTTTTGGTCTCCCCTATGACAAGCATGTTTCCTTGATCTTTCACATGGATGATTTATGTGTTGCCACAAATATGATGAACATTTGTTCTTTCCAATGGCTTGTTTGCAACCATAATGACATTTTGTGCATGTCTTGTCATGAGTTTATTGGTTTATACCAATTTGGTGTTGCAACAAATATGAAGAAAACTTGCTCTTTCATGTGCTTTGTTTGCAACCATAATGATATTTTGGACATTCTTCATTGTGTGTTTTTGCCAAGTTCTCCTCTTATTGCCTCAAGGATGTTGACAAATTTCTCTTCCGATGCCTTGTGTGCAATAATGATCATATGGTTCAAAATGAGATACCTAGATGGCATCCTCATATTTTTATGGAGTTTTTGTGTTCCCACATTTTGAAGGCGTTCCATTGGATTGCTTGCACATTGACCTTGCATTTGCACTACCTTTTAATATTCTTGTGTTGTGCTAACGGTGCTATGACAAAGAATGGACATGTCATTGTTGATATGCTCCTCTTTCTTGCACACACATGGTTTGCTTGGTCTTTCGTGTTTGTAGGCATGGTAAATTCCAATTCTTCGACAACACATCTACCTCCTTTGCATGGTGATGAAGAGCAAGAGTCGAGGACGACTCTTTTTAAAGGGGGGGAGATGATGTAGCCCAGGTCACGTCCATCACCATGTCAAGCACTCCAATACATCACAATTCACAATGTACCTCAAAGGTGAACTCCTTCCACTATATGATTCACTATATGTCACCTTTGGACGGTATACTACTTGACCATTGTTCCCATTGCATTGCTAGATGTGTCACCATGGGTACAAGACCACGGGAAGATGGCCAAGGCGCGAGAGGAAACAAGCCGGACAAGACGGTGGCTTGGAAGAGGAGAAGGAAGAGAAGCAGCAGCTTCAGCTTCAGCAGCGGTACTACCACCCCTGCCGGGCGGTACTACCGCCGAGTCTCAGGAGCGGTACTACCGCTACAAGTACCGCCACTACTACCGCACCGCGCCAATTGCTCTATGTTGTCCCAACGGTACAAGCCGGGTGTCTGCCACGTACTACCGCTGGAGACGAGCTACAAGTATATTCGTGAGAGCCGCCGGTACTACCGCCAGATGCAGCGGTACTACCGCCACCCCACCAGGTCCGGTACTGCTGCTGCTACCCGACGGTACTACCGCTGCCTGCGTGCAGTCAACGGGCTGAAGCCCTTGTATCCCTTTCCCACCTACCCCTTTGGGTCTAGACTATATATAGGCGTCCCCCTCCTCCTTTAGAAAGGGAGAGTCTATGATGAGAGAGAGTTGAGCATAGGCTCCTTACCCACCTTTGTGGTGTTGCCTCCCCTTGTGGAGAAGATCCCCTTGTGGATTCAAGCCCTCCCCTTGTGGAGAAGATCCCTCTTGTGGATTCAAGACCTCTACTTGTAGTTTGACTACATGCCAATCTTTCATCTTCGGGTGATTCTATTTGGATCGGTTGGGTTGACCGTTTGGAGAAACAACCCCTCAAGACCTCTCCTTGTATCTACTACTTGTCAATCTCTCCCTTTGGGTGATTCTATTGGACCGGCTTGGACGTACCGGTGAGGGAAACGTGTCCTTGTATCGTGTTTGTGTTCTTGTGCTCTTGGTGTTTTTCGTGTTCTTGCGTGTGTTCGTCCACAACCGCCGTCAATCCGTGAAGATCGGGACCTACCCTACATCATCCTGCTACTGTTAAAAGAGTATAGACCAAACACTCTCTTGAACTGCTGTCTCAAGCTAATTACCAAGGTTTTGGCTAATAGACTGCAGAAGATTATTCTGAGGATTGTGCACAAAAATCAATATGGGTTTTTGAAAGGTAGAACCATCCAGGATTGTATTACTTGGGCATTTGAATTTATATATCAGTGTGAAGCTTCTAAAAAAGAAATAATTCTGTTGAAACTTGACTTTGCAAAAGCCTTTGATACAATTGATCATGCTGCCATGATCAAAATCATGAAACAAATGGGATTTGATGAGAAGTGGCTTAAATGGATCGAGATGATCTTTGGCTCGGGTATGTCCTCGGTGCTGCTGAATGGGGTGCCTGGTAGACAGTTTCACTGCAGAAGAGGTGTGAGACAAGGTGATCCTCTATCTCCACTAATTTTTGTTTTGGCGGCTGATTTGTTGCAATCTGCCATCAATAAAGCCTTCCTCGACAACACACTCAGGGCTCCATTCTCTCCTGTCTTTGGAATGGATTATCCAGTGGTTAGTATGCTGATGATACAATTATAATTATGCCTGCTTGCACAAACCAGATATTAGCCATGAAAGAGATATTAGATACATATGCTCAGTCTACAGGGCTTCATATTAATTACCACAAGTCAGTCAAGGTTCCTATCAACTTATCTGAGCAGAGAGCAACAGAAATTGCCTCTCTCCTGGGCTGTGATATAGGGAAAATGCCATTTACATACCTTGGTCTGCCACTTGGTACTACTAGACCAACTGTACAAGACCTAATGCCTTTGGTAGATAGAATTGAGAGAAGCATGACAGCTAATTTCATGATGATGTCCTACAGTGGAAGAGTTTCAGTTATCAACTCTCTCCTCACTTTTATTGCCACATTTACTATGTGTGCTCTGAAGATACACCCCAAAATCCTTGAGCATGTTGACAAAATTAGGAGGCACTGTTTGTGGAACAAAAAGTCAGGAGATGGGGATCATTGCAATCCCCTGATTGCTTGGGATTGCTTGGGATAAAGTTTGTCGGCCTAAAAATAAAGGAGGCATGGGTGTTCTAAATTTGAAAGTTCAAAATAAGCCATGTTGCTCAAATATTTGGATAAGTTTTATAATAAGCCTGACACTCCCTGGGTGGAGCTCATCTGGCAGGCTCACTACAGGGATAAAAATCCCACATGCTGTTGATGCTTGTGGATCATTCTGGTGGAAGGATGTGTGCAAATTACCTCCAATCTTTAGGGGAATTTCATCATGCAAGATTATTACTGGTAATTCCATTTTGTTCTGGAAAGATCCATGGGGTGATGCAGTTGCCTCTGATATGTTCCCCAGGGCCTTCTCTTTTGCTCTGAATGAAGATGTCTCAGCTGGTGCCTTCCTATCAGCAACTACACTTGCTGCCAATTTTGCACTGCCATTATCATCACAAGCACTACAAGAGGTTAGGCTTATGCAGAGTGTCACTTCTGACATTGTCATGTCGGATGTTGCTCATGATCAGTGGACTTACATTTGGGGAGCTGAAAAGTATGCATCAAATCAGTACTACAAATTTTGCTTCAGAGACATCGATCCACATGATGCGTTCAAGTGGCTATGGAAAGCCAAATGTATTCCAAAAAAAAGTTCTTCGGCTGGTTACTGCTTTCTGACAGGTTGAACACTAGAAATATGCTCAAGAGGAGACATTTCAACATTGGTAATAATTTCAATTGTTCCATGTGCAACTCCCAGGTGGAAGAGACAATAGAGCATCTGTTCTTTCACTGCAATTTTAGCAGGGAATGCTGGGATAGCATTGGTCTCCAAACTACCTCTAATCTGGTTCAGAATAGATTACAGCTGATTACTCACTCAAGGAATTGTTGGAGGAAAGTCATGTTCATGGATGTTTTTGCTACTGCTGCCTGGAATATCTGGAAGGAAAGGAATAATTTTTACTTTAATGGGATCACTCCTCAGCTCAGTTCTTGGAAGGCTAGATTCAGAGAAGATTTTTCTCTCCTGGTTCATAGGACCAAGGAAGATAGACACCAGTTCATTAAAACTTTAGTTGCTAGCATTTGATCTACTTTTCACTTCACATCTGTATGTAAATATGTAACTGTGTTTGACCCTTTTGTGGTCTTTTTATATTAAGAGGCAGTAGGAGCCTTTCCTACTGTCATAAAAGTTCAAATAAAAGATGATGTGGAGAGGCCTAAGAATCAACGAACTCTCCCTTTGTGGCTGACCTTAGAATACGGGACAAATACATGCAGATTGGGCTGGCTGAGATGTGAAAAACTGCATTACAATGCAGAAGACATAAATAATTTCTTATTATATCACATTGATCTCGTTCACTGTTCCTTTATCATTCTGATGGCAGAACCTGGCTCCTGAGGGGTATAGAAAAAAGAATCACACTGATCTCAATTTAGATAATACTTATATCTGGAATAATCAGGGTAAACTCGCAGGCAAGCATGGATTTATAGTAAACGATCCTCCCCACAACCATCTCCCTGTAAGTTTCGTCAAAAGTAATTTTCCTGCGAGCTACAGCTTCTACCTTCACGGGACCGTGATTCATTGGTTTGCTCATTCATTTCAACTAGGTACCAAAATGGACTTTTGATTGAAAAGTACAACAAACTAAAGAACCCAGCAGCAAATAGTTTGTGATTAACTAGCACGCCGCATCCATACAAGATCACGATTCATCACAAATTCATAATGCTTTTGGGAGTCGACCACATTTGCTACATCGACCCTAAAAATTGGGTACATCGAATCAGATGCTTAGCGATTTCAGGTAACAGAAACTGGGATTATCGAACTAGATTCGCCGCTATAATCGCATGATAATATGCAAGGGGTCGGTGTGGGGACTGGGGAAAGGGGCCGACCTGTCGGGTGATGGCGGCGCGGGCGACGAGGTGATCTTTGTAGAGGAGGAAGAACCCCGCCGCTGACGCCGTCGCCGCGCCGGCCAAGAACGACGAGAGCCGCACCCTCCACAGGTAGCCCATCCTGCCCCCTTTTCCTCTCTTCCCCCCCCCTCGCCGATTTGCTCGCCGGAGACGAAGACGACAGACAGCGCCCACGATTGACGATTTTGCCTGCTCCTCGTCGATGGGCGATGGCAAAGAGCGCTTCCAGTTGGGCCTCGGAGGATTCGGCCCAGCCCACGTGCTCGAGATGTAATTTGAGAAAACAAATCCCAATCGAGGAGGGAAAAACAGAAAAACCGGATAAAGTAACCGCCTGGACGCGACGCGACGGCCACACCACACCACCGCCACTGACAAGATGCCGCCGCCGCCGTCTTGCCGCCTTCTCCCTCCCGTCTCGCCGGCTCCGGCGCTCCCCAAGCCGCAACTTTTCCACCACGTCACCAAAACCCTCACACCAAGGCAGGCCCAGACCCTGTCCCGGGCCCGACCCGATGCCTTCGCCTGCAGGTCCGCTCAGGTCGACGCCGCTCTCTCCGCCGGCTTCGTCCGCCTCCTCAGCGCCGGCCAGGAGGAGACGGAACGCGGCGGCGGGTACTATGACCCGAAGTCAGGAGACTATGCCATCGGGGTCGTTGTCTCCGGCACCGAGGCCCGCCTCGACGTCGCCGTCGGCGCCGACCGCCTCGCCACGCTCCTCACCAAGGAGCTCCTCCCGCTTTGCCGCGCCGAGCTCCCCAGCGGAGCTGATGAAGCAGCTTCGCCTCGGCCGGGGAGCATAGGCGTCCTCGCGGCCAACTCCGTGGATGAGGAGACCCAGAAACACAAGCGCGGGGCCAGGACGCTGGTAGCGCCAGGCACGGTGGTTTTCGCGGAGGTGCTCGGCCGCACGCTGAGCGGCCGGCCGCTGCTGTCGGCGAGGCGACTCTTTCGACGCCTCGCATGGCACCGGGCCAGGCAGGTTTTGTCCTCTTCACAATGTCCATTTCCATCTGATGATTTCGAGTGCACAGCCCCCTTGCTCGTGTTGGGATATGAAAAGCATGAGACACTGATTTAATGATTCTTATTTCTTGGTTAGACAGATTATGCAACTTCACGAGCCAATTGAGGTCAAAATTTATGAGTGGAATACTGGTGGACTTCTTACAAGAATTGAGGTAGTGGAAAACTTGCTTTCCTTCTTTTCACTGTCTCTAGTTATCACTTGCTATACAATTGCAGGGTTTCATATCGGGTCTAAGATTTGCTTCGACTTCATTTCAGGGGCTGAGAGCATTCCTTCCGAAATTTGAGCTCATGGACAGAACAAATACGCTTACGGACTTGAAAAACAACGTAAGCAATTATCAAAAAAAAATCCTGGCCATCGTTGTTAACTAGAGTAGCTAGTAGCTTTTTAATTGTTCTTCATTGAAGTAATTGGTTGCTTCTGCAAACAGGTTGGTCGCAGCATACGTGTGTGCGTTATAAGGCTGGATGAAGATACTAATGACCTCATAATTAGTGAGAAGAAAGCATGGGTTTGTGCACTGACTTGTCTTTGCAAGCTAGAGTTTCTTGGCTATTATTATCGCAGTGTGTGCTTTGAACTCTGTTCTGATTGTAACTTTGCGAAATTCTAAACTGTAAATTGTAGCAAACAAATAGCAGAATGCCAAAGTTCAAATCTCGCCAACAATGTTTTTGTATTTTATTTTCCTTGCTTGGTTGTGGCTTTCTAGTACTTATTAGGACTAAATGTGAAATTTGAGTGTAGCTATTCCAAACCTGGCTAAATCCCTTGTTGGGGTGGGAGAAAATCTCAGCCCGTTTGCTAAATGGGGTTGGGAATGAAAAGCTGTACCCACCTACTTTATAAATACCATCAGGTTTGCATCAATTGTCAATGTAATTCCATTGCATTTGCATATTCCATTCTATAAATCAGGGACATAAGCTCTGGGCCTTGTTCTTCCAAGCTTAGTTATCATGTTATCGGTCTTGCATTTGATGCACAAGTGAGTTTGCAAGTTCATGTCTATTTTAATGCCAACTCTAATAACACTGCTGGACATAATACAAACAGTGAATAGAAGTATACTGAACACTCAATCATCAGGAAATGACATATCTTAAAGAAGGAGCTCTTCTACAAGGGAATGTACGCAAGATTTTTCCATATGGTGCACAAGTTAGGATAACTGGGACCAACAGAAGGTACGAGGTGAATGGTTGCAATGCAGATTCCTGTTTTGCTGCATGTACCAGTTAACTTTAAAGTTCTGAACATGAATTGTTTTTCTTTGCTCTTGTTTGTTCTCATATTTGTTGTACTTAAGTTTAATTGATCTTTTTCTTACGCAAAGAAATATGAATGAAATTTTAAATGATCCTAATATCAATTACACATTTGTGATCGCAACATACTTTTTTTCTTTTTGTTTTGAAATGGGGAAAGCCCCGCCCTCTGCATCAGAATGATGCACACAACCTACGCAACATCCAGAATAAATTTTGGTACACAATGATTACATATACCTTATACTTATAAATTAAACAATACAAGTTGTACAGTAAACTGTGATATGTATTATAGCTTGTGATAGAACATTGTGATCGTGGATGCTTTCTCCTGCCCTGCCTCTCACTGTGACAAGACCAGCAAACCCGATTTGAAACCTGGTTGTCCAGCCAACCATAAGCTAATAATATGATGCCTTATTTTTTTTCTAGCATGGAAAGAAATGATAGTGTATACGAAATAATAGTGTATTCAACTACTTTTATGCAGTGGATTACTGCACATCTCCAACATTAGTCGGGGCCGTATCTTGTCAGTAAGTGACATCCTACAAGTAAACGATGAGGTGAAAGTTCTGGTGATCAAGCCAAATGTTTCTGACAAAATTGCACTCAGGTATAGCTCTCAATGCACTGGACTTGTTCAGATCTCAACAGTTTGAAAACAATGTAGTGGTACCAGCTAACTAAATTATGTATCTGTAGTTTGTGGTGAGATTTTGTCAGTCAGATATGGTAACATCCTTAAATGTACTTTGCTACTTAATTACAGCATAGCAGACCTTGAGAGTGCTCCTGGTTTATTTATCTCAGACAAAGCGGTGAGAAACTGAACAGCATCTTATATTCCTTTGACAATTTCTCTACTATGTATATATTTTCTGAGTACCATTTGTCTTCTGCTACCACAGAAGGTGTTTTCAGAAGCTGAGGAAATGGCAAAGAGGTACCGGGAGCAGCTTCCAGTTGTCTCTCGCAACACTGAAATAGATTATGACCTTCAAGGGCAAACTATTCCATTTGATAACGAAGCTACACTATATGCAAACTGGAAATGGTTCAAGTTTCTGATGCATGGCAAGCCTGGTGACAAAAATGATCAAACATAGTTGCAAATACAGTACATTTCATGCACTGGATGTTGTGGAGAGAATTTGGTTACTGTTGAAGCGCAGAATGTATGTAAACACCTTAGTTAAAAACATATTAAAGTCGACGACCTGAAATAAAATCATAGTAATGGTTCTACTGGTGCACATGTACAGCACCTTCCATAACCAAGCAAGGATAAGCTTTATGAGCAGGGATATGCAGTTTCAACCGATTACGGCAACAACAACAAAAAACTTTCTTTGCTGACAGGAAAGAGATTTTTTGTTTCTGGTCCAAGTTGAATTCATGCATAAATTGTAATGTACAGTGGATGCAAAGTATGATCTCCTGGTTGCGCTGCTTCTAGCTCCCTGGTGAACAAAACGGCATATTTGATCCTATCTATTTAAGGAGCTACCGTAAGTCAAGTCAGCGACACAACAGGTAAAATTAGCCTCCAAATCTTGGCAGTACTAACCGAGCTTTCGATTATCATTCTGTATTTCTGCCTTTTAAGCATCCCATTATGCTGATTGTCATCCTGTTTTAGACCTTCCATCTGGGATATTAATGAGCTACGTTGAAAATGATTTTTTTTAAATACTATAGTCTCTTTGTTATATCACATCCATGCTTTGAAGCTACAGTAAATATTGTAACATCATGCTTTGAAGCTCCACGGATAAAAAGGAACTATGTAGAAAGTGCAAATGCTGAATATATAGTCTAAAACATTGAAAAATTCATGCTTTGAAGCTACAGTCCCTCCTTTTGTAATTAAAATACATGTTT
Organism: Poa pratensis; assembly: GCA_947311845.1. Classification (NCBI taxonomy): domain Eukaryota; kingdom Viridiplantae; phylum Streptophyta; class Magnoliopsida; order Poales; family Poaceae; genus Poa; species Poa pratensis. The sequence goes on along the minus strand of CAMZMU010000058.1, from coordinate 6,346,225 downwards.
TTATGTTGATTCTGATAATATGGTTTTTACATTGTAGATGTTGATATGGTGATCCTAATAATATGAAAACTCTAATAAATTTGTTTGAATTTAATTTTTTTTAAATATATTTTATAGTGATTCTAATAATACGAAAATTCTAATACATTTTTTTGCATTGAATTTTATTTTATTAGAAAATATGGGTAGAAAACAGACAAAAGTGGTCAGAAAATGGGTTGCGGCGTTTGAGTTTCTGTTAAGCGGTAAGGGTAAATTCTTTATCCCAGTTCAAATCTGGGTGCCGCATGATCAATAAAATACTTAAGGTTAGTAAAACACTTTGATTTAGATCTAACTTGATAAATTTTCACATAAGTTCGGGGAAAGTGATTAGGCATGCTGATATTAGGTTTTGATCAATCCATACCATACCATAATTATATCCTCAAACTAGGATTTGTTTCGGGTAGTGCCACAAATGGTTATGGTTATTGTCTTGATTTTAGTACAATCGCATGCTTACTGAAGAATTTATGTTACCCGGAAAAGGCAAGAAGCTAGCACCCTAGCACTATAGTAGCAGTACTAGTAGAACAAAGGAAGGTCAGTGCAGATCTGACTGCGAGTTGACTGGCCCCGTTAGACTAGCCATAATGGGAGTATCATAGCTAGTATCATGCATGCTATGTTGGCAAAAAGATGACGTGTCACTGCAATTAATGATGAAAGAGGTGATAGTGATACATAGGTAGATACCGTAACATAACGGATTTCAATACAAGATAAAGTGTGCATGCTAATAAATACACTATTATATGATATCACATATATGTTACTACCTCACTATAGAAATAGTAATATAAACTAGTATCATATGCATGATACTAGTGTATGATACTCCCCACTATGGCTAGTCTTACTCCGTTTACGACCAGTCAACTCGGGAAATCACGCAGTTAAATCCGTCTGTCATACTACTAGGTAGGCATTAGGCAAGCAATTAATCCCCACTGCGCAGCTATGCTATGCTACGCATGAACGGAACGGGACGCCAACTATTTGTTGTCGAATAACATGAGAGAACCATATCGCTTACAAATTCCGAAGATATAATCAACTGCTCCTCCATTTATAAATACAAGATAGTTTACGTACCCTCCGTCCTGGTTTAAAGATATCTCTAAGACAGAGTGCTTTACAAAAATGTGAAATACTGATGTTTAAACTGTGAAATACGCGTGAGCTTCCCAAATCGTTAGGCGCACTAGTGCCATCTTATTTGTGGAAGGTGCTTTGCATGATAATTTCCATTTGGTGCAATGCACAAAACCCCAACGCTAATGTTTAAACTAGATATCTCTAAGACATTCCATACGTTTGATTTGTCCTTCCTGCTAGAGCTGCTAAGGAAGCTTGGTTTTGGCCCTAAGGTTGTTGAATTAGGGTATTTCCTATCTGATGGGCTCAACATTTACTTCCATTCTCATAAACGAGCAACCAGGTGACACTGAAAGAGCATGGTGCCCCCATATGTGGTTTTGGTAATTAATGACAATCCTTTTGGATTGCATTGAGATATCTGTATAGATCTTGTCCATAGGAAAGATTGAAATTCATGTGTTGGACTCTAGAAGCTTATAAATGATCAAGATCTTATTCAAGGGTTTATATGAAGAATAGTCATGTGTAGAGTTGAGCATATTGCAAATATGTCTTGAAGAATAGAATAGTGTGGATATTCATGCTCACCTTCAAGACATCATCATTGTGAAGAGAGAAGGTAAGATATAAGGTATCTTCCCATGGGATTGCATCTGAAGGAAGATTCCATATAGCCCATAGCGGATGACGTCAAGCGGTGGTTTTCATCAAGATAATGATCAAGTTAAGTTGTGCCTAAAAGTGGCTCTCCCATATTGTGTATGGGGGAGCAATTTGTAAGTCTTCACCAAGCGGAGCGCAATCAAGAAATGTGATTCAACTTGAAGTGATCAAGGTCGTCATCATCTAGCTCGAGTGGATTGCGCAAGGCAAAGATATGAACTTGATAGGGTTTCCTTTTTACCGGTCTCATGGTGTTAGTGAGAGATCGGTTTATAGGATAAATGGCACACTTACAAGAGAGGTTCTCGAATGAGTAACTTGATCGTATCGCTCAGAGAGAGCTCAAACCTTTACATACTTGGCAAATCATCTTTCTTGATTCTTATTTGGCATTTATCCATGTGAGAATTTAGAGCTTGTGTTCATCTCAATATCAAGCTCTAGTTCATCAAAAACGGATTTCATATAAATATCTTGTTGCGTTTTTTATGTTGGAGTTTTTACCCGTTGATCTTTTATCGAGTCGTCTAACCTTTCCCTATTTGGTTTTATTCTCCCTTGTTGGACCATGATGTTTCTCTGCATAATATTGTAGAGCTCGTCATTGTGATTCCAACGAGACCAAGATCATCAAAACCAGAGTTCAGATACTCAAGATATTGTCGTTTTGGTTTTGGTATTTCCGCAAAGTGGACACGAGGACCGCGCGTAGCACGGATGGCAGGATGCGGCAGTGGCCTTCCCCCCCCCCCCCCCCCCCCCCCCCGGGTTCGATCTCCCACGGGAGCAAATTTTTGGGTGCCTCGCCCGCGACACTGTTCTCTTGGAACAGTGTTCGCACGGTGCTACACTGTTTCCGGACACTGTAGCAGCACTGTTCTCCGAACAGTGTAATAATCTCCAGACGCCTCTCTCTCCGTCCACGTGCCACAGGCGAGATCGACGTGCCCGTCGGTCCCGAAGCGCTGGACTTCGGAAAGACTCTCAGGACGTGTTAAGAGGATATAGGTTGTAGGTCTAGTTTAGACACATAGGTGTGGTGTGCGTGGGGTGTGCGTGTGCGTGGGGTGTGCGTGTGTGTGGTGTGTGTTCTATGCGTCCGAATAGATGCTACAGCTTGTATTCTCAGGAGAGGCTCTCAAAAAAAAAAGAGGGGCGGAAATTTCGGACCTAGTCCGGAAATTTCCGGGGCCCGGATATTTTCGGCACTATTTCCGGTCAAATCTCCGGCCCGAATCCAGTAGTGTTTTTGTTGGGGACTTAGTCGTTTTTTGGGGTCCGGAAATTTCCGGCTGGGCCGGGCCGGAAATATCTGGCCCGCGCAGGAAAAACTGCCTACAATGGTTGGATTTAGTGGGGACCTATTTAAGGAGTCTTCTTACTCAATGGTTCCTAAGTTTTGGTGCTCTCTCTCCTCCTCCATTGTTGACCTCCAAAGGTTTGAGTTCTCTCAATCCCTCCAATGATTCTTGCTCCTTCTTGAGGGAAAAGAGAGAAGAGATATATATCTACATTTACACCAATCAATCTCTCTTCTAAGTGAGGGGAGCATATTGGATCTAGATCTTGGGATTCATTTGTTGTTTTCCTTACTCTTCCTCCCATCTTCCTCCATAGCATTAGTTGTTTTGGTGAGATTTGAGAGTGAAGAACTTTGAGCACTTCTTGTGTTCTTGCCATTGCATTAGGTGCAGCGGTTTGAGTTCTCCACGGTGATACGTGGAGGTGAAGTTTGAAAAGCTTATTACTCTTTGTGGATCTTGTTGCATCTTGGGTTGGTTGTGACCCTAGGAGGTCTTTGTGAGTTTCGGAGCCTCATCTTGTTGCGAGGTGCTCCGGGACATTGTTGGGAGGCTCCAACTCATTGTGGAGTTCCCCGACCTTGGTGTATCGGTTTGGTCAACGCCTTCAAGTCGACCTCATAGTGGAACGAGCCAATCCCTTACGGGTGAATCTCACGGAGAATAGGGTGAGCACATCGGTGCTATTGGAGTGCCTTGGAGGCTCCACACCCCTTGGACGTACTTTCATTAGGAAGGAACTACGGGAAACATCTTCTCGTGTCCACTTTGCGGTTACTTCTATACCCAAAGCCTTTACTTATGCATTTCCTTTGTGATAGCCATCGAGTTTGAAGTTATCTATCTTGCTATCACATAGTTGTTATCTTGCTTAGCATAAGTCGTTGGTGCACATAGGTGAACCTAGCTTGTTTAGGTTTTGTGCTTGATAAATTAAACGCTAGTTTTATTCCGCATTTATTCAAGACTAAACCGTAATTATTTTAAATCGCCAATTTAACACCCCCCCCCCCCCTCTAGGCGACATTCTTGTTCATTCAGACACCTTACAGAATGTGAGTGATTTACCACCGGAAACCCTTGTTTTCTCCCATGATTTTCAACATCGTCATGGACGTCCTGCATCAATTACTTGTTTTGTCATTGACCAACAATTGATTACTCTGTTGCCTCACCGGACCATTTAGGTTTAGGGTTTCCCACAAACATAAGAGTAACAAGACCAAAGTTAATTATAAAGGTGAATCAACCTTTGTTTGGATGGAAAAATAGATCTAGTGTTACCCTCTTTTTTAACTCAAATATTCTCAATATTGAGTAGATGGATGTGGAAGAATCAAAAATTTGAAGCTCAATAATGGTGAGGTGAAACATGATCTCGAAGTCGTTTCTTTTCCATAGAGGAAGAAGGAAATTTATACGGTTAAAGAATCTGACCGTTATCCTCGCTTGCAAGAGGCTCAGGCAAGCCAGATTGTCTAAGCCAGTCTAGCCTTTTGCCCCGGCGCATAAGAAAGAAACATAGGAAATACGGGCATGGCCCAGACATGGGCCCGGATCGTCCGGTACTAGGAGGGCACCAGGATTGAAGGCTTTCAAGTGGCTTAAGCCAAAATGTTTTGGTGGATGATATGAGTTGTGTATGGGTACTGAATCACCAACTCTTATAAGCTCGATTCCGTCTTCATAGTATGGCGTTCCTTCGACTAAAAAATGTGTAAAAGAAGTCCAATAATAAGACGCCTCCTTTTGTATTATCATTTTATATGTAGGGGTAACCCATTCACGTCACGTTTTCAAAGCCCGCCCAATAGAAATGTTTACATGAGGTAGGGAACACATTAATTTCTTGCTAGAAATCGTGTGAAAATATTTTACAGAAAATCAATCATATGAATTTTAAAGGATTCTTTGCTTTGAACCAAATAGATTCTATAGAGAAAAACTCTATAGACTGTAATGCTACATAATTCGCAGTGCTCCGTAGTTGTGCTGGTTGCAAGTACTAGCTCTGTTTCATAAAACAAGATGTATAAATTTTGTGAATAGTTAAAACTTGCTAAGTTTGACCAAACATATACAAGGAAATATCAATATTTACAATATTTGGTAATACACTGTGAAAATATATTTCATGGTAGATTTATTGACAGGGACGGAGACAGGGGGGCTAGCAGGGGTCAAACTTCCCCGAACCGTTGCCCTCCCCCCCCCCCTATATAAGTCAATACTCAACACCTTTTTTATAGAGATGTCAACACTCCACAGCTGAACAGCCCACGTACTGTGTGTACAGAGGTAACTAAGCCCAATAGACACCAGCCCACGTACCAGGCTTAGGCCATCGTGGAGTCCAACCCATCAATCTGATCGATCGAAAGTTACGCCTGCTTGCTGCTTTCCTGCCTACGTACCCTCCTATTCAAAAAGAACCGAATATTGCTATTTGTGTGCTATGGGCAAAATCCAATCTTTCGGCTATGCTTATGCTCGATTTTTGTGAGCTCCTTGCTTCGCTTGTTTGCTACTATTTAATGAAATCCTGCTTTCTAGATTGCAAATTAGAGAAGAAACTGGTACTAGCAAGTTTTGTATAATGGTGGAATGCGAAGTACACCTCCCCTCCTATTCAAAAAGAAATTCTGAAGTTAAGCTAATAGACATGTAATTTTCTTTCTAAGCGCCGAACATATATATTCGAATATTTATATGGATTTTCTATAATATATTTTTAGACTTAATAAATGATTATGTTTATTCTCTTTGATGGTCATCGTCTTTTCGCACCCCCCATGTCCGAATCCTGGCTCCGCCCCAGACTATTGATATTGGTTGGGTTTTGTAGATATTTATATTTTTACCTAGAAGCATGGTTAACCTTATATAAATTTGACTTTCAACTAAATTTATACGACTTGTTTTGTTTTATGATAGGGTGGGAATAAGAGCATCTCCACCAGCACCCTCCAAATGACCCTACAAAGGCCCATTGGGGTCCGGACGCCAAAAAACGCCACCAGCGGCATTCTCCAAAGGGTCGCCCCGAGCGAAATAGTGTCCGGCACCCCCGAAAGGGCCCCCAAGTTTGGAGGCCCTCTCGGGGGTGCTAGACATAGGGCGGACATGCCTCTGACAGGGGTGGCCCGCCCGTCATACACACAGCGCCGGCGCCCTTGGTAATTAGGGTTGTGCAGGAAGCCGTTAAGCCCGATTAATGGCGAGGCGATGAGATGGCGGCACGCCTGTCAGCACGCGTCGCAATAACACCGCGCCCGTTCCCATGGCGCAGATGGAAACGACCCGTCGAGACGCACTGTCCACGTGTTGAAGTCGCAGCGGCTTCCCGCGGCAGCGCCTTGCACACGCGTCGTCGGCGTCATTGCGCGGCCAGGCGAACCGATGGCTAGGCGTTAATGCAGGCCACCCAATCCCGCTCCTCCGGCCGCCTTTAAAACACGGCGCGTCTCGGCCCTCCTCTTCCCACACCACTTCTTCTCCCTCACCTCGCCACCAGCAAATCATCTCGCCAGTAGCAGATCGGCCGCCAAGCATGGCGGGCAGCCGCGAGACGCCGGAGGAGCGCCAGCTTCGGCGTCATCGCGACTTCCTCTCGGCGGAACGTGCTCGCCGCTGCAACGAGCGTCGCGGACAACAACGCCGCGAACAGCTGGAGGAACGTCGCCGCCGCAACGAGGAGGCGGAGATGGCCAAGGCGTTTCAGCGCGATATGTGGCGCGAGGAGATTGCCAACGCGCCTCCATACCTGTTCTCACTGGAGACCGCGCGGGTGTGCAGCCCCCACGGTTTGTCGGTGGAGGAATTCGCCACCCTGCCGGATGGGTGGGTGAGGAACGCCGTCAACGTGCTGGTGGTGCCGCAGGTCAGTGGGTAGGAGCGCTTCGACTACATCATGCGGCAGCGGAGGGAAACGTCATACGAGCAGAAGCTCGACCCCAAGTACTCCATCTCGGCGCCCTACTGGCACGTCGTGGTGGACGCGGAGTACGAGCGCGTCGCAGTGCGGGAGCCAATGCCCCACCGCCGCGCGGGAGCCAACGCCGGAGTTGTCCGCATCGGACGACGACCGCTCTGACGGCGAGGACGACGACGACGACCCCGAGCTGCCTGATCTCCCCTTACCATACCACCGGCAGGAGCATCTTGGTCAGCAGCGTCACCGTCACCGGAGAAGGGGCACCGGATGAAGCCGGAGAGGCTTCCCATCATGCGTGCCTCGGCATGCCACGGCGGTAGATCAAATCACACCACGCGCCGGCCGTGAAACCAAAAGCCTTAGCGGCTCAGCCGAGGCTATGTTTCTAAAGGCCGTAGCCGACGACAATAGCGGCTGAAATTTCCGGCGCCAGATCATTGAGGTATGCAAGTTTCTTGATGATCCGGCGCTGGGATTGACATCTTCGCCGACGGTGGGTCGTGGAACAGGCATCTTCGTCAACGTCGGCGCCTATAGTGGTTGGCGAGAAGTTGTAGGCAGGCGCCAGCATCGGCATAGGCATCCTTCTCTCCGCCTAGTTTAGATTTAGTTTGTTAAATCTCGTTGAGATTTTAAATTATAAGTTTGTTAAATATCGTTTAAATTCCGCCGGTTTTGTTATCAACAAATGTTAAGTATTAAAAATAAAATTGGAGTGCTTCTTTGGGGTGCACCGCTATGGGCTGCACCCCAAATTAACCGGACACAAGTCCGGCACGGTCCAATTGAGATCCAATTGGACCGTGCCGGACACTCAATTGTAGGGGGTGCCGGTGGAGATGGTCTAAATGGTAGCACGAGTAGGCTGCTGTTATGACGAGCCACCTGTGATTAACTCTCTCTGTTACTATAGTGCTGTCACTGTAGACAGGAGTGCAGGCGCGCAGGCAGGAGTAGTAGCTTCCCTTTCTCTGGCGGTTGGGAAGAGTGTGCCGTGGAGTAAAACATATTTCGACAGTTCCCAAAGCAAATCTCATGATTACAACTTTGGCCTCTCGCTCGCCTCGGCCGGATGTGCCCCCACCTCCTTGGAACCATGCACGCCCAAGCTGATTCAATCGCTTGTAATTTCTTCCTATCCAATCTGTCGCCGGAGAAAGATCGTCGTCTTGTAATTTCTTCTTCTCTGACGCAAACACTCTCAGAGTAAGCAATCATGCATATGGTGACGCACGCTTTGAAACTTACTCCTACTAATAGATATCGCAATATCGCAATTGCGTTGCGTGTACGCGACCCACCAAAGCCCGACCTCGTCTCGTCACATCTTCTTCCACTACTAGATATCGCAATATAGCTGAGGGTCGATTTACCGTCGGCTATTGACGTTTACCGTCGGATATAGTTATAAGCGACGGTGTACCGTCGGCCATCTCCCGTCGGCTATGCTCGGTCGGCCATTACACTTATAGCCGACGGTATGGTCGGGTAACATATTGCCCTACGGTAATAAACCGACGGGAAGCCGTCGCTCCACGACACTCGGGAATACTTTTAACTGACGGTGTACGGTCGGGTATTACTGTCCCGACGGTTACTGTGGCCCGTCGGATTTCTTGATGATCGACGGTTTACTAGCCCGTCGGATTTGATGCTTATCGACGGTTTATTGGCCCGTCGGTATTCGTTTGAGCTGAAGGGAGAACTGACCCGTCAGTTTAGACAATTACCGACGGTGCAGAAATTCACCGAGGGGTGACAAATGAGGGGTAATTATAATTCAGGACCACAATATTTCAGAATAATACCATTTCAGAAACAATGCAACCACACATGACTCAAGAACAACATATATTATATTTAAAGTGACCTCACACAGTATGGTTCATCTAGAAATGTCAAATCCAAATGGAAACAATAACCAATATCATAATGGTTCTAACAATCTGCATAAACTAAATTTCAGAAACTTCAGAATGTCGCTCTTTTTCCATCAATAATCATCACCATAGTTACTATAATCTTGATTATAATGCTCATCGTCGTGGTCGTAGCCATAGCCATCATCACCATCCTCACCATAACCGTAGCCTTCATCATCTCCCCGTTGTTGTAGAAGTCATCTTCATCATCATCAGTACCATCATTCTTCTCAAGACTAGGACTTCCTCTAGTATTGCTTCCGATTCCCTAAGAAATGATAAATTTAGTTGTAAGATGGCTGCTAATAATGCACAAATACTACAAAACAAGTGTAGCAGTACTAAACTAGTGTTGTAGGCAAAATGAGTGAACTAACACATGGGACCTTGATTCAAGTTTATCGGTACGGGATTGTATCAAGAAGTTTCTGTTTGTTTAGTAAATAAGTGAACTAAGTCATGGGACCTTGTTTCAAAATGTTGTCAAACACTACAGGATGAAACTATAAAGCATTCCGATGAATCTGAACATTTATATAAAAAAAGTGATCCAAAGAAGTTCGGAAAGCATCCTAGTGCAAATTGTCAACAAAAGTGAACAGCACATGATATATTATTTCTTCCTGAGGCACTTATAACTTTTCTTTTAATCCTCTTGCCGCCTCACATCATATAGCTAGCATTTAACCAGCTAGAGAGGAATCTGCATGAAACTAACCTTTTCAGATTCCTGTTGACGATCAGCATCTCTTCTTGTTCCACATCCAACTTCAGAATCCGATGTGGCCTATATATAACACGGAAGATGCATTACTCTATTGTTTTATTGCTGCAAGCCTACCAGCAAGATGTGTTAAACTTACCAAGTCAGCTGACTGCATTATGTCATCATAGTCCACTCCTCCTTTCTCGGCCAAAGAATACAAAGGTCATCAAGTCAGCATAGCCCCATATCACGCATATACTCCAATTTACAAGAGAATGATATATTACCCGTACAACCAGCTCAATGCCTCGAAAACGCATGCTCCAAAAAATTATCTAATCCATGTTGCCAAGCTGGAGTGACCAACTTTCCCTTTCCCTCTTTGTACATCCAACTACGGTTGTCATCTACATTGCTACAGAAATAAAGAACAATTTGGTTTTTCAATTATTTCTATGGAAGTTCGAGGCATAGTATACAAAAATCATGGTTGTAAAGTGCAGTATCAGCAGCCAAAAAACTTTTATTAAGTGTGTCGATGCAGAACATATTTAATTTCAGTATCCAACTTGCAGACCAAGGTTTAGTATAAGAGGGTGAGAGAGAACAGTTATTTCATCCTGCATCAATTGACCATAGTTCAGCAATAGGTACCAGAGTACTGAAAATTGCATCAATCAAACAATTCTATATCCTCCGTGAATGGACCATACCAAATATACTATTATCAATAATTAATACGGCTATATAAGAAAGCTAACATGTGGGCAGATTTATTATCAATTCCAACTTTTCTGAATCAAAAACTGAGGGAATTGGGTTCAGCCTTAAACTTTTTAATACCACGAGCACCAGTAGGGGACCTAGCTCAATTTTCGCAGCCAAGCTGGGAAAGTCATGGATGCTGTTGTCATTGTTAACTAAATCCAGGAAGGGAGGCACACACACCTATCAGTTTGCTACTAGCTAAACAAGTTAACTCGACCATCGAACTAGGGCCAGTGTGAGATAGGCGAAGAGACAGGGGAAGAGGGGGAGAACAGAGGGATACCTTGTCGCCCCACTGTGATCGCTCCGTGTCGATTGATCCGCCATCGGAGAGGAACTCCGGGGCAATCGTCGTCGAGAAAGCAAGTCCTAGATCGGTTCTGGAGAACGACAATGAGGAAGAGTTTGTTTTCGGATGGGGGGAGCCGGAGACTACGGCAGTTTTCTGATTTAGTTGGGATCGTGGATTCGTGGTGCGCCGGCGCGCACGATTATTTTGGTGTGCGCGCCACGAAATCAGCGCCAAATCTCCGAAAATATGCCGCCCCAACCCAGGCATGAGTCCAACGCGGGCACTACTGAAAGGCCCAGGACCCCGGATCGCTTGGAATTATAGTAAAATAAATAAATAAATTGCTACAAAATATTACATGGTCACCATGGTCCATGCCATGTTAGTCTAGATCACGTATTGATCTTAATTTTGCAACAGATTGACTCTGTTCGCATTGATTAAGTAATTGCCCAAAAATCATTCTCCAGAATTGTTTGCATCAAATACTCCCAAAAAAGGAAATAAAAAGCAAATTTAACATAGGGCAAGATTGTGTACGGACCTGTCGATTGAATCGTGCTCGTGGCGCGTCTGGACGGTGTCGAGGAAGTCAGCGCCAAATCGACGCTTGCAGGTTCCTCCCCATACGGCCAGCCCCAGCTTCCGATGATTGATAGTGAGAATGCGTCCAGCCGTACTGACGTGAACGAGCTGAGGAGATGCTCCGATGCATCTGGCCACCGCCGTGAGTGATAGTGAGGAAGGGGAATAGAAAGTGAGAGAAAATGGCAAAAACAATTTTAATAATACATTTTTTTAATTAAATTCAAAAAATATTACGCAAAATAACGAAATTGCAAAAATAATACGGCCTCGGCCCAGCTTGGGCCGATAAGGGCCCGTCGGCCAGGCTTGGGCCGATTTGGCCTGTCGGCCGCCCTGCGCCTGTCAGCGAAATCTGTCGGCCAGAGCCGGGCCGACTAGGCCTTATCGGCCCAAGCCTGGCCGACGGGCCTTATCGGCCCAAGCTGGGCCGACTGGCTGTTGATTTTTTTTTCACCTCTCCCTCCTCTTTTTTAGCCACACAAATGCAGACAAATTACAGATGAAATCAAACTCCAAATTTAAATCACTGATGCACACATATAAAACATAGTCTACAAACACTGATCCACACATATTACAGATAAAAACATAGTCCAATTTTAAAACATTGATCCACATTATTATAAATAAAAGCACAGTCCAAATTTAAAACATCCTAGTTTCTTCCCCTTCCTCTTGGTCCTCGGCTGCCTCGTCCACGTGGAGCAGCTGCTCTAGTTGCCGGAGCAGCATTCGTAGGTGGGAATTTTGTACAAGCAGTGTCCCTGTGACCAAAATCATTGCACAAGAAACATTGCACTGTCGGGCCTCCGGCTTCAGATTCATCCATACCATTTCTGATACGCTTGCACGGTCGTCTACCTCTACCAGGACGCAGTAGCCTTGGGTCGGGGATGTACTGCCTTTCATTAGGGTCAACCGTGTTAAAATTACCCACAGCTCGAAATCCCACCATTTCACCGGTCCAGGTATTAAGAACAGACTCGTTCAAATAATATGGTGAAACGAACGAGATGGCTGATAGTCCGAGTTGCCCACACGCAGCCAATACATGGGAGCAGGGCAGGTGAAGCAATTTTGGTTTATTGCATGTGCAGTCACATGTTGGTCGGGCTTCATTTCCAATTCTCACCTCATGCGTTCTGAGCTGATTTCCGCAACCAAACTTGTCAGAAGGTAAGCGTACCTCGAACCTCCTTTCTTGATTTCCTATGGCCTGCACAGCATGAGTACGAGCTTTTGCCATCTTCCTATCCATGTACTCCGTAATCTTCTCACAAAAAGGTGTGTTTGGGTTGTTAACGATATGCATGTGAGCTTTCTGGCGTCTTTCTCTGAAGTACTTGACTGTGCCCTCAAAAATACCCTCCACAATGGCTGTAAGTGGCAATGCCCTATTTCCTCTAAGAACGAAGTTGTATGTTTCAGCAAGGTTGGTAGTCATAACACCGTACCTGGCTCCATAAGTGTCGTGCAGCAAAGACCACCTCTCAAGAGGCTCGTGCTCTATCCACTGCTGAAAGTTTTTGATCAACCTCCCAGTCTTTCTCCTAACACCAGGCGGATCAAATCCTGGCAAGTCACAAAGCCCAACAGGTACATCCTCAGCTGGTGGAGGTCCGGTTGCTAGCTGTTGCGCCACAAGTTGCACATGTGCTGCTACTGCAACATTTCGTGCAGCTCTCCTCTGCCTAACATGCTGGTTAGTGAAGTCATCAAGCTTACCACGTACGAATGTGTATTTCCAGAATTGGTTCTGCTTGCACAGTTTTTTGAATAGATTCATCAAAGCCTTATCTCGGAACTGTGAGAAAAAATTGGCCCCCAAATGGCGCATGCACCAACGACTCTGCAGGTCTAGCCATGGCGTTTGTTCCGCGGCCACAGGGTTTGTGAGTGCCTTGACGGCGTTCAGTATACCAGCATGGCGGTCATGAAGGATGCACACGTTCGGCTTATCTTTTACTACTGCTATTTTAAGCTGCCTGAAGAACCAAGTCCAACTTTCAGTGTTCTCGCTCTCCACAAAAGCAAATGCAAGTGGCACGATCTGATTGTTGCCATCCTGACCAATGGCAGTCAAGATTGTCCCCTATACTTGCCAGTAAGAAATGTACCATCAACACAGATAACTGGTCGACAGTGAGTGAAAGCTTCTATGCATACACCGAAAGAGAAGAACACACGATGCAGCACCTTTACGTTTGGAAACTCTGCCATCCAAAAGTGTTTGACGTCAACATATGTGCCTGGATTACGGGCCTGCAATGTGTAGAGGAGCCGAACAACTGAGTCATATGAGTCTAGGAACGATCCGAATCTTTTCTCAAGTGCCATCTGCTTAGCCCTCCAAGCTTTGCCATAAGATATTTTGTACTTGAACCTGGTGAACACCTTATGTATAATAGCCTTCGCTTCCATAGCTTTGCCCTGTACTATTTCTGAGTACAGCAACCGAGCTATAAGCGTCGACGAAATGTTACGATGATCTTGAGGAATACTCTCAATTCTACATGTGTGCTGTACTACGTCGCTCACTTTCCAGTTTATGCCGAAGTGAGGACGATAACCGTGCACCCTTCCAGGACACCCTGCTACCTCACATTCCATTGTCAGATATTTTTTACTCGACACCTTGGTTTTGAATGTCTTGCAAGTCGACATTGCCCACTTAATGATTGCATCTTGCAAATGTTGCTTGTCGGTATATAGAGCACCCGCAGAAACCTGGTTCTGATGGTATTCCCAGGCAGAATCATGACCATCGTTCACTGTCATTGACGACGAGAAATCATGACTCCATGACGCAGGATTTGGCACCACATGTTCGTCATCCGACTCGTCGGAATCATACCCATAAGCACTACCACCATCTTCGTCTTCCATCATTTCTTGGAATACATCGTCTGCTGCTGCCTCAGCAGCATCTTCATCTCCCTCTTCCATATGCTCTGTCTGACTATTTTGGCCAGATTCATAACTACCACCTCCAACATCTTCCTCTTCCATCTGCTCTGTCTGACTATTTTGGCCATAGTCATAACCACCACCTCCAACATCTCCCTGATTATAATCATGTCCAGAAAATTGCATCTCCTGACTACTCTGGCCAGGATCGTGCCCTCCCTCGCCTTCAGGCGCAATCACCTCCTTCGCGACAGGTATCAGTAAGGCATGAGGGGTACATCCCCTGCTTGCGCAGCCTTGCAACCATCGCACCATCTGAGAGGTCCGTTCTATCGGCCTCAAATAAAAAAACACCGGGGACCTTGTCTTCGTCCACAGTGCATGCACACCGACGGTGTCTGTTTCAGGAAGCCCTAAACACGCTGCCAACCAATCTTTCAGCTGACTTATAGACCATGTTTGTGGGTCACTCAGTTCCAACTCTGACCATCGAAACTCACCCAAATCAGCTCCATGCTCATTTACTACAACTTCGCCAGGACCGTAGAAAAACAAACATTTCACTAAATTACTCATCTCAACAACCTAAAAATGTGACACCAATTTACTGTTACAACCGGGAACAACTATATACTTAATATTGTTAGCAAAATAAACGCATACCCTTGAAGCGTGCCGATTCAATGGACCAGCAACGTCACCACCACCGCCAATGCAACACCGCTGCACCACCACCACGCTGCACCATCCACCACCCTACAGCAACCTCCACCTAAACTCCACCATTGCTCCAACCAAACAACACGAAATCACACAATAATCCAACACATCTGTAGATCTGAGCTGCCTTAACTCTCTAACACTTGTAGAAGGAAGATTTGGTGGCTGGATGGACAGATCGCCGCTGAAACGCAGTAAGGAGCTGCTGGTTTCGAGAGGAAGAAGAAAAGGAGAGAGAGGACGCGAGGAGGAAGATGTGGGCAGGGCTGGCCTTATCCAGCGTCCTGTCGGCCCAGCCCTGGCCGACAGGCCGGTCGGCGAGTTCTGGCCGATTAGTGCCCCCCACGGCCTGTCGGGCGCAGGCCTGGCCCACCATGCGATCTGGTCGTCCTTAACAAAGCCGATAAGGCCAAATCGGCCCAAGCCTGGCCGACGGGCCCTTATCGGCCCAAGCTGGGCCGAGGCCGTATTATTTTTGCAATTTCGTTATTTTGCGTAATATTTTTTGAATTTAATTAAAAAAATGTATTATTAAAAAAAAATTAGCGAGAAAATGTATCTGGGACTTCCGTGAGTGAGAGAGTGACTGAGTGAGGATGGGGTATAGCTGGCCAACCGTGCCGCACGGCACGGCACGTCGCGTGCCATGCTCGGCACGGCCCACGAGCGGCACGGCACGCCAGCGGCACGGTTGCATTCGTGCCGTGCCGTGCCGGCACACGGGCTGCGTCCTGAGCTCGGGCACGAGCACGCCGGCACGCGACGGGCATGGTGGCCCGGCACGGCACGGTCGGCCCACTAGGCGCGGGGGCGGCTCCGTCGGCGGCGTGACTCCGGCGAACGCGCGGCTCCAGCGACGGCGCTAGGTGGTCAGCGTGTTGGTGCAGGTTGGAGGCGGGGGCTGCGGCGCTGGACTCCTGCGTGTCGAGCTTGGTGCTGGGAGCGGCTCCAGGTGCCGGCGGTCAGCACGGGCGGCGGAGCGGAGCGGCCATGGGGAAAAGGATGTGCGGCAGCCCTGTGGGAACTGGGAAGGCAGATCGCTGGCGGCGGCACTGGGCGGCGGTGGTCGGCGGTGGTCCGCGGCACTGGGCGGCGCCGTGGGGCGGGGCTGGGCGGTAGCATCGGTGGCCGGTGGGCGCCTGCGCGATGGTCAACGATGGCACGATTAGAGCACGGTGCTAATCGTGCCGTGCCGGGCCGGCACGCGTGCTTCAGGTTGAGGGCGGGCACGAGCACGCTCGGGTCACGGGCCTGGCACGACACGATTAGTTCGTGCCGGGCCGTGCTTGGGCCGGGCCAAAAATTCCGTGCCTCGTGCCAGCCCGTTTAGCACGGCCCGTTTGGCCAGCTATAGGATGGGGAAGGTGAGGGTACTATTTTTTTAGGTGAAAGGGACACGTGACTCAGTACAAGTAGAAATCTATCCAGCCGTCTTGATTTTTTTAGAGTACAACCAAGTGTCAATTCCTCAAAAAGAGCTCAGCTCACCAAAAAAATTGTATTGCCTCTTAATTTCTATAATATCAAATGTTTTACTTTTTGATTTGGATGTACTAGACGCGTTTTAATTCGTAGATTCACTCATTTTACTCCATACCTAGTTCATATTACAATATCTATAAACCATCTTATAATTTGGAACGGAGCCGGTATCTATAACCCAGTTGTCCCGTTCAACCTTGCAAAAAGGGCTCCAATAAAATAAATTAAAAAAAATATAGGGGACCAAACCGCAAAGAACCCAAACGCTTGTCGCTAAGTTGCGTCACCGTACGAGCGTGCCAAAAAGGGAAGATATATAAGACTTGTCATCGCTCCGTGCAACGAGAACTCACCATCGATGGCAGGCAAAGCACAAAGCCGAAGAACTACTCAGTGAAGGACTTAATTTGTGGCTCATCGGCTAAGGATCTTCCCGCGCCCAATGAATCTCGGCTTCATCTACACTTCCGACCATGTCAGACGACAAGACAATCGAAGTGTATTGCCATTGTACGTCCGCCTATTTCGCTGTTAGTCGTTCTGCCTCACTGCCGATATTTCTACTCATTAAAGACATCCGACTACATATATCCTATTACAACCATGACATTGGCCACCATGACGTAGGTCGAAGACATATATTATTCCAACGCAAAAGCAAGCTAAACCAAAACTAAATCTACCACACTCGGACATATATATATATATGCTCCTCTCCCTCCCGACAAGCCGACAACACCGACAAAAGAGAAAGTGAGAAGGGCGGTCAAATTAAGAGCATATTTGTGTTTGTTCTAGTGCAACTACTGAGGATCGACTTCTAAATATGCATGACTGAGCTTTCTTATATATCGTGTATTAAAAGAACTATTGATCATGTGTGAGTTGTCATACCTCAATTACTTTCCGAATTAGTTGGATTTGTTCTCATTCGTCAATGTGTTGCATGATCTCACCAACCCTAAATAGCTGAGTCAACCAATGAAAAATATAGCTGAGGGTACTGTCAACCGTCGGCTATTACTATTCCCCGTCGGTTATGTGTAATTTAACCGACGGCTAGATTTAGCCCATCGGTCATTTCGGTTCATAACCGACGGGCACGTATTACCCGTCGGTTATACAACGTAATACCCGACTGTAAGATATCAGCCGTCGGGTATTCAAATTCACCGTCGGGTATGAGTTAAGTTAGCCGAGAGTTAGTTTATCCCCGTCGGGAAATGAGGTGTACCGTCGGTTAATAGAGGTCATACCCGAGGGGAAGCGAATCACCGTCGGCTATCCACGCCACCGTCGGCTATTAGTCTATTAGCCGACGGGCCGTCGGGTATTAGATTTCACCGTCGGAAATATGGTGATTTCTAGTAGTGTTCACTCTCAGAGAGGCTGCTTCCAGTTTTACAGTCAACCAAAGATTTGTAGTACTAAGAAAATACACACAGTGGGGGACAACTTGCCTCGACGTACCAAGGTGCGACACGTGTAGGTACGGGGGCTGACGTCTGGAGGCCACATGGCACCGACCACGACGTGTGTGTGAGGTGTGAACGGGGACGATCGAGCTCGCCGCCGTCGGCCTCCTCCGCCGCTCGGCGCTCGCGTTGACGGCGTCCGGTCGGGGACATCAACATCACACATAGTACTACTAAAATGCCAACCAGAACCAGGTATATTCGCTCTTCTTGTATTCAGAAAAGAGAAGAAACTGGCTGAACGCGAGTTATTTGCAACTAGTTGCACCCGCAACTAGTTTTCAAAAATCGTACTTCCGAGTTTCCAAAAATCACGAAAAAAATCATGGACATGCACCATGTTGAATCTTCGACACCCATAAAATTTCATCCAATTCAATTCAAACTTTCATTTGTCTTTTTTGCACAGGCCACATATGAGCATATTTTTGGATGAAATTTTATGGGTGTCGAAGATTCAACATGGTGCATGTCCATGATTTTTTTCACGATTTTTGGAAACTCGGAAGTATGATTTTTGAAAACTAGTTGCGGGTGCAACTAGTTTCAAATTTGAGTTTCCGAAACTGGCCGGCGGTGCAACTGAGGAAGGAAGGGTCTCATGCCGTGCATAGCCCCCGCGGGAGAAGGAAATCAACAGATTATTCCAGAGAATGGGCAGGAAAAGGCTAGTATCAGGCGACACAGTGGGCATGTCGCGCGCAGTGACGTCCACAATTCACCCCGCGATGTCAGCAAACTGGACAACTGGGGAGATCATGTCACTGGACCGGACAAACCATCTTGCTGGAAACTCGAAAGGCAAATTCCAGCCGAAATCGAGATCCAAGCACGAATATTTAAACAGAATTTTTCCGACTTTTTTGGAAAAACAATGCTAACAGAAGTTGATATCCCCTTTTCTCTCTCAAAGAAAAAATAATGTTCACTTTGCCAAATAGCATGGGTAAACGACGGCGAAGGAGGCGGCATGGGAGGAGTAGGTGTCCCGAGTCACGTCGGAGGAGGATGTGGCCGCATGTGCCGTCCTAATGTGAACGCCGCAAAAAAAATTTATACTATTTTTAAGTCCCTGTGCTCTTAATGTAGGGATTCTATACCAGATTAGGTATTTTTACTTCCCAATTAAGACATAAGAACTGTAGAGCTCTGCTCAAGCCTTGGTGGACTCCTGGACCGTGAGTGTGCCGTCCTTCCACTAGGTAGCATGGGCGAAGCAACACTACAGCAGTTTGTAGCTTCAAGCTCAATACAATTAAGGCAGTACAGTTTAATACAAAAAACATACAAAAGCCCAATGACAGTAAACATTTTAAACGACATCTTGTGCCAACGGTTTAGAAATTAATGAGACACCATTTTTTTCTGCAAGTAGAAAGATGAAGCAAGCATGCACGGCAGGTTGGCATACGTAAACAAAAGAAATTGCGGGAAAAATTGGGGCAGTAGGAGGACTCGAACTCACGACTTCCGAAACAGAACACATACGTACAAACCACTGGAACGAGCATAATTTGAGAACTATGTAAATCGCTAAAGCTTATTTACCTATTCGAATTTTACCCACGGAGATAAAAAAAAGCACGGCGCCCCAGGTAAAGGCGCCGTGGTAGTAGGCATGACGCCTTGGCCCGGGGCGCCATGCTTTTGTGTTGCGGGTCCCTCTAATCTGACGTGGCAGGTTATACGACGCCTTTTGGGGAGCGTCGTGTAGTAGAGCACGGCGCCAGGGTGGGCGCCGTGAAAAGGGTCATATCGTGAATTAATTTGAATATGGGTCCATTTTGTGAAATGAATTCAAAAAATGATCAAATTCGTCAAAATTGCCAGTAGCAGACGACACGTAGATCCCGACGACAGCGACGTGTACAACTCGGTTGCAACCTGCACGTAACTGCCCCGGTAGTATCATCTACAGGAGTCGAACGCCTAGCTCGTTTCGTCAACACGGTGGGCATGTCGCGCGCAGTGACGTTCACAGTTCACCCGCGATGTCAGCAAACTGGACAAGTGTGGGAGATCAGAGCATCTCCACCAGGTCCTCGAAATGACTCCCAAAGGCCCATTGGGGGTTCGGACGCCAAAATCGGCCACCAGCGGCACCCCCAAAGGGTCGGGCCGAGCTAAATCGTGTTCGGCACCCCCGAAAGGGCCTCCAAGTTTGGAGGCCCTCTCGAGGGTGCCGGACATGGGGCGGACATGCCCTCTGACAGGGCTGGCCCGCCCGTCATACACACAGCGCCGGCGCCCGTGTTAATTAGGGTTGTGCAGGAGGCTATTCCAGCCGATTTTAATGGCGAGGCGACAAGACGGCGGCACGCCTGTCAGCACGCGTCGCAATAACGCCGCGCCTGTTCCCCTGTCGGGCGCAGAGCGAAGCGACGCGTCGCAATAACGCCGCGCCCGTTCCCATGGCACAGACGGAAGCGACGCCTCGAGCGCTGTCCACGTGTTGACGTCGTTGCGGCTTCCAGCGGCGGCGCCCTGCACACGCGTCGTCGGCGTCAATGCGTGGCCAGGCGAACCGGTTGCTACACTAGTACAGAACGACACATCGGATACCCCTCTATGGAAACGACACGAGTTAGGCGACAGAGAATCGCGCTTTCCGCGTGAGAAAACCCGTCGCTGGGCCGCGTCCCGTCCTTCATAGGCAACGGTCGCGAATTATTAACCGTTGCCGATATGTTGGTAACGGAGTTTCTTGTGACTCCGTGTGCGATATGTTCTTCAATGGCATCGGACATTTGTATACAACCGTTGGCGAGGTTGCGTATATAAAATTCCTTTTTTAGCACTATCTTGGATATTATAAAAGACTGTCGATTCGCCCTTGTTCCTCTGCTCCAGCTTGTTTTTACTCCGCACTCGTGTCCTTCATGGCCAAGAGCATGAGCTCGTCGGGGAGATCGAATGCGTCCTCCTCCTGCGCCGCCGAGGCCGGGTCAAATCTGCCGCTTGTGAAGTGCGTTTGCTGCCGCTGTCGGAACGCGATTCATCGAGTGTCGCGTTCGGATCTGAACCCAGGCCGGATCTACTTCAAGTGTCCAAATCACAGGGTTAGTTCGACGCTTCGACCAGTTTTGATTGATTCTATTCTATGTGTGATGCTGATTTGCCTCTGGATTCGATTTACCATTTGTCAGGGGAGGGGCGAAGAGTATTCTGGGAGCTGTGATTATTTTTTTTGGATTGAAGATTATGTTGAGATGCTGCTTGCTAATGGCGTCAAAGTGGAAGCTGCAGAGCTGGAAAATGTAGCCTTGATAGTCAAGAAGGCGAACATGGAGATGAAGCCGCACACTGCAGCAGCTCTAGCTGGTTTGGCATGGAGCCCAACAAACATTTCGACTAAATCTGACCATGTTGTTGCTGTGCGCAAGGAGCGGCATAAAGGAACAGAAATAGCTCAGTTAAATGTTCTTGTAAGTATTGCTAGAATGATTTTGTGTGTTTGTATGCTGCTGTTAGGTGTGAACTTGTATGCAGCAATGAAAATCAGTAGAATGTATTAGGTTCGTATGTAGCTATGCAAATCAGTACAATGTATAAGGTTCGTATGCACTTTGAAAATCAGTAGAATGTATTAGGTTCGTATGCAGCTATGCAAATCGGTACAATGTATAAGGTTCGTATGCACTTTGAAAATCAGTAGAATGTATTAGGTTCGTATGCAGCTATGCAAATCAGTACAATGTATTAGGTTCGTATGCACTTTGAAAATCAGTAGAATGTATTAGGTTTGTATACAGTTCCGGAATCAATAGCACATAGTAGTTGTGAACTTGTATCCAATGGAAACGGTTATATAAAATGTCCGTTGCCAATTGGGCGCTTATAAATGTACTGCCGACAGAGCAAGCCATCAGTCTCATTCTCACTCCCTCACTGTCTATCTTTCAACCCTAGCCGCCGCACACTGTACCTTTTTGCTCTCCTCACTCTCTCATGGCTTCATCTGCCGGCGCTTCTAGATCCCGCCATCGCAGCCGCGGCTCCAGCGGCCGCACCAATCTAGCTGCATCCTTTTGTGATGAGGAAGATCTGGAGGCGGCTGTGATGCGGTAGGTGTGGGAGCGTGTCAGGCTGATCACCTGCGGTGATGCCCCGCGTCCTCTGGGCCACGCGAAGCTGAAACAGATCATTCATCGGGTGGTGATGCAGCAGTTGTGGCGGATCTGCCGTCAACGGAGGCCGATCTGGAGGCCACCGTCGACGGAGGAGGTGGCCGATCTGGAGGCGCCGTCCACGGTGGAGGAGGGGGCCGATGTGGAGGCGCCGTCCACGGAGGAGGAGGTGGCCGATCTGGAGGCGCCGTCCACGGTGGAGGAGGTGGCCAATCTGGAGGCGCCGTCCACGGAGAAGAAAATATGAGGTCTAAATCGCTCAGCTCATGAACTAGTTCATCAATTGGTTTTATATTAGATTGTTCATCAATTGTGTTGTCTCTATATGTCATATTCTGCAGCGGCATATGCAAGATCTCATGAACTAGAGATGCTCTGTTTTGATATGTGATTGGTATTAGCAACTAATGAAATGTTCTATTGGTTTTATATTAGATTGTGAATTATTTCGGTCAATTGTGCTCTGTTTTGATTTGTGATTTGTATTAGCAACTCATGAAATGTTCTATTGGTTTTGTATTAGATTGTGAATTATTTCGGTGACACTGTCCAAGATGGAGTGATTTGTATTAGCAACTCATGAAATGTTCTATTGGTTTTGTATTAGATTGTGAATTATTTCGGTGACACTGTCCAAGATGGAGCAAGCCTCAAAATGAAGAATTTGGCAAAATATATTTGCTACGGAGGCTTGCGATCTCGGTATGGTTTCATGTTTTTAGTTTCTCCATCTATCTTCTGGATGTGTAGCAATTATGCTGCATATGTGATTTGGAGAAGCATGAAACCACTACTTGGAGAGCGAGCTGAGGAAGAAGGAGAAGAGTGGAGGACTATAAACGGACAGTGAGCTGAGGAAGAAGGAGAAGTCTCGATATGTGTAATTGACCATCTTTTGATGCTATGTAATGGTTACAATTGTTATATACATTATGAATGGATTTGTTAGCATTGTTGTGCTTCTGCTGTCAGATTTTAAATGTCCAGTGGCAACTCTATTACAGCTCTAGGCTTACGAAGAAACCACAACGCAAACGAGTCGAAATAGAATCTCCGTTTCTGATGTTCCGATACATCAGAAACAGAGGTCTGGGCACAACCGTTGCCAAATGGAGACCTCATCGGAAACGGTGTTTTACCTCCGTAACCGATGAGGGCCTTCACATCAGTCACGGAGGAGGGGACACGGACCCTTTTTCCGTTTCCGATGGGGTTTTTGGCCCGTTTCCGATGTGTCGTTCTGTACTAGTGCTAGGCATTAATGCAGTTCACCCAACCCCGCTCCTATGGCCGCCTTTAAAACCCGTCGCGTCGCGGCCCTCCTCTTCCCACACCACTCCTTCTCCCCTCTCTCACAACTCGCCACAAATAGATCGGCCTCCAAGCATGGCGGGCAGCCGCGAGACACCGGAGGAGCGCGCGCTCCGGCGTCATCACGATTTCCTCTCGGCGGAACGTGCTCGCCGCTGCAACGAGTGCCGCGGCCAGCAATGCCGTGAGCAGATGGAAGAACGTCGCCGCCGCAACGAGTAGGCGGAGATGGCCAAGGCGTATCAACGCGAGAGGTGGCGCGAGGAGGCCGCCAATGCGCCACCGTACGTGGTGTCACTGAAGACCGCGCGGCTATGCAGCCACCACAGCGTGCCGGTGGAGGACGACGCCACCCTACCCGAAGGGTGGACGAGGAACGCCGTCAACGTGCCGGTGGCGCCGCAGCTCAGCGGGCAGGAGCACGTCGACTACATCATGCGGCAGTGGAGGGAGATGCCATACGAGCAGAAACTCGACCCCAAGTACTCCATCTCGCCGCCCTACTGGCACGCCGTGGTGGACGCGGAGTACGAGGCGCATCGCACTGGCGTCTTCCTCCCCACCGCCGCGCGGGAGCCTACGCCGGAACTGTCCGCATCGGACGACAACCGCTCTGACGGCGAGGACAACGACGACGACCCTGAGCTTCCCGATCTCCCCTTACCACCGGCAGGCGCATCTTGGTCAGCGGCGTTGCCGCCACCAGAGAAGGGGCGCCATATGAAGCCGACGAGGCTTCCCATCAAGCGTGCTGCGGCTCCCAACGACGGTAGATCAAATCCCACCACGCGCCGGCTTTGAAACCAGAAGCCTCAGACTCAGCCGAGGCTACGTTTCTAAAGGCCGTAGCCGACGGCAATAGCAGATGAAACTTCCGGCGCCGGATCATTGGGGCATGCAAGTCTCTTGATGATTCCGGCGCTGGTTCGCATCTTCTTCGCCGGCGCTAGGCCGTGGAAGCGGCATCTTCTTCGACGCCGGCGCGTGTAGTGATTGGCTAGACGTTGTAGCGTGTAGCTAGTAACGGCGTAGTTTGGGTTTAGTTTGTTAAATCTCGTTTAGGTTTGAAGTTGTAAGTTTGTTAGATCTCTTTTAAATTCCGCTGAAATTGTTTAATGAACGAATGTTAAAAAAAATTTGGCGTGCTTGTTTGGGGGTGCGCCGCTGTGGGCTGCACCCCCAAATTGGCCGAACATGTGTGTGGCACCCCCAATTGGGCCTCAATTGGTGGTGCCGGACACCGATTTGGAGGCCCCGGTGTAGATGCTCTCATGTCACTGGACCGGACAAATGGACAATCCATCTTGCTAGACACTCGAGAGGCATATTCCAGCCCAAATCCAAGCCCCTCCCAAGCGCCAATGCGTAAAAAGATTTTGTTGAGTTTCTTGCGGAAATTATGCCAAACCGAAGTTGATATCCCCTTTTTTCTCTCTCCAATAAAAGTTGTTCAAATTTTAAACCGAGATAGCGTAGGTAGACGACGGTGTAGAAGGAGACAGAACGAGACTCGGCGTCCAGAGTCACGCTGGAGGAGGATGTGGCAGCCTGCCGCCTTAACGATGGTGTTCAGATAGTCGGGTGTGTCCGCCTCGAGTTCGGCAACCGACGCGAGTAGGGTCTTCTGACAGGGGGAGCATCAGCGCCGGCGGCATCTCACAATGGCGAGGGAACCCTAAACTCCCGGTGGCACCTCGTGCTTCTCCTCCTTCACCACCTCTTCGCCTCATGGAGGAAGAGGCGAATGCGCAGTGGTGAGTGCCGCCTCCGCCTCCCCGACGCGATGGCACGGCGAGGAAGCCAGCGCTCACGACCATCCCCTTAGGCAGGCAGAAGTCCGTCGGGACGAGCAAGACGGACCAGTGGCACTACAACGCCTGCTCGATCGAGGGTGAGGCTGCGGCCTCCCCGAAACGGCCCACCTAAAGTGCCGGCCTCGAAAATTCCCACCAAAAGCATGTGCGTGGCCAGCGACGAAAGAGGATGGGAGGAGTGATATGGAGGCGAGCAAGATGCACAGGAGGAGCAAGGAGGTCTTCTTATATCGTCGGGTAGGCCGAGGGGAAGGTGACGCCAACCTTTAAAGGGACACATGTAGAAGGCGCAATGCCGACGCGCGGGCTAGTGCTAGCACCGGCAGTAATACGACGCATGTGGAAGGCGCAATGCCGCCACGTCATATCGCTGACTGTCGGGTCGCTTCGCCCAAGACCTGGCCCCAAAAGTTAGAGGTGGCATCGGAAGTGCCTAACACATTTTCGGTCAGTCTGGACCAATGGGGTGACGCTGGGGCCTTTCATTGGCACATACCCTGCTGGCATTCGGTGAATGCGGGGCTGACAAAACATGCAATACCTCAGACCGATGTTTTTACATGATCGGATTTGAAACTTCGCTTTCAAGAAGCCATCTAACAGAGGCTCCATCGTTACCAAAATAGGGAGTATGATACTAATATAATGGTGTGTCGAGTGGAAAAGAGCCGGTAAATGAGCGGTGAATAGTTTATCTCACCGGATGACGGGATGAGCATCGGTCAAACTCCGACATACATACACACTTTTCGCCTTTTACAAAAGGAGATCGATGAATTACAGTTGGTGCTTGCGTGATTAGGATGAAAACGATCGATCCACGCTCAAAAGAAAACCAAGAGATAAAACGACTGATGCAATTTCTATTGCATAAAAGCGTCGCCCCTTTCCTTTCTTTTCTCTTCTCCGTGGCCTGAATCGTTCTCTCGGGTTAGAGACATTCATAACACAAACTCGTGCGTGTTGTTTACAATTCGGGTTACGCGTATGGACCGTCGTTGTTCTTTCGGGATTAACAGCTGGCCAGCTCAGCGCCAACGGATGAGAGGGAGACAAGGGCTTAGCTAGCTGTGTGAGTGCGCCAAGAAATTTCATAGACTGTAATTTTTTACAGGAATTCAAAACACAATAATTTTGTAAGAGATGGTTTTAGATGGTGCACAAGAAACAAACAAAAACATTTGCAGGAATGAGAAGAGAGACTAGAGTCAGATAGAGTGTGAGTGCGTTAAACTTTTCAAAGAAAAATAAAATGAGATTTGAGCTCGCGTTAAAATTGCTACTCCCTCTGTATTTTTATAATTTATTATAGAAATTTCAATATGGACTAGATACAAATCAAAATGAGTATATACACACGAAATATATCTAAATACGTGTATTTTCGAAATA
This sequence comes from Poa pratensis, assembly GCA_947311845.1. Classification (NCBI taxonomy): domain Eukaryota; kingdom Viridiplantae; phylum Streptophyta; class Magnoliopsida; order Poales; family Poaceae; genus Poa; species Poa pratensis. The sequence continues at coordinate 6,319,680 of CAMZMU010000058.1, read as the reverse complement.
GCTAGAATGCCTTGTAAATGTGAAAGGAGGGAGTACAAAATTCTTATGAAATTGTTTCAGTCTAAACAGGAGCAAGGATGGCGATTTCCAATAACCCACGCCCGTACATGATCTGGACAAGAGCAAGGATGGCAAAATTCTTATTCAAAAATTTCAGTCGTCTTTACTTGTGAAAGGCTTTTCCACCAAACAAAAAAGGTGTACTAGTTCGTATATTCGGATGTTCGGTTAGTATTTGAATGAAGGTCTATATATACTCTTTCTCTGTTTCAAAATAAATATTCTTTAGCCTCTATAACTATTCTTAAAATGCATTATGTTCTTCCCGACATAACTGTCTAAACTACTAACTGAACATGATTCGTTAAGTTAATTGACCGGACTGGTTCTAGCCAAGATTTGCGCCTATCCGTATATAGATTCTTAATAGTCCATAGAATCCCTTGGATACAAGAAGTTTTGAGGCCCAGCCTATCATGGCACAATGTTCTTTTGACTCACGGGGAAGATTTGAGGGGGTGTCGCCATGGATTTAGTCGGCGCAGTTTGACGGAAACTTTCCAAACTGCCACCAAGGAATCTTTGCCCCAAATAGAGAAGCAAACGATTTTGTACAACTAAACAAATAAAGGAGTGCTCCAGCTAAAAGAAAACGAAGATGACGCGCAGCAGAGTTGAAACTTTGCCATGCTACCAACTCAAAGATGAAAGCCGGGATTAATTAACATAACACACTAACATAATCTATATACGAGTTCAGATTGGTAGTACCTGGCTTTTTGTATAATGTACACATGCTTGGGGTGCTGGGGGTGCAAGGCCTGTGCCCAACTGTCTTCTTGGATTCAATCGTAATGGATGATGTGCATCGTGTGCCCCATTTGTTATGTATTATAGTCTTTCTTTCCCATGTAGTACTGCAGTAGACGACCACACAAGAAAGATTCATAGGCGACTTATTATAGTGCATCAACCGGCCAAGTGTATGATCATCTGATGATGATCTGATCAACCAATAGGCAGCAGCTGCAGCTCATGTACATATATATAATTAATAATGACAAGAGGAGAGGAGAGTATCTATGGCGCCATGTGAGATGTTTATTCTCCGGTGACAGGTGGTGGGAGGGATGGAGCACGAAGAATATTTGCGCGCGAGGTCGCATCATGCTCCTCGCGGGAAATTAACAAATTTTACACCCAGAATACAATTGCCAAGTGAACTCTTGAACGACACGTAAGCTGCAGCTCTGTCACTGGATTGATTATATATGAGGTTTTAATTATTTGAGGTAATTTAGTTCATACACTGTCTGGTGACAACTGGATCGAAATTAGAAATGACTAAAGATGGATATTGCATTCAGCGTATCAAGTAAGAAGAAGCAATGGACATGTCAGTAGGAGTATACTTGACTTGGTCCATGGGATTTGGTCACCGTGATGTATTATGGACTTGAGGTTGCGGTGAAACAGTGTTACCTCTTTTTCTTTTGTGCACAAAAACAGTGTTACCTCTGTTGGTTAGTTGAAGATCAGTTAGCATTTGATTAATTAGGTTGCAGTTTAATTCCTCCTATAATACGCAGCGTGCAAAATAACTTAGATTGTGCTTCACAGCTTTATGCTAAAAAATTCAAAATACTAAGAACATTTTCAGCAGACACCTTAATTAGCGGTACCGTAAAACTCGTTTGAGGTTTGCCCAAAAATTGTTTTGCGTTGGTACGAGTTTCCAGGATCCGTTCCGCCGAGCCCGCACGATACCGTAAAATAGTTGTCGGAATGTAGCCCATATTTTTGATTTAGAATAATAAAATCTTAATATAGCAACTATATAAATCGAACTTATTAATGTTTTAGTACCACACATTACAACAATGATCCAAATTAAAATAATTGTTCAAATCCAAATAATGAAATAAATAACAAATGGTCCGGAATGCAAAGGTTCAAATCACCCATAAATGCAAAGAAAATCAAATGAATAAATGGGAAACTATGCCCCCATATAGTTGCAACTGATGATCAATGAGATCATCATGAAAGTTTGGTATGTGTAGCTTTGTCTTCAATCTGCCGGTAAGTCTCGAGAAAAATTTGTTTCTCATCCGTGTTCTTGCCACATTTGTCACGGCTACAAACATTGTCAAACAAAAATTCCAAATCCAAGTCCCTCCCATCATCCTGGATGATCATGTTGTGTAGAATTACACATGTCGTCGTGATATTCGAGAGTAATTTCTTATCCGAAAAGTGAGCAGGATTTGAAACAATGACAAAAACCGATTTGCGGCACACCAAAAGCTCTTTCAGTATCTTTTGGCATGCTTCTTTAGCTGCGGCAAAAAATGATTGCTTTGTATCTTGATGTCGGATGGTCTTCACAAATGCTGACACATAAAAGATAGTTGTTGTCGGCAATATAGTATCCCATGGCATAGTCCTGCCCATTTACATGTAGTTGTAAACTAGAACGTTTCCCCAAGCGAGACTAGCAAAAACATGAGATCTCTGCAAAGGATTGAAGTCACTGAGAGAACTCAACAAACCAAAAAATCACGGTCAAATCCACAGTTCTTCTGTCTCCACTTCTTCAAACACAATAGTTGGATCACTATGATGGACGGTGTACTTCCCGTGCCAAGTCGAAGGTAGGTCTTCCACCTCCAATGAATACAATCCACACTCTCAATCATTCCCCGCCATTCTCTTGCTTTATTTATCGCCATGAACCTCTTTGTGTCCTCCTCATTGGGAGCTCGGAGGTACTTGGCACTAAAAACCTTGGTCAACACCTTCGCAAACAATCGTATACACTTCGGCATGGTATCTTTTCCAATACGAAGATACACAACGGTGTAATCAGCCGGAATGCCGTGTGATAGCACTCTCATTGCGGCTGGTATCTTTCGATATAGACTAAACCGGCAACAATCTTCCGACGATTGAAAAAAACGAGAGTTTACCTCGCAAGCTTTCACGATGTGAAAAAATATTTCTCCACATTCGATAACGCCTTCGAAAGAGATGAGGCGGGTATGTGCAACCTTGGTAAACTAATCTTTCATTACCATGTCATGATCCAGAGCTCGGTTGCAAGGAATGCAAGGACGACCAACCTTTGAGCCTTGACACTTCCTTTTCTTTTCGTGCTCGAGTTGTTTCACTGCGAGATTGAAGATGAAATTCTCGACATCGAATCAAGTCTTCTATATCGGAATCAACCGATGACGACGGGCCTAACATAGTACGACATCGAATCAAGTCGTCTATGTCGGAATCAACCGTTGACGGTGAGCCTAACATAGTGCCATACCCTACTCTCGATTATAGATTGGATTTTTCGGTTACTTCCTTCAGGGATATTATAGAGAAATGAACAAAGAGATGAAAAAAAAAGAAAACAAGTTTGCGACACATGCATGCCCGTGATCCTCGACGGAATCCGAGTAGGAATAACGCAGGCCGTCTTTCGCAATCGCCCGCAATGAGACGAAGGCACCGGCCAGTTTTAGTTAATGCTACTCTAACCTAAACAAATAAACAATGCTCTCGTGGCGATACGATTTGACCATGCCATGCTTGGTTCAGCAACAAGGGAGGAACAAAGAAGCAATACGATGTGACTGAACGCCCAGCTGGGACAGGAGGATTCAGGAGAGATCACAATGAATGCAAATCTCAACTGTAACCTCGCCGTAATAATGGTACTAATAGCATGCATAGGCAAATTTAAGCGGGCGACGTGGCCGCGGAAAAGCAGACAGAGGGGGGCACGCCTGCGCACTACACCATAAATTCGGATTTTGACCGGCCGGATTTTCAAAAGAAGCTCGAGCAACAAGTCCGACCTTCTTGGAGGTGAAAAATTCCAATTGTTCGGCTGCTCCATATGCTTGGGCATACAAAGAGCCACGTCAGCAAATACGGAGCGCACTATGGTTGGAATGAAGTATTCTAATGTGAAAAACATGAACGCATTGCATCACTTGTCGCATAGTACCTTTGCCCTTTTTCTCTAGCTACTAGTATGTTGAGTGTCGGAGATGAGTTGTAAGAGCATCTCTAGCAGTACCCGCAAAACGGCCAACCCGCAAAATTCCGACGAGTTTGCGGGTTTGGGGCCATTTTTGGGCCAGACCAGCGTCTGCATATTTGCGTCGGCCCGCAAACGTTTTGCGGTGGCCCGTGAATCCGCACCGCCTACCCCTATTTATCTGGCTCCCCACCGCATTTGCGGATTGCAATCCCCAATCCCACATCTCCTCCGGCGAGCAATCCGTCGTGTGCTCCGCCGTCTCCGACGAGCAATCTCGCCTCCCCGTCAACAGATCCGGCGACGCCGAGCCATGGCGCCGAAGCGGGAACCAGAGGCGGCGCTCCCCGGCGACGACCGGTTCGGCCGAGCCATGGCACGGAAGCGCCGCGCACGGAAGTACAGGCACGGCGGGTCGGTGCGCTGCGACTTGCCGGAGTGTGACCGGCTCCGGAGGGAGCGGGAGCGGGAGCGGGAGATCATCAGCCAGCTCCCGCCCGTCATCGACCTCGTCTCCGACGAGGAGTGAAGCTCCTCCACCGCTGCGTCGCCGCCGCGCCCGTGGCTCCGGTGAGGAGCAAATTTTGTGTAGTTCTAGGGTTTGGGCGGCGACGTGTAGTTCTAGGCTAGTATCTAGGGTTTGCATTTTGTGTACAAACAATGTTGCAATCTATCTGTGCAGAAGAACATCTATCTAGTTTGTTCCCGCGAAAATCTGCGTGTTGAAATTCAGATTTGCAGTTTCGTTTGCGGGCTCTGTTCTTCGCGGCCCGATTTCTCGCGCAAGAACACGCAAAACCCGACCCCTAAAATTGTTTTGCGGGTTGCCGTTTTGCGGGTACGGCTAGAGATGCTCTAACACCTCCGAACCTTATTTTTTCTACTCCCTCGTGACCAAATTAGGGCATACAAGTTTTGGTCAAAATCAAACTTTATAAAGTTTGGTAAAATCGGACCAAATAAATAGAAAAATATCAATATCTACAAATATAAATATAAGATTATGAAAAATATCATCAAATATATTTGCATACTACGTGCATTTGATATTATATATGTTGATATTTATTTGTTGGTCAATTTTGTATAAAGTATGACTAAAAATCCCAAAACGCAGGGTGAATAAAAACGGAGTACATGTCATGCTAGCTAGGTGCTTTCGTCTTGTGTTCATCCTCTCACCGGGGGAGCGTACAAACTGTGTAGTTCATTTGCTACACAATTTTTGTCGGATCAGAAAATGGTAAATCTATTGTTTGCTTGCATGGTAGTGATCATGAGCGGACGCTAGCCAAACAAATTCATTGCCGAGCTCCTCCTTAGAGAGGAAATCTTGGTTAAACAACAAAGTAGAGTGGATTGCCTAAAGGAAGGGGACAGGAACACGGCATTCTTTCATCATCAATAATGTCCTCAGGATCGGCGGCGTCGCTAAACCACTGGAATAGAGAGATTCGCCTCATGGAATATAAGGATAAGATGCACAAGAAATCTGAGGAATGCACACAAAAAGAAACTAAACAGATCCAAAATATCGGTAATACAAGCGGAATTCATAGAAAGAATAATACATATATTTAACTACCTAATTTTGCGCTGACTACACATACTTGAACTCCTAGTTCCCCTACTGCATTGTCTCCGTCGATGTAAAGACGCATCGAATACGAGTCTTCTCCTCCTTTGACACAAAACATCAAGACATTCGTCATAGCATAGCTTACCCAGAGAGCTTGGATACACATCGGTAATTCAATACCATTTTCCCGCACTTGATGTAAGTGGTTTCCAGCCTCGCACAAAAGTATCCTGCAGTGAAATAAAGAATCTGTAGTTTTACCAGCTTGCCACAAGACATCGTACATACAAAGGACGAAGAAACAGATATAGCGTTTCGGGCCACGGTGCAGATGCACAAAACACAAAAAATGTTTCGTCCAAAATCATTTGGAGCGTCCGGATTTATCTTTTTTCAGAGGTCACAAAAAAAATATTTTCTTTACGAAACATTCTGTGGTAACATAAAATGTCTTGAAGTATATTTTAACAAGTGGGTGCATCTGCGCCCATGATCCGATATGGATTTCGTGAAGAAACACCATTTTGAGGGCTTAATTTTTTAAAATAAGGCAACAAAATTACCTTATATATTTATATAGTAGTAGCAAGCAGGAATGACTATGACTAAAACAAAAAAGCTACAACCCAAAAACATTCCACGCCGGTCTCGAGGATGCGCCCCACACAGGTCGACGACCAAGTTGCTCAAACAATTAAGGCCGACACTAAAAACCTCTCAACGCAACATGGCTGAGGCGAAACATCCGGAGCTGCACCTCCGACATCCACGCCGGCACCAAGGCCGCGCCCTAAAGGGTCAACGACCACATCACCCTAGCAAGTAAAGCCGACACAACCACCTAAACGCAACACGACAGAGGAGATCTAAACGCAACATAGCAAAGGCTAAACATCCGGAGCCGCCTTTCCGACATCCACGCTAGGCCCAAGGCCGCGCCCCCACACGAGCCGTCGACCAGACGCCCAAACGATCAGAGTCGACGCTCGAACACCTCAATGTAACACGACAGAGGTGAAGTCCGAAGCCGTTGCTCCAACATCCACACCGGCCCAAGGCCGCGCACCACCTAGCTGAAAACGAAAACTTGCCGCCATTAACCACCAGCTCTTAATTTTGCAGGGAACTTGAAACAAAAAGTATGACAAAGTCTTTCTACTTTTTTCCCCGAAGCCCAAATTAGCAACTCCAAACCACGAAACTCAAATGGGAAAACACAGCAAAGCCGCAAATTATCAACAAAGAAAGAAAGACAGCACTGGGCCCCGTGGAGCCCCAACAATGTTGGACCCACCAACCTACACCTCCCATCCCGTAGCACCAAGCGGGGCTCCTCTATAAATGGCGGCCTCTCCACACAACATCCGGCTCAACTCAAGTCTCCGCACTTCCAACCTCCCCTCTCGGCTCTGGTAGTCTCGCTACGTCTACGCGCCCACCTACCTAAAGAACTACCACCACCTCCACCTCGTCGGCCGACGAGAACCACCAGCCTTCCTTCCCTAGCCCCCCACCGACGAAGGCGATGGCAGTGGAGGCCACGGCGGAGAAGAACGCCGACGCTGCTGGAGTAGCCGTAGCCCCGGAGAGCGGAGGCGGCGAGAGGCTGTCCCGGTTCCGTCGGATCTGCGTCTACTGCGGCAGCGCCAAGGGCCGGAAGGCGAGCTACCAGGACGCCGCCGTCGAGCTCGGCAAGGAGCTGGTACGCAATCAACACCCAAATTCCCCCTTCCACGCGTCAAAGCCCCGTAAAAATCAAATCCGTTCTAGCTTGTTCTCCCTGCCGGATTAAAATCTTGCGTGAACCGAAACAAAGTAGCCATCTTTCTTCTCCCCGTTCAATCTCCCTTGGCTTGCCCCACACATGTTCGACCGAGTTCTTCGGGATGACGCAGCACGAGCTGCTGCTGCTGCTGAGCTGTAGCGCGTCGTGGTGCACAGCGCACTGCATGGATCACGCTCTCGCAAGCTTCTCGCATGATCATGCCATGCACAAGTGGCATGGCAGGTGGCACACAGCTAAGCTATGGCCGCTCGATCACGCCTCACGCACAAACGGGCACGGCGATGGATAGATGGTCCTAAAAGTTGCCGCATTCGCTTGCCATTTCTGCACTTGTGGGTTGAGTCATGGTCATCCATGACAATGATGGCTGTGACCTCGCTTGCTTCCCCGAAAGAAGAATGTTTCTTGTTTTGCTGCTTCTTCTTTCTCCGTATTCTTTAATTTTAAAAAGAAACCTCACATTTTGGTGCTGCAGGTGGAGAGGGGCATCGACCTGGTCTACGGAGGAGGCTCCATCGGCCTCATGGGCCTGGTCTCCCACGCAGTTCATGATGGAGGACGCCATGTGATTGGGTAAGTTCATCCATTGCTCTCTCTCCCCCTCTCGTACTACTACTAGTCGTTTGCGTGCCAGCAGGTGCTCCTCTCCTGTTTGATGAGTGCTCTTCTTCCTGTGCGTGCATGCTTCCTGCGCCTTCTTTGTATCAAAATGGCAGCCTTTGGTCAGCAGTGGCCCTGGCCCCTGGCGATTGATGAGTCCTTGCTCTCACTCTCAGTGGGAGGCATTTTGAATGCGTCTGGGTTCCATTCACGGAAGTGGAACCACCTTTTGGACTCGCTTCAGAAAGGCGCCTAGCCTGCTTGCTCAAAATGAGCCCTTGCCTCTCCCAGTGCTAGCTGCTGCTTCCCCTTCTTATTTGGTCTAATTATTGTGTAGTGCTCATTTGGTCCAGCCCTCTCTCTATCTGTAGTAGTACTGTAGGTAGCTTTGTCTGGTCTGGGCATTGGGTTGCCAGTTTCGGAACGGGATCCTCTTACGTTACCCACTCCGACGTCCTCTGACTTTGGGTAGCTGACATGTGGGGGCCACCACATGCGGGACCCACCTGTCAGCGACCCAAAGTCAGAGGACGTCAGGCTGGGTAGGCTGGGTAACGTCAGAGGATCCGGCTCCGCCAGTTTCATGCCATGAAGAAAAGCTGTTTCCTTACTGTTTGACTGCTTTATGCTAAAAACTGATGTGTCTTTCTGTTTGCCCTTCTCTTATCTTTGGCAGGGTCATCCCCAAGTCCTTGATGCCCAGAGAGGTGAGCCATCCATCTACCCCATCTGGTTCATGTTTGTACTAGTACCATTAATTCGCCCTCCATTTTGCTTGGGTTGCATGCGTGCATGCTGTCCACTTCAATACACTGTGCCTTGTGTTTCGCGGGGAGACACGGCGCATTTATGTTCCTCACACGAATCTAATGCTCCTTTCCAACAGCAATGAGTAAATGGATTTAAGGCCACGAGCTACTAGCTAGCTAGCTAGCTAGAGTGGAGCATAGCATACACTTGCCTTGCTTTGGAAGTTTACAGGAATTGCAACTTGTAAATAACTTGATTTTTGTACTTCGTAGCTGCACATAGCATTATGCAGAAGTAGAACTGGTCCTTTCTTGTTTCTTTACTGTAGTTCGTTGATCATGTGATCAGCTTCGTGTGCTGCCTTACGCACATATTCTTTAGGACCTTTTTCCTGCATTGCTAGATTCAGTAGAGGTATTCAGATATAATTTAGAATGAAGTCCAAATACTAAAGAGTGCTCGCTGCTTAACATTCTGTTTACTGCTTCAATCTTCAGGTCACTGGAGAGCCTGTTGGGGAAGTTAGAGCCGTCTCCGGCATGCATGAGAGGAAGGCCGAAATGGTTCGGTTCTCTGATGCTTTCATCGCCTTGCCTGGTACGACAATCTTAGTTGCTCCCAATATCTACTGCTTAACTATTGGCTGCAAAATTCTGAAACCGTATCTCTTGCGAGACAGGCGGCTACGGCACTTTGGACGAGCTGCTCGAGGTCCTCACCTGGGCCCAACTAGGAATCCACAAGAAGCCGGTAACGACCAATTTCGATACCTTGTAGCTTGAAAATTAAGATCATGTCAAGAGCCTGTGTGCTCATAATTGCGCAATAATTATTTAAAGATCATGTGTGGTGCCTGTCTGAATTGCAGCTATCTAGGCAACTAGTTTATCAGAAAGTCGTTTAGAACCATTGCGATCTTATGCTGACATCTTACCTTGATTGTGGCCTTCTGGTGCTCCCATCCCATGTGATTGTCTAGAAGCCTTTTGCCATCCAGAGAGGCATATTATTGATCAATAGTTTAAGCAGCCAATACCTTCTCAGAATGTTACATCCGGACATAGTCTGGGGAGCATGCGATCCGCAATCTCCATTGTTAATAGCCAGTGCCAGTAAGATAGAGTTAATCCTTTCTGCATATTCAAACACAACTAATAGAATGATGTCTGAAGGATCCTGTGCCAGTCAGATTTACATTGAAAAAGGAATGCATTGTTGGCATCCATGGTAGAGAATTGATCCACGAATCAGGAGCTGTAGGGAAGTGGGAGGTTTGAATAATCAAATACAATTAATGTTTCTCCAGTTCATATCTATAACTATTATTTGTGCGTGATGGACCATACCAAATGTTGTACTGTCATCTAGGATTAGTGGCCCTCTGTTGAATGAGTCCGTTCTTGTATTATTTTTCTGAATAAAATCTTTGAATGAATCTTAATGCCAGTGATCCCCTTTTGCTGTTCCCAGTATACAAATAAGTAGCAGTAGTAGCTAGTGGTTAACGACTTGCTCTTGAATATTGACCAGATTGGCCTTCTAAACGTGGATGGGTTCTACAACTTCTTCCTGTCGTTCATCGACATGGCTGTCAGCGAAGGATTCATCAAGGAGGACGCGCGGTGCCTCGTCATCTCGGCTCCTACAGCCAAGGAGCTAGTTCTGAAGCTCGAGGTACATAAAGTACCAACTTTGAGTTGGATCTTCCCATTGCATTATACACATTGCTAATTAAATTTACCCATTCACTGAAAGGCTATCAAAACACAAACTCATGTAATATGAATTTGCAGGAGTACGTTCCGGAGTACGAGGTCGGGCTGGTCTGGGAGGATCAGGGCCAGATCCCGCATGGCTTCGCGCCGGAGCTGGAGCCCGGCATCGCGTCGTCCTGATCGGATTCTAACCAACGGCCCCGGAAGCCGAGTTCTTCCTGGAAGCGTTTGTGAACCAGGGGAACCAAGTAGTAGTAGTAACAGTCTAACCGAAACCCACCCCAAAAAAGAAGAAGAAGATCCAAGCAAGGTGCTGGTCCCTGTCAATCTCGGTTGCTTTTGTCACTGCCAGTGCCATGACAGTATTAGCATTAGTCCAGGAGTGCGCTTGATTTGGTGATGCTGTTCTTTTGGTCGTAGCTTAATTATTGGTAGCTAAGTGTAGTAGGAATCGGATGTACAAATGTGTTATGTAGTAGCAGCAGTTGTGTCCCCCCCGTGTTGTTTAGTACTACTCCTAGTATCTATCAAGAACGAAAATTTGTCTCCCCCTTGTCTGTGTTCGCACGTGTGGATGGATCATGGATGCTTCCTGTGTACGTGCGGCGTGATACGGCAACTGTTTTCGTCCCAACAAACTGTACGCGGCAGCGTTGGTGGAGTTGGACAAGTCCGTCGTGCCGGAGCTTTTGGAAAGCGGGGGCTGTCGCCGTCGCATCGCACGCACGTCGGCGGCGATGTGACCTGTCCCTCCCGGCGAGGGGAGCACTGAGGCGGCCGTGGTGTGTCGGCAAGGGACAAGGGGGACACTGGTGGGCCTCGGCGACGATGCCCAAAGTGGCGACCTGGATGGATCCATCGTCGTCTTCCTTCCCCGGATGTCTGCCTGTCTATCACGCGCGCACGCACACGCTTTCGGTTGGAACGCCGTTTTCTACCAAAGCCGAGCTTCACGACGGGATCACCTGCATTTCCCAGGAAACGCAGGACGAATCTCTGCCGCTGCCGGCGACAAAAAGGAGTTTCGGTGACTCTTTTGGCTTGGATTTCAGCGGGTTATCATTCCTCAATGCAGGGAAGGGATGTGAAAGGAGGAAAAAGGATGTGGTTTTCTAAGGATGCGCGCACGTACGTACTACTACGGGGTCAGCCAAGTCGTGATGTTCAGCATAGGATAACTATATGCTCATGTATGTCCTGTTGTGGGCTAGGCTAGCTTGCGCGCGCGAGCCGTCGCTCGGTTTCCGACAGGCGCACGTGGCTGTTCCCTCCGCCGAAGATGAGCTCGCCCCCGCCGCAGAAGACGAGCTCGCCGCCGCCTGCCTCCGCCGCCCTGCCCTACGCAAATCGTCTCCTCCGCCGGTCCGCCGCCGCCTCCGACCATCCCTCTAACCCCACCGTTCTTCTCCGGCGACGACGACTCCGCACCCCCGCACCCCCCCACCGTTAATTTTCTTCCGAGCCTACGCCGGGCGCCGCCGCGGCTGGCCGCGTCGGCCCCGTCTCCGGCTCGGTCCTGGCTCGCCGGACGCCTTCTCCTTCGCGCCTCCCTGGCGGTCGGCGCGGCGTTGCCGACGCCGGCTCGTTGGAGATCGAGAATTTGGGGACGAAGGGAGGAAGGAGAAGGAAACGTGCGTGAGGGAGAAGACCACGTGGTAGGACCCACCAACGTGATGCGTGCGCTAGCACACCGCGCGCTCGTTAGGTAGCCGTTTCATCTTGTTGTGTAAGTCATGCCTATTGATGCTCGACCGAAAGTGGTGCGACAGTTGTTGGACGCGTGTGCTCGATGGAAAATGGTGCAACAGTTGCTGGAAGAGTGGCGGTATGTGACGTCATCGGCTTAGACGCACGTGTGGCTTTTCCTTCTTAAATTTTTTGCCTAAAAGTTGTGTGTTTTCTCGTTACTTTTGTTATCTACCATAGGGTTAGTGGTTACTTGGTGGAGGTATTCTCGCGAGACATGTGGCTTTGGACTTTGTATCCTTACTTGCCCTTTTCGGAAAGAAAAAAAAAGTCCATCCTCGTGTGTTGGTTTCGATGATGGTTTCTCCTTCGTTCCAACGGTCCAAGGCCTTGCTTTGGCATCTCCATTAATGGGTTTTTAAGTAATTGTTGATGCTGCTTTCTACCATCTTTACCTATTCTAAAAGAAAAACATCTTTGCCGACCTCGCCCGGTCACCCTTGTCGATGTCCTGATGGGTTGTTGGTTTGAAGGGATCACCCATTACGACTAATTGACTATATGTTCTTCGAGGAGACTCCGTACATTACCAGCCACTGCAGCAACTAATCAGGTTTTCAAGAACGAATGAATAAGTAGTCGGTCCAACCAGGACCAATATGCGACCGTGCAGTGAGCGGTCTCTGGGCATCTTATTCTACAACCGCCTTGGTGTGTAGAGTGTCAAAGAGCATAACTAGCAATGGATCATGGAATAAATAATACTGGAGACTCCATTCATTTTCAGTCTCGGTTCATTGTGAATAATTGTTCTGTGTCGCGTTTTCCACATCGGCCAACCTTTTCACCTGACGTCCAAGGATTCCCACCCTTGTTGGTTGAAGAGATCAATTGCGTATGCTACTAATACTCCTGGTTAGCATCGCTTACGTGCGTTGCTATTAATTCATCAGGAAGCAGTAGAAGAATCCAAGAAATAACGCAATCAGAACTAGTCTTCGGGAATTTGGTTTGTTCTGCTCCATCAGCTTTCGGTTGTAATATGCCAAAGAGCAAGTATATGCCTAGTTGGTATCGAATACATACCAACTTGACTGGCAAGGATAGAGAGACTTTGAAGGTGGGTCCATATGCATATTTTGATCTGGATTGGTTGGTGGTGTACATGGGCAAGTTCCCGAACAAACGTCCCATGAGAATGCAGCCACCAGTATAGTACAATATACTCATCGAACAACATATTGTGAGTATTCAGTCGAGTAAATGTTTTAAAGTCAGCAAACAGTGAGAATTACAAGAAAATAGACCCAAACCAGGCTTGTCTGAACTCAACTGTCTTGTTATTTATTCACTGGTGAATAGAGTACACAAGCAAATATATCACCGCTTCACTCGAATGGAACAGGAGAGCCCTGCTTCTTGTTGACAATGGCCATGGCCAAGTACCTAGTGCCCATTCCAATGGGCGTCTGGTCATCAGGACCGTCCCAAAATGGGGCTTCTCCATCTCCGACTAGACGCCAGTAGCCTGTTCTCAGAGACTCAGCCTGCTTCTCGTCGCAGTTTTGCATGAGGGATTCCACCCGGAAGTTAATACCAAGAGAACCCAATAGCTGGGATTGAGTCATTGGTCCATGGACAGAAATATTATCTGCAGAAATAGAAACACAAGCCTCGTAAGAAAATGTTTGCCTTACCATGACAAATACTAGCATGGCATCAAGTAATAAGAGTTCAAAGTATTTAGCAAACCTGAAACTTCCTCGGCAGAGTGCTTGATTGCAGTAAAATCAACATATGCACTGAGATCAGCAGAGCCAGGGTCATCTAATATGTGGACAAACTTGTGTTTGCGGATTGCCTGCATAAATTATTAATTTCTTAATTTCCAGGCTATTATTTCAAGAGAGTATGCATCAAAACACTAGCTAGTTTATTTTAGTAATTTAATTTATTTATGTTAGAAAGGCGCAAAAGCAGGACTGCCTGGAGTTTTCTACACACTAGGCAGTCAAAAATCTCTTGGGTTCATCTCAGGTTTAGTACAATTCTAAAATCCAAACCTGAAGACTATCAGAGACTATTCCGGTTTTTCCATAGTCAATGATAAGAGCACCTCCGCCATCTGAGCTAATTCTATCTGCGATCTGTTCGGTAATCTCCATTGCTTTCGGGCAGACTTCAATTTGCTGAACCTTTTCAAGTTCCTCAGAACTAGCCCATTGACAACGCTTGGAGAGAAAAATTAAAGAGGCTGTAGGCTGTGGAGATAGAACAAAGCGAAACCTGCTACAAAGTAAGAATTACGCATCACATTAAGTTTAAAACACTCAACTACAATTTGTAAAACTTACGATGAGTCTTCTGTGAGATCAACCATCTTTTCACACCAGCCGCGTGATCCTTTCTGTAAGAAAAGCATGTTGTTCAGTGATAACTACACACTAAATTATTCAGTGAGCGCGATAAAACCGGAAGCAAACTTGCACACCAACCTGAAATTGATGGATCGGTAAGGCATCAAAGAATTCATGAGCAACAATTATGGTGGGCACTGCAGATAAGAAACTTAAGAAATAAGGCAAACACGAGAAACCCCAATCAAGATGTTTGAAAGAAAAATAATTTGAAGATAAATAAAGGCAACCCAGTTTTGGAACAAATCACAAGAAAATGGATTAACAATATAGGAGTCCAGACGGATGATTAGAAGCATCAGCAGATTAAATATTTAAGCATTTACATATATCAAAGTATCTATAGTAAAGATGCAATGGCAGCATAGGTGCTTGGAGATCATCTAGCTAATTAGCAACATAATTGAAACCACATGCTACAAATGGCTGACCACCAGGCTAAACGATCCAAAGTTATTACAGAACAGAAGTTTTTGAAGACCAGCATAAACAAACTGGCTACAGAAATGAACAACCTTAACAGCTAAGACAAGGGGTCTTCAGCCTAACAGCTCACACATCATTAGCAAGTTGACTACAGTAGCTGATGTGTCTCCTTCCAAAGGACCTTACCAGCGCTTGACATGCGCGAATCCTCTTGAAAGAGAGGGGTGCCCTTTGGAAAGCAGACACAGGTGGTGCATGGCTGTCCTCAGCTCATGCCGTAAGGTGTTGGGTTAATACTCACAACAAGGGCAACCTTTGTGTTTAGTTACCTGTATGAGTTTGGAACCACCGCCGGTTTTAAGCCGGAGAAATGAGAGGATGAGGCCACGTCATCATGCCCCTTATGCCCTGGGTTAAACACATGCTACAATGTGTGGGACAAAGGGTCACAATCTCTCGAGTGTGATCTAACTCCTAAAACCAATCCTCTGTTCGGATTACAGGCCACATATATTCATAATTCTTTGATACACATTATTATGCACTTAGCCTGTTCTGTACCACAACATTAAAATCATGCATACCACTTCCTCTAATCTCGTGGTACACTTAATGATGAATGGAAATGTAACAATGTATCATACAATTGCGTATAGTAATATCCACAGCTATATTATAGAGGTTAACTAAGAAACATGAAATCCATAGGTGAAAGAGCCCCATACATCCTGAAGGAACCTGTTCGAGGGAGGCATGCCAATAAACTGGGGCTCCACAAAGCTTGCTCACTGTCCTTTTTTCATCACCAACACGTTCATCTTCACATTGGAGAGTATTGTACTGCACCTTTTGCAGTGTAGGGCTACATTCTACCAGGTTAATGTTGAGTGCCTTAGTGAAACTAATAAACTTTGCTGAGCCCTGTTGAAATGGACACATCGATTAATAAACAGTACAGTAGAAACTGGAGGGAGGAGAGACAAGCAAGAAAGGCTCACACGAAGTAAATCCGCCATGAGAGTTCCTCGTCCTGGGCCAAGCTCAATCAAATTCACTTTCTCTGGTTGTCCCATTTGCTCCCACAGGCACATTGCCCATACACCAATCAGCTGAGGCAAAACAGCACAACATTAATTGCTATTATCTCACAGGCATACATTGCAAAACCCTCACTGTATGACATTTGTGCTAAATTCCTAGTAATGCTGGTAAATCAACCAAGTGGCAACTAGTGAGCACTACCTCTCCAAACATCTGGCTGACTTCCGGTGAGGTGATAAAATCCCCAGACTCTCCAAACACGTCTCGATTCATGTAGTACCCAGATTGCGGGTTTGTAAGCACCTCCTCCATGTACTCTGCTACGCTGATCGGCCCGCTGCGGAACTAACCTTCCCATGGAAACACACAAACCGAATCACATTTCCACATTGCAAGTTTGCAACCAATGGAGTTATTAAAGACTAATAGTAATAGATGAGGAAAACATCAACACCTTTATGATGCTCTTGAGGTGCTTGACAAGCTCAGAGTCCGACGAAGGCTCGTGCAAGTGCTCTGCTACATAAACCAAACCTGCACCATCAGAGACCCTACACAGAAACGTGCGTGCGCATATTTGTGCGAATGTGTACGTGCGAGAGAGAGTGAGACGGTTTCGACCTGGGGGGCTGTAGAGGCCGGAGCGGTCCACAGATATGCTGAGTCTGGCGCCTGCGCCGCCGGATTCTCCCTGGAGCTCGTCGTCGTCCTTCTCGTCATCGCGTGCGCCGACGGAGGACGGTGGCGGCGAGGAGGTCGGCGTGGACGAGAAGCGGGCGAGGACGGAGGGGGCTATGTGAGGAGGGAGGATCCTACGCGTGGATGAGCCGGCGCCCACAGCGCCGCCGGAGAGGCTAGGGGCCAGGCGGCGGAGCAGAGCGGCGGCTGGGCCCCGGAGCATCTCGACGGCGAGACAGAGTCGGGGAGAGTGAGGTGCTGAAGTGCTGGTGGGTTGGGCCGTCGAGGGAGTAGGAAGCTGATGTGCTGGTCTTGCTGGAAACCCCAATGGGCGGCTCACTTTGATTATGGATCGCCTATGCGGTCACGCCTAAATTTCAGGACATTTTTTTCACCGGCATAGGATGCCATATGTGGCCCATGAGCTTTTCCAGTCTCCGGCCCAGCCCTCCTAAGTACTACGGAGTACCTCCATTCCTAAATACTAGTTGAATGCCCATACGTTGCTACGGAATAAAAATAGTCCTATGACGTGAGCACGCATGTCATGTGGTACACATGTATTTTCCAACTGTATCATAATTAAAGTTGGTGTCTTGTATCATCTATTACCTAGCAACCACAAAAGAACATGTGTTCGGGCTATATTCGTGGAAAGTCATTCCCTTCATTTAGAAGACATCAAAAAAAAAAAAAAAAAAGAAGTTTAAATATGAATTGTGTTGAGAAACTACGTTGTTCAACACTTGCTTCAAATCAACTCATACACACTTGCTTCAAATCAACTCATACACAGGACACAATCACTTGAATAAGAAAGACACCACAAGTATGAGAGAAACTTAGAGCTCTTTATTATTTTGTGTTGTATGTATACAATCTCAGAAAACTTGTTGTCCTCAGCTCTCACTCATTCCCTCTATTTATAGACCCACTTCAGGTGCATTTTAGGTATTTTGCCCACACAAAAATCTGATCACCTTTGGCTTGCCTAGCAAGGAGTATGGATCCTTGCCATGGAAGGAAGCTAGTTTGGCTTGCCTAGCAAGGAGTATGGATCCTTGCCATGGAAGGAAGCTAGCAAGCTTAATCTTTGGCCTCCAAAGATAATGATCAGATATTTCGTAACACTCCCCCTTGGGCTTATACCGCGGAATGCACATGCCTCGTTAAGACTCCTCCCAAAAACCCAGTGGGAAAAAAGGGATCAACGGAGAAAGAGTACATGGCACACGCAAGCTATGTTGCACTTGTTGCCTCGTTAAAAACCTTGCGTGACAAAAACCAGTGGGAAAAAGTCACTAAGGGAAAAAAGAGTACAACAACTTATCTTCAGGATTAGCTTTGATCTTCGGGATCAATATGAGTTTTAAGATCTCATATTATGAGCTATGGTTCAGGGCTCCCCCTAAACCTTGCATCTCTCTAAGTCGTCTCATTCCAATGTCATGAACACATCGGAGAAAACTAGGTGGAGGTAAAGACTTTGTGAATAAATCAGCAAGATTTTCACATGACTTAGTATGCAAGATATTTACTTCCCCGCTCTTCTGGAGCTCATGAGGGTAGAAAAATTTAGGAGCAATATGCTTAGTGAGATTGCTCTTAACATAGCCCATCTGCATTTGTGCAACACAAGCAGCATTATCTTCATAGATAATGGTTGGGGTACTGATGACATTAAGTCCACATGACTTTAGGATATGACTTGTCATTCGTCTGAGCCAAACACATTCTCGTGCGGCCTCATACATTGCAATTATCTCTGAGTGGTTTGTAGACGTGGCTACCAGGGTCTGTTTGAAAGATCGCCAAGAAATGGCTATACCACCACAGAGAAATACGAATCTAGTCTGTGATCTGGCATTATGGGGATCGGACATATAGCCAGCATCTGTATATCCCACCATGGACAAGTCTTGGTTTCTTTTATAGAACAATTCAATATCTTGGGTACCTTGAAGATATCTAAGGATAGTTTTGATGCCAACCCAATGTCTTCTGGTTGGGGCAGCACTATACCTAGCTAGGAGGTTTACTGCGAATGCAATATCAGGCCTGGTGCAATTCGCAAGGTACAACAGTGCTCCAATGGCGCTCAAGTAGGGAACTTCAGGTCCCAAAACTTCCTCATTTTCTTCACAAGATTTGAATGGGTCTTTATCCGCTTCAAGTGATCTTACGACCATGGGGGTTCTTAGAGGGTGAGATTTATCCATGTTAAATTTTTCAAGGACCCTCTTTGTATAGGTGGACTGGTGTATAAAGACTCCTTCAGGGAGGTGCTCAAACTGAAGGCCTAAGCAAAGTTTGGTTTTACCCAAATCTTTCATCTCAAACTCCGTCTGAAGGTAAGACATGGCTTCCTTTATGTCCTCTGCGTTTCCGATGATATTGAGATCATCGACATATACTGAGATGATACAGAATCCATTCTGGGATTACTTGATGAATACGCAGGGACAATCATCATGATTGGTGTAACCTCTCTTCAAGAGAAATTCACTCAGCCGGTTGTACCACATTCTACCGGACTGCTTTAACCCATATAGCGACCTCTGCAATTTGACGCCATACATGTTGCGATTTTTATTTGGATGTGGATCTTTAATCCTTCGGGGACTTTCATATAAATCTCTGAGTCAAGTGACCCATATAAATATGCGGTCACCACATCCATCAACTGCATTTGCATGTTCAGGCTAGCTGCCATAGATATCAAATATCGGAACGTGATGCCACTCATCACAGGAGAGTATGTCTCATCGTAATCAATGCCTGGTCTCTGCGAAAAACCTTGTGCTACCAGCCTCGCTTTATATCTCACCACCTGGTTATTTTCATTCCTCTTCCGAACGAAAACCCATTTGTATCCAACAGGGGTAACACCTGGAGGAGTTCGCACTACAGGGCCGAGCACATTCCTCCGATAAAGCGAGCGCAATTCAGCCTCAATTGCTTCTTTCCATTTAACCCATTCTGAGTGCTTCTGGCACTCTGCCATGGACTTAGGTTCTGGATCCAGTTCGATGGAAGCAATTTTTGAGGCAAAATATATGTCGACAATAGTAGTCTTTCTGTTATATAACTCTCCTGAATCAATATAATTTATGCTGATTTCATCATTCATTTTCACCAGCTCGTCATGATGTCCCAAAACGACTGAGTCTGGGTGTTCCGATGTTCCAGTACCAAAATCAGTTTGCGCGCGTGATTCTGCACTGGGCATTCCATCTTCAGGATGGCTCACTTCAGGGAGCTTCTCAACTTCAGGTTGAGCTTCTTCAACTGACTTAGTGTGTGACGTATCTGGCACGAAAATTTGTTTCTGCGGACGTCTCCGCGGAAGTTTATCCCGTGCACCCAGAGGTCTCCCCCTTTTCCTAGGGGTTTGGCCCAAATTTGAGCCAATAGCCTTCGGGGCTATTTCTACTCTCTCTGGCACATTTATAGCAGGTATATGTGATTTTGTCACCCCACTATGATCAGTGAAGGCGTCTGGCAAATTATTTGCTAGCCTTTGGAGGTTTAAGATCCTCTGAACTGCAAGTTCAGCTTCGCTAGTGCGTGGATCTAAGGACTGGAGGCCCTCGGCACTCCATGAAATTTCTTGGCATCCCTTTTGGTACATTTCTCCCCCTAACGCCGGGAAATGGTCCTCATTAAAAATACTATCAGCGTACCGAGCCGTGAACAGATCCCCAGTCATAGGCTCAAGGTATTTGATTATAGACGGATACTCATACCCCACATAGACCCCCAACTTCCGGTGAGGACCCATGGTGGTACGCTGAGGTGGTGAGATCGGCACGTACACAGCGCAGCCGAATTTTCGCAGATGGGAAATACTTGGTTCTTTCCCACGCACTAGCTGTAAGGGGGATGCAGAGTGATATGCAGTTGGCCTGAGTTGGATTAATGCTGCCACATGCATCACAGCATGTCCCCAACAACTCGTTGGGAGCTTGCAGTTCTGCAAAAGTGGCCTAGCAATCAATTTAATCCTTTTGATCAATGACTCTGCAAGGCCATTCTGAGGGTGGACATGTGGAACTGAATGTTCCACTTGTATGCCTAGAGCTAGACAATAGTCATCAAATGATTTGGAGGTAAATTCTCCAGCATTATCCATCCTTATGGATTTGATCCGGCTATCCGGAAAATTTGCTCTTAGTTTTATTATCTGGGCAACCAGCTTTGCAAAGGCATGGTTCCTTGTAGATAATAGGCATACGTGACTCCACCTAGTGGAGGCATCAATCAGGACCATAAAATATTTGAAAGGGCCCGACAAGGGTTGTATTGGTCCACAAATATCGCCTTCAATTCTCTGCAGGAAAATTGGTGATTCATCCTTCACCTTCAAGGTGGAGGGTCTAAGGATTAACTTCCCTTTGGCACATGCAGTGCACATAAAATCTTCAGGGTTTGGGAAGTCTTTTGTTGCTATGTTATGGCCAACAGAGCCTATGATGATTTTCCTCATCATGCCCAACCCAGGATGACCCAGTCTATCATGCCATACCCTGTATAACTCTGGGTTCTGATATGTCTCAAACGTATCTATAATTTCTGATGTTCCATGTTGATATTATACCAATTGTTACATGTTTTATATACACTTCATAGCATTTTTATGCATTTTCTGGGACTAACCTATTAACAAGATGCCACAGTGCCAGTTCCTATTTTCTACTGTTTTTGTATTTCAGAAAAGCTAGTCTGAAAATATTCTCGGAATTGGATGAAACTTGGGCAGAACCTCCTATTTTCCAACATGAAGACGGAGTCCAGAGGGGACACGGAGGGGAGCCACGTGGCACCCACACCATGGGGCCGCGCGGGCCCCCCTGCCGCGCTGTGGGGTGGTGTGGGGCCCTCGTGGCTCTGCAGCCGCCGCCCTTTCGCCTATTTATTCTTCCTGACGCGAAAACCCTAAATACCCGAGCCATTATCCACGAAAAGTTCCAGAGACGCCGCCGCCGTCAACCCTAGTTCGGGAGGGTTCAGAAGCTCTTATCGGCACCCTGCCGGAGAGGGGAATCATCACCGGAGGGCTCTACACAACCATGCTTGCCTCCGGAGTGATGCGTGAGTAGTTCATCCTTGGACTACGGGTCCATGGCAGTAGCTAGATGGTTGTCTCTCCACTTTATGTTATCATGTTTAGATCTTGTGAGCTACCTATCATGATCAAGATCATCTTATTGTAATGCTACATGTTGTGTTTGCTGGGATCCGATGAATATTGAATACTATGTCAAGTTGATTATCAATCTATCTTATATGTTATTTATGATCTTGCATGCTTTCCGTTACTAGTAGATGCTTTGGCCAAGTAGATGCTTGTAACTCCAAGAGTGAGTATTTATGCTAGATAGTGGGTTCATGCCTCCGGTAATCTGGGAGAGTGACAATAACTTCTAAGATTGTGGATGTGCTATTGCCACTAGGGATAAAATAACCGATGCTTAGCTTAAGGGTACGCCGTTAGGTCTAATGCATTTTTTGCTTTACGCACATTACTTAATGCAATTATCCGTTGCTTGCAACTTAATATCAACGGGGAACTCGGTATGACAACCTGGCGGTGGATTATTAGTCATAGACGCTGTTGGATAACGGTCTATGTATTTTGTCGTAATGCCCACATGACTATCATAGTAATCATCATGTCATATATATGCATTGTCATGCGCTTAATATTTTGTCAATTGCCCAGCTGTAATTTGTTCACCCAGCATGTTAGTTATCTTTTACGGAGAGACACCACTAGTGAACTGTGGACCCCGGTCCATTCTTTTACACTGATAATACAACCAACTGCAAACACTATTCCTTTTCATTCTCTACAATTTACTACTGTTTTCCACATCATACGTTTAATCCTTTGTTTTCAGCAAGCCGGTGAGATCGACAACCTCACTGTTTCATTGGGGCAAAGTAGTTTGATTGTGTTGTGTGCAGATTCCACGTTGGTGATCGAGTAACGACGCCACCAACAACCTTCAGAAGTGATTTCTTGCTCCTACTGGTCGATTAAACCTTGGTTTCATACTGAGGGAAACTGCTGCTATACTGCTTCATACCTTACTCTTGGGGTCTCCCAGCGAACGTGTGATCCACGCAATCAGGTTCCTGAAAATTGTTTTCAGCACAACAAATTCCTTTATGGGCTTTATGCATGTGTAGTACAGTCCTGATGCTAAGGAAGGGAGCTTCTCAACCACTTTCTTCTTGGATCCGTTAAATATGGTCATGAGTAGATATTCAGTATCATGCTCGACTTCCGTTTCCAGATGGAAAGCATTCGCACGGATATCTTTAAAACATAGCAGGGTCCGCTTTGATTCATGATACAACAAGGCATCCTTGATTACTAATTGGGTACCCATAGGGAGAACTATTGTGGCACTTCCGGTACCGACAATATGAGTATTGCTTCCGGCAATGGTCATAATATTTCCAAATTTCTTGGTCAAAGTCTGGAAATATTTGGTCTCCCGAAGAACTGTATTTGTGGTGGCACTGTCTATAAGACATATCTCCTCTTCCTCCATTGGATCGACACACCTTACTGTGTAAAAAGACATATTTACATCTCCACTAGAAAGAGCATAAACATATAACATACTGGAATTTATATTAAGCAAGAGTTATACTAATGCAAAATACAATACTATGCTCTTCAGGAGCTTATTACATGACCAAGTTCAGCAGGAACTATATTACACTGGAATTACAACTCATGACGGAAATATATATTAGGCTAGGAGATTACACCATGTCTCCATATATATCAACATTCATATCTTCTTCAGGAAGATCGATACCATCCAGGTTGAAATCACCACTACCAGGATTTTCCTAAAGAAGAAGATCTTCAAGCTTCTTAGAGTCCGGCAGAGCAGCAGGCTCTACAAAGTGGGACTCGTGATTATCCTGCTTGTTGCTACCTTTGATGGAGTGCTGATATAAATCAACCAGGTGCTTGGGGGTGCGGCAGTTGTCGGGGAATACTTTCTGGATTAACCCGCGGCGCAGTGCGACTTACGTTACTCGCACGGACAAAGGCCCACTTGGGAGCAAGCCCAGTATTGAACCGCCATAAGAGGAAAGATCTAGAAGACATATCCCGGAGGACGTGAAGACCAAGTAGTCTCCAAATAGGCCTCTGTGGACGTATTCCTTGTGGGGAAAGTTTCCTTTGTAACTTGACGAGCCTCTGTGTATATAAAGAGGACTCGCAGGATTTAGAGGGTCAAGCCCTTAAACCCTAGCTCATACGGCGAGTACCAGATCGGATCGCCTCCATTGTAACACCTCGATTATCATATCAATACCAATCTAGGGTAGGCAGGAAGTAGGTCTTTTACCTCACATTGAGGGGGCCGAACCTGGGTAAATCTGTGTTGATCTTTGTTCCTGCGATCCCAAGCTCGGAGATGCTTGACTCGCGTAATCCCACACCTACGAAGTCATCTATGACACCTGACGTGACAAACCCACGACAGTTGGCGCCCACCGTGGGGCCTGTGGTCAAGAGCATCACGTTCCGCGCAGGATCCATGAAGGGAACTGAAGATCTTGTTGTTGGCCGTATCATCACGGTCAATGGCACACCCCTCATTGACGATTCAAGCTGGGGGCCGGAAGCTGACTACCTGGAAACCGGCCACATCATCCCGTTTGGATCTGTCCATGTCTTCGTCGGCTTCATTGGCGGCGAGTCAGAAGATCCATCGCAACATGGCGACTAAGAAGAAGGAGTCGCAGTAACGGTGGACCAAGAAGAAGAATCTATCAACTACGAGTCGCTACCTCTTGAAGACGAAGAAGGCCAATCCATTGAGTATGTCCTTGAGGAAAGGCTATGCGGAGGCCCTGTGGATGGCGACTCGCCCTCCGTAGAAGATCGGCACATAGAAGGGGTCTACAGGTCCACAGAAGCAGACGAAGGGCTGGGCATGCCACCAGACAGCTTAGCCCCCACGCCGCCAGAAGCAGCAGAACAGGCCGCGCCAGACGCATCAGGAGTCGCGGCATCCGCTGCGGTAACGCCAGGAGTCGCGGCCTCAGGAGTCGCAAACAGAGAGACTCCACCCGGAGTTGCGACTGCGGGATCAGGGTCAAGGGTAGCCCCCGACGCAGCGGTCACGCTGCCACAGGGAAGTGTGTTACTCACGCCAATATCTGCGGTTAACGCGGCCGCTAGAGTGACAGAATTGGAGGCTATCAGGATCAGGCTATATGATGAAGTCCAGAGAATCGCAGATGAGAGAGCCAGTCTGGCTCACGAGGAACAGTGCCTCCAACAGGAGCAACTGCGACTCATCGAGGAAACCAATACTCTACAAGGAGTACAGGCCACCTTGCCACACAGACGCCATGCGAGTCGCCTGCAGCCAGGAGCAGTAAATCCTATGGAGCTGTTCCAATCGCCGACCGCCGGACCAACAATCGCGGTTCCCGCGGCACCACCCAACGCGATCCCATCAGTCGCCACCAACACAGTGCGCCCGGTCGCATGGTCAGGAATCACACAACCATCAGTCGCGGTGCCCACACACATGGCACTGTCTGCCATGGTTATACGGTCCGTGGCACCATCAGCCGCGCCAGCGGCTCAAGCGATCGCTGTATCATCAGTTGTACCAGCGGTTCCGTCCTTCGCAGCACCAAGAGCAGCGGAAATACCTGCGTCAAGGGCCATAATACAAGCTAACAATAGGGCCATCATGCCCCCGCCATTGCCGCAACCAACCTTTGTTCAGCAGCCGCCACAGCAGCCTCAAAGGTTCCACACACCGCAAGGACATTATGTTAGCCCAGTGGAGAATCTCTTTGCGGCTACGAACATCTTGTCCAGGTTAGCGCCAGCAGGAAACACACCGATGGACAGAGAGGCGAGGCGCGCCATTGAGATGCTGAGCACAGCAGTAATACAGCAGGCAAACATGTCCGAACACGCGGGACGGCTGCACTCCACCCCCTACAATAGCAGAGCAACGGCGGAGAGAAGCATCCACGCGGAGTCGCCGCACGTTGCGACTTCAAGTTCGGCTAGGCTACAAAGGGAAAATCAACCTGCGGCTCAAAATCAACATCAACAAGTTCAACCCATAGAAGTTATGCAGCCACACGCGGCGGCTAATCCAATAGGAAGGCCAGCTTCATCCAATCTATCGTCGCGACTCAAAGGCCCAGTCTGTTTCAGCGAAAGGATCAGGTCCGTACCGTTTCCTGCAGATTTCAAAGGACCTCGCAAGGTCGCCAACTACAACGCAAGCATGGACCCTGTTACTTGGCTCAACATTTACGAGATGGGCATGAGCATCCTAAACGCATCCGAAGAGATCTGCGCACGGTACCTAAACATGATGTTGGAAGGTGCGGCCCATATATGGCTGCAGAACTTGCCGCCAAACTCAATAAACTCTTGGGATGAGATGAAGGAAGCTTTTATAAAAAAATTCCAAGGAACATGCAAGCGACTATGCAGTATAGAGGACCTTGAGCGTTGTGTACAGAAGGAAGGTGAGTCAAGTCGCCATTGGATGAGAAGGGTCGTAGAAATCATACATTCCTCAGATAACATACCACCCAGTTCAGCGGTCCTTGTCATGGAGAAAAATTGCAAGTTTGAGCCGTTGGTCCATAAGCTAGGTCGCATGAAGGACAAAGTCAAGAGCCTAAGCGAGGTAATGGCAGCGGCCAACAAGTATGCTAGCTCGGATAAAACCAGAGACGCATCTGATGGGGAGGAAGAGGAAAATACTGGCAAGGGAAAGAAGGCCAGTAGCAAGCCTCAACAATAGCAAGCTATCAATGCTAATGCGAGTTATAACAAGCGCAAAAACGAGGAAGGAAACTCGGGGTTAGTCGCAAATACGAACGCTCGTTACAAGCAAAGCAGTGGCAGAGGAAGGAATTTTCACCCAGTTAACTTGGAAGAGGTTTTCAACCGCCCCTGCGACATCCATATAGGAAAAGATGGGAAACCACCCAACCACACAAAGACACAGTGCTATCATTACAAAAAGTGGAAGGATGGGCAACCACTCAACATAAACAACAATCATCAAAACAATGAGGGAGGTAACCACGGCGGAGGTAACAACAGCAACAACGCGGCCCCAAATCCGCAACCAGATCAGCCACAGTTCCCAAAACAATTGGTCAGTATCACACCATTGTGGTCAATACTTCAAGAAGGGAGCAAAAGCTGCGACGACGCAATCAGGCTGTTAACGCCATAATACCAGCTGTACCACAGTGGCTAAAGTGGTCCGAGCAGCCAGTAGTTTGGAGCCGCGAGGATCACCCAGGGGAAATAAATGAAGAGGGCAAACTCGCGCTGGTGGTTACCCCTCAAGTCGCAGGATACAAGTTGAGCAAAGTGCTGATGGATGGAGGCAGCAGCATCAATATATTATACTATGAAACCTTCAAAAGAATGAACCTCCAAGAAAAGCAGCTACACCCATCAAGAACGACGTTTCACGGTGTCGTACCAGGCATATCAGCTCAGCCATTGGGGCGAATCAACTTGGAGGTCGCCTTTGGGACACAAAGCAACTTCAGGAGCGAGTATATCTGGTTCGAGGTTGTGGATTTCCAGAGCCCATATCATGCGCTGTTTGGCAGAGAAGCATTCGCAAATTTCATGGCTAGGCCGTGCTATGTGTACCTAAAGCTTAAAATGCCAGGCCCCAGGGGAGTCATCACCATTGATGGCGACAGAAGAATAGCTCAAGAATGCGAAGAAGGCGACAAGGCCATGGCCAGAGCAGCTTGCATCGCAGAAAGCGCGCCCATGCGCGAGTCGCAGGAGAATTTTGATGACATCGTGGAGGCCAAGAGGCACCTGCCTGACTTGCGACTTCAGATCACGGCCGCAAGGGAGGCAAGGAAGTCAAAGGCTACAAGCCATCGCCAATAAAGACACATCCCAGGCATTGCGAGTTGCCATCAGCAGCCGCAACAAAACCATTAAGAGTTTACATCATCAAGCTGGCCACTCAGGGCTAAAAAACTTCATTTCTGGTCGCCACTCAGGCGCGACCGACCCAATGTAACACTTCTGATCGCCACCTAGGCGCGATCGACCCATTTCTGGTCGCCACTCAGGCGCGACCGACCCAATGTAATACTTCTGATCGCCACCTAGGCGCGATCGACCCATTTCTGGTCGCCACTCAGGCGCGACCGACCCAATGTGACACTTCTGGTCGCCACTCAGGCGCGACCGACCCATGTAACATCTCTGGTTGCCACCTAGGCGCAACCGACCCAAGCATCACTTCTGGTCGCCACCTAGGCGCGACCGACCCTATGTATCATATAATGATTCTAAAATAAAGCATCTCAAACTACCAATTGAGTTGTGAGTCATTTATTTTTTAATCATTGGTTCCTTGGGGGCGCGGCAGCTTTTTAGCGCGGCCTATTCCTAGGGATCGCCAAACGAGTGGCATTTATCGTGATTATACTCAACCTCTCTTGGATGCGACTTGCACTATGCGGCCAAAGTACTGTGGGTGCGGCGTCAATCGAGTTTGATCGCCTATCATGGCCGCTCTCGACCCTGAACACACACTTTTTACCTGGGAAATACTGAGCTGCGCAAGGGCCTAAGTGAGGAAAAACCGAGACAAATCATAAGGACCAGCCTATTGGTCGAAACATGTACTGCTGAGAGTACTTAAGCAAAACCGTAACATTGTCTTATGACACATAAATTCTAACAATTATTACAGGCCGCTAAGGGCCAAGATCATCAAACCATTGTTTCTCTTCTTCATTTGTGCGCAGCTTTTGGCCTGTGGGAAGGAGGAACAGGCGGCTTGATACGTCCAAAACGTATCTACTTTCCCGAACACTTTTGCTATTGTTTTACCTCTAACTTGTGTGTTTTGAATACAACTAATGCGGACTAACGCTGTTTTCAGCAGAATTGCCCTGGTGTCTTGTTTTTGTGCAGAAAGTCAACTTTCGGGAAAAACACCAGAAAAGATCGCAAACCTCCTATTTTACCAGAAGACTCACGGAGCCAGAAGGGGAGGCGGAGATGGGCCACGAGTGGCCCAAACCACATGGTGGCGCGGCCCAAGGGCCTGCCGCGCCAGCCTATGAGGAGGGTGCCTCGGGCACCTCCCCGAGTCCCCCTTTCGACTACTTAACCCTTCTGACCTAAAAACGTCGGGGGGTCGTCCACTTCATCCAGAAACATCACCGTACGCCGCCACCATCGCGAAACCTATTTCGGGGACCAGAAACTCCGTTCTGGCACTCCGCCGGGACGGGGAATTGGAGGAGATCATCGCCATCATCATCACCGACGCTTCTCCATCGACCATCCATGTTTCCCCCATCCATGTGTGAGTAATTCCCTGCTGTAGGCTGAGGGGGATGGTAGGGATTGGATGAGATTGTTCATGTAATAAGCTATAAGATCATTAGGGCATGGTGCCCAGTATCCGTTGTTAGTACTTATTGATGTTGTTGCAACTTGTTGAGCTTAATGCTTGTCACTAGGGCCCGAGTGCCATGATTTCAGATCTGAACATGTTATTGTTTCATAATGATATGCACTGTTTATTGATCATACCTGCAAGTTGTATACACATATTGTTGTCCGGAACCCGCGGTCCCAAAGTGACAATAATTGGGACAGCCGAGGGGAATGGCTGCGATGTGAGGATCACATGTGTTCACTGCGTGTTAATGCTTTGCTCCGGTACTCTATTAAAAGGAGTACCTTAATTACCAGTAGATTCCCTTGAGGCCCGGCTGCCACCGGCTGGTAGGACAGAAGATGTTGTACAAGTTTCTCATTGCGAGCACGTACGACTATATACGGAACACATGCCTACGTTTACTTAGTACTTGGATGCTTTATCATTATTATCTGCAATGCCTATGTCTTGATTATTATATGAGCTATCTTATCCATGCAGCGCCCGTTCATCCATCCCTATGCCTACAGTGTTTTAATCCTACTGTTTACTGCAATCACTACTGCTGTCTCTGTTTACTGCTGCTATTATTTCACCGCTACTACTGCTATAAAACTGTTGCTACTGATAATCTGTGTCGAGCAAGACTATTCACAGGTGCAGCTGAATTGACAACTCCGCTGTTAAGGCTCTCAAGTATTCTTTGGCTCCCCTTGTGTCGAATCAATAAATTGGGTTTTACTTCCCTCGAAGACTGTTGCGATCCCCTATACTTGTGGGTCATCAAGACTATTTTCTGGCGCCGTTGCCGGGGAGCATAGCTTTATTTGGGAGTTCACTTGTGATCTATACTGCTCGCTGAAATTTATTCATCATGGGTAAAGCTCGTGATGAGAGGGTCCATGTATTGCCCTCCACTACAAGAAAAGGTACGACACTTAGTACCTCTGCTGCTCTTGACTCACCATCTGTATTGAGTCAACTTGTTACACCACCACAATCTTCACGTGTTGGTACTACTGCTGAATCTGAAATTGCCTCTGATAATGTTGATGATGCTTCTACTGTGATTGATGAGAATATTTCATTAGGTCCACTTTTAGATGCTGCTATTGCTAAGTCTAAACAACTTGAAAATACTAGAACACCTAATGGAAGTCCTACTACTCCTGTTTATTCACCTGAGTTAAGGGATTATACTTGTGATGATGATCCTGATGAAACTTATGTGGAACTTGATGATGATTTTATTGATAAATGTAATGCTACTACTGGTGCAAGTAATATGAGAAATTTTCTTGCACAACATGCTGTTAAATACAAGTTGTCACCTGATCCTAAGTTTGCCACTTCTCCTATAAACATTAAAGATAAGGATTATGATTTTTCTCTTGATTTATCTCATATATCTATTGTTGAGAAAACTCCTTTTTGTGGCACTAAGAGTGAAAGTGCTGTAGAGCACATGAATGAGCTCTCTACTTTGAGTGGCTTATTTTCTGATGATATTAAGAAGCGTAGCTACTTTGTTGCTAAGATTTTTCCTTTCTCATTAAAAGATGATGCTAAAGCTTGGTATAACAACTTGTCTCCTGGTTCTATTACTAGTCCTACTGGTTTGCTTGATGTTTTCTTTCAGAAATATTTCCCTGCTAGTGCTAAACATGATGCTTTGCAAAGAATTTATAACTTTGACCAGGAAGATGAAGAGAAACTTCCAGAGGCATGGACAAGGTTTTGCTCTCTTATCAGAGCTCGGCCTGGACATGATTTGGAAAAGCATGATCTACTTGATATATTTTACAGTGGACTAACTATTGAATCTAGAGCATATCTGGATAGTTGTGCTAGTTGTGTTTTCAGGAAAAGAACCCCTGAAGAATTATTGGCTAAAATCAGCCAGAATTATGATGATTGGACTCTACCTGCGCCGACCCCCACACCTACACCGACACCAATATCAAAGAAGAGGGGAGGTATGATTGAATTGAATGATGAAACAATGAGGGAGGCCAAGAAGACTCTCATTGAGAAGGGTATTAAATCTGAAGATGTGAAGAACCTTCCACCTATTGAAGATTTGTGTAAGCCAATTCCTCATCCATCCATAATTGAGGTTCACTCTCTCCACAGGTTCGATGAAGGAGATATTCCCTACTCTAAACCACCTGATCAATGCTTAGATGAATTTGATAATTATGTTATTAAGCAGATAATTTTAATATGAGAGTAGAGAATCATTTGCATGAAAATTCTCTAGCTATTAGTAAGATGCATGATATTGTGGAGAGAACCTCCAATGATGTTAAGATGCTTATTAAACATTTCCATATGGTTCAAACTCAAATTGATCAACTCACTAAAGTGCAACAAGACATGTTAGCCAATGCTTCTAAGGAAAAATTAAAACCTGTCTATGTTAGCACTAGAAGTGGAGCTCATACTCAGGATCCTTTATATCCTGAGGGACATCCTAAAAGAATTGAACAAGATTCTCAACTAGCTGAAAATCCAGTTTCTCCTTCTAAGAAAAAGAAGAAGAAGAAACATAAAAATGTTGTAGAATCCTCTGAAACTGTTAATGATCCTAATAGTATATCTATCTCTGATGCTGAAACTGAAAGTGGTAATGAACTTGATAGTGATAAGGATAAAATGATGCTCTTGATAAAGAAGTTAGTGAAAAGGAACCTGAAAAGCATACTAAAAACACAAAGTACACTAAGGAAGATTTCATTGCTAAGAAACATGGTAATGAAAGGGAACCTTGGGTTCAAAAGCAAATGCCTTTTCCAACTAAGAAACTAAAATCAAAGGAAGAAGAACATTATAATAAATTTGTGAATGGATGAAACCCTTGTTTTGCAAATTCCTTTGACTGATGCTATTAAATTGCCTCCTTACTCAAAGTATATGAAAGATATTGTTTCTAACAAAGGAAAATTCCTAATGAGGAAATTTCTACTATGCTTGCTAATTATTCTTTCAATGGCAAGGTTCCTAAGAAGCTTGGAGATCCAGGTATACCAACCATCCTTGCTCCATCAAGAATAATTATGTTAGAACTGCTCTATGTGATTTGGGAGCAGGAGTTAGTGTTATGCCTTTTTCTCTTTATAAGAGACTCTATCTTGATAAATTGATACCTACTGATATATCTTTGCAAATGGCTGATAAATCTACTGCTGTTCCTGTTGGCATTTGTGAGGATGTCCCTGTTCAAGTAGCTAACAATTGTTTAATTTTGACTGATTTTGTTGTTCTTGAAATGCCTGAAGATGATAATATGTCTATTATTCTTGGAAGACCTTTTCTAAATACTGCAGGTGCTGTTATTGATTGCAATAAAGGAAAAGTAACTTTCAATGTTAATGATAAAGAACATACTGTTTATTTCCCCAAGAAAGTTGACAAGATTTATGGAGTCAATACCATCTCCAATTTTAAAACTATCAAAGTGGGAAGTATTGATTGCCCTATATATGATCATCAAGAAGGATATCAAAACATTATGATTGGATCCATATCAATACAATACAAGGTAACATGAGTGTTCATGATGTTTAAATCATTTGTGTCATGTAAATTTATTTGGTGCCAAGACTTGATCAACCTTGCTATCAAATGTATTTGCATACATAAAAGAGCTAAACACATTTCTTTCTTCAACTTTGTTTTACCTACTGTTGTGTTACTGAACTTGCAAAGTTTTAGTTGAAACTGGTCTTTATAAAATTCTATTTCTGCTCTAAGTTTATTATTTAAATATCCAGAAAATGTGCAAATGAAAGTTTTCAAAAATCTGAAAATTATACCATTATTATTTTTAAAGTGGAATGTGGGAGTGCCTGGAGCTGACCAGGGGGACCCACCATGCCACCACACCACCCCACCGCGCGGCAGGGGTGTTGGCCGCGCCGTGGCATGGTGTGGGCCCCACCTGGCCCTCCACTCACCCATCTTCCTCTCATTTCTTTCTCTCTCCCGAACAAACACACCACCATTGCTCAAACCCGTGTTCTTGCTGCTCTTGCTCGAGATTTTTCGATCTCCTTGCTCAGCCCATCTTTGTTGCTGAAATTTGGACCATTTGCTCTCCGGTATGTGACTCCTCCATGTATCCAAGTAGAATTTTGTTTAGTAGAGTATACCTTGAGTATTTTGCTGCTGTAGGTGACTTGTTAAGTGAGTATGCATGCTTGTTCTATGTTGATATAATCAGTTTTGATGCATGTTTAGTCCTCTAGCAAGTCCATATAGTAGTTCCCCTCATTTGTATGCTTCAAAGATAATTTTTATGATATGTGTCAAAAATTTCAGAGGATGGAGGGAAATGAACACCAACTAAATCAATATGAATTGGTAGTTCCTGAGGTCATGGGGATCCATCGTGAAGAAGGAGTGTTCCCATCCTGCTATCCATGCTTGGAATTTATGAGAAGTTCGGGGATCTTGCGTGATTTTCGTACTCTTGTCTCTAATACAGGATTGAGTGATTTTGTAGAGGGAGAACCCTACCAATATGCAAAGTTAACTGTGTCTGTGGTGCAGGACTTTAGATTTGATTGGTCTTCACCTAACCCTATGGTTCACTATAAAATTTACAACAAAAGTGTCCACTTGCCTTTTGATGCTTTTTGTGCAGCAATTAGGGTGCCGCAATGGGGATCACGAGGGAGATACATGGGCAACCCAAGCATTTGACGGACCTATACGAGGTAATATGTCAAGGAAGAACCTACTCAGATGAAAGCGGTAAAATTCGAAGTATTCAATTTCCATGCATTCGATATTTTGCTTACTTCATTACGAGGTGTGTACTTGCTAGGAAGACTGCAAATAAATTATCTATTCCTGATTTAGCTTTCCTAGCAGCAGCCTTGCAACATGATAAGAGTTATAATTTGGGTGCCTTGATAGCCTTTCGCATTGCTGCCAATCGCGAGAAAGGTGGATTTTGTGGAGGACTCATTGCTTCTCGTTTATTAGCTATGCATGGTGTAGTAGCTCTCCCTAATGATTTGCAGCTTCCTTTAGAGAGGCTCGATTTTGCTTCCATGGGGAGGCATGGCTTTGTTACTAGTTGGTCTACTTTGAATAATCTATCTTATGAGGTGCCTTTTGCCAAGAAGGGGAGGTGGAAAATGGTTAAATCTGAGCGAATAGTCGCTTTGCCTGCACCACGTTTGTTTGATCTTGGTTTCAGGAATGTTTGGTCAGTCACCGAGGATGAATTCGATGCACACTTGAGGGATCATGCCCTGCACACAGAGGACGATGGAGAATGGGGCCGAGGACTCCACTCAGTTTTCCGGGACTGGGGGCTCGCGCCCCTATCCTGGGAATGCTGGACCCTCTGCCTCATCTTCCTCAGCGGAGCCGGATATTGAGCACACCCAGTATGACCCGCCGGCTTGGAGTTCTTACCCGCGTTATTATTGATCTCCACTTAGGCCAAAAGCCTAAGCTTGGGGGGAGGTATATCGACATCTCACTCATTTACATATCATATCTTGTCGATACTTTGTATATCCATGTTGCAGTTTTTTTTTTAATTGTTTACCTTTTATTGCTGCATTCCAAAACACAAAAAGACCAAAAATATTTCTGTTGTTTCTCTTCATTTGTTTCTTTAAGTTTCAGTATTAGTTTACTTAGTTTTAAAATTCGGTTTGTTATTCAAAAATCCAAAAATATTTTGCTTTATGTTTGTTTCTTTTTGCTCTTGTTTCAAAAACTCGAAAACCCAAAAATATTTGTTGTTTCTTTTTGGTTTTGTATAGTGTTTTCAGAGTTGGACAGCTATCCGTGACTCCGATGGAGCTTGGTTTTCATTCTTATCATTCGAAGCAACACAAGTGAAAAAGCAATAAGGATGATCTACAACAACTTGAGTTGGGGTGAGAGGCTGGTATGAACTCCATTTGTTTTCATTTTTGTACATATACTCATCTATGTGAGCATGCTTAGTTGGTTCATGTGAGGTATATGTCATTTAGTGGATGCTTAGTAGTTCTTGTTCTCTCATGATCGGTCCCAATTTATTAATAGTGGTAGCATGTTATGTTGATGTTTGCTTGCATTGTTCTATTCATAGAGGGTATGACATTGTGGTATCCTCCTCTGAAGAATTCATTCGAATTGACTTGGCACATGCTCATGCATGCGTATGACTGAAAAACAAAAGTCAATTAAGCCTTGATGATTTATTTTGACTCAGAGTTCTTGTATCACTTTTATGTCTCAATTAATTTCATTTTGTCGCAAGCATGATTATGACGGTTATTGCTCTCTTGATTGTCGCTTCCCAGTCTATTGCTAGCCTTCACTTGTACTGAGCGGGAATGCTGCTCGTGCTTCCAAAACCATGAAAACCAAGTTATTCCAAAGTGTCCACCATAAATACCTATGCATGGCATTTCGAACCATTCAAGTAAATTTTCATGTGCTACCTTTAAAACCTTCAAAGTACTTCTCAATTTGTGTCAATGTTTTATAGCTCATGAGGAAGTATGTGGTGTTTTATCTTTCAATCTTGTCATTTACTTCTGACAGACTTTCACCAATGGACTAGTGGCATATACATCCGCTTATCCAATAATTTTGCAAAAAGAGCTGGCAACGGGGTGCCCAGCCCCAATTAATTACAACTTTCATTAATAATTCTCTTCACATGTTTTGCCCTGATTTATCAGTAAGCAACTTAATTTTGCAATAGACACTCCTCCATGGTATGTGAATGTTGGAAGGCACCCGAGGATTCGGTTAGCCATGGCTTGTGCAAGCAAAGGTTGGGGGGAGTGTCACCCATAATGAAACTAAAATACATGTGTAAACAAAAGAGAAGAGGGATGATCTACCTTGCTGGTAGAAATAACGTCCTTCATGGGAGCCGCTCTTGAAAGTCTGGTTGACAAGGGGGTTAGAGTACCCACTACCATTCGTTGACAACAACAAACACTTCCCAAAACAATTTTGCTTCTGTTTTAAAAATGAAAAGCTCTAGCACATGATAATCTCTGCTTCCCTCTGCGAAGGGCCAATCTTTTACTTTCATGTTGAGTCACCACCCTTTCTTTGAGCACTTTCTCGAGAGCATAGTTGTCATTCTTAGTGTAATATGCTTGTCCCAGAATGTGGTTAACTATGATATAACTTTGATGCTTTTATCTTTGATATCTTTGATTCTAGTCTTCCCATGAATTTCAGAGGTGCCTGGGCATTTATGTTTTGCTGTACAAAAACGGGCAAGCGAGATACCATCTTGTCATATCCTATTATGAGCATTACAATCTTGTGAATTAATATGTTTCATGTTTGTTGCTATTAGTATGTTGGTATCTTTTCATAGTTTACATGCCTATTGAGTGACATTATTTGCATTTGCCTCATCTTGAATTGCTTAAGCATTTGTACATATAGTGAGAATATATGCATCATATGAAGCAAATGTGTTCATGAAAGTCTTTTATCGCACTCAGTTGTTAACTGAATTGCTTGAGGACAAGCAATAAGCTAAGCTTGGGGGGAGTTGATACGTCCAAAACGTATCTACTTTCCCGAACACTTTTGCTATTGTTTTACCTCTAACTTGTGTGTTTTGAATACAACTAATGCGGACTAACGCTGTTTTCAGCAGAATTGCCCTGGTGTCTTGTTTTTGTGCAGAAAGTCAACTTTCGGGAAAAACACCAGAAAAGATCGCAAACCTCCTATTTTACCAGAAGACTCACGGAGCCAGAAGGGGAGGCGGAGATGGGCCACGAGTGGCCCAAGGGCCTGCCGCGCCAGCCTATGAGGAGGGTGCCTCGGGCACCTCCCCGAGTCCCCCTTTCGACTACTTAACCCTTCTGACCTAAAAACGTCGGGGGGTCGTCCACTTCATCCAGAAACATCACCGTACGCCGCCACCATCGCGAAACCTATTTCGGGGACCAGAAACTCCGTTCTGGCACTCCGCCGGGACGGGGAATTGGAGGAGATCATCGCCATCATCATCACCGACGCTTCTCCATCGACCATCCATGTTTCCCCCATCCATGTGTGAGTAATTCCCTGCTGTAGGCTGAGGGGGATGGTAGGGATTGGATGAGATTGTTCATGTAATAAGCTATAAGATCATTAGGGCATGGTGCCCAGTATCCGTTGTTAGTACTTATTGATGTTGTTGCAACTTGTTGAGCTTAATGCTTGTCACTAGGGCCCGAGTGCCATGATTTCAGATCTGAACATGTTATTGTTTCATAATGATATGCACTGTTTATTGATCATACCTGCAAGTTGTATACACATATTGTTGTCCGGAACCCGCGGTCCCAAAGTGACAATAATTGGGACAGCCGAGGGGAATGGCTGCGATGTGAGGATCACATGTGTTCACTGCGTGTTAATGCTTTGCTCCGGTACTCTATTAAAAGGAGTACCTTAATTACCAGTAGATTCCCTTGAGGCCCGGCTGCCACCGGCTGGTAGGACAGAAGATGTTGTACAAGTTTCTCATTGCGAGCACGTACGACTATATACGGAACACATGCCTACGTTTACTTAGTACTTGGATGCTTTATCATTATTATCTGCAATGCCTATGTCTTGATTATTATATGAGCTATCTTATCCATGCAGCGCCCGTTCATCCATCCCTATGCCTACAGTGTTTTAATCCTACTGTTTACTGCAATCACTACTGCTGTCTCTGTTTACTGCTGCTATTATTTCACCGCTACTACTGCTATAAAACTGTTGCTACTGATAATCTGTGTCGAGCAAGACTATTCACAGGTGCAGCTGAATTGACAACTCCGCTGTTAAGGCTCTCAAGTATTCTTTGGCTCCCCTTGTGTCGAATCAATAAATTGGGTTTTACTTCCCTCGAAGACTGTTGCGATCCCCTATACTTGTGGGTCATCACGGCTTACCAAGCTTGCCAGAAGGAGCAGTAGCAGGCTCGCTGGATGGCTTTTCAATCGCGGGCGTGGGGGCTGCAGAGCTGGATACGCCTGGAGAGGGGTTCTTTTCCTGCGGGATCACCGCACTGGATGACGGAGCGGGTAACTTCTCCCATCTGCTTCCATCAGCATTATACTTGCCCATATAGGTCGCAAGATCTATCCCCTCCACCAGCTCAGTCGCATGGCCGCGCATGTCCTTCCAAGTCGCCACATATTCTGAGGCCTTCAGCTCGGTGCCATCCACTTTCTTCGAGGGCCTGCCTTGTGCAACCTTGGCAGCATCAAAGAAGGATAGTATGTCTTGGCCAAAGCAAGAACATGAGCCGCACCGGTGCGAGCTGAGGACTCTTTCCAGTCCAAAAAGAACTGAGGCGCCTTCAGCAGTCTTTTCAGCAATCCTTCAGAATCACCGGGGACTGGCTTGGTCGGCAGCAGACATTTAGATAGCAATTTCATGGCATCACAAGTCCTCCGCGTAAATTCGCGGATGTTATTCAGCTGTTCATGAGTGGTCGCACGCTGAAGTGCAGAATCCTCACCTGCAACAAGATGTCCGCCAGTTAGTCCAGTTACAAAAAGAAGGTGGTCAGATACCACGACACAGCGGCAAGTCGCCACACATACCAGCCAACTCTTGAGTCATGATACAAACTTTGGCGTGGACAAGGTTATGGGCATCAGAAACTTTTGCCAACTTTTTCTCAAGATCGCCAATGGCAACAGCCTTGAGCCTTGCGTCCTCGTTGGCTTCAGCGATGGCGTCTTTCTGAGCATTGATTTGGAGGTCCAGCTGCTGGACCCTCTCTTGGAACTTTCCTTCAACATTTTTAAGCCGCAGCTCGGTGGCTTTGGCTTGTTCAGATAATTTGAAGCTTTCATCAGATAGCTCGCCCATCCTGGCTTCCCTCTTCTTCAGCTCAGCGTCACGCTGGCCAAGGAGCTCGCGCAGCCTCTCCAGTTCAGAAGGAGTCTCCCCCAACTGCTTTTCCAAGGCGAGTTTTGCGGCTATTATGGAGCTTAGTTCCTCCTACCAAGAGTACATCAGCTAGTAAGTACATATCAACAGCTAAAGAGAAGTATCAAGTCTCCCTCTACAGTCAAAGAAGAAACTTGATCCTTGGGGGCTAGAGACAGATAAGTGGAAGCAGAAGTTTACCTTGTAGGCCGCAGACAGGTCAGATAGCGCTTTGCGGAGCTCCACGGCTTGCTTTTCATTTGAGGCAATGATGGCCTCTGACAGTTTCTCAGCGCGGCTCATAAAGGAGGAGGAAGCAACCTCAGCACGCAGAACTGGCGACCGCTGGCTGTGAGCCGCTGGCGACTCAATCACCGGCGCATCAGCATCCTTGGCCATTGCAGCTATGGAGGAAGGGTTGACCTTCTCCACGTCTTGGATCATAAGGGGATCCGTTCTGTCCTCCAGAGCCACCTCTTGGGCAGCTGTGTCAAGAACAGGGGCCGTGGCCAAGTCATCAGTGGTGGCCACGCCCTCCACCATGGCGGTATGAGCCGCAGGTGATAAACGCGGCTCAACCGCGGTTTCAGAAACAACTCCAGGCTCAGCCGCGGATTTAACCGCACTTCTGCAAAAAACAAGGGCATTGTGTGAAGAAGGAGCGCATAAACCAGAATAAAAGTGTTATAAGCGCAAGGAAAGTCACTAACTCTGGAGCCATCTTCACAGAGGCCATAAGCTCGCCACTTGACGGCGATGACGGGCCTTGGATCCCAGAATCTACGAAGCAGAAGTTTGCGTGTCAGTAGAGGAAAAAGAATAAACAGTCGAGATGTCAAGATAGTAGAAATTACCAGAATGGGGACCTATGTCTTCTTCAGCTGAGGCGGTGGCTTTGAACACACGCCTGGCAGCGGAGGGGGTCGCGCCCGTAGCAGGCTTGCGACGCTTCGTGGCCTCAGGATTCTCCAGAGCATCAATCTCTGGCTCCTCACGAGATAGCCTCTTGAAGGCTCTGCGGGGAGTTGGGCCAGCCGCGGCAACAGAACTCGTGGCTGGCACTGGACTGTCATCCTCGTCCAGTTCAGTCTCTTCATCTTCTGAGGCCGCAGTGGCGACAGAGGGGATGCCAGCAATTTCGCTGCCCTCTAGAGCGGGCAGCAACTTCTTTCTTGTGGCACGCTTGGGAGCAGCAGTGCCGGCGTCGGTTGCAGGCAGCGACCAGTAATTCTCATCAGGCTGGATCGGGAAAATATAAGTCGCAGTGTTAAGAAAGGAATGCGACTCAACTATAAAGTCAAAAAGACAGGGAAGAGAAGTTACCTCAAAAGGCTTGTTGTTAACACTAAAAGGGGCAAGCCCCACCTTATCAAAGGAGATGTCTTTCTCCTCCGTCACACGGGAGATGAATTCCACCTAGTCTTCAGGCTCCCAGTCAGCGGCCTTGACACGCTCAACGTCAGCAGAAGTGCCAGAGCATTCAAGGAAGGGCCGTTGACGGGGACTCAGTGGTTGGATACGCCACTTTGCCAGCAAGAAAGGAGATCAAGGCCAGTAAGGCCATGATTAATCAAGGCACGGACCTTGATCAGCGACTCATTAATAAAGGACATGGAGGCATCCCGTGGTTTGGATTTCAGTGCCTCAGTGGGCACGAAGGGGTGGTAGACCAGGAAGGGAGGCGAGTTTCGTCCTCCGGTGAAGTGTCTTGGCAGTAGAAGAAAGATTTCTGCCAGGCCCTGGGTCGATTCGCCAGGGCTAGCTTGGGAAGGCAAGAGTTTCTGTGGCGTTGAAGAGAGATGGCGCCGACCTGAACGTAGGCGCCGCCTTTGGAGACAAGTTGGCTGTTGCAGGTGAAAGAGGCCAGCCACAGATCGATGTTGGGGGCTATCCCAAGGTAGTCCTCGCACAACACATGAAAATTGCTCACCTGGAGCATTCAGTTGGGCCCGATGTCGTGAAGACGGAGGCCCAGGCGCTGCAGCAGATTGCGGAAGAAGGGAGAACCTGGCGGCGTGAATCCACGCTCCACGTGCTCCACGAACATTACCAGTTCGTTGGGCTTGGGGCGCGGCTCGATTTCATCGCCTGGCGCCCGCCAGATGCTGTCCTCCTTCGGCGGCAAGAAGCCAGCTTCGGCAAGATCCGTAAGAGTCTCCTCCGTCACCCAGGATCCTTCCCAGTTGCAGGAGATCTTGCGCTTATCGTCAGATGGCTTCGCCTTGGGAGCCATTGCGAAGAGGAGATTGGATCGGGGAACTAAGCTCGGATTGAGGAAGAGGACGGCACGGCTAGGGATGAGAAGATTGCAAGGGCAAGTGAATAATGACCTAGGCGGCCGCAGCTTATAACTGAAGGGACCCGCAACTAACGGCACAATCTGCGCTCGCAACCAACGGCACAATTTGCGCCCGCAAAACGAGTAACGGTCCGCAATTAAAGGAAACAAAGTATTTCCAGAAGAGGAGATGAGTCGCACAGATATGTCACAGCTTTGAATCGCGCAAGTCAGAAGATTGGTCAGAACGTTTGCAGTGCGGCTCAGTGACCATTTCAAGAGGACAGAGGATTCTCACCGCAAAGTCCTAACCAATATTGGGGGCTAATGTCGGGGGGATACTTTCTGGATTAACCCGCGGCCCATTGCGACTTACGTTACTCGCACGGACAAAGGCCCACTTGGGAGCAAGCCCAGTATTGAACCGCCATAAGAGGAAGGATCTAGAAGACATATCCCGGAGGACGTGAAGACCAAGTAGTCTCCAAATAGGCCTCTGTGGACGTATTCCTTGTGGGGAAAGTTTCCTTTGTAACTTGACGAGCCTCTGTGTATATAAAGAGGACTCGCAGGATTTAGAGGGTCAAGCCCTTAAACCCTAGCTCATACGGCGAGTACCAGATCGGATCGCCTCCATTGTAACACCTCGATTATCATATCAATACCAATCTAGGGTAGGCAGGAAGTAGGTCTTTTACCTCACATTGAGGGGGCCGAACCTGGGTAAATCTGTGTTGATCTTTGTTCCTGCGATCCCAAGCTCGGAGATGCTTGACTCGCATAATCCCACACCTACGAAGTCATCTATGACACCTGACGTGACAAACCCACGACAGCAGTTGCGAGACCAATGATCCTCGCATCCGCATCTAAAGCATTTTCCTGGCTTTCCCCTAGTCTGAGCATCTGGATCAGTTCTGAATTTTTCTTTGCCTTTTCCTCTACCCTTGCCCTTGAATGCATTGCTCTTCTTTCCCTTCCATCCTTGGTTCCCTTTGTCCTTTTTGCAACCATGGGAACTCCAAACACTTTGAGTGATCGCATGTGCTTCAGGCACAGCCGTAGTCCCAGTTGAGCGGGCGCTATGATTCTTCATAAGAAGTTCATTTTGTTTTTCTGCCACTAACAGGACAGAGATCAACTCAGAGTACTTGGCATATTTGGCATGCCTGTATTGCTCTTGCAACACCATGTTGGTGGGACGGAATGTTGACAAAGTTTTGTCAATTATATCAGCATCAGTGACTTTCTGGCCACACATTCTGAGCAGGGAAACAATGCGGTTCAAGGCTGAGTTATATGCTGTCACAGACTTGAAGTCTTGGAAACGTAGGTTTAACCAGTCACTCCTTGCTTGAGGAAGCACAACTGACCTTTGCTGGTCATAACGATCCTTCAGGGATTGCCAAAGAGTGAGTGGATCCTCTTCAGTCAGATATTCAAGGTTCAACGCTGAATTGAGGTGATGCCTCAGGAAGATCAAAGCTTTTGCCTTTTCAG
The DNA here is from genome assembly GCA_947311845.1 of Poa pratensis. Classification (NCBI taxonomy): domain Eukaryota; kingdom Viridiplantae; phylum Streptophyta; class Magnoliopsida; order Poales; family Poaceae; genus Poa; species Poa pratensis. The sequence goes on along the minus strand of CAMZMU010000058.1, from coordinate 6,276,824 downwards.
CGACAGAAGGACCATTTGTGCCAGCTGCCAGCTGGTTAATGGTATGACTGAGAGACATGGATGTAAGGCTTAACTTAGCATCCATAGCCCACGTGAGGTAGTTTCTGCCATCCAGGGCGAGCTCGGCAAATTCCTTGGAGTTGATGCCCGACATTTCCTGTATATTTAGATCATGCAACAATTTACTTCAGGTAAATAAGTGCATGTCATGAGTGCTAACAGTGTAAATACTGGTATGTAAACAGTTCCAGATGTTTATGCATTAATCAAATACTTCAGGATTTAATTTGCAAGGCCGTGGCCGTGTAGGCTTGACATAAGCTTCTCGTCTTGGCTTCTGGCCAACGATGAGGCAATGTTGTTGCGTTAGGCTGGCGAAGTATTTCCAGCTACGTCACCGACGTCACCGGCAAGCGCACGACGCTGGCCAAGATGGTACGTTGGCGCAGAGCTTCAGGCTCTGGTCATGGCGCCGATAGCGACGAACGTGGCCTTCTGGGCACATGTGGGTGACATACACGGAGCTGCAGGCTCCAGACGTCGATAGCGACTAACGCGGCCGTCTAGGCACACGCAGGATACTTACACAGAGCTGCAGGCTCTGGACGTCGAGCTGCCGACACGTCGTGAGTTCGTCACCAGCCTTCTAGTCAAGGAGCTTCAGGCTCCGGACCTTTTGCAGCTCACCCATGCCGGTGTGGCAACTTCCGGTACATGGGATTCAGGTGAGAATAACATATGCATGCTAACAAGATCGAGAGTAGTAGAAACAGCAGAACAAATATTCATCTGATATTATCTACCGAGTGATTAGCAAGTAGTTCTGAACAACATACCTTTGCTAGAGAGCACTCGTGCTGATAACGTGTTGAGAAACTACGTTGTTCAACACTTGCTTCAAATCACCTCATACACAGGACACAATCACTTGAACAAGAAAGACACCACAAGTATGAGAGAAACTTAGAGCTCTTTATTATTTTGTGTTGTATGTATACAATCTCAGAAAAACTTGTTGTCCTCAGCTCTCACTCATTCCCTCTATTTATAGACCCACTTCAGGTGCATTTTAGGTATTTTGCCCACACAAAAATCTGATCACCTTTGGCTTGCCTAGCAAGGAGTATGGATCCTTGCCATGGAAGGAAGCTAGCAAGCTTAATCTTTGGCCTCCAAAGATAATGATCAGATATTTCATAACAAATTGAAAATAATTCTTGATGTAGTCCATGATGTAGCCTACAAACATGCAAAATCACAAAGCGAAATTCTTTATATTATGAGTTACCAAAAAATGTCAAAAATATAATTTTTTTATAGATTTGAAACACTATTCTCAGATCTGTACATTTGTCTTTTTTGTGTAGCTCAAATTACAATGTATTTCTAATTGGAATTTTGCACGTCTTTAGAATACATCGTTGAGAAAACCCATGATTTGTTTCACATTTTTGGAAACTTTGAAATTTGATTTTTGAATTTTCTAAAAGATAGGGAGCACTGGAGCTCGGGAGCAAGAAATCTCTACTATATTCGTTGATATATTGTCTAGTCTCTCTCTCTAGTTTATAGACACTGAACACATTTCTCTGTCCTTTTTCAACTCTTGTGCCATTGCTGGAAGTGATATTTGCGGTGTCTTTTGTGTCAAAATCTACATTGTCCTCTTGCTGTCATCTTATATACTTAATAAAGAATAATCAGGGCACTAATATCAATATGTTAATTGGAGTATTTAGTGCTACCACCATCTATGTAAATAGGATTTCATGTTATATCATAAGTAAATTTTACAAGGCATCACTTTAAATTCTCACTAAGATCCTGGCTACGACAACATTCAGATTTCCGTGCTCAGGAACATCAATGCTACCCGACTAATATGTTAAAGACACAACCGAATAACAAATTTTTAGGGTCCGCATGGTGAAAGGACAAGGATGTCGCCTAGAGGGGGGTGAATAGGCGATTTAAAACTTTTCTGGTTTAGGCTTGATAATTGCGAAATAAAACTAGGTGTTTAAATTAACAAGCCAACAACCTAAATATACTAGGCTCACCTATGTGCACCAACAAGTTATGCTAAGCAAGATAAGCAACAAAGTGATAGCAAGATATAGACTTCAAGCACGAAGGCTATCATAATGTAAATTGCATAAGTAAAGAGCTCGGGTATAGAAATAACCGAGGCACGCAGAGACGATGATGTATTCCCGAGTTCCTCCTTTTGAGGGGAGTACGTCTCGTTGGAGGGGTGTGAGTTTCAAACTCAAGACGCCACAAATGGCCTCGCCCTATTCTCCGATGAACCTCGCACAAAAACTCGGTTCACCTGCCACTATTGATTCCCTTTGGGCGGAAAACGAGTCCCTTGCAACAATCTTGAGGCACAACCCACAAAAGGATTGGGAGCTCCCAAGTGGCCACAAAAGGCCTCAACCGCCACAAAAGGAGTCTAGGGTCCAAAGACCTAAGAGTAACAAGCTCACGAACTTTCAATTCCACGAATCCTCGTGGAGAGCACAAACCGATGCACAAAAGTAATGGCAAGAGCACAAGTGCTCAAATCCTTCACTCTCAAATCTCACCAAAAGCAACTAATACTTATGGGGGGAAAAGAGAGGAAGAACAAAGAAGAGAACCACACAAGAACTCAAAGATCAAGATCAACTAGGTTGGTGGAAATGTAGATCTTGATCTCCTCTCACTTTCCCTCAAAGATATGTAAGAATCATGGGAGTGATTGAGAGGAAGGCAAGCTTTTCCAAAGGTCAACAATGGAGGAGAGAGAGGAAAAAACGTGCTCAAGAGGTTAGGGAACCAATGGGGAAGAAAGCCCCTTAAATATGTCCCCTCAAAAATCTGCCCGTTGGGCAGTGCAGGGAGGCCGGCCTGACGCGCTGCTCTGCGGCTCAGAGGGCCCGGCCTGGGAGGCCGGCCACCCAGCCGAGGCACCTGGCCTGGGAACCGGCCTAGGACCCGGCCTGGGCCGGCTGGGGGCCCGACACGGTCGTCCTGGGAGCCGGAGGCTGGCCACCCAGCAGAGGCGCCCGGCCTGGGGGCTGGCCACCCAGAACCCGAAATTGTAATACCCATAACTTTTGCGAGAAAACTCCAAATGGGATGAAACCAATTTTATTGGAAAGATAGCGACAAGAGCTTTCCATCCGGACTTTCCTCAAGGATAAACCGATAATATTTCCAACATGAAAACGCAACAAGTTTTCCATCCGGACTTCATTTTCAATGATCTTGGGCTTGCTCCGAAGATAATCACAAGCACTACAAGATCATGCATATACACATCATAGTCTATCATGTGAGTGTTAGGAATCGTAGGCAGAAAACAAAAATTTTCCTAGCAACGATAACCGTAAACCAGCCAAGATCTATTCTATGCAGATATACTATACGGAAGGAGATCAGAATACATGCCCTTGTAGACCGGAAGCGGGATTACGTTCCCGCACAAACGTTGTCGGTGGAGACGACGAAGCCGATCTCAGGGTCGTGTAGAGGAAGTAGACAGCTCCCAGTGCCAAACGATGGCGCCTCGCGGTTCCACACACGTACAGTGTGGATGACGACCTCCGGGCTCCAGATCCAGCAGAGCAGCGGAAGTGGTAGAGTGGATCTAGCAGCACGGCGGTGTGCAAACTATAGAGAGACTTCTCTCCTCGTACGAAGCTCCAGAATCGGAACCCCGTTCAAGGTACGAGAGAAGAAGAAAGGAGATGGGCAATTTTCAAGGCATGGGGGCACTCCTATATAAAGGAGAGGGAGGGAGGCCAACCTCCTTGGCTCCCCCATGTGGGACTATTCCCACATGGGGGTGCGCCGGCCATGGGGGGGTGCGGCTGCCCTAGTGGGCCCCATGTGGCCCACTAGGGTGGCAGCCCCCCTTTTTCCTTTTTCCCTTTTATTTTCTTTTTCCCCGAATGGGCCTCTAAGGCCCATTTAACTTTTAATGCCTTTTAAATTCGAAATTAATTAAATAAAACATGTATTTAATCATTAATAACACTTATTAATATTAGATACATATTATTTAATTCATTCGGACCCGAAACATATTTCGTGGCCTCCGATCAATCATCGGACAATTACCGGAACACTTCCGGAGCTCCAGAACACTTCCGGAGTTCCTGTTTCTCATTCTCTCTAAATCCAATCTAATCGTCACCCACCCTTAAGTGTGTTACCCCACGGTTCGGGATCACTCCAGACATGATCGAGACTCTCTCTCCGATCAATCGACTAACAGCGGAATCTGGATATCCATGATAGCCCCTGTGTGTCCACGAATGTCTCTTTATTCGTTTGAACCTGTAGACGTCCAGTTTCAATCTCTTGCCTGGTGATACTTAGATTGTCGAGTGTCGTTCTCCGGTATCACATTTTACCGAGCTTGACCTCATCCTTGACAATCTATCTTCTCTCGTCTGTGATGTTACATCCCCGTGACCTAGTCACATGCTTGCAAGCTCATTAGATGTAATCTCACCGAGTGGGCCCAGAGTATCTATCCTGCTATGCGGATTGGCAATTCCCGCTATTGATTACTCGCCCCGACTACTTCCTTCCAATACCCGAAGGTGTCACCCTTATTGTCGTGCGTATGAGACATGACGTTAGGTGCGATCAGCCGTATCTTTCAGAAGCAGCGACTTGATATAATCTCACGGTCCAAGATCTGAAACTACGTTTCTATATATATTTTGGGTATGTCCATCAAATCATTCACCCAATGATATGACTCCGTCGTTAACCGGTTAATGCCCATGATCAGGAAACCTTGATCATCTGTTACACAACGGACTAGTCAAGTAGAGGCTACTAGGGACCTGGTTGTTTCTATACCACACGTGTATTATGTTTCCGAGTAATACAGTTATAGCATGGTATTAAAACGTATTATGAACAATAAGAGATATGACAAATAAAATCACTTTATTAATTGCCTCTAGGGCATATCTCCAACAGTCTCCCACTTGCACTAGAGTACAAATTAATCTAGTTTACAACTTGGTAAAAGCTTGACACCAATAGCATTACGGTGTTCTTCATGCTTGTCTCGTGGAAGAGGTTTCGTCAACGGATCTGCAACATTCAGGTCCGTGTGTATTTTGCAAATCTTCACATCGCCTCCCTTGACGTACTGCCGTATGACATGGAAGCGTCGGAGAATATGTTTGGCGGTGGAGTGAGACCTTGGTTCCTTCACGTTGGCAATGACCCCTGTGTTGTCGCAGAAGATAATCACAGGGTCTCGCGCACTGGGGAACACTCCAAGTTCGATGATGAACTTCCTGAGCCAAACAGCTTCATTTGCAGCATCCGTTGCAGCAATATACTCCGATTCCATTGTAGATTGGGCGACTATGGGTTGCTTCCCACTTCTCCAGCTCACAGCGCCTCCGTTCACCTTAAACACATAGCCTGTTTGCGATTTCGAGTCATCGGGATCTGTGCAGAAACTTGCATCAACGTAACCTGTTACGCCAAGTTCCTCTTCACAGCCTCCATAAACAAGAAACATGTCCTTGGTATACTTAAGATACTTCAGTATGTTCTTAACAGCTATCCAATGATCCTTGCCAGGATTACTCTGGAATCGACTCGTCAGACTAAGAGCCAATGCCACATCGGGTCGAGTACTTAACATGGCATACATGATCGATCCTATAGCCGAAGCATATCGAGTGCCATCCACCTCAGCTTTTTCAAGAGCCGTCCGTGGACACTGAGCCATGCTCAATGTTTTTCCCTTGACAACTGGCACAAGACCCTTCTTTGCCAAATGCATATTGAACTTCTTCAATATCTTATCAAGGTAAGTACTTTGACATAACGCTAGTAGGCGCCTGGGTCTATCACGATAGATCTTAATGCCTAATACGTATGCAGCTTCTCCTAAGTCCTTCATTGAAAATTTACTGTTTAAATATTCCTTCACGCTTTTCAGAAGTTCCACATCATTCCCAATTAGTAATATATCATCCACATATAGAACTAGGAATGCAACTGAGCTCCCACTCATTTTCTTATAAATGCAGGTCTCTTCCACATTTTGGACAAATCCAAAACCTTTGATCACCTCATCAAAGCGAAGATTCCAGCTCCGAGATGCCTGCTTCAGTCCATAAATGGAACGCTGAAGTTTGCATACCTTGCCAACATTTCCTGGACTGACAAAACCTTCAGGTTGTACCATATACAACTCTTCCTCAATGTTGCCATTTAGGAACGCTGTTTTGACATCCATCTGCCATATCTCATAATCATGATATGCAGCTGTTGCTAGCAAAACCCGAATAGACTTTAGCATCGCTACCGGTGAAAACGTTTCATCGTAGTCAATTCCATGAACTTGTCGGAAACCTTTTGCGACAAGCCGAGCCTTATAGACGGTCACATTACCGTCAGCATCAGTCTTCTTCTTAAAGATCCATTTATTCTCGACAGCCTTGCGCCCTTCGGGAATCTCCACCAAAGTCCATACTTTGTTGTCATACATGGATTCTATTTCGGATTTCATGGCCTCAAGCCATTTCTCGGACTCGGGTCCTTCCATCGCCTCTTTGTAATTTGTAGGTTCGTCTTGTTCAATTAACATGACGGTGCAAACAAGATTACCGTACCACTCAGGAGAAGTACGGGTTCTTCCAGACCTACGAGGTACAATAGCCTCCTCGACATTTTCTCCCACTTCATCTGTTATGAAGGACGGTTCAGGAACTGTTTCCGTTGCGCCACTCGGTATTTCGAGTTCAGGATCAACTATCTCGTCGAGGTCTATTTTCCTCCCACTTACTCCTTTAGCGAGAAACTCCTTCTCGAGAAAGGTGCCGTTTCTAGCGACAAACGTTTTGCCCTCGGCTTGGTGGTAGAAGGTGTACCCTATGGTTTCCCGTGGATACCCTACAAAGACGACCTTTTCCGATTTTGGTTCTAGTTTGTCAGGCTGCAATTTCTTGACATAAGCCTCACAACCCCAAACTTTCAGGAACGACAGCTTAGGTTTCGCACCATGCCATACCTCATACGGTGTCGTTTCCACGGATTTAGATGGAGCCCTATTTAAAATGAATGCGGCTGTTTCTAACGCATATCCCCAAAACGATACGGGCAAATCGGTAAGAGACATCATAGACCGTACGCTATCTAATAAAGTACGATTACGTCGCTCGGACACGCCGTTGCGTTGTGGTGTTCCGGCAGGCGTAAGCTGTGGCACAATTCCACAGGCCTTCAGATGTGTGCCAAACTCAAAACTCAAATATTCGCCACCACGATCGGATCGGAGGTGCTTTATTTTCTTGTTAAGTTGATTTTCAACCTCACTTTGAAATTCTTTGAACTTTTCAAAAGTTTCTGACTTGTGTTTCATTAAGTAGATATACCCGTATCTACTCAAGTCATCAGTGAAGGTTACAAAGTAACGATAACCATTGCGCGTTGATACGCTCATTGGGCCGCACACATCTGTATGTATAACTCCCAATAATTCCGACGCACGTTCAACGAAACCATTGAACGGTGACCTAGTCATCTTGCCCATGAGGCATGGTTCGCAAGTGTCAAGAGATCCAAAATCTAATGACTCCAAAAGTCCAGCTGAGTGGAGTTTCTTCATGCGCTTTACACCAATATGACCAAGTCGGCAATGCCACATATACATGGCGGTATCATCACTAAGTCTAATCCTTTTGGCATCTATGTTATGGATATGTGTACTACGATCGAGATTCAACAAGAATAAACCATTATTCACAGGAGCATCAACATAAAAGATATCATTCATCGAAATAGCACAACCATTTGATACTGAATTGAATGAATATCCGTCTTGCAACAAGCAAGAACCACTTATAATGTTTACACTCAGAGATGGCACAAAATAACACTTATTTAAAACCAAAACTAATCCCGAAGGTAGATGTAGAGGGAGCGTGCCGACGGCCACCACGTCAACTCTTGATCCATTGCCGACGCGCATCGTCACCTCGTCCTTTGCCAGGCGCCGACTATTCCGCAACTCCACCTGTGAGTTACAAATATGAGCAACAGAGCCGGTATCAAATACCCAGGTATTACTACGGGCGCATGTAAGGTACACATCAATAACATGTATATCAAATATACCTTTATCTCTCCCGACAATCTTGCCGGCCTTCTTGTCTTCCAGGTACTTGGGGCAGTTGCGCTTCCAGTGACCATCTCCCTTGCAGTAGAAGCATTCCACGCCAGGTTTGGGACCAGGTTTGTTAGCCTTGGATTTGGCAACGTGTTTGCCATCCTTCCTAGACTTCCAGTTCTTCCTTCCCTTGCCGCCAGATTTCTTAAAATCGACGGTCTTGTTGACCATCAACAGCGTGTGCTCCTTCTTGATTTCCACCTCAGCAGTCTTGAGCATCACGAACACCTCAGACAGGGACTTAGCCATGCCCTGCATGTTATAGTTCATGACGAAGCCTTTGTAGCTAGGAGGCAACGATTGCAGCACCCTATCAATCGCCAGCTCATCAGGAATCTTGCATTCCAGAGCGTTCAGGCGTTGAACGTAGCCAGACATTTTGACCACGTGCTCGCTCACACTGCTATGCTCTTCCATCTTGGCTGAGAAGAAAAGCTCAGAAGCTTCATACCTCTCAGCCTTAGCCTGCGGCGCAAAGACAGCCTTGAGATCAGAAATTATCTCAAAAGCACTCATCTTCTCAAAGCGCTTTTGCAGGTCGGCTTCCATGGCGTAGAGCATGCCACTCTGGACAAAGGAGGAATCCTCCGACTTGGTCTGATAGACCTTCTTCTCGTCATCGGAGGCGTCGTCTGCAGGAGGGTCACCTAGGGCGGCTTCAATGACGTAAGCCACCTTGTGGGGAGTGAGGAGGATCCTCAGGTTGCGGAACCAGGACATGAAGTTCGACCCATTGGTCTTAAGCTTTTCTTTCTCAAGGAACAGGCCAAGGTTAAAGGTGGGGCGAGACATCTACAATGGAATTTGCAAAACATAAGACGTTTGTTCATAATAAAATATGGGTTCAAGTTTTAGTAAAATTAAAACTACCAGAACTCCCACTCAAGACGAGTATCCCTCTCATCGTCTTAGTGATTACACAATCCCCATCCATTACGCTACCCCCATCGATCAGGCGAATAGCATAACTTCAAAGGTAGACATCGTATATCAATCACATCACCGTATGTGACTCGTGCTTAACCTTTCGGTACTTGTGTTCCGAGGCCATATACTGGTATATGCTAGGCCCTTTGCCGTATTGCGTGTGCAACGTGGCTTACACCCACTGTATGCGAACGAAGAGACGAGTGTAACGAAACGATCGAAACCCAAACGACGTACCCCGTAACGTAGAACTTTATTGGTGGTGCACGACAGAGGGAGAACACTATTATCGGAATTTTGGGAGGGATCATCTTATATTACTACCGCCGTGTAACTAATATATAGACATATATATATACACAATATAAGATGCACACAATCTACATAACATCTAATATGAAATGTAATGCGACATGATATGGTCTTCTCCGCGCCGATGGTCTCCTTCGCGCCAACAGTTTATAAACAATTTAATAAACCTACCTTGACCATATCACATTGCCCCTGCAAAATAAAGTTAGACGCTTCTACTTTATCTTTTGCATGTTTTACGTGGCTGCTAGGGCTTCCGTACAAGAACCGTTTCTTACCTACGAAAACAACCACAACAGCGATAAGACAATTGTCTCTATTACACCCCTTTCGGGGCCCTCCATTGTAAATGCGATATCAACTATTGTAGGAGATACAGACACCCGCCAGCCACATATACGGTACAAGCCATATGTCAGGTGTGGAACCAGTCTCGCGTAAGAGTACGCGTAAAGTCGGTCCGGGCCGCTTCATCCCACAATGCCGCGATATAAACAAGTACACACGAGAGGGTAACAAATGTAGAATCGATGCCCACATTCAACATGTGTTCTAACCGTACAGATATATCTACGCATAGATCGGCTCTGATACCACTGTTGGGAATCGTAGGCAGAAAACAAAAAATTTCCTAGCAACGATAACCGTAAACTAGCCAAGATCTATTCTATGCAGATATACTATACGGAAGGAGATCAGAATACATACCCTTGTAGACCGAAGCGGGATTACGTTCCCGCACAAACGTTGTCGATGGAGACGACGAAGCCGACCTCAGGGTCGTGTAGAGGAAGTAGACAGCTCCCAGCGCCAAACGATGGCGCCTCGCGGTTCCACACACGTACGGTGTGGATGACGACCTCCGGGCTCCAGATCCAGCAGAGCAGCGGAAGTGGTAGAGTGGATCTAGCAGCACGGCGGTGTGCAAACTATAGAGAGACTTCTCTCCTCGTACGAAGCTCCAGAATCGGAACCCCGTTCAAGGTAGGAGAGAAGAAGAGAGGAGATGGGCAATTTTCAAGGCATGGGGGCACTCCTATATAAAGGAGAGGGAGGGAGGCCAACCTCCTTGGCTCCCCCATGTGGGACTATTCCCACATGGGGGTGCGCCGGCCATGGGGGGGTGCGGCTGCCCTAGTGGGCCCCATGTGGCCCACTAGGGTGGCAGCCCCCCTTTTTCCTTTTTCCCTTTTATTTTCTTTTTCCCCGAATGGGCCTCTAAGGCCCATTTAACTTTTAATGCCTTTTAATTCGAAATTAATTAAATAAAACATGTATTTAATCATTAATAACACTTATTAATATTAGATACATATTATTTAATTCATTCGGACCCCGAAACATATTTCGTGGCCTCCGATCAATCATCGGACAATTACCGGAACACTTCCGGAGTTCCTGTTTCTCATTCTCTCTAAATCCAATCTAATCGTCACCCACCCTTAAGTGTGTTACCCCACGGTTCGGGATCACTCCAGACATGATCGAGACTCTCTCTCCGATCAATCGACTAACAGCGGAATCTGGATATCCATGATAGCCCCTGTGTGTCCACGAATGTCTCTTTATTCGTTTGAACCTGTAGACGTCCAGTTTCAATCTCTTGCCTGGTGATACTTAGATTGTCGAGTGTCGTTCTCCGGTATCACATTTTACCGAGCTTGACCTCATCCTTGACAATCTATCTTCTCTCGTCTGTGATGTTACATCCCCGTGACCTAGTCACATGCTTGCAAGCTCATTAGATGTAATCTCACCGAGTGGGCCCAGAGTATCTATCCTGCTATGCGGATTGGCAATTCCCGCTATTGATTACTCGCCCCGACTACTTCCTTCCAATACCCGAAGGTGTCACCCTTATTGTCGTGCGTATGAGACATGACGTTAGGTGCGATCAGCCGTATCTTTCAGAAGCAGCGACTTGATATAATCTCACGGTCCAAGATCTGAAACTACGTTTCTATATATTTTGGGTATGTCCATCAAATCATTCACCCAATGATATGACTCCGTCGTTAACCGGTTAATGCCCATGATCAGGAAACCTTGATCATCTGTTACACAACGGACTAGTCAAGTAGAGGCTACTAGGGACCTGGTTGTTTCTATACCACACGTGTATTATGTTTCCGAGTAATACAGTTATAGCATGGTATTAAAACGTATTATGAACAATAAGAGATATGACAAATAAAATCACTTTATTAATTGCCTCTAGGGCATATCTCCAACAGTGAGGAGGATAACACAAGAGGAGAGTTTGACCTCTCTACAAGAGACGACCCGATAAAACCTCCAACATAAAAAACACCACAAGATATTCAAATGAAATCCATTTTTGATGAACTAGAGCTTGGTATGGAGATGAACACAAGCTCTAAATTCTCACATGGATAAAAGCCAAATAAGAACCAAGAAAGATGATATGCCAAATATGCATAGGTTTGAGCTCTTCACAAATATGCGATCAAGTTACTCACTTGAGAGCCCCTCTTGATAGTACGCCGTCTATCCTATAACCAGGTCTCCCACTAACACCATGAGACCGGTAAAATAGAAAACCTATCAAGATCATACCTTTGCCTTGAGCATTCCACTGAGCTAGATGATGACGATCTTGACTCCCTCAGATTGGAACACCTTTCTTGATTGTGCTTGCTAGCACATGCTTGATGAAGACTTCTCCAAATGCTCCCCCATACACCATTATGGAAGAGGCCTCGCTAAGCTCCATCTTCATGTACCCATTGCAAACTTCAATCCAATGATATCTTCCAAGATGAATCATATTGAACTTGCACTTCTTAATCTTCTCTCTTTTCACAAAGATGATGTCTTGAATCCTTCAAGACATACTTGCAATATGCTCAACTCTACACATGACCATTCTTCATATAAACCCTTGAATAGAGCATTGATCATCATGTAATCTTCTAGAGTCCAACACATGAACTCCAATCTTTTCCTATGGACAAGATCTACAAGAATATCTCAATGCAAACATTAGTCCATAAGGATTTCATTAATTACCAAAACCACGCATGGGGCAACACATGCACTTTCACATGGAAGTGTGGAAATTGCATACTTCTAGGAGGACCTCCTATTTAAGGAAGTTTGATGAGAGTGTGCACCATGTTTTGCACAACCATACCAGTGCTTGGTAGCCAACACAAAAATTGTGCATGGAGAAAAAGGAAGGGGAAGCTAAAAGATACTCCCTCCGTACTTGAAAGAGTGTACTTCCAACTTTCTAAGAAAGTCAAACTTTCATATGTTTGACCATGTTTGCACAAAAAACCACAAACATTTATGTCACTAAATTAGTAGCACTACATTTATGATAAATATATTTTTATAATATATCTATTTGGTTTCACAAAAATTTATATAGTTTTGTACAAACTTGGTCAAAGTTGGAAATATTTGACTCTCCAACAAAGTTGGAAGTACACTCTTTCAAGAACGGAGGGAGTAAGCTAGAAGCAAGAAACCATATACAATATTCAGAGCTAATGTAAAGTTCACCAAACAAGATGACCATTATATATCTCGTAACAACATGTTATTAGGAAGGTAAATCTTTAGGAGATCAGCATTAAGTATTCTTTTTTCTTGTTTTTATTGAACTTTGACCCGTGTCCATATTTGCAGCAAGTAGTTCTGAACCCCAAATGGAACGCAGCAAAAATCTAAATATCACATGAAAAAAACAGAGCCATTGGAGATGTATAAAAATAGTGAAGAAATTATCTGAGCAACACCGTCATTTGACAACAAGTGACCAAAGTTTTGGAGCACATAAACTGTGTCCACTTTGAAAAAAAAAAAAACCATAACATATGAGGTCAGCTTCTGAACAATGAAAATTTGTGAAGAAATCATCTAATACGTGACATGACATTGTGGTCAAGTTCATAATGACAATGACATACTTGCCAGGTAAACTAATAATCCTGTATATTGAGAATATTAGACCACGTTCTTCCTATAGGTAACAGTAAACTCGGTAGAAAAAATCAATAACCTATGGTTCATATATGATAATACTTATCTTGTATCCTACAATATTCTCTAAAAAAAGCTTTCTAAGTAATAGAAACCATGCACGACTACATCAGTAGCAAGCACCGTCCTTAGGCAGCGCACCCATCCACGCTGGCGGCATCTGCTCATGCACCGTCCATAGAAGCTAGCGTCGACAACATCTTGTAGACCCCGGCGACCTTCTACAGCTCACCAACAGCGGTAGTCTCTCCGACGGCGTTGTCTCTGTTGCTCCAAATGCTGATCATGGGCTGCATGCCGTTGACCGCCCCGGCGTTGATGTACGCCAGTCTCCATGTACATGCTGCTATCGATCATGAGCGCGTGGTACTGTCCGACGAGCGCCTGCAACATGGATGCCAAGTACTCCTTCTTGGCCTTACCTACCAATGACAAGACTCCACCTCCTGCTGCTTTGTGTAAAGCCATCTTCTCCTCGAAGAACTTGGCGTCTGCCTGCGCCTTTTGCGCCTCCACTACCTTTGTCTACTCAAACAGTGTATCTTTCCTTTGCCTTCTGCCTGCTATAGAACAAAGCGTTTGATTCTTGAACCTACAAGGCCACAAGTCATATTACATGTACACACATGCATCAGATCGATCAATGAAACTGATGATCAGAAGAGCTGAGGATACATGTACCTTACGTATTCACCTAACCCCTGTGCATGTGTTGTACCGCACGGTGGACTTGCTGAGTTGATGGCCTAGTGGATGGCGATGGACTTGGTCGCCTCGACCTTTGGGCTTTTAATTTCATGGAAAGCTCGGCCTTGGAGATCTTCTCCATGGTCAGCTCAGCGGCCAGCACGCGTACGGCCGTTCAGGTCTCGCCCTTGATTATGCCCTTCACGAGCTCGTCGATGTGGCTCCTCTAGCTGAGCAGCGGGGCGATCAGCTTGGCTTCGAGAAGGAGTTGCGCCTCCAGATCCTTCGGGTCGGACACCTCGGCCCCGATGGCCCCTGATCTTGGGGCCGATCGTGAATCGTGAAGACGGTGGGGAGGATGAAGTTCACCGGCGAGATGCTGACCTTCTTGCATTGCTTCCCACCGGCGCCTCCTTCCGGCGTTTGAAATCTTCGATGCCCCGTAATGGCATGGTAGTAAGGTACTCCGACGCATCGGCGACATGGAAACTCGCCATATCCGATATCCTCCGCTGATCCTTAGTTTCAGGTCTACGGCCACAACTTTTTTAGATAAAGGGATTTTATTATTTAAGAGTTTTAAGCATTACACCCGGCCTCTGCATAGTTAGGATGCACACAGCCACAAGTTCACGAGATCAGGAGTACCCAAAACTGAAATAGAAAAGGCGAATAACATATCATAATGAGAAATTGTAAAGCCGCCTAAGATGAAGGTAGATCGATCCGGAGACTATGTTGCCATCCATGCCGGGAGAATAACTCCCTGGCCGTCGCCTCCAATCGTGAAGCCACCTCCAAAAACAAGTCTCGGTGCTCCACACGCTGCAGGGCCGACCATGCTCGTAGCGTTGCTGTACACCGATAGATAACCTGCATAAGAGAACCATTTTTATCGTAAAAAACCTTGTCATTTCTACATAGCCAGAGCGACCAAATAACGGCAATCGCTCCCACCCTACTGAATAGTTTAAACCTAGGATCTACCCCGTTTAACCAGTTGCCAAAAATGTTTGCAACCGTACGCGGGGGATGTAAGGTAGAACATATCTGGATGGCTGACCATATAGACCTGGCTAACTCGCACTGAAAGAATAAGTGTGTAATGGTCTCATCGTGATGACAGAAGACACACTTTTTTACTTCCGTGCCAATTGCGTTTGGCAAGATTATCTTTTGTAAGAATAACACCTCGACGTAGATACCACGCAAACACCTTAGTTTTTAGTGGTATCTTCATCTTCCAAATTTTGTTATTATCCTTAGTATCGACTGGAACATCGGGTAAGATTAATGCTCTGTACATAGAATCAACCGAGAATTTACCATTCTTCGTAAGATTCCATAGAAATGTATCTGGACCATCCGACAGGTGGATGGATTCCAATCGGATACGCAAAGCATTCCAAGATGCTTGTCTAATTCCAAATAAACTTCTTCTGAACGAAACATTTGGTGGGGAGGATCCCAACACCTTGGCGATCGTGTCACTCTTATTTCGTACAATAGCATACAAAGCCGGATATTGTTCTCTGAGAGTGGCCTGGCCTAGCCATTTATCCTCCCAGAATCGAATTTCCGATACATCCCTAATTGAGAAAGATCCATGTGGGAAAAAGAACTTCTTCGTTGCCATAAGGCCTGCCCAGAAGTGCGAATCTCCAGGTTTCCAAAGAACCTGAGATACGGCTTGAGATCCCACGTACTTTCTCCTAAGGAGGGTTTGCCAAACTCCATCTTCAGCAAGAAGTTTGAAGAGCCATTTACCCAGCAAGGCTCTGTTCTTGACCTCAAGGTCGTGAACTCCGAGCCCTCCTTGGTCCTTAGGGCAGCAAACCACACTCCACTTAGTCAGCCGATATTTTTTCTTCTCACAATCCCCTTGCCAAAAGAATCTAGACCAGAAATAATCCAATCGTTTTAAGACTCCTTTGGGTAATTGGAAGAATGAAATCATATACAGTACCATGTTTGTTAGTACCGAATTTATGAGAACCAATCTTCCACCCAGGGATAAGAGTTTGCCTTTCCAGCTATTTAAACGTAATTGAAGTCTTTCCTCCACCTTTTTCCACTCAGCATTTGTAAGTCTCCGATAATGAATCGGAATACCCAAATAGTTGATAGGAAATTGACCTTGCTCACATCCGAAAAGTTCAGCATACAAGGTGGTGTTTTCTTGAGCCTCGCCAAAGCAAAACAATTCACTTTTATGGAAATTAATCTTAAGACCCGAAAGTTTCTCGAAAGCTGACAAAATCAACTTTAAGTTACGAGCTTTTTCGATGTCATATTCCATAAAAAGAATTGTGTCGTCGGCATATTGAAGAATCGATAAACCACCATCTACTAGATGTGGAATCACTCCTTCAATTTGGCCCTCAGTTTTAGCGCGTTCGATCAAGATAGCCAACATATCAGCCACTATATTAAATAGTATTGGCGATAACGGGTCACCTTGTCTAAGGCCTTTTTTCGTTTGAAAGTATTTGCCAGTGTCATCATTGACTTTAATGGCTACACTTCCTCCAGAAACAAAGCTATCTATTAACGCTCTCCACTCAGTTGAAAAACCTTTCATTCTGAGGGTCTGCTGAAGGAAAGACCAATTAACTTTATCATAAGCCTTCTCAAAATCAATTTTAAGAATTACCCCATTGAGCTTTTTCGAATGTAGCTCGTGAACTGTTTCATGTAAAATCGCCACTCCATCCAGAATGTTACGACCTTGCATAAAAGCTGTCTGAGAAGGACGAACCACATGATCTGCCACACTGTTCAATCGAATCGTAGCAACTTTGGTAAATATTTTAAAACTAACGTTAAGGAGGCATATAGGTCTGTATTGTTGAATCCTTTCTGCCTCATTAACCTTAGGTAATAAAATAATCTCACCAAAATTGAGGCGAAACAACTCTAGATGTCCATCATGGAGACAGACGAACAGTTGCATTAGATCAGACTTGATAACATCCCAAAAGTTCTGATAGAACTCGGCCGGGAAACCATCAGGTCCGGGAGCTGAATTATGTTTGATTTGGAAAACCGCCTGTCTCACTTCTTCCTCCGAGAAGGGTTTAGTGAGTAGGTCATTTTCCTCGTCTGAAACCTGGGGTATATCCTCTGTCCGAGACTCATCAAAAGTGAAGTTTCCTTCCTCTGGGGCCCCGAACAACCGAGATAGGATTAGGAATCAGGGTGATAAGTACGTACGTGGCTTATGTGATGGATATCAACTCACGGAACAGGCAAACTCTCGCCTATTTCAAAGGAATATCAGTTTCAGTTTGTTGGCGTACACACAAGTTTTTTGCGAGGTTTGTTGCGAGTTGGGTGGATTCGCTGGTGGAGTTTACGGGATAGGGGAGCAGTGGCATTCTCTATGTAATTAGTGAGAAGTGTGACACCATCCGATGTGTGACACCACCAACCCAGCTTTAATAGTAAAGATAAGACCTTTTTTTCTACTCCCTCCGATCCATATTAGTGGACATAGCTTTGTCTAAATTCATATGTATCTAGTTAAGTATTTAGACTAGATACATGTGTATCTAGACAAAGTTGTGCCCACTAATATGGATCGGAGGTAGTAGATGTATCTAGACACACTTTTAGGACGTGTTTGTTTCATCTAACGGTAATGTAAACGGTAAAGGAATCGGGTTACAGAGGTATTGCGGCGTAACTGGACTTTTTCTTATTCTGTTTGGTTCCACACGGTAATGGTAACGGGATGTCTGAATGAGCAAATCAAGATCTGAAGCGCTGAAGGGACACGGCTTCCGCCTCTACTTCTCACGCCATGTCGCTGCCGGTTGGTGCTCTTCCAGCGACGCATCTGCTGCTCCTTCCTTCCCATGGCGAGTCGCTCGCGACATGAGGAAGTTGAGGAGGATATAGGCGGCCACCACCCACGGCCAACTAAGGGATCGGCGGCCGCCGCCGGAGCGGCTGTGAGTTGATCTGTTGCCTCTAGGGTGAGCAGCGGCGCGAAGCTCCGAAGAAGATCGGGGGCAGAGACGAGACCAGATGGAGTGCGGAGGATTTCTTCGAGCGATTGCTTTGGTCATCCGGTAACGCGACTGTTAACGGAGGGGGTGGGCGGAATCAGATTAGAACTGGGCTGTAATTCGTTTGCACGGTATGCATTTATGGGGCGGGCCAACCAAACGTATTTAAGGGAATCAGGTCACGACATAATCAGATGACGGGGAGAAATGGCCGAAACAAACACGTCCTTAGTGTCTAGATGTTTCGAACATCCACCACCACAACAACAAAATGGTATTTTTGACACACAACGCACAAGATCGCAATGTACATGCACGAATATCTCTGAGACAGTCATTGCACTGACCATCACGCAACTGTGCAAACACATAATGACATAATGTGCACAATGATGATGATGGTCTGGACTAAGCAACGCGAGATCGTCCATAAAAAACAAGGCTAGCTATTTCTAAGGATCTCAGTGATGTACCCTCGTCGTGCATGATAATTCTCGAATCACTAAGGATGTCCATGGTCTTTATCCACAAGATTTTGCTCGCCGCACGCCCACCTATTTTTGATATCCCGCGTCTCCTACTCTTACTACCTCAGCTCCACCAACGGTCGCATATTTTCTCCCTCCTTTGTCTTCACCATGAGGGTAAGGTAATGTGTAGGTGGGATGTCCAAGCAAAGTAGGAGGGATGTTAGCGAGGTCCTTCTCGTTGTCAGTGGAAAGCGATGATGAGGAGGATGCATCGCCGTCATATGCATTGATGTTGTGTGACTCTATCACTCTAGGTCCTCGTCGGAGCTCTATCACATGCTTACATCGTTGACATCTAGGGGCCTGGTGGGTCCATCGCGGGTGGAGTTGAATTTGAAGGCGACTTTCATGTCAGTCGTGCTCCTAGCATCTCTAGGGGGATGCATCAAGGTAGTCGTTGCTAGAGGCGATCCTTTGGAGCTGACCTAGGAGTTAGTTAACTGGTCAGAAATTAATCCATGCTTATCTGACTATGAGGAAGGAGAAGCTTAAGGATTTATATCTTAATGCATAATTTGGAAGAGCGACGCACCGCTGAAGTGTCGCATATATTTGCTTGGTTGGCTATCTTGGGCAAGTGCCATACCGTGGATTGCTTGAGCAAGAAGGGGTGGCCTCACAATGCCGCATGCGTGATCTGCCTCAGCGAGCCAGAAACGGCGCTGCACATGCTCGCCACATGCCCGGTGACCATCAGGATTTGGAATAAGATAATCACAACCGCACAGCTCCCTCAAGCAATGGTGCCCACTGATGCAACACTGTCTCTCGAGAGCTGGGTTCTGGCCTCCCGAGAGCTGACCCACGGCGGGAAACAACAACAGAAGCAATGGTCTGCGCTGATCCACCTCACATGGTGGACGATTTGGAAGGAGAGAAACACCAGAATTTTTCAAAACGAAGCATCCTCCCTTCAGCGCATTCATGACAAGGTCATTGAAGAGGCCAAGACGTGGAAGGAGGCAGGACGTGCTAGCGCAAGCGACCTCCTTTTGCGCCCCAGAGAACCTGATTAGAGGCTGTGCTGTGTTTTTTGTGGCCCTGGAGAAGAGATCCATGCCTTTTTTTCGGTTCTTTTTCCTTTTTTTCCAGTTTGGTTCGGTACATCTTGTATTCCTCTTCTTCTTAAGCAATGAAAAGCAGGCTAAGCTGCCTTTCCGTCAAAAAAAAGTGGGAGGTTTGGGCATTCTAGTGATCTCAAGACCTTCTTTGATCGAATGCATCAGATCTATGTCAACACTCTTATCTCAAATGTGGTGATAAAACAAAGATAAGAACCATGCTATAAACCTCATGTATTTCATACTTGTCACCTTGATGGACCTTTTGATGTCTCGTATTTCTTATATCATGTATAAGGTATGTTGTGTTGGAGCTTTCTTCAGCTATCTTTAGTCCATGCATTCAAGCCTTCATCATGGAAATGGTCACCCCCGTCGTGAGAGTGCATTTCTCTCCGACATGGTCAACCATTTTATGCTCCAACCTGCTATGCCCAAGATTTTTGAAGCCCCTACCACTACCAAAAATCTGAGAACAATGCATGCGTATGTTGGATCATGTTATAGTGTCTCCAAGAAGAACTTGTTTTCTTTGTGTAAGGCTACTCACGTTAGATTTAGGCACACCCAAGTCAAGCAACTCTAAATATGATTATGTTGATATGAGAGAACAAAGACTCAATGTTGTGGATGGACCCAAGTTCGTGATGGTGATTTTGTGGATGATAGAGTTTCTCCTCTTTTGATGACGATAAGAATAACGATGATGGTGGTGGGGAGCAATACTAGTGGGAGTTTGCTTGTAGGGTCGCTCTTTTTCCTTTTAAATTTCTATGCCAATAGGGGGAAGCTATTCTATTATGATTGATCTGGTTATCTATGTTTTAACTCAGAAGCTCTTGCTCTTCATCTGATTCTTATGAGCATGTGTGAGACTATCCCTTAATTATTATTGTACCGTGCTATTTATGTGGATTGTGCGTGTGACCTACTATGATTTGCTTATGTTTGAGACTACGTTATGTCCTTGGTGATAATCAAGGTTTAGCTTGTTGGTATATGATTATTTATCTATCTTGTATCTATATCTTGTTGTATCATGAGTTGCGACACACACTTTGTACAAAGTATTACTGAAAGAGTGGCATAATTTCTGCGAATCCATGGTATGAAAAACAGCTCCGAGGTGAATCATGTCGGAAAATGAAGTTACCAAGCCAAATACCGAATGAACAAGATATTTTCACCCTCCTTCATGAAATAGTTCGGATAGTGGCTTGCCTAAGGTTGTTCCTGGCATTCAGTAATTGAAATTCAAGATTCAGCATTCGCTACTGGTATCACTAACATCTCATGTTTAGCCTTGGACTTCATCTCTGATCTCGTCGATGAGCCCCTCCTTGTACTCCTCAAACGTGCCATCGTACGTCGTCAAGGTGCCGTCCTGCACCACCCACACCTCGCTGTTCTCCTCATCCTCGCACACCCGGGAGATGAGCCTCGAGTCATGGCTGACCAGCACGACGCCTCCCGCGAACTCGCACAGCGCGTCGGCCAGCGCGTCGATGGTCTCCATGTCCAGGTGGTTCGTGGGCTCGTCCAGCAGCAGCACGTGCGGCTCCTCCAGCGCCATGGAGGCCAGCACCACGCGCGCCTTCTGCCCGCCGGAGAGCCTGTTGATCGACGTCAGGTGGCTCTCGCTGGGCAGGCCAAACTCGGCAAGCGCGGCGCGGGCCTCCGTCTCGTCGCCGTCCAGGTCCGGGTGCTCCTCGAGGAGGTGCTGCACCGCGGTCTGGTGCAGCTTCAGGGTGTCGACGAAGCGCTGCGAGTACCACCCAGTCCGGAGCTTGTGGTGCGTCTTCACCTTGCCTTGGGTCGGGGAGAGCTCGCCGGACAGCAGCTTGAGCAGGGTGGACTTGCCTGCCCCGTTGGGCCCGACAATGGCGGCGCGGGTTCCCATGTACACGTCCACGTCGACGCCTGACAGCGTAAAGTCCGGGTACCTGAACCCTGCGTCCGAAAGCTGGAGGAGCGGCCGGCGCTGGGTGAGCTCGTTGGGCGCCGGGAAGTGGAACTCGACGCTGTAGTCGTCATGCCGGGTATTCTTGGGCTCCCTCTTCCTGGCCGCCTTCCTGCTCTTCCTGGCCGTCTTCTCGAAATCGTCGAAGTTGCCGCGGTACGTGTCGAGCTTCTTGTCGTGCAGATGGATGATCTCGTCGCACACTGAGTTCAGGAAGTCCTGGTCATGGGAGACGACAATGACGGTGCTCTTGCATCGCGAGATGAGATACTCCTCCAGGCTCCAGCCACAGCACGGCGCGGAGGTCGAGATGGTTGGTGGGCTCGTCCAGCAAGAGGAGCGTCGGCTGCAGGAAGATGGCGCCGGCGAGCGTGATGCGCTTCACCCAGCCGCCGCTGAAGGAGCTGGTGGGCCTGGCCTGCTTGGCCTGGTCGAAGCCTAGCCCCGCGAGGATCTTGGCCGCCCGCGCCGGCGCGGCATCCCAGCCCCGGATGCTGAGCTCCTCGTACACCACGGCGAGGCGGGCGGCGCTGCCGGCCGCGTCGCCAGAGGCCTCGAGCTCGGCCTTCTCGGCGCGCAGCTTGGCAAGCTCTTCGTCCGCTGCGAGCACCACCTCGATAACCGGACGGGGATCATCGTTCTTGTCCTCCTGCACCACGAGCGTCGAGCGGATGCCGCGCGGCACCGGGAGCTTCCGCCCCTCAGCGAGCAGCTTCAGCAGCGCGGACTTGCCCTTGCCGTTGGGCCCCACGAGACCGTAGCGTCGGCCGTGCGAGATCCGCAGCGAGGCGCCCTCGAACAGCGGCACGCCCTCCACGGACACGTCGAAGTCTTCGAGCACGATGTCCCTGACGTTGTCGGCGGCGGCGCGTCCTCCCGGGGCGCGGCCGCGGATCGTGACGGCGAACGCGTCGAGGTCGTCCCGGAGCGCGTCCCTCTTGGCGGCCTCCGCGAGCGCCGCCGCTTCCGCCTCGCGCCTCTCCTTCTTCTGCGCGTCCTTCTTCGAGAGCGCGGCGGCTTCGAGGTCGACCACCGGGCGCGAGCCCCTCCGCTCGGCGGCATCGTCATCGTCGTCGTCGTCCGAGTCCGACGGAGGCAGATCGACGCCTGCTAGGTAGGGGTTCAAGGTCGCGGGCCTCGTGGAACCGGGCTTGGGCTTGGGCTTGGGCTTGGAGGGCTTCTCCTCCACCGTGAACACGGACTTGGCGGCGTTGCGGGAGCGGTGAGTGACCTTGTCGTCGACGGCGTCGCCCCTTGAATCGCGCGTGGCGGAGGTGGAGTGG
Source organism: Poa pratensis (assembly GCA_947311845.1). Classification (NCBI taxonomy): domain Eukaryota; kingdom Viridiplantae; phylum Streptophyta; class Magnoliopsida; order Poales; family Poaceae; genus Poa; species Poa pratensis. The sequence continues at coordinate 6,253,849 of CAMZMU010000058.1, read as the reverse complement.
CGGCCCTTCGACTTCGAGGGTACCTTGCCGGCGGTGGCGACGGCGACGGCGGATGGGAGGGGCTCCGCCGCCTCCGATTTCTCGTCGGCGTTGGACCTCTTCTTCTTGCCGTTCCGGTTGCCATCGCGCACCATGATGCTTTTGGATTCCGCGGCTACGCCTGACGCTGTATGCTTTCGGCCCCGCGAGATTTATACAGTCGGGGCTTTTCTAGGTTGGTGTTCGCTTCGGCCCACCCAGGAGAGGAAACGCAGCTGATGCTGATCGAACATTCCAATTTCCAACGTGCCCCGCACATCCTCTGAAAAAGAATCCCTCCGCTGCACGCCATGGTGATAATTATTGAACGGATTATCTAAGTAGGGGACGTGCCCCAGGAAACCATCCCCGTCCGGCGTTCCAAGATGCGCGCTGCGCGCGATCGGACGTCGCGTGCGTCAACAAGACCGGCTCCCGCTATTAACGGGCGCGCGGGCGGGGTGGACCCGTTACTTGTCCCGACCGTGTAGGTGGTCCCACTGGTCAGCGACTGTTTTTCGAATTTTGGGATGCGTGCAAATCACCGTGGTTATCGCTTCGCTGCCCCCATTCCCCATTTTCTTCCTGGCCGTTACTGCTCTCTGCTCTCGCGGCGGAGGCAGAGGCGATTTTGCGCTAGGGTTTGCCACCTCGCCGGATTTGGCCGGCGGTCCGGCGAACGGAGGTTCGGACGCGGTGAGTACTTCTTCTCCGGCTCCTCTCGCACGCGCGCGTCCGATTTTGTTGCTTTCCTAACTGCTAGAGCTCCGCCGTGAGTAGAGGGATTGCGAGCTCGCCGGATTTGGCGGCGGGCCGTCGAACGGAGGTTCGGCGCGGTGAGTAGTTCTTCTCCGGCTCGTCCTCTCGCACGCGCGCGTCCGTTTTTGTTTGCTTCCTAACTGCTAGAGCTCCGCCGTGAGTAGAGGGATTTGGGGGTGGTGAGTAGAGCTTGTTCCGATATGGTTCATGTGCTCGCCATCGACGGGCATAGCTCCGCCGCGAGTGGATCTGGCTCGCTGTGGTGGGGATTTTTGCTTTTGAATTTTGTCTCGGGGGGTGGGGGTTTCGCCTTGAGAGGTGATGTGCGTGCCGTGATGCACGTCGAACGGCGGGAATCTGGGGTGATGTTATGGGATTTTGGGGGCGGCGATTTTTTGGTTTTCCGGTAGCGAGGTGAGTTGCTGTCGTGGGGTGAAGCCATGGGTGGTTCTCCAGTGTTCAAGCAGCTTGGGGAATTTTGCTTGTGCATGCCGTCAAATAGTGAGGATTTCTCTGTTTTTTCGGCACTAGAGATAGGTTCCTGGATGCTGAGTCCCTGGATGTGTTTTGTTGTGCTCACGGTTTGGTATGGTTTTTTGCAGAGCAACAATTGAGGCTGTTTCATAATGGGTAGACGCAGGAAAGCTCCGAGCAACGACGAATGCAATGGAAAAGTCATGGGTCCAATGCTGAAGAAGGTATGTGCACAAATATGCATAATCATGCAAAGATGCATACATAAGTTACCTGTCTACAACCCGGGCCATAAGTTACTTGTCTACCTTGGTTGTCCATATTTTTACCATGGGAACTTTCTGACAGAAGATTTTTTCGACATTAGTTATGTGACCATGTAAATTCAGCATGCCACCTAATTGGGTTTTTCTGGTAACTAAGCACAATGTGTCTGGCAACGAAAGGCGCAAGTGATGGCAACTGTTTTATTTTACGCTAGTTTTCTGGCCTACCTTTGTTTTTCCTGTCACCTTTTCCTTCTTGTTACATGGTAATTCAGTGTACAATATGTGGCAACAGTACATACATTTTTACCGGGGGGGAAATTTATGTTAGTAAGATTTTTTTACATAAGTTTTTTGTGACGATGTAAGTTCATCATGCTTACCTAATTGTTATTTTCTGGTAACTAAGCAACCATGGGGTGGCAACTTCCTATCATAAATGCTAATTTTTGTGTATTATAAGGCAACAATAGTATTCATATTTTTTTGTGGCCATTTTTTCTGAGTAGGTAGCCATGTTATTTGTAGCATATCCTTCTTTAAATTCTGGCAGTTGTATGCTTTTTGCTTTAGGTTTTTACTTACCTTCCTTTTTTGGTCTGTTTTTTTCACCCATGTGTACATAGGCGAAAGCTGGCGTGAATAGGAATAGGGCTTCTTCATTTGGACTTGTGAAGCTCTATCCTCATTTGGAGGATAAACAGAAGATCATGATTAGAGATGATCTGAAGCAGGGTACCCTACTGGATATAAAATGTGATCAGCTGAGCAATGCTTTACTAGCATGGGTGACCAAGTTGTATTGTCCTAAGGATAGGGCTCTTATTATCCCTGGGCGTGGAAGCATCCCTCTTAACAAGCAGGTTGTCTATGAGACCACAGGCCTACCTAGGGGCAGACTCACTGTCCCATACTATGTTGACTATAACATAGAGGATGGGTTAGTCAAGGAGCTATTCCCAAATGACGGCAACAGGCCAAAGTTAACTAGGGTTGCCGAGCTTTTAGCTGGGTACAAGGAGGCAGATGACAAATTCAAGAGGTTGTGGATGGTATATGTTACCTGCGGTTTTCTGGCACCGACCACTGGAACCAGAATTAGCAACAAAGTATACCCCATGCTGGTGAGCATTTTTTCTTTGCCAGTGAACATGTTTTTCTTCTTAATCTGCATTATTTTTACCCCAAAGTTATTTGACAAGTGTGTTCAATTTTTTTTCCAGGTAAACGTTGCTGGTTCTGGGGAGTATAATCTATGCAAATTTGTTGCCGATTACATGCATGAGAGTTTATCAAGTGGGAAGTTCAACAATGCATGCTTGCTTTGCATTTTGGTAATGCAATCTCACACTCAGTTATGTCTGTGAAGATTTTTTGCATGGGGCAACTTTTTTTACTAATCATGATTTCTGATGATGTTTTCAGTTAAAATACATCTCCTCCCTCAATTGCGATGATTACGTAGTTGACTTGGGGGAATCAGAGTTTGGGATTAATCTATGGACGAGGCAGGCAGTTGAGGCAATAGCTGCTTTGGACACACAGGACGATGATCCTAATTCATTTGGCAAACTTCAGGTAAGGATGAGGCGGAGCACAACTTTTTTGTGATACTTTTTTTTTTAGTTTCATCTGTTCACACTGTGAAATTTCTTTTCTGTAGCTAAAGGAAGAGTTCGCTGCGAAGCTAGAGCTTTTTGGTGGACCAGCTGGGTTTGAGAAGTGGATGACCCACAATACACACCATAGTTACAACGCGGAGGTAGGTGCACATAATCTGGCAACCATCTATGCATGTGATGGCAATTAAGCATTTTTTTAAAACTGGCAACTAGTTTTCTGCATGATGTTACCCCCACCTGTGTGTAAATCTGGTAAAACCTTTTTTGTGTTCTGTGAATATTTATAAACTGGCAACCAAGTTTTCATGTGGTGGTAATTAATGAGATTTTTAACTGGCAACTAGGTGTGTGTGTGACGGTAACCCCCGAGTAGGCATTTAAGTTTTTTTAAGCTGGCAACCAAGTTTTCATGTGGTGGTAATTAAGGAGATATTAAGCGGCAACTAGGTGTGTGTGACGGTCCCCCCCCCCCCCCCCCCCGAGTAGGCAATTTTTCATTTTTGTTTTGTCTCTTTCTGTTTGCATCCATAAGCTGGCAAGCAAGTATGGGTGTGTTGGTAATTAAGTTTTTTAAGCTGGCAACCAAGTTTTCATATGGTGGTAATTAAGGAGATATTAAGTGGCAACTAGCTGTGTGTGTGACAGTACCCCCCCTATTAGGGCAACTGGTTCTTACTTTTTTGTTATCATCTTCTGTGTTCGCAGGAAAAGAAAAGAATTGGCTCACTGCTTTTTGATCACGCGGTCGGGCTAAATGGTCTATTGAGCAAGCTTGCGCAATGGTGGACAGTTCTAGGTCCAGCTGCAAGCGCTTGTATGGAAGATTCATTCAACCTTTTGTCTGTACCGAGAGCAAGGCCACCACCAGAGCTTGTCAACAGCAGGGGAAAGATGATTCGCTTGCTGAAGAATCGTCTTCTGATTCCGAGTCTTCGAATGAGAGGACTGATAGAACTGAAACGGTACGAACCAGTTCTATCCAGAACACAAGCCGTACCCCCCATATCACTCGTTCCTCAGGAAGACAGCCTTCTGGTGCATCACCTAGGCGTAGCCCCCGTCTCAATCCGGCTTCACCTAGGCGTAGCCCCCGTCTCAATCCGGCATCAGGAGAAATGTCTATTGGGGCATCAACTAGGATTACACCCCGTTCTGCTCGTTACTCACGGGAGAAGTCTGCTGGGGCATCACCATCCCAATGCAACAGTACCAAGCATACTGAAAATACAGGCAGCTTTGTTACCAGCAATATGAACTTGGGAGAGGGGGCTGATCAGATGACATGGACAGAGGAAGCATTGATGGCGGCATTCAGTCATCTGAGAACAACAGACATCAGGATACAGATTTTGCAACAATGCCGACTGACAACACCGGGTCGCAGATGATCCCTCTTATGGACAGTGACGCTTCTTTGTCTGAAACTGCTACTGGCGTCGACGATTATGTCATTACTGAGTCACAGACGAGCAGTCAACATGTTGACAGCAAGATAAGGAGCGAGGCTGCATCCATGGCCATGAGGTTAAGTGGTTTGAAGGGCCGTCAAGCAACTACAGATAAAGCCAAAGGACACATCCATGATGAGCAGATACATTCAGAGGTGAAGCGTATGGTAGCATGCGAACTGGGATTGCTGAAGTATTCTCCAAGCACGCCGCCCTCAGGACTAACAAGAACAGCAGGGTAAGAATTTTTTTAGTTTTGGCAGTTCTACATTTTTTTCCTATTTTTTTCATGGCAATTAAGTATGTATGTTCTGGTAATTGATTTTTGTTTCACACCTGGCAATCAGATGCTTGATACTTGGTAATTTTCAGAAAGCATTCTTCATCTGGTTGCTTACACCTTTTTTTTTGCTTTTTTGTGTGTGCATGAAAACAGGGGAAGCAGCGGGACACCTAAAGGAAAAAGACTGAAGAGAGTTTACCCAAGGGGATCCCCTCAAGTAAATGCAGAAGGCCCTCTGTATAAGCAAGCTAAAAGTTCTGATGCCGTAATAGATGGTGGCCAAGACCAGGCAAATAGGTTGAACAATGTTGAGGAGGCACTGACAGAAGGACAAGGTAACCCTGCTTCAGCTGATGCACCAATTGGCGGGGGCAAAGCAAACGACATTGCCGGGTCAAGCTACAGCAGTGCAATTCTGTTGTCACCAACAGCAGATATTACAGGCAATGGAGGTGAGGGAAGAGCATGTGAGGCTGGCAAGAGTACTAGTACAGCGATCATTATCTCTCCCACTGTCCGTGCAGAATCAAATTTGGTGAGCACTGCATTAAGGGAGAATGTGTTGGCATCATTATATCGCACACCTAGTCCGCATGGTCCCTTACCAAGATCAAATTTAGCACGGAATGCAGATGGCTCACCGTTTGTAGTCTCCAGCGAGCTACGAAGAATTGTTTCTGAACTTTCGGCAGCGGTCAAGGCCAAGGAAAAAGGAAAGACAGTTGTTTCTGATTCTGCTGCAAGTGGGTCGAAGAAAAAGAAGAAGCGTAAACCAAGGGATCCGCGTCCGGGCATGTTTACACCTCCATCATTCCATTTGTTGTCACAGTCCTCACCATCTTCCAGCGAGTATGATGATATGAATGTCGACAGCAGCCCTAACAGAGATGGCTTTGTATGTGGTATATCAGCCCCAATCAACGCACCCCCGCTTGCCTGGGCACGAAATGAAGGTAATTTTTCATTTTTCCAACTTTTGGGTTCCCCCCCCCCCCGACGTTGTAGTTGGTTGTTTTGGGTTACTGTGTTCTTTACCTTGTTTCTTTCCCTCCGACAGATCCCGTGGACAAGCTTAGGAAAGAGGAGAAACTTGGGGCCTACTTGGATGGAACCATCGAAACAGTCGACGATGAAGTAGGTGAGTTGCTTGACAAGATGGAGAATGATGCAAGAGAAGACGTAAAGAGGATGCGTGAAACTGCCGCTGCCAATGGAGGAGATGCTGAAGAAGGGGGTGTGTTGAGTGTAACACCAAAACCTTTTGCAAGGAGAACAAGAGTAATGAAACCATCTCGGTTCAAGTCATCGCCTTATGATGAGTTTTTCAGTGTATCTGAAGATGAAGATGATGTGTACAAGAAGCTGATGATGAGTACCACAAACTCAAGGGCATCCAATATCAAGAAGTAAGTACGCACGAGTTGACTATCGTTTTCTCTTTTTTAGGTTTCATTTTTTTCTTAAAGTTTCTATGCACAAAACAACTTCAGTTTTGTAACCATAAAATCCTTTATCTACATATTTTTTGTAGGCTGGACATTGTTAAATATCCACAGAGCTGGATACACACTGTTGAGTTGGCTGACTCTATGAAGCCAAGGGCTCAGCTGTCAACACGAGTGTGCGACGTTGCTGTAGAGTACATAAGGAATAACTGCAAAGTTGAAAAGAGGGTTGTCTTCCCTTATCTGGTGGTCGACCATTTGCTTGCCAATGAGTTCGCAAAGAGAATTGTAACAAAGGCTTTCAGGAAGCAGAAAGATTACTCACTGACTGTTCAAAATCAGGTATAATCCCCTAACACTTTTTGTCATGGCTGTGGCAAACTCACTTGGTAACTAGGAATATATCATTGTAGCAATTGCTATAACCAAAACTGGTAATTGTGAGTCACTAATCTGGCAACTGTGTTTTAAAAAAAAATAGTTGGCAACTGTTTGTGTCTCACCTGGCAATTAACTGTTATGAATTTGGTAACCAGATTTCCTTTTTTCCATTTTCTCATGTGTTGGTTTATGCCTTTTTAAAAGAATTTTTTATGCATGCAAAACTGCTTTTACTCCATCTGGTAATTGAGTTTTCATAATATGGCAACTATCTTGTTTTGTCTTTTTTTTGTCCCTTCCCCTTGAGGCATCACATGTTCTTTCTGAATTTATCTTGGCAACTGCTACTAACCCCCCTGGGTAAATAAGAAATAATTATCTGGTAACTCTGTTCTAGTATCCCGGCAAATTTCTCTAATGTTTTTGCGTTTTTTTTTGTAGGCGTTGTTTGCTGTGATGGAGAACTTCGGAACAAAACCAGATGATCCCCATCATTGGTATGTTGTGGGTATTAACATGGTGGCCAAAAGATTTGAGGTTTTGGACTCACTGCGTGGACCCAACAGTCCAAGCCTTATTCGGCATTCCGGTAGGGTTATAAACAAGCTGAAGGAAGCATGGGATGTTTTCTACGAAAACGCAAAGAACAAGATTGAAGCTTTCGAGACCAGGATAATCGAGGTTCCTCTCCAAGGAACGCCGTGAGTAATGCGACGCACAACAGTTCATTTTTACGCCGTTTGTTCATTTTTTTTTTGAGTCCCTAAAGTGTTTTGTCCCATCCTGTTTTAGGAATGATTGTGGATTCCACATGCTCAACAATCTTGAAAGGTGGTTCGGTCAGGAAATACCAGACATGCAGCCTCACCATGTTGAATATGCAAAAAAAAAATGGCCACTCAGGCTGTTATCTTCGCAGTTGAACGAAACAAGGAAGTGGAGATTCCACTTGGACAACAACAAGCTATGAAGGTACAAGCTCATACACCATGCTTGATAATTGCATAAGAGATAGCTTTTGATGTGTGCTTATAAATAAGCTAGAAAGCAAAAGGCATCCAGAGTCACACTAAGTTAAATTACAAGTTTCTGTTCATTTATTCAGAGAAATAAACATTAAGATCAAGCCTACTTCAATCTTTCCGGGCAGTTGCGCGCGTCGTGGCGAACAGAACCGCACACTTTGCATTTCCTCTTGGTTTTAACTTGTATGTCCAGAGGATTTTGGAATGTCGTTGCCTTTTTTCTACCTTTTGTGTTTGACATGGGCGGATCATGTAGCATTACTGTGTCTGAGCTTTCTGACACTGTTGTATCTGCATTAGTATCCTCGACCATAGAATTGTTAACAAGCACAATAGTAGTGCCAGTCGGGACAACTGTCTCAACTGGACGTGACGCGGTAGCTCTGGCATTGGGCCGGGATGCATTAGATCCCTCCTGCCTTGGCGTTGTTCCTGCAGATGGTACAGCAGACTTGCGCACTGACACCGATGGCCCTCTGGTCCTAGACGGCCTGTAGATCGTGCAGCTCAGATGGTACAGCAGACTTGCGCACTGACACCGATGGCCCTCTGGTCCTAGACGGGCCTGTAGATCGTGCAGCCGCAGCTGCACGCTGTTGTCTTTTCTTCAGTGCATTTAGCTCGGTCTTAAGTTGTTTTATATGCATCGACAATATGCGCTGACCATCATCCGATTGCATGCAACCTTTGCTAGGCTTGTTAGGTCATTGCAGTATACCGCATACTTCATCTTTCTTCGTGATTCATCCGGCATCTCACCTTGTCGGGCAGCTGCAGTCACGGTTGATGGGTTGAGCTCTGCATTAGGAGTCCACCTTCTAAGGATGTAGGCATCCGGCATCTTGGTAACTCCCAAATGGATCATAACATGTGGTAAATATTTTTTTTGCTAGTTAAAACGTGGCATCACCTCTGTAAAATACATTTTGGAAAGATGGGGGTCTAAATAAGCTGTTAACTTGCATCTAGCTAGTGGCAACCTGCCTTTAAAAAATCTGGCAACTTACATTGTGTAGGTTGGCAAGTGGGTGTAAGTAATATGGCAATTTAGTCTTAGTAGGATGGCAATTACATAAGCATTTTTGTCGTACCTTTAGTATATGGCAGCAGACCATGCCATCCCTCTCCATTTTACTACATTGACACTCATAGTGTTCTGCACCGACATTTGCATGCACAGTATATGTCCTGTCACCATAGTCAGGCACAAAATCTGTAATACAAATCGTCTCGTAGATGTCGCCCATGATATGTTTGCAGTTGTAGGACATAAGCTTCTCCATTTCATGTTGGAACCTATAGAATATTTCACGGGTATAAGTTTGCGACATTTGGAACTCTATTGGGTGGTGACACCATTTTGATGCTTTTGTAATAAGTGTGACTGCCTCCTCCCTGTTTTCAGCATTATGATATTTCTCTTGTATGTCTGCATACTGACGAACAAATTCGGAGATCGAATTGTTGGGGTTCACATACTTTTTAAGCACTGCATTGAAACCCTCACTCCTTCCTGTTGTTTGGAGGAATGGATAGAAGTTGTGCATGAAGTATGCTGGCACCCAACAATCTCTCTTCTCATACAGAGCTGCTAGGTCTTTGTTGCCTGCAACGCCATGCGTTTCTAGCATTGCTAGCCACTTAGTCTCAAATTCTTGCGGAGTTAAGCTGTTATTCAGGCAATCTTTGAACTCATCGTTCAGTTCGAGGTTCCTTGCCATGAGAGGCCCAATCAGTTCCTGCGCTTTCCTGATGATGTGAAGTCTGCAGTTCCTGTGTCTTGCTTGTGGGAAAACTTCATCAATGCCAGCCCTCATAGCAAAGTCCTGGTCAGTGATAATGTTGAGTGGTGCCAACCCATCCATAGCTTCTAGGAAAGTTTGGAATAGCCAAATGAAGCTATCTGTTAGCTCATTCCTCAGAAACGCACAACCAAACTGAATTGACTGACCATGACTGTTTATGCCTATAAAAGGAGCACATGGCATCTTGTAAGTGTTAGTACAGTATGTCGTGTTGAATGCCAAGAAGTCATTGTAGTGCTTGTATTCCCTTCTTGCAGGACCATCTATCCAGTACATGCATTCTACCATGCCCTCATCATCCTTTAGGAATTTACAGTAGAAGTCCTTGTCCTGGTCTTTCATCAGCAGGAAGTACTCAAGCGTGCCCTCCATATCTTTGTATTGATCCTCATGGCGGAAAGAAGCACGTAGGTTGGCTATTTCCTTTGGTCCATACGTCATATTTTCAATGCTCCCAGCCAATCTGCTCATTATCTGCATCTGACGGCTTGTTTCTAGGTTGCATGAGTGCAGCAACCTCAAGAACTCAACCTCATCCTCTGGGATGTTCTTGTGTGATCTTAGGTATCGAGTCAATGACCATTTAGGTAGCAAGGGTGGTTATGGTTGTCATTGAACTCGGTAACTAGCCATCCAAACTGTCTACGCTTAACAAACATCCTGGCTGGGCACTCACATCTTTCCACAATGTTCCTTTTCCTTTTTTTAAGAACTGGTTTTTCAGGGTTTTCTTTCTGCACTTGTTTCTTGCCTTGCTTGTGGCACACAATTGATGCTCGTGCATACTCACCATCTACATCTGACTTCCTCCTGTAGTCATACCTTATGCCAAAGCCCTTCTTTTTTGCATACATTCTGTAATGCATTTCAGCTTCTTCTAGTGTATCAAACCTCATCATCACGAACGGTGGCTGAGCAGGCGAATTCACCTCTGCGATTCCTTCGATGGCTGAATCATCAGCAGCGTTAAGTGTGTGACAACTTGATTCACCTAGGGTAAAAAATGACTCAGCATTCTGGCTTGAACCCCCGCAGACACTTGTTGTGACAATGAGTTTCCGCCCTCTGAATTAGTGTTTCTGACCAATGTACTAGTAGCACCTTGGGCAGAGGAGCCAGCAATAGCAGTGGGGGCAGCAAGGCCATCACCTGAAATTTCCAACGAATATTTTATGAAGTTTTTTAGTAATCTGGTAACTTAGCTCAGTATAATCTGGCAAACTAATACAAGTGTCCTGGCAAACAATATATATAAGGGGAATACAAACCTGTGCTTGGGAGCAGGGCAAGTTGTGTTGTTGGGTTCTTGGTCACTCCAACCATTACTCCTGAAGTAGCTGCAGGCATCCTGGGTTTCTGTTGTGGTTTTTTTTTGGTCAAACAAAAGACACAAGGCGGCATAAGATGCAGGCAGTAAACTTACATGTATATTAGATTTTTTTCGTGTCCAACAACTCACCTTGTGTACAGCTTGTGCAAATGCATCCACCCCATTGTTGCGCTGCGTGTTGTCATATGAGATAATGATCGATGCTCTTTTATTTACATTCTTTTTTGTTCCACATTCAAACACGTTTTGTGTTTCAACCTGCAATGTATTTTTCAGAAAGTTAGCAACTTAACAACTACTTATCTTTTTTTTTTGTTTCAGAGCCGTTTGTTTTTGCGCCAATGATTGATGAAGGTTCCACAAGATGGAGATCAAGTATAAAAGAAACACACGTGTATGTACGGATGGAGGTTGTGCGGAAGACAATTACTATAATACTAGTTTGCCAGGTTCACAGATGTTAGTTGCCAGGTTCACAAATGCTAGTTGCCAGATTTTTTTCAAGCAGTTGCTCATCATATTTTGTATAATGTACGGAGGTTGGCAGATCCCCATGTCATAGTTGCCAGATTAGTAGTTACTAGTCACCAGGCAGCATTTCCTTAGTTGCCACTTACATTTTGATCTAGATTCTAGTTGCCAGATTTGTTCAAGCTGTTGGTCATCAGTTTTTTCCAAGCACACAAATTGCCAGGCCACTATTTCCTAGTTGCCAGATTTGTAGTTAGTAGTTACACAGGCAGCAAATTTATCTAGCTACCTTCTTCTACTACTACTTTTTTCTCTACTACTATCCATGATGCTAGTCGGTTCTAGACATATATATCACTGATCTTGTATTTTGCTTCTGTCACTATGCATCTGTTTGGTCTTTTGTCCTGGTGTTCTGGAGTTTGTTTTTTGCTTGTGGAAAACTGTTAGAGTTTGTAGCAGGGGTTCACAGATGTTAGTTGCCAGGTTCACAGATGCTAGTTGCCAGATTTATTTGTAGCAGGGATTGATCAAGGAGTTGCCAGGTTCACAGATGCTAGTTGCCAGATTTATTTGTAGCAGGAATTTATTTGTAGTTCCCAGAACATGGATAATAATGCTAGTCAGTTTTTTCAGCTGTCACTATGCATCTGCTGGTCTTTGTTCTGGTTTTCTGGAGATTCTCTTGCATGTGGGAAACTGCTAGAGAGTTTTGTAGCAGGGGATTTGAACAAATTTTTCTGAACTACTGAATTGAGTAAGGAGTGGCAGAGTTGTTGTTAGTTTTCTGCACAGGGTGAGTGTAGGGGGGGGGGGGGGGGGGGGGTGGGTGGGGTGGGGCGGATGGATCTGGGAACTTTTCATACCTGCTGCTGTTTTCTCTGTTGATTTTGCTGCAGGGCGTCAGGATCTTGGAGGTTTCTCTGGTTTCTCTGTTCTTCGTCGTCCATGTCTTGAGGAAGAAGAAGCTACCCCGATCCTCTCAAAGCTGGGTGCGTGTTAGTTGGGCCTGTTTTTGGGCCTTTTTTGGGGCTGTCGATCGGCTGGCGCGTTTAGCTTTGTCTGTCGATCGGCTGGCGCGCGTAAAGCTTTTGCTAGGCTGGCGCGCGCGTTGGCTGCTCGCGAGGTGGGTTAACGGGCGCCGTACGGGACGAGGAATCTGGGGCACGGTCGCTAGATAGTCAAGTCCATTATTGAATTCAAAACAAACATAGGCTCACACGACGAAGACAGTTGTCCACAATCAGAGTGCTGCTTCTGCGGAATCAAATTCTTCCCCAGAAAATCGCAATAGGCCCCAGAAAACTCTCTTTAATTGCTCCGAATTGGTCAATGTTACAGAATTTGTATCTAACACGGTATTATCTGGACTATTAGCTGCGATAGATATGCAACAGTGCAGACTTACAGTTGGCAGCAGAGATTTTGAGAAAGCAGACAGTTACAGACTGAGTTACACACGATCGTGTTCCAGGGCTCGTCTCCTCCAGCGCAATTGTTGACTCCGAGAAGGGTCGTCTTCATTCATCACTGTCGTCGCTATCATACTGGCAGAGAGACTGAAGAACGTTGGTCTTCTCTTCTGAAACTCCGCCGTTTTCCTCTGCAACAGATGCTTTGCTGTTATCTTGGACAGCTGCGGATTCAGTCTTCTGTTTTTTCTGAGGAATTGTAGCGGCGGGCTTTGGTTTTACTATGAATTTGGGCATCTTAGATGCCACGGTCTTGTTTTCTGTAGGGCAATATTTAACAGTAAGTAACCCATTGGTTTTCAAACTGGAACACTATTTGATTACACAAAAAGAATAACACAGGTAACACTAAAGGCAAATAGCAACATGAACAGGGTGGACATCGGCAATCAACGATAATGATAGCATGGCCAAGATAAGTTGTCTCAGTGGATGATATATGTAACACGCTCAGGCTCAGCGCATGTTAAAATGGCGAACTATCAAATATCGGGCCCTGCATGTGCAGTCATCGGCCTTAACAGTATAAGTGATACGGTGGAAAAATGATGAACGTGTGTATGTGCCTACCTTCTTTATTGGAACTCTCAGAACCATTAGTTTTGGTCAAGACATCTGTTGGATTTAACACTGATTCAGAAGATCCATTGACCTTCAAAACAAAAATAAAAGTACTGTCAGCTGACCAAACAAATAAATTTAGGAGATGTCGAATTATAAACTAGAAATATAAGAAAATTCATGGCAAGGCAGAAAAGCCAGCAACATACACTTCACAGAAAGAAGTGCAGAAATATCTTCAACAAAAAGTTGCTACAATAAGCTGCAAGGTTATAAAAAGCGCGCTTAAGCCCACGCTTAAGTTTACTTAGGCGCTGAGCGGGACAAAACGCCTAACGCTTAACTGCGCTTAAACGTGCGCTTATTTGCGCTTAGCGCTTTAATCCTTCAGAAAAGGGAAAAGCGGAGGCGCCTAGCGCTTAGTAGAACCTTGATAAGCGGTACTCCATAACACCATTAGATTTGTGCCAATGTACTACATATTGCTCAATGGCCAGCATTTACTCTTATCAGTGAATTTTTCGGTTCAAAATGGCTTAACGTCCATTTAACTCCAACTGTTGCTATATCTAATGCAAACTGAAAACATCCTAGATAAATGACAATAAACACTTCACACAAAGCAACTAGTATTTCAGTATTTGAAGCTTTAGTTATTAGCTAGCTTACATTTTTAAGCAATCTACATAAAAAAGCTGCATATTTACAGTTAACACATCAAGAGGAATGCCGAAATGCTTCAAATAGAAGTATAGAACAAGCGTACACAAATGATATTTCAGCATATTAGAGGTTGTAACTGTGTCAGGTCAACTAGTTTGGGAGGATGAAATTAAATTCAAGCTAATGGTCTACAGTGATGTTATAACATTGATGATTAAGAACATTAAACTGAAAAAAATGGAAACAGAAAAGAAAAGGAAGAATACAGTGAGACAATTACCTTTGCCGTGACACTTGACGGGCCTGGTATACCAAAATCTTCATCATCGTCATCATCGTCTTCGATCCGTTTCACATAATCTTTCGAGTTCTGCAATAGCAAACAGTATGAGGGTCAGAAAAAACTCATGCACAGTTTTGCACCTGCAGGTACATATGGAAGTCAGATATAGAGGATTACTCGGAAAGTAATTGATTTGATGAGTTCTTCGTCTTCTTCATCTAGTTCTGCTACTGTTTTTTCCTCCTGTAATCACACAAAATTACAAATGTGACCACCATGTCATAGTTCCCGAAAATGAAACACTACATGTAAATTTTTTTTAAACATACAGAAAAAGAAACTTTAAGGACTTGCCTTCAGGTGAGCGGACTGCTTCAAAATTTCGAGCATCTGGTCAACGGATACCCCTGCATGTCTCGACTGCAAACAGCACAAGATAACAATGTCAGAAGTCAGCAAGTGAACATTTCATGTGCACATACAAGTACAGTTCAACCTAACTTAATAGAATAAACAGATGGCCAGATCATACCTTCATGGACCGCATCTCTTCTAAAGCAGCAAGTATGTCCATGTCCTGCTTTGAGTCGTTTGCTCTGTTCTCCAGTGCTCTCATTGCATCACCCATCTCCTCCTCTTCTCGTTTTCTCTTTTCTTTGTCCGAAACCTGCACAAAATAAAATACATCAACATGATTAAATTCAAGCTCAAACTATTCGAAACATACAAGTTGTGCTCAGAATATGACCTATACCACTCACCTCGTCCTCTGCACGCCAAGGTTCAAAGTTCCTACTAGCCCCAGATTCCACCGTGTAGTCTGAATTCTGGGGATCTGTTTTGAAGGTGATCTCCGCTGAGCACCTAGTACACTTGAAGTAAAACCTAAATATTTGTATGCCCAAGTATGTCTGCACACAAAATAAAATAAAAATCACATTAGCATGGATTTGCATTGCAGCAATATCAGTAACAAAAAAATGTATTGAATATGGATATAAAATGAATTCCAAACAATGGGTAACAAAATATAAGGTTATGCTTCTCCATATAGTGATGAATACTGGATAGTACCGATAATGATTGTAAAATTTGACTCAACACTATCGGAATAACAGAAAAACTGCATCATAACTAGAAGATAGTGCAGGGCACTTTGAGAATAAATGTGAATTTGTATGCCCCAAATGCATACCAGTGAAGATTATGAAAAATTAAAGGAGACAATAAGGTATGATTTGAATAGCTGCTTTGACTAGCAAGATCTTCATACGACTCGGATCACTATGATATAGCTTTTGGCCCAAACCGGAACAAGCACCAACAGGCAAACACCACGGTATGACACAGACGGTCGCCAATCCGAGCGCCAATCGACACAAATTTGTTCAATTCGAGCCCACCGCGGTTCTAGGGTTAGATAACTAGGGCTGAGAACCCCGACAGAAGGACGGGCGGGGGCGCGTGCGTACCTCGCCGATGCAGTCCTCCTTGCGCGAGTTGAACTTGGTTCCCTTGTATATGTAGGTCCCACAGGTGCCGCACCGGATGCTCATGGGAAGCATCATGCGCACCTTGATCTGCTGGTTCTTGGGCTGCTTCCGCCGCGGGATCTTCGCCGGGTCGAAGTCCGGCGGGTAGTATTTGTTCAGCACCTTCCGTTCACCCATCGCGCCGCCGCCGGTGAGCCCGCCGGAGCACTAGGTTAGACGCGCCGGAGAGAAAAGAGGAAGAGGGAGGAGGGCCGGACAGGTCGTTTCGCGGGTGGCTCCGACGGGTCGCAGAGGCGGAAGGGATTTTGGGTTGGGAAAAAGTATAGAATTCACCCTCAAATGTCATGATTTGGATAGTTTTCACCCTGAACTTTGAAACTGGATAATTTCAACCCTGAAATGTGACAAACCGGAGAAATCACACCCTGTGAGTGGTTTTGCTCCAATTTGGGTGGTTTTGAGGAAGATTTTGGCGGTTTTGCAGTTTGAAGGCCCTGCTGACTTGGCGGTGACGTGGCAAGTCATGTAACGACGTTAACTTACATGTGGGACCCACCTGTCAGTGTAAAGTCTCAGTTTTCTGGACACGACCTGTTGGGCCCCACCTGTCAGTGTCTGGGGCGCTGTTTATTACCACCTTGCCTTAATCTTTACAGTTACCACGCACCGCTCCACCCCACTCACCGCTGAACTGCTCGTCTCCTCGAGCTCGTCGTTTTCTCGCTCGCCGGCGGAGAAGACCGTCGATTTCGCGTGCCGTCGCCGCTGCTACTGCTCGCATCCGTAGCGGCCCGTCGCCGCCGTCCTTGTGAGGTACGTTTCGTCGACATGCACAGTAGTTGTAGCTCTTCTATCCATCTCTGCGGCGGCGCATATGAGGTTTCCGACACGCGGGCTCGGCGGCCGTCGATTAGGTTTAGGATATCGGCCGTCCAGTAGATCCCTCGCTTCTGTAGCTGTTTTCGACGCTTATTTCTTGTTTGAAGCCATCTTATTCCATCGATTTCTGGTTTCGATTTTGCTAGTCCGCCATGGCGCCAAAGGTTGATCTCATCATTATCGATGGTACCGATTCTGAGAACGATGCGCTGCCAGAGGTTTAGGGGGATGGTGGGGATTCATCCTCGGACGGAAGTGATTCATCCACTGAGGGGATGGTAGGGTTTGACGGGGATTCATCCTCTGACGGAAGTGATTCATCCACTGAGGGGATGGTAGGGTTTTACGGGGATTCATCCTCTGAAGATGAGTCCATGGATTCATCCTCGACTGAAAAGGGTGAATCAATGGAAGAAGATGAATCCTCTGAAGCTGTTGAATCCTCTGAAGATGAGGATGTGTGCATCTGCGAGACTTGCATTTGGGAGCGTCAGCATAACATGATAGTCCGAGGTGTTTTTTCTGTTTTGATTTGTTCTTTTGATGCTTCCTGTTGCTCAACATGATGCTAATCATCTGAAATTGCTTGTTTGCAGGTCCAAACTATCCAGGCAACGACAGCTTCGACCCTCTCTGTGTGTTCCCCACTAGATATATGACCACTTCTTGGAGCCAATGGAAGGTGAAGAGAGCTGGCCAACAGCTGATCAACCAAGACCAAACCCCCCTGGTTTTATTAAACTGCCTGGAAGGCCCAAAACTGAAAGGAGAAGGGCACCAGATGAAGGACCCAAGGGCTCAAAGTTGAGCAGGGTTGGCCAAAAAATAACTTGCGGTAACTGCAAGAGAAAAGGACACAATACGTCCAGCTGCACCAACAATCCTGTTGCCAAGCACCATGGCAATGCACACATAGTCAGAGATAGAAACAAGAAAAGAAAGATACAGCAGCAGCAATTTGAGGTACATACTAGCAAGAGAGCTAAGGTACTGATATCTGTACAACTGCACTGCATTTTGGACTCTTTTTAGCTACCTACTAATTGTGCACTCATCTTATACACTTGTACTTGTCACAGGAAAATGATGATGCTGCAAGAGATAGGAAAGGAAAGCAAGTTCTTGTGCATGAAGAGGCAGTAGCAAAGGCATTAAGAACCAGGCCTACAGGACTGAAGATATCTGGGAGAGACTCCGAACCAACTATCCAACCAAGCACAAAGGCAAGCACACAGCCAAGCACCAATACAACCAGCAAGCCTAGTTCCCAGCCAACAAACAAGCAAAGGTCCCAGCCAAGAAGGAAGATCAGTTCCCAGCCAAGATCACAGTCTAGCTCTCAACCAAGCTCCCAACCAAGCTCCCAGCCCAACCAGCTGGAGAACAGAAAAATTGTGAACCTCTGTCAGCCATTTGTGACACCGAGACCAACTGATACTTCCCATCAGAAGAGCTTCACGAAATACAAGCCTGAAGCTGCTGGTAATGTTTTTGTTCCTCCTAAGCATACCAGTTTCAGTCTTGCTGCATACAGAGCTGCTAAAGATGTGCAAAGGAAGTAGCCATTTGTCTATTGAGGTTGTTTTTTGTTCAGTCTCCATTATGTAATGTGAGAAGCACAAGTATAAGTGCCAGTTCTATCCATGTACAATGACACCTTCAACATTGTGCTTTAACATTGTTCAGAATATGCAATGTTTGATTCTCCATTGTTCAGAATATGCAATGTTCAGGATATGCAATGTTTGATTCTACAATGTGAAAATAAATGAACAATGTATGCTGCATAGTTTTGCACTGAAACACAAACACAAACATAAGCACAATCATAACTGACGGGTTCATTACACAAACAGAAGCATCAGGTACATGCTTCATTACTTCCAGGTTCAGACAAACTACAACTTCCAACATACACTAAGTTGTTTCATGCTACTACATTATTTCTTCAAGCTACTACATTCTACATCTTCCAACTACTACATCATCCAAACATACCACACACTTCATTTGTTCTGGACAAGCAGCAGACAACCTACAACCATAAGAGCAACAACAAGCTTCAGAAGAAGTACTGCTTCTGTCAGTTGCTCGCCCACAGACCCAATGCTCTTCATCATCCTCTCCTCATGCCCTTGGCCCCTCTCTTCAGCTTGCTTCTTCTTCAGCTCTAGGTGTTCCCTCCTTTCCTCTGCCCATCCAAATGTTTCCGCAGCACTGTTACCTGTGAGGTACCCCTTCTCCATCAAATACATCACGTACTGCAGCTCCCAATGCCAGAAATCGCACCCCCTCTGTTAATCAAGAAAGAACATAGCTTCAAAGACTAGAAAATTCCCCCCTTTCGCATAGAAATTACCCGCCCCAACTAAGAAAGAACAGCAATCGATTCAGAAAATACCCTATGCGTCCTGCATTGGTAGTAGATCCAGCCTTCGTGCTCGCTAGTGCCGGAGCGGCGCCGCTGCACCTCGCGGCCGCAGTCGGGGCAGGAGACCAGAGGGACGAACGGGGCCGGGCGGCGGTCGGAGGACTGGATCGAGCTCGACGCGGCCATGGCGATCACCGACGCAAGCTCGACGCAAGCTAGGGTTCGTCGCGGGAGCAGGCGAGAGAGATCGAGGGATGGGGATTCTCCTAGGGTTCGTCGCGAGAGCGAGCGAGAGCGGTGAGGAGAGAGTAGAATGATCCAGAGAACGGTGCGAAACGGCAATTTATTTCTCCAGAGCAATTAATCCAGGGGGATTTTGCAAGAAAACGGTGTCAAAGTCACTGGCAGGTGGGGCCGACGCTCCGACACAATTAATCCAGGGGGATTCTGCAAAAAAACCGCCTCACACCCACTGACATGTGGGCCAACGCTACGGACATAACGGCCGTTATTTCACTTACCTGACGTCGATGCCACGTCAGCGCCACGTCATACCCTGAAAACCGCCCAAACTATTCAAAACCAGCTTAGGGTGTGATTTCTCCGGTCTGTCACATTTCAGGGTTGAAATTATCCAGTTTCAAAGTTCAGGGTGAAAACTATCCAAATCATGACATTTGAGGGTGAATTCTATACTTTTTCCTTTCGGTTGCTATCGTGTTCGGCTGTTTCAGGCTCGAACCGTCACAAAAAAAAGCAACCGGGCTCAGGGTCGGTGTATGGTCCGGGTCGGACGGGTGGGCGGCTTTGCGTTGCTGGTTGGCTTTGCGGCCCATGTGAGCCTCTTGGAGTTGCTCTAATACACAACGACAGGGATGTGTCAATCTTGAATCTTCAGACTCTGAGAAGATCGGCGTGAGTGTGTGTGGGTGTGTGCAGTTATGTGTAATACTTCGCCCATGAATTCATTGAGTAGGCATTGTGACAATGTGCATGTGCATATCTTATTTTGAAATTCTAGCGTTATATTTTGTGCGCGCCTAGAGCTGACTAAGATTTATCGGCTAACGTCACAACACGATTTGTAATACCTTGAAAAAAATTACCTCGTGGCCCATGTGCAAGTCACCCATTGTACGAATCACAACGCGAATCCAATGTCTAAAGAGTCGGCTGAGAATTGCATTCAAAACCCAACGGAGTCATTTTCAGCCTTACAAAATCAAAGATGCCTTAATGTTGGTCTCATAAAAAGGCAAGCTCATAATTATTAAGTTTATTAAGATGGATCGGGTATGTTCTATGGTGGCTAAAAAAAAAAACCTTCGTAAATATTTAGACCTGATAAAAATGGTTTAGATGGTTCTTTGTAGCATGCTAACACATGTTTGCCTACTGTAGTTAATTAACTTTGTTTGCCTCCACTGACCGATGAATCGAAGAAGTGAATATTTGATAAAAAAATAGGGAGTTTAAGCACATATGAATATACTCGGAGATCGTGAAAATTAAGTACGCACAAGCTGCCCAAGTGCACAACGCATAAGTCAAAAGAAAAGGGAAAGGTTTTCTAATTTGAGGCGGAG
Source organism: Poa pratensis (assembly GCA_947311845.1). Lineage (NCBI taxonomy): Eukaryota > Viridiplantae > Streptophyta > Magnoliopsida > Poales > Poaceae > Poa > Poa pratensis. The sequence continues at coordinate 6,233,214 of CAMZMU010000058.1, read as the reverse complement.
CGTTTGCGATACACTGACTCGGAAGTTTCTTGTCTTGGTTATTGTTCTTGTTTCTACACTCTGAGTCAGAAGAAACACGAGACATACAAACGTCATGCCACCAAGCACCAACACCGTAGCGCTACGCTTAAATCACTAATGATTAATGTGAAATGAGAGAGGATGGACAAAGGGTGGAACACAATAGTAGAGATAACAGCGGCCTTTTTTTCACTTCCGTGAGCAATATTTATATACATAAAATTATATGTACATATGTTATTCCGAACAACAAATAAATTATTTCAAGCCTAAATAAAAGATTCAAGACATGAAACTGTAAAATGAACCCGACTACATGGAGTCTGAATGTTTGGAAAAGATAACACCATTTTGAAGTTTCCAAAAAATCTAGTTTTTCATTTAATAGTTATTTGCATGTCTGAGTACACGAAAAAACAAATATGTGGATCTTAAAATAGCAAGTATTAAATGAACTATTTGCTTTTACAAAGCTATAGATTTATATTATTTTTATGTAGCCTATATATTATATTAGTTTAATACAACCATTTTTGAAGTTTCCAAAAAATCAAAAAAATCATCTCATAGTTATTTTTATATGTAAGTACACCAAACACAAATATGTGGATCTTAAAATAGCATGTAGTAGATGAACTATTTTCTTTTACAAAGACATACATTTATATTAATTTTTATATAGCTTGCATGTTATATTATCTTACAGATATGTAGAATAGATCTATATATACATATAGAATTATTTTCAATATTTTAGTTTTTTTAAAATATTATTTGTATTCTTGCAAATTTCCTGGGCTCCATGAAGCGCGAGCTATGAATCACGCCACTCTTTGAAGACATGTATATTTTATTTTCTTTTATTATTTCCAAAGAACTAAGAAATGACTATTTATAAGTCGATGTTAAGAACCTTCTGCCTGAGAATTTTTGCAAATATAAAGGGATAAGAAGATCTTTGTCGAATGGTTACCGAGCAATAAATCGACTAAATAATAGGTATTCCTTTTTTCGGGATTAGACTCTGTTTGAACGAACTTTGATCTTGTTTCTAACTGGATGTAAGTTACTAATTTCACCAACCCGTGTGTTATCAGATTGGAAAATTGCATACAGCACCTGCCGTGTAGTCGTATGTGCCATATAATTATTGGAGAAACCTAATACAACGGTTTGGTGTGATAAAAATTTAGCTGTGTTTCACTTTCTCCACACAAAAATATCTTGTGTCGAGCATCTATAAAGATCAACTGAAAAATTCAAGCCCCCGGAGCCGGAACCTAAGAACCAAATCACAGAAAAAATATACTACTATACGATAAGAATCAAACTAGAAATGTTCCAGTATATCTCTTGTTTCTTTGTTCCGTTCTTCCTGCGTTTTTGTGTATTAATGGTTTCTAAATGGCTCCTAAATATTGTAAGAGTGTCATGTTTTATGGCCGCTACAATACTTTCCACGTCCCAACTACGTTATTTTGAGCATGTATGTCCACACAAACAATCATTCGGAAAAACAATGTCCACACAAACTATGGCAGATGTCTTGCATAACGTAATCATGATTCGCAAATTGGGTCCCCATGGTTGCAGTTGCTGCTGTCATGCACCGCCATGAATATTATTTTTTTGAGCCATAGATGTTCCCTCTGATAAAGCCACTTCATGATTCGGCTACCTAACTTCGTCGTCCATCATTGACAATATCTTCAAAGAACAGATAAGATAAGTACATGCGAAGAAACCTGTTCACTGACCATTGTAAAACACTGCAGCCACCGATTGTTTAGTGTTAAAGAACATGGACAAAGCAACCAGCCACACCCACGTATATGTAATTTATTACGAAGTTAACCTATCAGTTCAACATGTACAAAGACCATCCTGTTTTGAGAGAGAGAGGCAGAGAGAGCAGGGCGACCAGAGGCGATTCCCCTCCTCCCACCGGAGCAGGAGCAGATCCCTGCCTCCTCTCGTCGCTTCGGCAACGGGAGGGGGTGGGGACCTCGTTCCCCGCGTCCTGGCGTGTAGATAGGGTAGTTTTAGGGCTTGTCGGCGTCGATCTAGTGAAGTGGTCGGCGTCGTCTTGCAGAATTAAATCTGTCATCCTTCCTTTCCCTGGCCGGCGACGGCAAGTGGGTGGCGTGCTCGTCCCACTGGCCTTCGGGTCAAGTGGTTTTGGTGCTCCTGGATCTACGGATCTAGAGTTTTAGTACTCCCTGGGTGGCTGGTGGGGCTGCTGTTTCCTCCAACTGCGTCATGGGGTGCGTGTAGGAGATGAGCTACTGGGGGTGGTGTTATGCTGCGGCCGGCGGGTCTAGGATCTTCCTCCCTCTCCGGCTGGTGAAGGAGACTTCATCTGTTGTTCGACGTTCTCTCGATTTGTAGGTCTGCAGGCGTGCTGGCACGCAGAGGCTGAAGATGACGACTTCCCTCCTGCGAAATCATCCGCAGAAAACAAGGTTTCGCCGGACAGGAGGTGGTGCGGCAGCAGCGGCGGTGAGGCGCGTCCTCGTTTCGCGTCTGTCTTCTCTTCTTTTCGAGGTCCCAAGGACCACGTTGTGCTTTCCTTTTCTTGTGGGTGCGTTAATGTCAGATGCTAATAGATCCATGGTTCTTCTAGCAAAAAAACCTATCAGTTCGACATTCTTAACCGTGTTCAATCCGACCAGTAGGAACTTATACTAAAGTTGCCCTCTGTCGTCATGTATGGACGATATTGCTACTCAGGGAGGCAGGGAAGGCGTAAGAATGTACCCTCTAGGGTTCTCCCTCCCGACTTTATATAGTTAGACGGTTAGGGTTTAGAGATCGACTTTGAGTCGGTTTCTAGGCGGTGTCCTACTTGAAGTCAACAACGTCTTGTGCGTTGTCTTCAAAGTAAGTCTATGTTAGCCTTGCAGGCCTTCAAAGTAAGTCTCCATCACTAATTTAATGACACAATTTGAACAGATGCGTTTGTTCAAATATAATATACTTTTAAGAGTATATAGATCTACAAGAAAAAATAGCAAGACACACATACAAGGCGAAACTAGACTTTACATATACTAACATATCTCCCATAACATATGCATGGAATTCAAATGTGATGCCACAACAAATTCTTATTCAAAAACATTGTATTGTAAATCTTCTTACCTTTCATGGTATACATTTATGATATTCTAATGATTTGCATTAATATATTATATTAATGGCTGTCGCACTAGTGACTCATTGAGCTAATGCATATCTTAACGATTATATGTATTTTACACCCTATGAAGGTCATTATTTATGTTTAGGTCATATACGTTGTTGGCGTTGGTTTCTCAAACGTGAAGGTTGTGATTCATCATGATAGTCCAACCAAAGAAAACATTACTGTGGAAGACTTTTAGGGTCCGCGATGCTGGAATGTCTTGGAGTGAGCTACGGATCTTTTGAGTTTTATCATTGCAATCTAGCCACATCGAAAAGACGTTCACCGAAAAATCAATCATTATGTTGACAAAAAAAAGGCAACACATAGGGTCTATTTGGTAGCCCGTATGGGCTTTCTCACCTCATACATGCCCACTCTATCTATGTTGATTTGGTACAGGTGTGTTTTAACTGGTGTGTTTGGTAGCCCGTATGGGGTAAGCTGTGCTGAGTTGAGACACTGTTTGGTGTCCTGTATGAGTTGAGCCAGGCCAGACAGAAACATAAAACGCAATCAGGTCCCTGGACAGAAAAATAAAACGCAATCAGGTCCCTACCGCCATTGCCCACCTCCGTCCCTGCCGGAAGTCGCCGAGCTCGGCGTCGGAGAAGGACCGGCACGCCTCAGCAACGGCGCGCGGCGCGGAGGGGCCCGTCTCCTCCTGCTCCTCAGCCGCCAGCATCGGCGCGCGGCGCGGACGGGCTCGCGCGCGGCGGGGACGCAAGGCGGCGGCGCTGGGCTCCTCCATGAACGCAGACTGGCTTCTCTGGAGCTGGGATCCTCCGTTGATGGCAGGCGGCGGCGCTGGGCTCAGGGGCGGCGCTGGGTTGGGCGACCGGAGGGAGCCAAAGGGAGAGAGAGGGACGCGGGGGGAAACGGTTGGGGTTTTCGGCCGGGGGTGGGCGGGCACTGCTCGGGTGGGCCCAGGCGTGGGATTTTCCGTATGAGGTCGACCCGGCTGAGTTGAGAAGCTCGATCTGAGCTTCTCTCCTGGGCATGGCTGAGAGGCATTTCGGGGCGAGGTGGGCAGGGGCGCAGAGGCCCGACCCGGGCTACCAAACAGAAAAAAACGGGGTGGGTGGAGATTATTTGAGGGCAGCCGGGCTACCAAACATGCCCATAGTGAAGATACAGAAATGAATACGTATACATCAGAGGGGCATTCTGCTAAACTCCATCTCAGAAAGACAGAAACGGGCGCTCCCGGTGAGAACGGCGGCCATAAAGTTCCGGCCGCAGCACGCTTGACTGAGCCTCCTCACCCTCTCCCCGTCACTGTTTCAGAGAGGAGAAAAGCAGGCGATTTTTGGACGCCGCCGCCGACCCACCGCGTGCTCGCCGCCGCGCCGTGGGATTCCCCTCCTCCGCCGGCCGCTTCGGCGGCGGGAGGGTGGGGATCCCCGGTGCCGGCTTGTACAAATGGTAGGGTAGGGCGGTGTGCTTGCCGGCGGCGCCCAGGAGGAGGTGGTGCTGGTGGTGGGCTTTTTGGTGCTGGCGGGTTCTTCTCCGGCGACGGCGCTCCGTGGGGCACGGCGTCGACCCGCGCGGCTGGCTGGAGCTCGAGGCCCGGCGCGGTGCTCGAGATCCATCGTTTCCCGCCAGATCTGCAGTGGCGGCGGATCGGGCGGCTGGATCCCGGAGGTGCTCGAGTTCTTCAGCCTCTTCTGCGACGGATCCGAAGGCGGCTAGGGTTTGGCGGTGCTGTGGAGCCAGGGGGGCGTCCGCCACGGCCGTTCATCGACAAGAGCCCCGCCGCGGAGCGGCGGGCAGTCCAGGCGACGTCTTTCAAGGGACAAAAGTTTCCCAGGCAGTGGAAGATCGGCGGATGCTGCTCTTCGTCTCCGTCGCCGGTGAAGCTGGTGATCCTCGAGCTTGTTCCGGCTCCTCTCCCTCGTGTTTGCTCTTTCTTTGCTTGTTTCTATGTACTTTGTATGTGGAATCCTGGTGAATATACGTGGTGATGTTGGAGGTGTTCAAAAAAAAAGTTCCGGCCGCAGCCTCCTCCTTCCTGGTCGCCCTCGGTCTTTGCCAAATTCCCACTACCCTGCCCGCACTGCCCGAATCCTTCCCCGCAGCCTACCCTTTCCTCTGCCCGCCCTGCCCCTCTTCACACTCTTCCTAGTTCCTTCCCTGCTCCCCATGCTCGCCTCCGCGCTCGCCGGAGGCCGCGCGCGGCGGCTTCCATTCCCGCGCTGAGGAGCAATGGGGGCACGCTGCTGCTGAAGGTGTTTTCCCTCGGTCGGTGCGCGGGGTGGTGGTGGCGGGTCGGTCGGATAGGAGATGGGGAAGCGGGGGAAGCAGCTCGGGAAGGATGTGAGGCGGCGGAGGGGGAAGGAGGCGGCAATGGAGGAGGAGGAGGACGACGCGGCTCCGCCGACGGGGTGCTGGATCCGCCTGCCGCGACTGGGCGGCGGATGCATGTCCTCGGGCTCCAAGGTCGATTCTTCCACCAGCAGCGCCTGCGGCGGTAAAATGCTCTCCTAAACATCGCGTTTACTTCACTGTCTGCTTCCTTGCACTCCAGCGGCAGCCTACGCCCTCGCGTGTGCGTGCTTGATGCTTGTCTGTACCTTCGATTGGTTGCTTGTGTGCTCTGCGTCTGCACACACCTGGGTGCACGGGCGTGTTAGAATCGTGTTTGAGCGCTCGAGATGGCAGATGCTTGGACTTTTTTTTATTCTACAGCTTTGTAAGTTAGGTTGATGGCGACTGGAGCATTGCATGATGAAGTTGGGTGTGTGTTGGTGTGCTCTGAGGTCTCTGGTGGGTGGTAGGATTTAAGAGTGGTTGGTATGGTGTGGGCTGCCATGTGATGAGATGTTTCTGTTTTATTTACGTGCGGTGGTAGATGAGTTGATGTGAGCTGCTCAATGCTGTGCTGTGTTGGAGTGCTTCCATTGGTGTACAAGGGCTTCTGCTCGCACTAGGGGGGTAATTTTTGCGGGTTGCTGGTTGATACGGGATCCTGTTGTTGTTGAAGCAAGCAGGAGCACGTCAGGTTAAATGTAAGGTGGTGTTTTAGTTGCTGCAGGACGAATGTCGATTACTTATTAGCACGAGCAGGTGCGATGCCCGAATGTTGATAATTCAATACATATCTGTTTTTGTCCATATTATTTTAGATGCATACAATCCAATTAATTGCCGTGTGTCCATGGGATGTTATGCATATTTGGTATTTGTCTGTAATTAAGTAGAGAATGCATATTTTGTAGAAGGATTAACGCCTTAACGGTTAGCGTTGCAGTTGTGCAATGCTAGGAATATGACCAAAGGAATACGTCCAAAGGGTCAAGTGACATGCTCAAGCAGGAAACACTAGTTATACTTATGGTTTATGGTCATAATCTAAAATATAAAGAGTGCTTGGATTGGATGGTTATGCCATATTCTTAGTACCAAGTCACTTCAATTTTTTTGTGTGATACTTGTTCAAATTTTCAAGCAGCCTATTTGATTCAGTTGAACTGCACCCAACACGTTACATTATTCTGAAATATATCATTTATGACCTCTCAAAGTCATAAATTGTATAAACTCTGGACATATCGCTATTTTTGGTGCACAATTGGAATCTAATTCCATAAGACTTGCACATGGGATGAACTCCTACCAGATTCAGTCGTTTGGTTAAATAAGTAGAATAGATAAGCAATGTTGACCATCTTACAGCTAGTGTTACTATTTAATTTCATATGACAGTAGTCTTGTTGTTTAGTGTCATACAAGTTTGTGCTATCACATTAGTATCGGTTCCCAGCTTGTGCACTTATTTCTGTGAAGCTACTTCTATCAAATTTGAATTATGTCAGATATTGACCCCCTAATGGATAATGTCTACTGTGCAGAGGGCAAAAAAGTAAATCATAGTTGTCGGGGTCATTCAGCTCCACCAGCCGCATCTGGTTCCACAACATCCAGTAACACTGGAAGTATTTCGCCTTCTTCAATAGTTGGAGAAGAACTTAAACTAGCCGCCCAACTGCGTAGATTTACTTTCAATGAACTTAAGTGTGCTACCAGGAACTTTCGACCCGAGAGTCTTCTTGGCGAGGGAGGTTTTGGTTGTGTCTTTAAAGGTTGGATTGAAGAGAACGGAACTGCTCCGATGAAACCTGGCACAGGATTAACTGTTGCTGTAAAGACACTCAACCATGATGGGCTTCAGGGGCATAAAGAGTGGGTGGTATGTTTTTACTTTCTTCGTATGCAGCACATAAACAGACCAATGGACAAGAACAGACCAAACGGGGAGCACAATCTGGTTGAATGGGCACGTCCATATCTTGGAGAAAGGCGACGATTCTATAGGCTTGTAGATCCTCGTCTAGAAGGGAACTTCTCCATAAAGGGCGCTCAGAAAACAGCTCAGCTGGCCCATGCTTGCCTGAGCCGGGATCCCAAGGCCAGGCCTCTCATGAGCCAGGTGGTGGAAGTCCTCAAGCCTCTTCCAAACCTGAAAGACATGGCGAGCTCCTCCTACTTCTTCCAGTCCATGCGCCAAGAGCGCGCCGCAAGCCTTGGCAACTCAAACGGTAGCCAGAGCATGAAGGCGCAGAGCACCTTTGCGCGGAATGGGGTGCAGCCAATGAGGAGCCTCTCCTATGGTCCGCATGCTTCCCCGTATCGCCAGTCTCCAAGGCCCAACGGAAAACAGCCGTGAGACTCAAGAAGGATGATTAGAATTCCGCAGATCCTCTGCGATGTGAAGATTTCTTCTTGTCGCGTAGTTTTAGCTACTTCTGTATCTACTACTCTGGCAACCTTGACTTGGGTGGGAGGGGGGATTGAGACAAGGTTTTTGCTTGTGATTTTGAACATTCAGATAGATGCTTAGAATTTTGCCCTCCTTGCTGGAGAATCGACCATCGGCACGGAGAAGAGAGCCTGGTGCATGTATGGCTCTCTCGTTTCCTCTGCAGTCTGCACAACAGATATTTTCTCAGTAGAAGATTACCGCCGTCGTCTCCATCATCATTCTTCCATGATGAACGATAGCAGCGGCCTAGGTGACGATAGCAGCGGCCTAGGTAGGTAAGGGCATCTCCAGTCGTTCGGCCCCCCAAGCCGAAAAACGGCGCTATTTTGGCCCGCCGGGGGGGCAACGGCGCTATTTCAGGCGCTGGGGGCGCCGATTCCCAGTCGCCGAACCCAGGCCGCCCCCCAGCTGGCGAGTTTGGGCCATATTTCACGCATACAAAAAGGCCAACAAAATTAAAATAGTTCGACATACAAATTCACACATAAGAATAGTTCAACATACAAATCCACACACAAATAGTTCAACAAAGCAAGCAAATAGAACAAATCAAACTAGGCATTGGCATTGTCGGCATTGTCATTGCCTTTGCGCTCCCACAAGTGCTGCACAAGATCATCCTGCAGTTGTGTATGTGCTGCAGGGTCTCGAATCTCCTGACGCATAGCGAGGAAGGTTGCCCATGTTGCCGGAACCTGGTGATCTACATCTGCAAGAGGACCCTGTCGGTAGTATGGCTCAGTAGTCTCAGGCACCGGATGATCCCGCTCACTCTCAATGATCATGTTGTGCAAGATCACACAACAGTTCATCACCTCCCACATGTTGGCCTTCGACCAAGTCATGGCTGGGTACCGAACAACAGCGAATCGAGACTGCAGCGCACCAAATGCCCGCTCAACATCCTTCCTGCAAGCCTCCTGGCACTTGGAAAACCAAGCTTTCGCGCTTCCTGGCACAGGGTTGGAGATGCTCTTCACAAATGTTGACCACTTCGGGTAGATGCCATCTGCAAGATAGTAGCCCTTTGTGTACTGGTGCCCATTGATCTCGTAGTTCACTGGAGGGGCATGACCTTCAACAAGCTTGGCGAAGACATTCGAGCACTGCAACACATTGATGTCGTTGTGAGTTCCTGTCATACCAAAGAAGGAATGCCAAATCCATAGATCATGTGTAGCCACGGCCTCAAGAATCACACTGCACTCTCCTTTGTGGCCTTTGTACATTCCCTGCCATTCAAATGGACAGTTCTTCCATGCCCAATGCATACAGTCGATGCTTCCAAGCATCCCAGGAAAGCCTCTTGCTTCGTTGCAAGCTAGGATCCGAGCAATGTCTTCCGCATTGGGTGATCGCAAGTATTTTGGCCCAAACACTGCCACCACTGCCCGGCAGAACCTGTTCAAGCAATCAATGGCAGTGGACTCGGACATGCGCAAATAATCATCCTGCGAATCAGCGGGAGCACCATATGCAAGCAACCTCATGGCCATCGTGCACTTCTGAATTGAGGTAAAGCCAACCGTACCGGTGCAATCCTTTTTCAATTTGAAGTAGGTGTCGAACTCCCGGATGGTATGCATGATGTCGAGGAAGAGCTTGCGGTTCATCCGGAAGCGACGCCGAAACACGGCCCCGTCCTGCATGGGATGATCGGCGAAGTAGTCGGAGTAGAGGATGCAGTACCCTTCGAAGCGCTGCCTCGTCTTGCTCTTGCGGCGGCCGGGCGCCGAGCCACCACGCCGCGAGCAGGCCGGCGAGGCAGGCCAGGATGAGCAAGTGCTCTTCGTCGTCGATGTCGGCCTGGGCTTCCTCGTCGAGCAGTTCGGCGAGCAGCTCGTCGTCGTCGGAGTCCATGGCTGGGCGGGCAAACCGCCGAACACCTAGCAGGCGAGGTGGGCGCGAGTCTTCCCGAGAGCCTTCCTCCCGGCCAGATCACGGCGGAGGGGAGGGGCGGCGCCGGTGCCGTGGTTTGGGGCGAGATGGTGGGATTCCTAGCTGCTTGCGTCCGGCGGAGGGGTGGAGGGGTGGTGCCGGCGGCGAGATGGCGGCGACGGGGCGGGATAGAGGAAAGGGCGAGGCAGGGGGTGGGAAATGCGCTGTCTTCCCGACAGTGCTGGCCCACGCGTGTTTTCCCTTCCGCCGACCCCCCCCCCCCCAGGCGCAACCCGGCGCGTTGGGTTTGGGCTGGGTGCGCCGGCGCCAAAACGGCGCTAAACGGCGCTATTTGGGCTCCTGGGGGGGGGGGGGGGGGGGGGGGGGGGGCGACTGGTAGAAAACGGCGCTATTTGGCCAAAAACGGCGCTTTTTTGGACCCTGGGGGGGGGGGGCGCTGGGGGGCACGGCTGGAGATGCCCTAAGGTGCATGTGCTATTGATGGGGTGACAGACAGAGCTCGCTTTCAGGTAGGGGTACATCTGCCAGATCAAATCCTTAATCATGCATGGTTATTGCTCCCACTTCCATTACTGTTGATGCTTCTGATGCTTCCACTGCCTCGTTTTCATTTTGGGTGGGTCACCTTCGTCCGGCAGCAGCAGCAGGGGCTGGCGATGGCAGTAAACTGGTAGGTAACGGACTGATGTGGCAAATACTACTTGTTGGTGCGGTGCGCCCGCTGTCTAGTAGACTGGCACTGGCACTGACACTGTGGTACTCCCTTCGTTCCAAATTAGCTGAATTAGATTTGTCTAAACATGGATGTATGTATAGTTGTTTAGTGTTTAGATACGTCCCGTGTTTAGATAAATGTGTGAAGTAATTTGGAATGGAGATAGTAGGTTGCTAGCTCGTCTGGGATCTGTCGTCTGTCTACTTGGTCTCCTCCGCTGCGAGCCTGCGACCCTAAATCAAGGGACGGTGTGTTCATCATTGTACGCCCTGTACCGCGCCCTGGAGGAGAGATAAACTCGACGATCCTTTCTTCTACACGATCAGCGACGCCGGGAGCAGGGGCATCCTACAATTTTTTTTGAAAGCTCACATCCTACACCTTGGACGGCACCACGTTTCAGTGATCAGAGTTTCAGAGCTGGCGTCCGGAACATGAACCTCCCACTACCGAGCAGGAGATCGCCAAAGCTATGGAGGAGGTGAGGTCAGGAGGAGCTGGGCTGGGCTAAGCCACAACCACTAAGGCCACATAATGCTAGGATTGAATGAGTATTTGAAGCTAAAGGCCCAAATAGGCCCATGGTCTTATCACTGCAGCTGGTTAGGACATTCTAGTGTGGAAGCTAGGCAATTTTCTCCCAAAAAATACATACAAACACTACTTCAATAAGCTCCAGCTTCCTCCGAGGCAGAGACCCAAGATTGTTCCTCCACACATTATAACTTTACTCAACGAAATGTGGAAGGTGAAACGGATTGCGTCACAGGTCCAAACTTTTTCTTGGAGACTTCTCAGGAATGCACTAGCTACAGGTAATTAAAAGGGAGACACGTACTCTTAAACACATTAGTGAATATTGCCCTACTTATGGAAATCTTGAGGATGAAACGCACCTGTTTTTTCAAGCTGGTTTAACAGAAGGGAAATCTTGAGTATGTATCTCGGCCATGTCCCCACCAACAACATCCTCCATTCAGGCCGAGGCATTCAGCTTGATGTTAGCGTCCTAGATTGCATGAATATTATTGACCACGACAACATCGCAAAACATGATGCTTGCTCCTGGACATTGATCCATCAGACCACAACTCGCTCAAATAGCAGCCTCTATAGGCTTTGATACTTCCAGGATATGTCATATCAGTAGAGATTATAATGTCAGAGCTCATCATCAAGCCAAGCTAACGACGAAGATGGTCCGCAAAAAAAGAAAAAGTTAATACTAAAGATTCATAATGCATGTTTTAGCTATAGGCGTTTTGATTCAGGCGCAAATACATGCCGCAATGCAGATATAGATGCAGTTTTATGCATCGGCGAGGGCCTCTTTGATTAGTAGGATCGACAAAAACATGGGAATAAAATAACATATGATGGCAATGTCATACCCATGTTAATCCTACATGATTTTGTATACAATAAAGTTTGTTTAATTCCATCAAACAAATTGTAAAAAGAGGCTGAAGTATATACTAGATTTCCTATGCGAAATAATATAAATGATTTCTCAGGAGAATTTCCAATCCTACAAATTAAACGATAATGTTAGGAAAGTTTTCTTATAGGATCATATCCTCCAAAAATGATATGCAATTCTTTTGAACCATAGGAGACCCAAGATTTACATGTATGTTGTTGTTAAATCAATGAAAACTTCTGTGTTAAAAAGAAAAGAAGAGAAGAAGAAGCCCATGTCCACGTGCGGCGTGAGGAGGGAAACGAGGTGCGTCCCTCCACGTCGAGGACGCGGCCTTCGTCCACTGCGACGCGAATGCACGACGCGACACGAAGGAATAATCCAGATCAGAGGAATATAACAAAACTTTTCAAAAAACGAAAAAGAGATAGTGACAGATCTGCCACGACTCCATTTTAACTGGTCGCCGCGGCCTCCGCCATCCGACGCTGCCGCTGCCGCTGCCGTTGCGATCTCCCCTCCCGCAGTCCCGCGCTCGCTTCCCCCACCACCGAGTCGGCCCCTCTCGTCTTCGCCGCCGGCCGCCATGGCTCCCGGACTCTACACCGACATCGGCAAGAAGGCCAGAGGTACTGTATAGCGAATCTCTCCCTCGTCCTTCTCTCCCTGACTGTTGCTTCGACGCCGAGAACCGGCCGATCCTGATGATCCCGTGATTGTCTCGCGCAGATCTGCTGTACAGGGACTACTGCACGCACCAGAAATTCACCCTCACCACATGCACCCCGGAGGGCGTCGTGAGTATCCTCTACCTCGCTGACTCGCACATTTTCATTGCAATTTCACCATTTTGTGCCGCATAGGACCATGGCAGTAGTATCTCAGTTACGGTCTGCGTTGTATTTCTCCACATTAATCGACAAACAATTGGATGTCAGCATCGTGCCGATCGATCTCTCTTTTATGCTTGTTTCTGTATCGCACCGCTGTTGCCGTCACAGATCGCCATCTTGTGCCGCTGTCCAGACCTATGCCGTGTCATGCATAGACTTTTCAGTTTTGGTCTTGGAGGAAAACTATGGACCCTCTTGTCATCTTGTGTTACTAGGATATTGCAGTTTACATCTTTGTATAGGGAGCTCTTTTTACTGTCCCGATGAGCTATCAAAGCGTTCCTTTCGCTATGACTGAATTGCGCGTCTTTTGGTTAACCACAACTACGTGCTGATTAGTTGCTCACTGTGTATGAAGTAGATGGACAGATGATCGGTACACAGTTTTGGTAATCGTAACAGTGTGCAGCATTTGTGCTCTCCATATTGATGATTTTGGTCTACCTACAGGCGATCACAGCTGCAGGAACAAGGAAAAGCGAGTCCATCTTTAGCGAGCTTCAAACCCAGATTAAGAACAAGAACTTGACAGTAGATCTCAAAGCAAACTCAGATTCAGATGTAAGGCCCCTGTGCTACACTATTCATTTCTCTCTCTCTCTCTCTCTGATGTGAACATGTATGGGAATTTCCAGCTGTCTTTGCTTAACATTATGTATATTTCACATCTTCCAGCTTCTGACAACAGTCACAGTTGATGGGTTCGGAACTCCGGGGCTCAAATCAATTCTTAGCTTGGTTGTTCCAGACCAGAGGTCAGGGAAGGTATTTTTTTTTAACCCCTCCATCTTCTTAGTCTTTTTAATACCCAACATGCTGGTCGCTGCGGTAAAACACTTAATGTGTCGTATCCTGCCTTAACAGCTTGAACTCCAGTACCTACACGAATTCGCTGGTGTCAATGCAATTGTTGGGCTGAATCCCAACCCAATGGTTAACCTTTCTGGTGTCTTTGGAAGCAAAGAACTGTCTGTTGGTGTTGATGTTTCATTTGACACGGCAACTAGCAATTTCAACAAGTACAATGCTGCATTAAGCCTCACATATCCAGATCTTATTGCTTCCCTTCATCTGTAAGTATCTGTTCTATAATCAGCTACCATGTATTAAATAATTCTATAATTATGGATAGGTAATGTCAGTCAACAGGCTATTTTCATAGTAAGGCACCTAGTGCACGAATAGTCGCGTTGGCTCCCGGGCGATAGGGAGCCCATTTTTGAACTTTTTAAAAACGTTCCAAAAAAATCAAAAACAAATACCTGGATGTAGCCAACCACATGCACTACGATTCTGGAAAATTTCATCCTCAAATACATTGTATTTTTGGCTCAGCAAAAAAGACAAATCGAACAAATTTTAGATAAAAAAAAAGTTGATCTGATCATGCCCTAGATATGTATTTTTGTCTTTTTACTGAGGCTAGAATACATTGTATTTTACAGAAATACTTTTTCACAGTCGTAGTGCATTGTTTTGTCTTCATCGTGGTATTTTTGTTTGAATTTTTCCGAAACGTTAATTTTTTTTTTTTTAATTCAAAAATCGGGCTACCTGGCGCCCGGGCGCCATATCGCCGCACCCACCTAGTGCACTGCTTGATTGCTCTTAGATATCTAGCATTTGCTCTTGTAATGACCTTTCAAATCTTCCGTAGGAACAACCAGGGTGACACCTTGACTGCATCTTACTTCCACTTGGTAAAGCCACATTCGGCCACCGCTGTTGGAGCTGAGCTGTCCCACAGCCTCTCAAGGAACGAGAGCACTCTGATCATTGGATCACAACATTCGTTGGATCCCCACACCACTGTGAAGGCACGCTTCAACAACTATGGCATGGCCAGTGCCCTTGTCCAGCATGAATGGCGCCCCAAGTCACTCATCACCATCTCTGGTGAGGTTGACACCAAGGCAATTGAGAAGAGCACGAAAGTTGGTTTGTCATTGGTGCTCAAGCCTTGAGATACATATTTTTGGATCGTGAAGATCTTTTAAAATCAGTTCGGGTGGATCGGAATAACATGGGGGGAGTACATGGCCCCAGGTCATCTTTGTGACATCATTTTGATCTCGAATTCTTCTTTTGTCCACATAATCTGGTTTCTATGCAAATGGTAACATTGACCTTATTATTTGATCATCAGCTCCTGTTAATAATTTCTGGTGATTAAGACCTATTGTGAATCTTGTCGAATGTGATAGATTGGTGGTTATAATTGTGTTAACCTTGCTGTCGATTCCTTGATGTCCTTGTTTCCATCCATGCGCCTGTATGTCTCATAGTCTCAGGATAAGCAATATGCTTCTGATTGAGAAAGCAAAAGTAAAACCTGGAACAATAGTTTGCAAAATTTGAATAAATTTATTATCTGAAGTATGAGAACCTTTCTGTCTTCCGGGCAATTTTAAAATTGTTTATAGCTCTTGTCTTAAGCTGCTTTGCAGTCAACTCGGGACAAAATTGTTCAACTCGGGACTGATACGTGGCCACAGAGTTGAATGAAAGTTGTGGATTTCAGACAACTGTGCAAGAGCAAAACCTTGCAAATAAACAATGCCGAGTATTATTACCTGGTGGAAGCTAGTTTGCTTTGGTTGAAACGGGGACGAAGACATGGGTGGTAGGTAACTCGATACCGTGGCGCATGCCGAAAGTTAACTGAATCGCAGACACGTTACTCATACATGAGGAGATCCCTAGCCTTTACCCAGACCTCCACGATAAAAATTTCTTTGTGCCTCTCAAGAAAAGTTTCGAATAGTTTAGCCCTTACCACGCCTACATAACTAGGTGGCACCCTCACCCTGATTGATCAGTACCACCGCCGGATAGCTAAGAAACCACACGCACGAACGTGAAGCTAGGCACCGTTTGA
Source organism: Poa pratensis (assembly GCA_947311845.1). NCBI lineage: Eukaryota > Viridiplantae > Streptophyta > Magnoliopsida > Poales > Poaceae > Poa > Poa pratensis. The sequence goes on along the minus strand of CAMZMU010000058.1, from coordinate 6,217,442 downwards.
TTCTGGCGGGAAGCAAAGTACATAGTACGCAACACATGGCGAGCAAGCAAGGATCGTCGGCGGCCAAAGCCGTGGCGGCAGACAGCGGCCATCCCGTGTACGAGTGGGTTGACGGCGACGATGGCAGCTATCTGCTCCGCCTCACCCTCCCAGGTATGTAGGCGTTCGTGTAATTGATGGTGGACTTGGTGAGATCGATGAAATGGGGGATAATTAAACCTGTTTCTTGGCGGAAATTGTGTTGCAGGGTTCAAGAAGGAGGATTTCCGAGTGCACGTCGACCCCGCCGGCCGTCTAACCATCATCGGCCACCGCCCCGCTGATGGCGGAGCCGGGAGCGTGCGTCTGCACAAGGTGTTTCAGCTGCCGTCCACGTCCGACCTCGACGGGATCACCGGCCGGTACGACGGCACCGTTCTCACGCTCACCGTGCCCAAGCTGCCATCCGGCGCGGTACCACCGCCGCAGACGCCCAAGGAGCAGGACAAGGAGGCCGCGGCCGAGGTCGCCGATAAGCCAAACGATAAATCCAGGGTTGGGCGGGAGGCGGCGTGGCTGATCGAGGCGGCGAGATCGAGGTTGCAGGGGAGGCCGAAAGAGGATGCGGCGAAGGAACAAAGTGCAGGGAGTAGCAAGAAGTCTCCTGCCATGAAAGTAGACGGAAGGAAAGAGGAGCCCAAACCGGAGGCGATAGCGACGCCGGCCGAGAAGGTGGGGAAGCGAGAAGATGATCACGACGAGAAGGCCAAGGCTGCTGCACACAAGGAGAAGCTCGAGCGTGAGGCGGGGCGGAGAATCGAGACGGCCAGGGTGAGGCTGCATGCGGCGGAGAGAGAGGCAGAGAGGGAGAGGGAGAAGAAGGGCTGCTGGAAGGAGCGGGCGACGGCTGAGGGCTTCCAGTGGGCGGAGGCCATCGGCAATAACAAGGAGGTGATCGCCACCGCCGTGGCGGCCTTCACGTTGGGCGTCTTCGTCTCCCACAGGCTCTTCTCCAGGAGCTAATTGAAGAACCATCTCACATGAATAATGTGAACTAAATACACGGATGCATGGACGTACGTAGATGGAAGGATACATACTTGACGCTTCAATTGTGTATTCCTGTACTGTACATACATACGATGTGTGGTAGTTACTACCTGCAGCCGGAAGCTCTGAAGGTGAAGGAGGATATTGATGAACGCCAACGATCTCGGCGTGTGGGATTGTAATGGAAGGGATCGTGTGGGATTGTAATCTAAACCCTGTGGGGCTAATTATCCTCTTCGTCTTGCCTGGAACCCAGCGTCCATCGGATTCCATTGATCTAGGCGTGACACTGCGAAAACTGTACAAAATATATCAATCAGGTAAAGTTGGGCCCTGTTTGTTTCTAGGGTTTTTGTGGGGGATTGGTGGGGATTATTCTGGTCAAACCCCAAATCCTCATATATTACAAAAATGCCGTTTGTTTCTAGTGTATTTGATCGGTTTTATCCCCACTTTCTCCCAATTCTCCACACTCTAGTGTATTTTCTACAATATCCAAAACATTACCCCTCCCTAATGGATGGGGATTAATGGGATTTGATGGGATTGAGTGAAATTTAGGTTTCACCCAATCCCTGAGGAGATTATCCCCACTAATGACCACAAAAACCCTAGAAACAAACAGAGCCCAAAGGATTTTTTTTTCCTTTGAGTCATGGGTTGGTTGTTTTCGGCGAGTGATCGAGTTGATGATCTGTACAAATACATTGCCCAGCCCAAAACGATGCATAAGTACAAATAAAGAAGCCATATGCATCGTTTTGATGCAGAGACTGAGGCAAACCCTATTTCGAAAATAAAACGATAGATAAGTTGGAGGCGTAGATGACACAGTAGGTATAGATGGTGCAAATGTTGGGAACATAGATGCCAACTGACCGAGTGTGGATTTGTCCATGGAGACGTTGCGGCGAGCAATGGTCAGGAGTCGTGTTACTATGGTGGAAATAACACCGAGCCCACAATAAACCAGCCACATAGGCCAAACTTACTAGAGCCAGTGAAAAAGCGGAAAACCGGGGCGACACCTGGTGCAATTCATGTTTAGGGGTAAGCAAAACTTTTCTAACACTCACGCACTACATTTTAAAATTCAAGAACAATCTCAAGGATTTGAGAATAGTGAGGGTTATGGATCTCCTTCTCTCCAAAATTCCTCGCGCTGATGAACTTTTCTTGATTGGATGTAGATAATCCAAAGTGGTAGAAGGTGTGTGATAAATACTTTTCCATGTATTATTTCTCTCGTGATAATTGAGTTAGTTTCACTACTATGCATTTCATGAGAAAAATCTGGTAGCAGACTTGCGAGGATGAAATGATGTTGTGAGTTGGGAAGAGTTACCTGTAGCAGTTTATTTTGACTTTGGTAAAGATAAACAACTTACATTTTTTTGCATTTTCCAAATCGTCCAAATAATCGCTGCTGCACCAACAAAAACTAGATATATATCTTTTTAGCAAACCTTTAAGCCAACTTCCAAGCATGCATGTGTTTCATCGACAAAGGTGTATGTCTAAATCCAGATGTACAACACACCACATTCCACACATTGCGAGCAAGTGACAAGCAAAGAAAAGGTGTGTAATCGTTTCATTAGCATCACAAAACTAACACATCCACTGCCCCTCCACCCTTGTCGGTGAAGAACATATTTAGTGAGAATGCTATCACTCAAGGAAATGCCATCACATTCGTTCTTAAGATCTTCCCACATCTGTAGCACTTCACCTTTCAGAGCGCAAGGCAAACTCAAGATCCGCCACCTCGAAGCAAACACTTGATGTAATGTAATTTCAACTATCACAAATGTCATACAAATTTCTAAATTTTATAGCAACAGGGGTATTCCCTACCCAAGCATCCTCCGAAGCGTGTTTTTTCCCATTACATTTATGGAAGTGCAAAAGGAATAGAACAAATCGTGGAATTTCAGTCAAATTTTCCAAAACCAAGAGTCACCATTGCAAACATTCACCCCACTAAGAGTTTGATCCCGAATATATTTGTTATAAAGCATGCTCTGCCACAATATATCTGAAGTTTTGAGCCTCCAAAGCCATTTACACAGTAAGGTTATAAACATACAACTTAAATCATCATTATTTAGGTGTGCACACCACATCCCAACTCACCAAATGATAATTCCTAGTTCCCAAATCATCTCCCCAAAGGAAACGATATCCAACAAAAATCCATATTTTTTTAAACTCTTTTTGGAAGTGAATAGAAAGACATCATGTATAGGGGGGTGTTGCTAAGGCTAGATTGAACTAAAACCAGCCTACCCCCTATAGGTGTGCGACAACTGAGTTCGTCAATCTACGGTGAATACGGTGAATTTTGAAAAGTTTTGCTGAATCTAAGTCAAGACTAGGAATTAAATAAATCTCAATCACCTTCTTATCCGTTGGATATTTCACCGTGATTCGTGCTGATATGGGAGTTGCACATGGTTTGCAACTATGTGCAACTGATGACTCCTTGGCCGTCACATTTGCATCGTGATTCGTGCTAAACTCAGAGTTGCACATGAGATCAATTGTGTGCAACTCACTGAGATTTAGTTAAATCTAAGTCGCCTCCTTGTACATTAGATTTACGTCGTGATTCGTGTTAAACTCAGAGTCGCACACGAGATAAAGAGAATCCCTAAAACGAGGAACCATTTGTGGGGTTCATCAGTACAACATTGGATTATTTCCGCAGATAAATTCCTGAAATGAGAAGACTTGCACGCATGCGGAAAGGTACCAGCTGAAGAAACGAGAGATGCTACTTTCCAGAGAAGAGATCCCTAACCTTGACCCCAGCTAAAGTTGTGCAGCCCCACACACGACAAGGTTGGAATAACCAGGGAAGCACAACACGTGAAGCACCGTTTTGTTGTGTAATACTCCGTATTTAAGCTACGCATTCAGGCAGCAAGCAAGGAAACCGCTGCGCGCGTAGTATCACGCGAACGCCGGCTTCAGCAACTCCATCGTAGATCTCGGTCGGTCGATCAGCTGAGCAGACCATGGCGAGCTTGCCGCAGTTATCGGCGAAAGCCGCGGCGGACGGGCACCGATGCGACGTCGACTTTGTAAGAAATTAGGGTTAGGAGCTAATTCGGCCTACCCTCTATTCCTCTGCCTTATCGGTGGTACCGCTCACAATGCATATTGAGGCTAGAGGGTGGGACCTTTATATAGACTCCAATTCCAGATAACTCAATCTGTTTCCAGATAGGACTCGTGACTTGTTAAACCAACCACTATCATTAACAGCCATTAACCGAGCCTATTACTGTTAAACAATTAGGTCCCAACACGCATGTGTGAGTCATGCGCCGAGTTCGAATACAAAATCAAACTCGCAGGCTTTAACAATCCATAGAGCCAATCCTATGGACAACCTGGTATTCCGCTCTATACTGTTCCCGGGTATTATTCCAGCGTATTAATATACACTGTGTTCCAGTATAGCCGTACCGGCTTCCTTAAGTATATTTCCTTAAGTACAATTCCACATCATTAATTCCCTATTATTTCCGTGATGCTTCCACACTGAAGTTTAATTCCGGACAATGTAGTAAATATATAAAATGTTGCAAGACACAATTTCCTACATCTCCCACTTGACTGAAAACATTTTATTTAAGCTCAGTGAATTCCCATGCTATTACATGGTTAGGTGTTAATTCCTTCCTTCAGTGCACTCACGTTGTATATAAACCTTTGTGACTTTTGGAGTCAAATTATCACAAAGTAACAGGTTATGATGCACATTTCCACGACCTTAAGTTCACAAAGAAAATTCCTTAGCCATAGACCTTCCTTCAATGCTTGATGCATCAAAGTATTCATATTTCATAAAATAACGAGTACTAAATCATATTTCCTTTGCACACCATAAAGACCTACAAAAGTAAATATTAACACATAAAATAAAATATATTACCTTTCACCAAGATCACAAATAGCGTCAATATATCCATGTAGTGAAGGTTGAGATCATCAATGAATAATGAGTAATCCATATTTCCTTGACATTGCGCGACAAGTCCATTAAGTGATTCCAAAAATTTCAATAAGATTCATATTCCGTTTGCTAATAATTCCAGCAAATCGTTTCCGTGCTAATCAAAATAGCAACAATTACAACGGCATGGCAAAGTTCAGGTCGCACGAATAATGTCCCACAATAACTGAGGATGACAATTATTCTTCCTTTTTCCTCACGAGTTTAAATATAATTCCTCGCAGAGTATCATTCCCTTAATCAAAAGGTACATGACAAGTTTGCACTTTTCCATAGAAAAAAGTATCAAAACATTCTCTATGTAATTCCACTCCCAAAAGATTGGAAGCTTCAACATACCTTTCATATGAAAGTTAGAACCGAACCAAGCTTCACTTCCATCAATGTGATATTTCAAAAACAATAAGAACATAGTTAGCACATGTAGCAATAACACAAAACAATTAACACTAACCTTTATATATGATTGTCTTCCATCATAAATAAAACCATTATCTTCCATCATAAATAAATCTATATGACCTGACATACCATTGATGTGAAGCTTGTTCCAAAAAACATGAATTGGTCAATTCAATTAGCAAACATTGTCATTGTTCCCACCTCCTCTAAATTCCAGAGTTTACACAAAGTATAACACTTCCTTTGGGTAAATAGTTAAACAATAACAACTACTCTAAATTCCAGAGTTTCCACAAAGTATAACATTTCCTTTGTGCAAATAATTAAACAACAACACCTCCTCTAAATTCCAGAGTTTCCACAAAGTATAATATTTCCTTTGTGTAAAGAATTAAACAACAAACTTAGAATTGTAACTTCCACTAAGAATGTTGCATTAAACTTCCTTGTAAATAAATCCAATAACATCCTATAGGCATGCGGTTGTTTGGTAAAATAACAAGTTCCCAGACTTTTATTATTCATCATTGAGTTTGTTCCTTCCCGCAATGTTTCCACCCATAGTTAACATTAGCAACAAGTTTAGTATTTTTCTTTCCTCTAAAATATAGAGTAACTTCCTCAAATAACACACAATAGTAGCCAAGATATGATGGCCCAATTTAATTCCTCCCACTTTTCCTAAGCATGTTAGTGTTGGGAGTGTAACTTGGTGTTTTCCTTTGAGTTTAACACATATATTTCAGTGTGACTATTAATAAACACACCCTTCATGAGAAAATATCATATTCCTACTTTCCACCAATTTTCACTTTTCCAGATCAAAAACGAAATACCATTTGATCCACTAGAAATATAAACATTAAAATAAATCTTGGTGTGCTTTGTAGTAAACAATGATTCCAATTCCATACTACCAAAATATAAATAGAATACCTCTTTCCAGTTCACAAAATATAAATAGTGACTGTGATAAATAATGACTTACTCAACAAATAGTAGTATGTAATGCTTTCATAATCCAGTGAATAACCAAGAGTTGTATTCCTCCATTCAACCATGGAGTATATAACATAAGACAACGGTGAATAATTCCATGCTCATCACATTAGTTTGAATTAATATTCCTGAAGTGTACTTCCCCCACCAATCAGTTTCAAACCTTGTAATCCTTTGATGAACTGATTTTCCACTTCAGTATGAGATGTTAATATAACAAAAACCTTCCGACTTGTATTGTTAAAGATATTAATAACCATATCAAGTGAATCATGAAATAAACAAATATATCCACCTCAAGTAGGAGTGTCCAAAAATACCGTAAATATGTGTTGATAAAGTATCATAATCCTCCCACTAAAGCTTAGAATTCCAGAATTAATAATCCACTAATTTTGTTCCTTGATATGTGACCAAGTTGTAAATGAGATAAAATAATTGTACCTCTAATGGGAGTGTAAAACCAAAAATCCATAACTGTAGTCCTCCCACTTAAAGTTTATAATTCCAGAATTAACAATCGTAATTCTGTTTGTAGAGTATGACCAAGTCGTAAATAACGTCAATAATAAAATTCCGAGCATGTGTTCCTTTTACAAGTGTTCCTCCATACGGAGTTATCTTCACAACCAAATAAACGATTTGGTAACCAACTTCCAATGGATTATCAAGATAAACGACACCATTGTGTTAAATTCGATAATAATGCACTAATTTCCATTGAGCAATAATTCCACTCTTCCTTTTCCAAATAGCATACATAACCAACAAATTCCGATAGAGAAGTGTAAATTAAAATTCCTTCTCATCGTAAGTGACAAAATGATAATTCCTCCATAAACAGAGTTCGATTACATAATTTCCAATTCCAAAGTATATACAATTTATCATTAGTGACTAATTAATACACTTATTATTCCTTTGAAATTGTTCACATGTCAGTAAATTTGCTATTGTATTCCATCAAATTATGATGTAGAGGCAAAGTAAAAAATCCAACTATATGGAAAAGTAGTGACAAATAAATATTTAGTGCAAGAAATAACATTGGACATACCGTTGAGTAAATATCGATTTACTCTTCCATTGGAGTATTTCCCATATTCCTCCAAAATAATAAGTAATACCACTTTCATTATAAACATGCTTCATGCATGTCGCCTCATCATCGTTGCGCCAGAGAATTCCGATGAATTATTAAAATACTCCGATAGATTCCGGAGTAATCCAATGAGTCCAATATATTCCGGCGATAATGTAAATCCCGTAGCAATTAAAAACATAGTAGCAAAAAAAAAAAAAAAATCCGTCTGACAATGAGTTTAATAATTTCCTCAGAGTGAATTCCAACTTCCTCTAAAAGCGAGTGGTGTCCGATAAAAGAAGTCTGTTTATCCATTCAACCATAAATAAAATTCTTTTTTCCAGGTTACGTAAATATTTCACGTAATCTGTTCACTCATATATATAGCAGCTAAATAATCAAACAATGATTTCAACATATATATTGAACTAGTTTATTTTCCTTAGTCCAAATTCCATGGTTTTCTTTTTCCTCTGGCTTTTCCGGTTAGATATATCAGCAACATAATCAATGCTCTCAACTGAAATAAATACGAGATTTTCCTCTTTAAACCGTGTAATTAGAACCATCTAAAGTGCAGATTGTAAATAACTCAAAGAAAAATAACGTCCAGTGTCATAGGGAAGTGTTACTTATCTCTAACTGAGAAACCGCAACACGGAGAGTTATTGTACTGACGAGCAGACTTCAAGTTTGTAGTTTCCTGCTGCTTTCCGCGCTCGCGACGCGCAATTTATGAAGCCTTGACGTGAATTGCTGCTAGTAGTACCTACTAGATAACTTGCATCTTGTTTCATCGTTCCACATAAAAAAAAAACCCACTTCCGGGCAGCATTATCAACCGAGCAGTAAATACAATATTTTCATCGATCCGTCTACAGCAACAACAGGCTCCTTCGTTTTCCAGATCGATAAGTCACTTGTGCATGCCCGTGCCGCAGAGCGGTAAAATCGAGCGTGCCTCGCTCAATCTCCGTGCTAGAGAATCTCCTTCCTCGATTGAATCGAGTTGATCACTCCTAATAATTAATGTGATTCCTCGCCGGTGAGTCTCGGCGACTTTTGCAATTGGTGAATTCCGAGTTTGTAGCTGAAGACGACAAGCGCGACGGTGACAACCTCGATTGCAGAGCTCGGATCTGTGTCGGATCAGCGGCGACGTTGAATCTTTGCAGCGGATTAATTTTCGCGTGCCTTCCTCCACGATCTGCTCGCTCCATCGCTGTGCTGGCGGCTTGCATAACTTCCTCGATTCCAGCGAGTCATACAAAATCTTTCTCGGCGAGAATAGTGCAGCTAGCGGGCAAATCAAGACATCCGACGAGTGGAGGCTTGGTGCGGCACAACGAGCCGATCGATGGGATCGGTAGTTTGCAGCGGATGATCGCGGCGTGCGCCACCGGCCGGCAGAGTTCACGGCGATGAACCTTCGGCTCTGATACCAATGTAAGAAATTAGGGTTAGGAGCTAATTCGGCCTACCCTCTATTCCTCTGCCTTATCGGTGGTACCGCTCACAATGCATATTGAGGCTAGAGGGTGGGACCTTTATATAGACTCCAATTCCAGATAACTCAATCTGTTTCCAGATAGGACTCGTGACTTGTTAAACCAACCACTATCATTAACAGCCATTAACCGAGCCTATTACTGTTAAACAATTAGGTCCCAACACGCATGTGTGAGTCATGCGCCGAGTTCGAATACAAAATCAAACTCGCAGGCTTTAACAATCCATAGAGCCAATCCTATGGACAACCTGGTATTCCACTCTATACTGTTCCCGGGTATTATTCCAGCGTATTAATATACACTGTGTTCCAGTATAGCCGTACCGGCTTCCTTAAGTATATTTCCTTAAGTACAATTCCACATCATTAATTCCCTATTATTTCCGTGATGCTTCCACACTGAAGTTTAATTCCGGACAATGTAGTAAATATATAAAATGTTGCAAGACACAATTTCCTACAGACTTGGACCTCATACCCCATTGGGACGACGGGGCCACGACCTATCTCATTCGCTTCGACCTCCCAGGTAATCTATTTGTCTACTAAACCCGGCGTGATTGAACTGTTAATTAACTATTACGTACACGCCTCAACCTGGATAAATTTTGTTGTGCTGAAGGGTTCAAGAAGGACGAGTTCAAGGTGCTCGTGGACGCCGGTGGCCGGCTGACTCTCAGCGGTCAGCGCCCCTCCGGACATGTGCGGGTCCACAAGGAGCTCCAGCTGCCTCCCACGGCCGACGCCGACAGAATCGCCGCCCGGTTCGACGGCCGCGTGCTCTGCCTCGCCGTGCCCAAGATGCCGGTCGGCGCAGCCGACATGGCGCTGGCGAGGATGGATGAAGCGAAAGAGGTTTCCGCGTGGGAGACGGGGGCAAAGAAAAAACGAGCCGCATGGGGCCGGGGACAGGTGATCGCGGCTGCCGTCGCCGCCTTCGCGATCGGCGTCGTCGTCACTCACACGTTCATGTCGGCAAAGTATCTCTAATCACATCGATCAGATCATGGAACAGTTACCATGCAAAAAAATAAAAATAAATCGTGGAACAGTTGAGGCCTAGCCTGGTGCCATCGTGCATGCGTTCATGTGTAAGTGTAACGGAAGCTGGCTAGTGTATCGACGGCGCATGTAAAATGGTAAAAGAAGGCTGGTCTTCTCTTACACCCTTCAAATTATTTAGAGAAGTTAATGAATACCAATGGAACAATGTGTTATGTCTTATTGTCATCTTTAGCAATTAATGAGAATTAATTAAATTTTGGTATGAAATTATGTTAATAAGGAAGAGCATACGATACAATGGATAAAATAACCTTCTTTTACTTTTTAAGAAATTATTTCTTAGCTAAGGGAAGACAACCCTCTCTCTTCGTTCTCTCTCATCTAACTAAGCAAAAATCTATCGTGTCATCCCTAAGGAATGGCTGATGTGACATGCTCTTATGGACGGCCAGATGATATTTGCAGCTGAGGTGGCATGTATATGCTCCTTGTAACATACTGGCATGGACCTCTCTCGGGCTTCCACGACGATCACAATTTTTTTTTTCTTTTCGAACCATGCATGCAGGAGCACTGCATGTGTTAATATACTCCCTCTGATCCTAAATATAACATGTTTTAGCAATTGTCTACATTCATATATATGTAGATGTATGTAGAGACATATTTTAGTGTGTATGTACACTCATTTTAGTATGCGCCTAGACAACATGTTGAAGAGCTAAAACGTCTTATATATTGGAACAGAGGGAGTAGATAGATATAAAAAAAGCCAAGCCATTTTTTTGAAACAATGGCAAAGGATTTACCATTTTCGATTAAATAAGAAGGAGAGGTTCACAAATTAAATTACAAAGCTCGGACTAAAACCAGGGCGACACAACGGATTACTTGCGAGGGATTACCAACTCCAAGGAGGGATGCACCTGCCTTTAACCATAAAGCCGCCTTCACTTTTAATTCCGGCGAAAATGAGTGTACGGAGAGAAGAAACATTGCGAAGCACCTGGGCATTACACTCGTTCCCAATAAGTGAAGTATTTTGTTTTGGCGATGCCCAAGACGAGGCTGCCCAATACGCTGAGTTATTTGGCTGCAGGCTTGGCCAGTTTCCAATAAGTTACCTTGGCATCCCAAATCACTTTAGGAGGCTAACGTTAGCTCAATGGAAGCATGTTGAGGAAAGAATACAAAAAAGGTTAAGTAGCTGGAAAGAAAAATTACTATCCCTTGGTGGTCGATTGGTTCTCATAAATTTAGTACTAACTAATATGGTACTGTATATGATTTCCTTCTTCCAATTTCCAAAAGGAGTCTTGCATCGATTGGATTACTTTCGGTCTAGATTCTTTTGGCAAGGGGATAATGAAAAAAAGAAGTATCGACTGGCTAGATGGGAGGTAGTGTGCCGCCCTAAGGACCATGGCGGTCTTGGGATTCATGACCTACAGGTCAAGAATAGAGCACTCCTCGGTAAGTGGCTGTTTAAGCTACTGACTGAAGATGGAGTGTGGCAAACTCTTCTTCGGAGGAAGTACTTAGGATCAAGAGCATTATCACAGGTGTCTTCGAAACCAGGTGATTCCCACTTTTGGTCTGGCCTAATGGCGACGAAGAAATTCTTCTTCCTATATGGTTCTTTCTCCATCAAGGATGGATCAGAGATAAGGTTCTGGGAGGATAGGTGGCTAGGAGCGACCTCACTCCGTGAACAATATCCAGCGTTGTATAATATAGTCCTTGGACGTCATAAGAGTGATTCGCTCGCTCAAGTTTTGGTGGATAATAATCCACATGTGACGTTCAGAAGAGATCTTGGTGGCCCCAGACTGGTAGCTTGGCACGAGTTGCTACAATGACTAGCGAATGTCAATTTGACACAGGGGACCGACGAGTTTCGGTGGAATTTACACAGTAGTGGAAAATTCTCTGTGGACTCTATGTATACATACAGCACTTATTCAGCCAGATGTGCCGGTAGATAATAATAAGAAAATCTGGAAGATGAAGATCCCACTAAAAAACAAGGTTTTTGCGTGGTATCTACGTCGAGGAGTTATTCTTACTAAGGACAACCTTGCAAAACGCAATTGGCATGGGAGTAAACAGTGTGTCTTCTGTCACAAAGACGAGACAATCAAACACTTATTCTTTGAGTGTCATTTCGCTAGTTCTATATGGTCCATCATCCAAATAGGTTCTACTATATACCCCCCCAAAAGCGTTGCCAATATTTTTGGCAACTGGCTAAATGGGGTGGATAATAGATTTAAACAACTTATTAGGGTGGCAGCGCTTGCCGTAATATGGTCGCTATGGCTATGTAGAAATGACAAGGTGTTTAACGATAAAAATTGTTCTTTTATGCAGGTTATCTACAGGACTACTGCTACTCTCCGTTCGTGGTCTCAGTTGCAACGTGTGGGGCATCGAGACCTGTTTATGGAGGTCTGTACCCGACTGGAGGATACGGCGAGAGATTTTTTATTCCGAGATGGATGGCAGCATAATTTGCGCATTGGCCCTCCACCACCATAGGCGTTCTTACAATTTCTCATTCTGATATGTAATTCGCCTTTTTTATGTTTTGAACTTCAGACTCGTTTCGGCTGTGTGCATCTTGGTTATGCAGAGGCTGGGTGTAATACTTAAACTTTTTAAGTAATAAAGCTCCCTTTATCTAAAAAAACATGAAAATAAATGAAAAGAAAACACAAAAAACAAAAACCTTTAGTCCCGGTTAGTGTTACCAACCGGGACTAAAGGTCGTCCACCCCCCGCTCACGGCCGTGGCCACGTGGGAGGGCCTTTACTCCCGGTTCATGGCCAACTGGGACTAGGGGGATGCGGGTAGGTCCCGATCTTCACGGATTTGGGCGGAGAGAATGATGAACACGAAGAACACGATGATGAACACGAAGAACACAAAGGGGGAAAAGTGACGAATTGGGTAAATAGCAAAGCAACACGGAAGCAATCAACCGGTAACAAGCCCCATGGGTAGCCCCTGATCCTCAATTATCCAAGCAACCATACTCTTACGATTGTTCCTCTCACCGGTCAATCCAACCGGTTTGATCAAGTCACTCAAAGAGAAATGGTCAACGATGTAATCGCAACTATAAGGACAAGGGGGTCTTGATCATCTCCATAAGGGGAGGCCTTGGTTCATCTCCACAAGGGGAGGCCTTGATTCATCTCACTAGGAGGCAACTCCAACAAGGGGTGAAAAAGGAACAAAGCTCAACTCAAGTCTAATCTTAGTCTAACCCTAGATCTGGTCTATGAAGGGGTATTTATAGTCTAGGCCACGAAATGGGGAAAGGTGGGGGATACAAGGCTCATGGTTTATAGTCTAGTCTAGGCCACGACTTTTTTGGTTAGGGTTAAGCAAAAAAATTCTAACACTCATGCACATTTTAAAATTCGAGAACAATCTCAAGAATTTGAAAATAGTGAGGGTTTTGGATCTCCTTCTCGCCAAAATTCCTCGCGCTGATGAACTTTTCTCATTGCGAGCAAGTGGACAAGCAAAGAAAAGGTGTGTAATCGTTTTGTTGCCACCCCAAAACTAACACATCCACTGCCCCCTCCACCCCTATCGGTGAGGAACATCTTTAGTGAGAATCATATTGCGAATCGCCAGCCAAAGGAAAACCTTCACTTTGGCTGGGATTTTAAATTTCCATAAAGATTTGGAAGGAAAACCCAAAGTACCTATCTTCGAAGCCCTATATAATGATCTAACAAAAAAACCTTGTGCTTCTTAATTGTATGTCACATTGTCAACACACTCTCTCAATGAAATGCCAACACATTCATTCTTAATTAAGATCTTCCCACATATGTAACACTTCACCTTTCAGAGCGCAAGGAATACTCAAGACCCGCCACCTAGAAACAAACACTTGATGTAATGTAATTTCAATTGTCTCAAAAATGGCATATAGATTCCTAAGTTTTATAGCAAAATGGGTATTCCCTACCCTGGCTTCCTCTGAAGCGTGTTCTTTTCCCATTCCATTTTGGAAAGTGCAGAAGGAATAGAACAAATCATGGACTTTCAGTAAACTTTTCCAAAACCAAGAGTCACTATTGCAAACATTCACCCCACGCAGAATTGTATCCCGAATATATTTATTATAAAGCATGCTCTGCCACGATATATCTGAAGTTTCGAGCCTCCAAAGGCATTTACACAGTAAGGCAATATTCATATATACAACTTAAATCCTTGACACCAAAACCCCCTACATTATTTAGGTGTGCACACCACATCCCAACTCATCAAATGATAATTCCTAGTTCCCAAATCCTCTCCCCAAAGGAAACAATATCCAACAAAAATCCATATTTTTTAACTCCTTCTGGAAGAGAATTGAAAGACATCGTGTATAGGGGTGTTGCTAAGGCTAGATTTAACGAAAACCAGCCTACCCCTATAGGCGTGCGACTACTGAGTTCGTCAATCTACGGTGAATAGGATAAATTTAAAAAGTTTTGCTAAATCTAAGACAAGACTAGAAATTAAATAAATCTCAATGGCCTTCGTATCCGTTGGATTTTTTACCGTGATTCGTGCTGATATGGGAGTTGCACATGGTTTGCAAGTTGCAACTATGTGCAACTGACGACTCCTTGGTAGTCACATTTGCATCGTAATTCGTGCTAAACTCAGAGTTGTGCATGAGATTAATTGTGTGCAACTCACTGAGATTTAGTTAAATCTAAGTCGACTCCTTGTACATTAAATTTACGTCGTGATTCGTGTTAAACTCAGAGTCGCGCACGTGATACAAGAGAATCCCTAAAACGAGGAACCAATTTTGGGTTCATCAGTACAACATTGGATTATTCCCGCGGATAAATTCCTGAAACGAGAAGACTTGCACGCATGCGGAAAGGTACCGGCTGAAGAGACGAGAGATGCTACTTTCAACAGAAGAGATCCCTATCTTTGACCCCCAGATAAAGTTTTGCAGCCCCACACACGACAAGGTTGGAATAACCAGGGAAGCACAACACCTGAAGCACCATTGCTGTGTAATCCGTATTTAAGCTACGCATTCAGGCAGCAAGCAAGGAAACCGCTGCGCGCGTAGTATCACGCGAACGCCAGCTTCAGAAACTCCATCGTCGATCTCGGTCGGTCGATCAGCTGAGCAGACCATGGCGAGCTTGCCGCAGTTATCGGCGAAAGCCGCGGCGGACGGGCACCGATGCGATGTGGACTTGGACCTCAAACCCCGTTGGGACGACGGGGCCACGACCTATCTCATTCGCTTCGACCTCCCAGGTAATCTATTTGTCTACTAAACCCGGCGTGATTGAACTGTTAATTAACTATTACGTACACGCCTCAACCTGGATAACTTTTGTTGTGCTGAAGGGTTCAAGAAGGACGAGTTCAAGGTGCTCGTGGACGCCGGTGGCCGGCTGACTCTCAGCGGTCAGCGCCCCTCCGGACATGTGCGGGTCCACAAGGAGCTCCAGCTGCCTCCCACGGCCGACGCCGACAGAATCGCCGCCCGGTTCGACGGCCGCGTGCTCTGCCTCGCCGTGCCCAAGATGCCGGTCGGCGCAGCCGACATGGCGCTGGCGAGGATGGATGAAGCGAAAGAGGTTTCCGCGTGGGAGACGGGGGCAAAGAAAAAACGAGCCGCATGGGGCCGGGGACAGGTGATCGCGGCTGCCGTCGCCGCCTTCGCGATCGGCGTCGTCGTCACTCACACGTTCATGTCGGCAAAGTATCTCTAATCACATCGATCAGATCATGGAACAGTTACCATGCAAAAAAATAAAAATAAATCGTGGAACAGTTGAGGCCTAGCCTGGTGCCATCGTGCATGCGTTCATGTGTAAGTGTAACGGAAGCTGGCTAGTGTATCGACGGCGCATGTAAAATGGTAAAAGAAGGCTGGTCTTCTCTTACACCCTTCAAATTATTTAGAGAAGTTAATGAATACCAATGGAACAATGTGTTATGTCTTATTGTCATCTTTAGCAATTAATGAGAATTAATTAAATTTTGGTATGAAATTATGTTAATAAGGAAGAGCATACGATACAATGGATAAAATAACCTTCTTTTACTTTTTAAGAAATTATTTCTTAGCTAAGGGAAGACAACCCTCTCTCTTCGTTCTCTCTCATCTAACTAAGCAAAAATCTATCGTGTCATCCCTAAGGAATGGCTGATGTGACATGCTCTTATGGACGGCCAGATGATATTTGCAGCTGAGGTGGCATGTATATGCTCCTTGTAACATACTGGCATGGACCTCTCTCGGGCTTCCACGACGATCACAATTTTTTTTTCTTTTCGAACCATGCATGCAGGAGCACTGCATGTGTTAATATACTCCCTCTGTTCATAAATATAACATGTTTTAGCAATTGTCTACATTCATATATATGTAGATGTATGTAGAGACATATTTTAGTGTGTATGTACACTCATTTTAGTATGCACCTAGACAACATGTTGAAGAGCTAAAACGTCTTATATATTGGAACGGAGGGAGTAGATAGATATAAAAAAAGCCAAGCCATTTTTTTGAAACAATGGCAAAGGATTTACCATTTTCGATTAAATAAGAAGGAGAGGTTCACAAATTAAATTACAAAGCTCGGACTAAAACCAGGGCGACACAACGGATTACTTGCGAGGGATTACCAACTCCAAGGAGGGATGCACCTGCCTTTAACCATAAAGCCGCCTTCACTCTTAATTCCGGCGAAAATGAGTGTACGGAGAGAAGAAACATTGCGAAGCACCTGGGCATTACACTCGTTCCAGCCATGCCACTCTTTTTTGATTTATGACCCAAGCGAAGATGTTGCACTTCGGAGGGCCCCAAGGCTTACAAATATATTCCTTGAACATCGTAATCGTCAGCCCAAGAAATTGAAGGTTTTAAGCTGAAGCGGAAGAGTAACAAGCATCCGTCGTGAGGCGCCAAAAGAGATCATGTCATCCACCCCATCACTCAACTCCAGTTGAGTAATACACGACCAAAGGATGAAGAATTCATTGATATGGTTTGTCGTGAGGCCCTCAGTCGGTTCAACTTGGTCCACCCAAGAGCTGTGTAACAATGCATCTTCTATGTTTTGTTTCTTTTTATTTGACAAGGCGTATATGAGAGGAGCAATCTGTTTTGGCTTTCGTCCATCAAGCCAAGAAGAATCCCAATAGTTAGCCTTTTGCTCATTTCCAACAAGCACCCTTGGCCGCATGAAAGAGCACCATGTCCTCTTTGTTGCAAGGGGTGCCGAGGTCCACCCATGTTTTCTTTGGCGCCGTCTACTCCTCACGTGAGAATCAGCTGGAGGCCGGCGCATTGCGCGGAACTCCTCACACGGTCGCATGTGTGTTTGACCGATAAAGGATGGCAATGGGACGAGATTGGACGCATATACCAGTTCCAAATCCATTAGCCTCACTATGGCCTGCCCACAAGACTTTCCATGGCCATGGATGTCGCCTAGGGCTGGAATCGAGTCGAGCCGAGCCGGCTCAAGCTCGGCTAGGCCAGGCTCGGGAAAAGTCAAGCCGAGCCTGGCTCGGCGTGCCTCTAAAACTTTTCTAAATTTTGGTCTCTAAAACTTCTCTAAATATTGTCGCCCCGAATCCAATCCCGTCGGCTACCCGGGTATCCATGGATATCCATGAGTGTATGACACTTTGTATATCAACATAACAATATATACAAAACGGTTTTTTACAAGGGCATATGGTGCCAGGGGCAAATCTGGACCGTCCGTCCTAAGGACCAGATTTGCCGTGGACCGGTCCGTTTTCGTCCGTCTGTCAACGAGTAATCTGGTCCGTCGGATGGACGAAACGGACGGCCTAGATTTACCCTTGGAACCATATGCCCTCGTAAATCTCTTTTCGCAGTATAAGCGCATTTTAGCACTCCAGTGTCGTTTTTGCGGAAGAAGAAGGGGTGGCCAGGTATGTGGGACGGCTGTGAGGCATCTTCCAGGTTCCAGCCAAGGTGCACCAAAGGAGGAGGCGTTGGTCTGGATCACTAGCTTGGAGAGGAGTCGAGGCGGCTGAGCACTCAACGCTCGGTGTAGCTGGGTGGAGGCGTGTGTGGCTAAGGCCGCTTCTGCTTGTGCTTTTGGTCTCCAAAAGCAGAAGACCAAACAAACAACAGGAAATTGAAATTCGGCGTTGGCATAATGCATTAGAAGAGCGAAGAAGCGCGAAAGCAGGCCAGGAGCAGCTTCCCGCAGCTTTCTACCTAAGTTCTGAATCGTTTTTCTGTATTACCCACGGCGTTGCCCGAAATTACGATCGCGCTGCCACCGCGAGCCTGAACTGCAACATTCGTTCGCTTGGCACGCGTGTACGACCTTGCTTTCTTTTTCATGTTCTTGTACCGTACTTGCATGGAGTAACCATACTCCATCTCACATAAATATATTCTGATTCGGAATTATTTGTATATGAAATATGTGCGTTTTTATGAATACGTTCCATTCTAGTGATCGCTTTTGAGTTTCGTGGACTGCAGGTTCTTAATTTTGGACCAAAATTAACAACATGTTTAAACTAATTTTAATAATTTCGTCACACTCGGTTGTCCGTTTAAAATTTCCTTTCAAAGATAGATTGATCTCTCCATTTTTCATAACTTTTGTGTTATAACTTTTTTTGTTTCCATGAACATAATTAGGAATGACATGATTTAGCTCCCTAAACATCATAATTAGGAATGAAATAGGTAAAACACAACGATTTCGTTTCAAATCAGCACTTGTATAACATCTTCAGCACTCAGGGGCATTCCAGACATTTCAACCAGAAAATCAACAACAATAGCTGCGAGCAACACTTTTACCAAACATCAAATCTCTGCTTCGCACAGCTGCTTCTCACAGTTGCTTTCTCACAGCTGCAGCCCAAACAAACATACCCTAAGTCCTTCAGGAGTAGTAATCAGGTGGGCCTTTGGGTAAGTTGGGCCTTGGTTGAGTCCCGCCTCAGGGATAGGGAGAGCTGGGACTAGGAAAATTCCCTTGTCTTGCTCACATCTGGGTCCCACATGTTAGCCGGGTATCATTGGATATCCACGGGGTGAAACCTTTGCTTGTGCCCACCACATGAGCTAGTGGATTCCGCCCCATGAAATTTGTGGGCTTAACTGGTCCTCCATACTTGCCCACCGGCCAGATATCCATGAATACCATGATATCAGTGGATAAAATAGCCATCCTTATTGACCAACTTTGTTGCGTATGTCTACCTGTCTGTATGTTTTTTCTTACGTTTGCTCCTAACATGGAGTACCTCGTTGCATACGACACGACAATTGAAAAAAACACTCCAAGGACACTTCACTACCTCGAAGTGAAATACCAACTTACCGAAGTACAAAATCTTAGAAGGATAAAGTTATTGAAAGTACAAACCCGTAACTACGAGAATGCTGAAACCGAAAGTACAAAAACAAAATTCCCACACGGAGTACAAAGTAAACTGAAACCCGGACTACAAGTTAACTCAAAACCAAAGTACGAAGTACACGTACACTAAAACTTAAAGTACAAAAAGTACACTAACAACAAAAAATCACTAGTAGAAAATGGGCCTATGGTCCCGGTTCGGTTGGGCCTTCAGTCCCGGTTGCCCAACCGGGACTGGCCAATCGGGACCAATGCTGGTCCCGGTTGGGCCACGAACCGGGACCAATGGTTGTCCACGTGGCCTGGTCTGGCTGCTCGTGGGGGGAGACTCATTGGTCCCGGTTCTTAATACGAACCGGGACCAATGAGTGCTTTTTTTTTTTGGTATTTAGGGTTTAGGATTCGATCTCGCCGGTGCCCCCTCTCCCTCTCGCCGGTGCCCCCTATCGCCGGTGCCCCCTCTCCCTCTCGCCGGTGCCCCCTCTCGCCGGTGCCCCCTCTCCTTCTCGCCGGTGCCCCCTCTCGCTATCGCCGGTGCCCCCTCTCCCTCTCGCCGGTGCCTCCGTCGTCTCCCCCTTCTTCGCATCGCCGACGAGCTCTCCATCGTTTCCGTACGCATATTATACGCTCTACTATATACACAGTACACGTTGATGCATATATAATTAATATTCGATCTCTTGCGAGAATACAACTATTTAATTACATGGAGATAGATCAAGCCATCAAGGCATATTAGTTCATCGTCCGAAGCATAATGTTCTCCCTTTCATCGATGACCTCCCTAAGCAGAAATCCCGCCAATTCCTCTTGAATTGCTCCTACGCGCAGTTTTGGGTCGAGCGTCTCCCGCAGGTCGCTGAAAGAGTTGTTCTCCGCTCAGTGGTCAACTCGCGAATGAACTCGCAAACGTAGAATCCACATAAATTACTCCCCGGTGGCTGCTGCGGACTTCACCGATTTATAAGTTAGCTCATCTTTGAATGGACCTTCTACCTTCTGTTTGAAATTGTCCAACACCTGCTTTGGCAAAGAAAATGAACAAAGGAGTTATTAATTACTTGACATCAGGGAACGAACGAAAGAGGGCGATATAATGCGATAATGATTGAAATTACTTGTTGAGCATTTCTTTCATGTCGGACCACATGCTTGGTCCCAACTTAATGAGTCGTGGACTTCAACTGTGGACTTGTCAGGTTGAATGCTTAGCAGAATCCAGTGGAACCTGCGGACGTTTACATAAAGCAGACATGCATAGCTCATTAATTACACTTAACATCGAGAAAGCCAAATAAAAATATGTACAAGACAAAAACACTCACTGAAGTTGTAAGGAAATAGTATTTCCGTACAGAAATGTTGCATGGTTAAAAAGGTGGTCAGGTCATGCTCCACGTCTTTGGGGTGATTGACTAACGTATATGAATTCACGATATATGGGTCAACGAACCCAACCTCAAAAACTTTAGATCTTTTGCATTCCATCATCTTCATTCTGCATAATAGCGTACAAAAGGATATATATATAGTCAGGATAATATAATACAGGCAATGAACGAGCTGAGCTAGAGACTTAATTACGAAAATAAATCACTTACAGACAATAGCAAGAGAGGATAGATTTGTCGAGGGCGCGCTTTTGGAATAACTGGAACAGTTCAGTCAGTTGAACCTGTATAACGTAACGTTTGAAGAAATGCTCCACTCTAACGTCCACGGAAACCATCTTTCGCGTCCTTCTTTGATGTGTGCACCAGGTACCAGTATGCAAATTTCGCATATGTGTTGATAGACCGCAGCTCCTCATTACTGACCATAGGCTCCCCTTGGACATATTTCCGTGCCATCTCTAACATTGGCGCAGATTCATAGCCTAAAAGTTGACCAAGGCTCATACCCAAGGCGGTAGCCTGTTCCTTGGCCTGCGATACAGTGACACCAAGTTCTTTAGCAGCAGCTATGGCTCTGGGGTCCAATAATTCCAGGTCCTTATCCATAGCGACTCTGAAGTCCTTGTCGACATCGGAACACACTATGAGCGGGGGGACCGATTGATTTTTCTGCTGTCCGAGCTGGGCAATTTGTTTCCCGCTTTTTGCACTTCTTCCCTTGTTCTGCTCAGACTGGGCACGTGCTAGCTTAGTAAGTTCACGACCATAGTCAGATGGCAGATTCATCGATATCTGGGATGGCTGCTCAAGGAAGGACTTTCTCCACTTTTTGGTTTTTCATCATATACCGGCTTCTGCTCGGGCTTTTTTGGTGCAAAAAAAGCCTTATTGTAGGCAGCCACCTCCGCGGCGTTTTCCGCTACAGTCCTGTCATAAGGTCTAATGGGAAGATTCTTATGAGGTACTGTTGGGAGGGGCGACCTTTTACGTTTCGGTGATCGCTTACCCCTCATAGTACGAGCGGTGGGCGGAAACGGCTGACGCGGCGGCGGAGACGGCTGACGCGGCGGCGGAGACGGCTGCGCTGGAGACTGGTGAGGCGGTGAAGAGGACTGTTGCGCTGGAGAATGGTGAGGCGGTGAAGAGGACTGTTGCGCTGGAGACTGGTGAGGAGTCGATGGCCTTGGCTGCCAGTTCGGAAGCACGATGAATTCCTTTGGCCATAGAATGGTCGCTTTCTTGGCTTCTCCAAGTTCAAGCACCTCCCCATCTTCACCTGCAGGGTGTTGCAGCTTCAGCTCCTCATAATCTTTCATCACTTCATCCACCGCGACAACAGCGTAGCCATTTGGAACCGGAGAGAAATGGTAAGTTGGATTAGGTCCAATTGGTACGACATAGCCGACCGCCACCTTCAAGGTTAAGTTAAAAACTTTCACATGCATCTCACAAGGTGTGCTCTCCATGATATCATCCACTGGGTAGCGACGAAGTGGAGCCACTGCATCATCATTACCATCCTGGAGCTCCGTGGAAGCCACGCTGCTTTTCCGATTCGATGGGCACCGGTACCATCGCATGCAGCTTCTACCATGTGCCGTTGAGATTGGCCGCTAGTACCTTGCTGGCTAAGCACGGCAATTTGTTCCTTCTGCAGCTTTAATTCTTCTTCTATATTACGCAGCCGGTCTGCAGCAGCGCGTGCTTCCATTGCCTCCTTTCCTTTCTCCTCTGATGGCTTCTATCAGGAAATTTCTTCCTGTGCTCGGGAATCGCAATTGTCTTGGGCTTGGAGCCAGGTACGCCTCGTAACCGTCCGTCGTGTTCCTTATTCCCAAGGGCGCGTGTGAGCTCGTCATCCTCTCTATCGGGAATGAACCGTCCCTCTTCAACATCCTTTACTGCATTTCTAATTTCTTGGATGGGTAGTAGGGGATTATCTTTGTGTCTTCTGTTATATATGCACTTCCCTTCTGCGTCCAACGTGCCCCCATGCCCGTAAAACCAATTTCTTGCCCGTTCGATCCACTTGAGTGGCTCTGGAGTGATCCCATTAGCCAGCAGGTCCGCCTCAAGTTTCTCCCACTTAGGCATGCTACCAGCGTAGCCACCAGGCCCCATAGTATGGTGGTACATCTTTAGAGCAGCATTTGCCGCATTTTTTGCAGACTTTTCCAGAGCTTCCTCTGATTTCTTGTACGCCACAAATTCTTCCCAGTAGTCCTTTATCTTCTCATACCCTTTATCGAAGTCTGGAGTCTTATTTTTCTTGACAAACAGTTTGTTCAATCTTTTCTTCCAGTTCTTGAATAGCTCGGCCATCTTCTTAAGTGCCCAGTCCTTGACTTTTTGCTCCATGATTTTCCGGGCAATCTTTTCTGCCTCATCTGGATCCTCCTCATCTGAATCCACCTCTGGCGCCGGCAGGGTGAAATTAACCATGAGCTTTCTCCAAAGTCTTTCTTTGCCCTCATCGCTGACATATAGCTGTCCTTTCTCGTTTGGCCGATGCCATTCTCGAACGGTGATCGGGATGAAGTCCCTAACAAGAACTCCGCATTGCTTTACCATTTTATTTTTAACACCAGGGGGAGCAGTCGGTGTGCCGTCTTCAGCGACTCTTTCGATCGTGTACCTTTCTTGGTCGCCCAACTTTTTGGCTGGGCCTCGTTTTGTCCTTACAGAAGATTTGCTCGATCCGGAGGGCTAAAAGAAGAAAGAGCGTTAATATATGTATATAGACATCAGAGACTTAATTAATACAATCTTCGGCTTCATTAATATATGTATATGCACCTCGCCGGAGTTTGCAACATTTAATGTTCCACCGGAGCCTTCGGCTTCTCCCTCGTCGGCTTCTCCCTCGCTGACTTCTCCCTCACCCCGGCCGTCGGGTTCTACCTCACCGGAGCCGTCTCTTCGGTTGAGAGACTCATCTCCCTCACCGGAGTTGTTCAAAAACTCCGTGGTGACATCGACAATATCTTCCGGCCCGCGGATTATATCCTGGAGGATATTTTCCTGATCTTCGTCTCGTTCCATAGTTTCTGCAAATTAAGAACAATGCACAAAATTAAAACTTCATATGTCGTATCTAAATAAACTCGTAAACTCGTATCGTAAACCCGTAAACTCGTATCGTAAACCCGTAAACTCGTTAACTCGTATCGTAAACCCGTAAACTCGTATCGTAAACCCGTAAACTCGTAAACTCGTGTCGTAAACCCGTAAACTCGTAAACTCGTATCGTAAACCCGTAAACTCGTACCGTAAACCCGTAAACTCGTAAACTCGTATCGTAAACCCGTAAACTCGTATCGTAAACCCGTAAACTCGTTAACTCGTATCATAAACCCGTAAACTCGTTAACTCGTATCGTAAACTCGTAAGGTCGGAACGAAATTGTTTCCCTAACACAAAAAATCCTAAGTGTTTGAATTTCTAAACCTAAACAAAAAATCCTTTAATTCATACATTCATATATTCATACAATTAAAAAATAGCAATTTCTTCTAAACCCTCACCGAGAGGGGGCGGCGCGAGTGGGGGCGTGGAGGCCGGCCGGCTTCGGGCTCTTCACGTACTGCCGCACTGCAATGTCACTGCAAATTTTTAAACAAAATTGCTAAGTTTCAAAATTGCCAAGTTTCAAAATTTCATTGCAACTAAAAACAAAATTGCTAAGTTTCAAATTTGCTAAAACTAACTAAAACAGTAGCTAAATTCTTATACACAATTTTATCAAATTCTATCTAAAATTCTATCTAAAAATTCTATCTAAAATTAAGTCTATCTAAAATTTAAAATATTTTCTATCTAAAATTTTAAACAACTATCTAAAATTCAACTATCTAAAATTCAACAATTTTAAACAACTATCTAAAATTCAACAATTTTAAACAACACTAACAAATTCTATCTAAAAAAATTCTATCAAATTGTAAACAACACTAACAATTTTAAACAACTATCTAAACAACTATCTAAAAATTCTGTGTGTTGAGCAAATTTGCTACAAATTTGTACTCCTAAAATAATAAACCGCTGATGTCATGCTGACGTCAGCAATGGTGCTACGGCTCGGTGTTGAGCACGAGAGGGAGGGCGTGGGCGCCGCGGCGATCACCTAGAGCAGGAGCAGGCCAATGCCAGTGGAGAGGGAAGGGGCGGGCGCGGCGGAGGCCAGGAGCAGGCCGCCGGCGACGGGAGAGGCGCGACGGCGCGGGGGGCGCGGCGGAGGGCAGGGGGGCGCGATGGGAGGGCCGCCGGAGCAGGGGCGCGCGACGGCGGGGGCCGCGGCGGAGCAGGGCCGCCGGAAAAACGAGCAGGGCTTCGCCGGAAAAACGAGCAGGGCTTCGCCGGCGTGCACGGGCTCCTCCTTCCTCTGGTCCTTAGGCGTTTCTGCGAACTGAATCGGGGAAGGAGAAGGGGAAGCAGTTAAGTAGCAGGGGGTCTTTGGTCCCGGTTGCTCGCAAGAACCGGGACCAATGCCTCTTTGGTCCCGGTTCTTTCCAGCAACCGGGACCAAAGAGTGGGCAGATCAAGCGCGGCATCCACGGACTCATTGGTCCCGGTTCTTGGTAGAAACCGGGACCAAAGAGTCCTTTTTCAAAATTATTTCGAACTTTTCAGTTCTGAAATTTTGTTCCCGCCTTTTTTTTCTTATTTAGGTGTTTGGATATGAATTTCAAATGGTTTTGAATCTGAAAAGACTTTCAACATGAAAAGTTTTTAAATTTGAATAAATAATCCAAAACCATTTTCTGTTTTCTAAAATAATTATTCTAACTATACAAACTATTAACCATTTTGCCATTTTCAATTAAAAATGCATTAACTTTATTGCATATTTTGAATTGACAAAACTTTCAACATGAAAAGTGTTTGAATTTGTATAAATAATCCAAAATCAATTTTACATTATTATTGTCATTTTCAATTTAATATGGATAAATTCATATCTTTAAATCCGTAAGTCGAAACTCGACTAATAATACGTATAAATCGATAAAAATTGATTAAGTAAGATTTATGATTAAGTAATAATAATTATTAATTCAGTTAATTCTATTTTTGGTGTTGTAAAATCCCATGGCAAGCAGAAGTAAATGCAGAACAATTTCAGAAAACCTATATTTGTAAGATGAATGTTTGGTGTTGTAAAATGCAGAAGAAAGCTGATAAAAATTATTAATTCATTTATCTTAATGCATTACATAAAAGGTTTAATACATTATTACACATGATACAATGTCTCACAAGCGCTTGAAAGAAACACACCCCTGATCCAACATCACCAACATTATTCTACATAAACGGACTTGCTGGCTCGAAGGCCGTAGGATTAGGGGGAACGGCGGGAGGAGCCAGCCCCGTGGGCGGCCGCCCGGTTCTCGCGCGCACGTTTGCGGCGGAGGGCAAGATCCATGGAGGATGAGTCTTTCAGCGCCCAATCCAGATCGGAAGCCTCCTTCGCCTTGAGCTGGTAGGAAGTCTTGGCTCGCTGGACAGGGTAGTCGCGGACAGACTGGAAGGAGGCTTCCATGGCCTCCTGTATCTGCAACCCACAACCTTCTTCCCCGTCGTCGCTCCAGTCGAAGTCGTCGTCCTCCTCCTCCTCCGCGGGAGGAGCGGCGGCGCCTGGTGGAGGTGCAGCGGCGCCAGGTGGAGGTGCGGCGGCACCTGGTGGAGCAGGAGGCCGGTAGCTGGGCATTCCTCTCCACGCCGGGCTCGTGGGCATACGGCGGGATAGACTCCCGCGGTTGCGCCCAAGCGCGCTCTGCCGAGCACGCTCGACCTCGTCCAGAAGGCGCTGCGGCGGGCGTGGCGGATCCATCTCGTGGAGACGATGCGTTCGTGGCTAGGAATGGTGGATTAGGGTTTACCCCGTCGGCGACAATATATAAAGACCTCCAGGGCAGCGCTGGGGGAGGACACGTGCCCAGGGAAGCGCTGGGGGAGGACACGTGTCGTGACCGCAAAGCCCGTCTTTAGTCCCGGTTGGTGTTACCAACCGGGACTAAAGAAGCACACAGATCGTGTGTTTCTTTCAATCGCTTGTGAGCCGTTGGATCAGGGGTGTGTTTCTTTTGAGGGATTGTGAGCTGTTGGATCAGCAGTATCACGACCACTTCGTGAGCCACATGACCCGGTTGGTGTTACCAACCGGGACTAAAGAAGCACACGGATCGTGTGTTTCTTTCAAGCGCTTGTGAGACGTTGGATCAGGGGTGTGTTTCTTTTGAGGGATTGTGAGCTGTTGGATCAGCAGTATCACGACCACTTCGTGAGCCACATGACCCGGTTGGTGTTACCAACCGGGACTAAAGAAGCACACGTACCCTATATATAGCCGCCCTCCTCAGACAAGTTACTCACTCACACAAAACATTCCAGCGTCACTCGGAGAGGCATCTTTGGGCAACCAGCGGCAAGACGTCTCTGATGACCTGCGACCGTTCCAAACGGTTGCAGATCATCAGAGACGTCTTGCCGGACGGTTGTAGATCATCAGAGACGTCTTACCGCTGCTTGGATCGAAGTGGCGCTCAAACTCACGAGCCACCGTCGGGCTGTATGCAGGGGGAACTGTGTTTGGACGGGAGGTGTGGGAGCCGACAACCACCTACCACGCGTGTTTCACCACATAAAGGTTTAATACATTACTACACATCACATAAAGGTTTAATACATTACATTGATTTACATAAAAGCCATGAACCCTTCTTCGCGTATGTCCCTGGCCTATGATCGCTTCAGCCGTAACCATGGAGCATCTTCATTATTTAACGGGATGCTTGGGTCAGTTCTCACTGTGAAGGGCGGAATTTCATCAAACTTATCATAATCTGCTGACATGTCTGTCTTGTCCTCGACTCCCACGATGTTTCTTTTCCCTGAAAGAACTACGTGACGCTTTGGCTCATCGTCTGATGTATTCGTTTGCTTGTTTTTTCTTTTTTTCGGTCTGGAGGACATGTCCTTCACATAGAAAACCTGAGCCACATCATTGGCTAGGACGAATGGTTCGTTCTTGTAACAACCAAGATTCTTGAGATCCACTGTTGTCATCCCGTACAGCTGGTCTACCTTTATCCCTTCTCCATTCATGTTGACCCAACTGCACCGAAACAAAGGGACCTTAAAAGTAGGTCCATAGTCAAGTTCCCATATCTCCTCTATGCGACCATAGTATGTGTCCTTTTGCCCATCGTCGTTTGTTGCATCAAAGCGGACACCACTGTTCTGGTTGGTGCTCTTTTTATCTTGGGCGATCGTGTAAAATGTATTCCCATTTATCTCGTACCCTTGGAAATTCAATACAGTCGAAGATGGTGACGCGGCCAACAAGTAGAGCTGTTCTCCGACAGTGGTGTCATTCATGAGCTGTAATCGCAACCAACTGCCGAAGGTCTCCATGTGTTTTTCTTTAATCCAGGAGTCATCCTTCCCCGGGTTCTTGGAGCGTACATAATTCTTGTGTTCCTCGATATACGGAGCCACGAAGGTGGAACTTTGTAGAACTGTGTAGTGTGCTTGAGTTAAAGAATGCCCGTCCCTACATATCAGTGCTTTCTTTCCTAGCGTGCCTTTTCCACTCAGTCTCCCCTCATGCCGCGATTCAGGAACACCAATCGGCTTAAGGTCAGGAATAAAGTCAACACAGAACTCAATGACCTCTTCTGTTCCATAGCCCCTTGAGATGCTTCCTTCTGGCCTAGCACGGTTATGAACATATTTCTTCAAGACTCCCATGAACCTCTCGAAGGGGAACATATTGTGTAGAAATACAGGACCGAGAATGGCAATCTCGTCGCGTAGGTGAACCAGGAGATGCGTCATAATATTGAAGAATGATGGGGGGAACACCAACTCGAAGCTGACAAGACATTGGACCACAGCCTTCTGTAAACTTGGTAGAGTTACTGGATCGATGACCTTCTGAGATATTGCATTGAGGAATGCACATAGCTTCACAATGGGTACTCGAACATTTTCCGGAAGAAGCCCCCTCAATGCAACCGGAAGCAACTGCGTCATAATCACGTGGCAATCATGAGACTTCAGGTTCTGGAATTTTTTCTTTGCCATATTTATTATTCCCTTTATATTTGACGAGAAGCCAGCCGGGACCTTGATACTGCTCAGGCATTCAAAAAATATTTCCTTCTCTGCTTTGGTAAGAGCGTATCTGCTTAAGTATTGACGCCCTTTATCCGTCTGCTTGTTGTATGGGTCTTTCATACGTTGCTGGTCTGCCCGTGCTTCCGGTGTATCTTTTGTCTTCCCATACACGCCCAGGAAGCCTAGCAGGTTCACGCAAAGATTCTTCGTCACGTGCATCACGTCGATTGAAGACCGGACCTCTAGGACTTTCCAATAGGGTAGCTCCCAGAATATAGAGCACTTCTTCCATATGGGTACGTGGTTGTCAGCGTCATTCGGAACAGATAGACTGCCAGGACCCTTTCCAAAGATTACTTCTAAATCCTTGACCATGTCATATATAACATCACCATCAGGGAGGTTAGGCTTCTTCCGGCGATCTGCCTCACCGTTGAAATGCTTGCCGGGCTTTCTTACGGCATGACCGTTCGGAAGAAATCGACGATGCCCCAGGTACACATTCTTGTTTCCCAAATGTATACTTTCAGTCTTATCTAAACAGTGCGTGCATGCATTGTATCCCTTGTTTGACTGTCCTGAAATGTTACTAAGAGCAGGCCAATCATTGATGGTTACGAACAGCAACGCTCGTAGGTCAAATTCCTGTTGTTTGTGCTCATCCCACACACGTACACCTGGTTCGGACCACAACTGCAAAAGTTCATCAACTAATGGCCGTAGGTACACATCAATGTCGTTGCCGGGTTGCTTCGGGCCTTGGATGAGCACTGGCATCATAATGAACTTCCGCTTCATGCACAACCAAGGAGGAAGGTTGTAGATACATAGAGTCACGGGCCAAGTGCTATGACTGGAGCTCTGCTCCCCAAAAGGATTAAAGCCATCTGTACTTAGACCAAATCTTAAGTTCCTTGCGTCATCTGAAAATGTCGGGAACTCTCTGTCGATTTTTCTCCACTGGGACCCATCGGCGGGGTGTCTCAACTTCCCGTCTTTCTTACGCTCTTCTTTGTGCCATCGCAACAACCTGGCATGCTCTTTGTTTCTGAACAGACGTTTCAACCGTGGTATTATAGGAGCATACCACATCACCTTAGCAGGAACCCTCTTCCGGGGGGGCTCGTCATCGCCCTCAACATCACCAGGGTCATCTTGTCTTATCTTGTACCGCAGTGCATTGCATACCGGGCATTTATCCATGTTCTCGTACTCACCGCGGTACAGGATGCAGTCATTAATGCATGCATGTATCTTCTGCACATCTAATCCTAGAGGGCAGATAGCCTTCTTTGCTTCGTATGTAGTCTCGGGCAATTCGTTATCCTTTGGAAGCTTCGGCTTCATTATTTTCAGTAACTTCTCAAATCCCTTGTCAGAACAACCAGTCTCTGCCTTCCATTTCAGCAGTTCCAGTGTGGTACCGAGCTTTGTGCTGCCATCTTCGCAGTTTGGGTACAGCAACTTTTTGTGATCCTCAAGCATGGCCTCCAACTTTAGCTTCTCCTTTTCTGTATCGCATTCTCGCTTTGCATCAGAAATGACCCCACCAAGACCATCAGCGGGCTCATCTGATGCCCGATGTTCACCTCTTTCTTCTTCAACGTCTTCCATAACAGTATCACCGCATTCCTCAGGGAACATAGGATAGTTGTCATCATCCTCCTCTTCTTCATTGTCTTCCATCGTAACCCCTCTTTCTCCGTGCTTGGTCCAACAATTATAGCTGGGCATGAAACCTTTCCGAATCACGTGGTCTTGAATGGTTCTCGGGTCAGGGTACTCCCTGACGTTCCGACACTTCTCACATGGACAAGGCATAAAATTATTCACTTTGTTTGCCTCAGCCACATCGAGAAATTTATGCAGGCCTGCAATAAACTCGGAACTGCGTCGTTCGCCGTACATCCATCGCATCCGTGCATCCATCTGCATCATATATATAATTAAGTTTATCAAATACCATTACAATAACATCTTGAATAGTGAAATGACCACGGTGCGGGTCGGGCATAGTTGCTAACCACGGTGCGGGTCGGGAATAGAGAAATTTATGCAGGCCTGCAATATTTCTGTATCAATTACAGATGAAAAGGATATAGTTGCTAACCTCGGTGCGGGTCGGGCATTTCATCGAACACATCTTGTGCGTGGCAAAGAGAAAAAAAACTAGCACCTCCACTTCCCACCAATCCAGGAAAAAAAAACAGAGGAGAGAGGGGGGGTGGGGGCAACAATATATAGGCAGGGGAGGGGTATTGGTCCCGGTTCTTGGCACGAACCGGGACCAAAGCTCCGCGGCATGCCACGTGGTCCGGCTCTGGAGCTTTGGTCCCGGTTCATGCCAAGAACCGGGACCAATGCCCCCAACCGAACCGGGACCAATGCCCCACGGGGCCCTGGCAGCTCGAACCGGGACCAGTGCCAGGCACTGGTCCCGGTTTTTGCCTGAACCGGGGCTAATGGCAAACAGTACTCCGGACGAAAAGTCCTTTTTCTACTAGTGAATGTCGGCTAAACTCCTAGCTCCATCTGGACCATCTTCAAACATGACAACAGTGTGGTCATCATATTATAACATAGTAAGACCTCTTCTGTAGCATGATTAAACACTTATCGCTTGCTGTATTTACCAAAATAGCTATCATATCTACAGTAATATTAAATAAAATTGGAGACATGGAATCCCCTTGCCTCAAGCCTTTTTAGTTGGAAAATATTTTACCAATTTGGTCAGTAGCCATTAGAGCAACTTTATCACCACTAACAGTGCTCATGACCCACTCCATATACTTGTCAGGAAAACATTTCATAAGCATTACAGTTTTTAGAAAGTTTCAGTTGATCTTGTCATAAGCCTGGTCGAAAAATACCTTAAACAGTAATGCATCGACTTTTTTGGTTGATCTTGCGACACAAAAAAGGTCACGGCCGACCAGATTTCATGCTTCTGTTAGGAGGCGCACGCACGTTTGTGGTTGCTTCAGCTTATCCACATACGGATCAGTTTATTTTTGTGACTACACGGCCGTCAGCTTATATCCAGAAGTCACGGCTCGTCCACGTGGCCATCAGGACGTCCACGTCATCCATCGTTAGTTGAGAGGGATCAGGTGGCGCCAAGAGTTGCCAGCATCATCCATGGCTTCTAGTTGCGCAGTCTTGCATTTCCAGATCTTTCTGAACCCAGGTTATCACGCGTACGCGGCAAATCTTTCTCCTAGCTACATAGGCAGCAAATCTGGCAGTCGGCTGCCTATGTGAGTGAGTGACAGCATAATAGATTCCACCTTCCCAGCTACACCGCGCACCGGAGGGCCAACGAAGGCCATGAATATATGAGGCTCTCAACTATCTAATTTTAGCTGAAGTTAATCGCAAGTTTGGTCACTGTAACTCATACTGTATATGGAGGACACGAACAAAAGTCAGCGCTGCCGGTGTGAACCACCAGCATAGAGTGCGACAATGGAAGCAGCGGCGGCAACAACAAAACACATCACCGTGCGACAATGGAAGCAGCGGCGGCAACAACAAAACACATCACCGCGGGCGCGCGCACGGCCCGCCGAGAAAAGCAAGCAAGCAGCAGACAGATGAGATTCTACGGGAGCAAAGCGAGAGCTTCCATGTCAAGAAAGCCACCAACCTCCGAATAATCTCTCTTCTCCATTGCCTCACTCTAGCTCAGATTCTCTCTCGCTACCTCCAATGGCCTTCTCCTCGGAAAGAAGGAGACCAGAGCACTCGGTAGCTACGTGTTCGATCCCTCCAAAAGCAAAAGCATTCGGAAACCACTCCCCTCCATATCATAAGGAACCCTATTCCATTCGCTCGCCACCTCCCGATCGCTTTCCCATCATCACCACCACGCGCGCGCCGATCTCCCCTCCCCTGCTTCCATGGCGGATGGGGGGCCGCCGCAGATGGTGCGGAAGCTCGCCGTGGAGGTGGTGGACGCGCGGGACCTCGTGCCCAAGGACGGGCTCGGCACCTCCAGCGCCTACGCCGTCGCCGACTTCGACGGCCAGCGGAAGCGCACGCGCACCGTGCCGCGGGACCTCAACCCGCAGTGGCACGAGCGCCTCGAGTTCGCCGTCCCCGACCCGCCCACCATGGACGCCGAGTCGCTCGACGTCTCGCTCTACCACGACCGCCGCTTCAACCCCTCCGGCGGCGGCGGCGGCAAGAACAACTTCCTCGGCCGCGTCCGCATCTACGGCTCCCAGTTCTCGCGCCGCGGGGAGGAGGGCATCGTCTACTTCCCGCTCGAGAAGCGAAGCCTGCTCAGCTGGATCCGCGGCGAGGTCGGCCTCAAGATTTACTACTACGACGAGCCGGCGGTGCCGCCGCCGCCTGAGGACAGGCCGCCCGAGGGAGCTGACAACGCGCCTCCGCCTGAGGTCCCGCCGGAAGAGCCCAAGGAGCTTCCGGAGGTCCCCGAGCCGACAGAGGCGGCAGTCGAGGTGCAGCAGCCACATATGCAGCCTCCGGTCATCATCGTGGAGGAAGCTCCGATGCAAGGGCCGCACGGCTCAATGATGCCGCCGATGCACGGCCACATGATGCCACCGATGTACGGGCCACACGGCCCGATGATGCCGCCGATGCACGGCCCTGGCCCCATGATGCACGGTCCTAACGGCCCGATGATGATGCCACAGATGATGCACGCCCGAATGATGCCACCGCAGCCGGAACCGGAGCCAGAGCCGGAGCAACCAAGGCCGGATGGGGGAGAGGCGTACCCGCCTGAGGTCCGCAAGACGCGGATGGCTTCCAGCACGGAGCGTCTCCGCATCCCAAGACACCCGAGCGGCGGCTTCGGGCTGACTACTACACCGCCTCGCCCCGCGTCATTTCCGGCCGGTTCGTGTCCACCGGCGAGTCCGTCGAGCCGGTGCAGTCAGCGTACGACCTGGTGGAGCCGATGAGGTATCTCTTCGTGCGCATCGTGAGAGTGCGCGGCATCCGCGCCTGCGAAGGCCCCTACGTCAAGATCCAGGCAGGGCCGCAGTGCCTCCGGTCCCGCCCCGGCCGCGACGTCTCTGGCACCGGCAATCCCGAGTGGAAACCAGGTGTTTGCCGTCAGCCACGCCAAGCCGGAGCCGACGCTCGAGATATCTGTCTGGGACGGCGGGGCGCCCTCTCCTGCCGACGCCTTCCTTGGGGGCGTCTGTTTTGACCTCTCCGACGTGCCGGTCCGCGACCAGCCGGACGGCCCGCTGGCGGCGCAGTGGTATCGGCTCGAGGGCGGCGAGCCAGGCATGGTTACAGGGGACATCATGGTGTCGGTGTGGATCGGCACGCAGGCCGACGACGTGTTCCCGGAGGCATGGAACACCGACGCGCCCTACGCCGCGTACACGCGCGCCAAGGTGTACCAGTCGCCCAAGCTCTGGTACCTGCGGGCGTCGGTCATCGAGGCGCAGGACCTGCGCGTGCCGGCGCCGCCACCTGGACTGCCATTCGACGTACGCGTCAAGGTTCAGCTCGGGTTCCAGTCGGCGCGCACCCGTCGGTCGGTTGCCAGCAGCAGCGGCTCGGCGTTCGCTTGGGCTGAGGACCTCATGTTCGTCGCGTCCGAGCCGCTCGACGATAGCCTTGTCCTGCTCGTCGAGGACCGATCGATGATCAAGGAGCCTGCTCTGCTGGGCCATGCCACCATTCCAGTGAGCTCCGTCGAGCAGCGCCTCGACGAGCGACAGATCGTCGCGTCGAGATGGTTCAATCTCGAGGGCGGTATGAGTCATGGAGATGGCGGCGGGGATCAGCAAGGACAACCTGCAGGGTCCTACTCCGGCAGGCTGCACCTTCGTCTTTCCCTGGAAGGAGGGTACCATGTGCTCGACGAGGCGGCGCACGTCTGCAGCGATTACCGGCCGACGGCGAAGCAGCTGTGGAAGCCCCGGTGGGCGTGCTGGAGCTCGGCATTGTCGGAGCGTGCGGCTTGCTCCCCATGAAGACCAAGGGAGGATCCAAGGGCTCCACGGACGCCTACTGCGTGGCCAAGTATGGCAAGAAGTGGGTGCGCACGCGCACTGTCACGGACAGCTTCAACCCACGGTGGAACGAGCAGTACACGTGGCAGGTGTACGACCCGTGCACGGTGCTCACGGTGGCTGTGTTCGACAAC
Organism: Poa pratensis; assembly: GCA_947311845.1. NCBI lineage: Eukaryota > Viridiplantae > Streptophyta > Magnoliopsida > Poales > Poaceae > Poa > Poa pratensis. The sequence continues at coordinate 6,182,318 of CAMZMU010000058.1, read as the reverse complement.
TGGCGCATGTTCGCCGGCGCCGGCGACGACAGGCAGGACTACCGCATCGGCAAGGTGCGGGTGCGCGTGTCCACGCTCGAGAGCAACCGGGCGTACACGGCGTCGTACCCGCTGCTGGTGCTGCTGCGCTCGGGGCTGAAGAAGATGGGCGAGGTGCAGCTCGCCGTGCGGTTCTCGTCGCCGGCGCATCTTCCGGACACCTGGGCCACGTACACGTCGCCGCTCCTGCCGCGGATGCACTACCTCCGCCCGATCGGCGTGGCGCAGCAGGAGGCGCTGCGGGGCGCGGCCGTGCGCACCGTGGCGGCGTGGCTGGCGCGGTCGGAGCCGCCGCTCGGTCCGGAGGTGGTGCGGTACATGCTGGATGCGGACGCTCACACGTGGAGCGTGCGGCGCGCCAAGGCCAACTGGTTCCGCATCATGGGGGTGCTCGCCTGGGCGGTCGGGTTGGAGCGGTGGCTGGACGGCGTGCGGCGATGGCGCAGCCCTTACACCACCGTCCTCGTCCACGTGCTGTACCTCGTCCTTGTCTGGTACCCGGAGCTGGTGGTGCCCACTGCGTCCTGTACGTGTTCCTGATCGGAGTATGGTACTACCGGTTTCGGCCACGGGCGCCGGCCGGCATGGACGCGCGGCTGTCGCAGGCCGACACGGTGGAGGGCGACGAGCTGGAGGAGGAGTTCGACGCCGTGCCGGCGCCCGACGTCCTCCGGCTGCGGTACGAGAGGCTACGTACGCTGGCCGGGAGGGTGCAGCGCGTCATGGGCGACGTCGCGGCGCAGGGCGAGCGGCTGCAGGCGCTGGTGAGCTGGAGGGACCCGCGGGCAAGCCGGATCTTCGTGGGCGTCTGCCTCGCCGTCGCCGTGGCGCTCTACGCGATGCCGCCCAAGATGGTGGCCGTGGCGAGCGGGTTCTACTACCTCCGCCACCCCATGTTCCGGGACCCAATGCCTGCGGCGGCCGTCAATTTCTTCCGCCGGCTGCCGAGCCTCTCGGACAGGATGCTCTGAGAGTGGCTGGAAGCGGGTGCATTTTTTTCTTCTGTTGCCGTAATAAGGAGTGTGCAAAATAGGAATATCGGAGGAGAGGATAGGAATAACAAATGATTGTATTCATAAGCATATATATAGAAGACACAACAATGTTAACAAATGGGGAAACTATGATTGTGTTAATAGGAATACCAAAGGGAAGTATGATTGTTGCAACAATTGCTAAGTTTACAACTTGGAAGCTCATAAGTCTTAACTCTGTTTCATAGGCATCGGTAGTGCTCCAGTTGATCTGATATCCTGATCAAGCTGCATCAACATGCATTTTAGCTTAAAATTGATTAGCAACCCGGAAGCAATAGATTAGTCTCCAAATTGGAACCGACCGACATGCTTGCACTTGCACAGACACTCGCACGGCAATCGCTGGCACTGACGATAGCTCAGCCAAGCTGCATTTAGCTTCAGAGTTCAAGCAGAGCATATCACTCACTCAAACCCCTTTACTTTGGTCAGCGAGTGGTCAGGTAACCAGGTCCAAATCCAGATTGCCGGTGGAGAGCAACTTTATGAGAACAAATCAGACGACCGAAGAACAACAGATAACAGATTGCGACCCATGGATCGTCCATGGAGCACACGAATTTATGTCTACCACTGTCTATCGGCTAATATTCGTACTCCCTGTTCCACAATGCAAAACTCGAGAAACCCCAAATGGAGTCCGAGCTCCATTGGTCGCTTTTTATTTAATTAAAAAACGTAGGGTTAAGTTTCAAAAAACCCGAAACAAAAAATTTAGGTGTACATCCAAATTTTCAATGCGAAAGTATTATTTTAGGTTAAACAAAAATGACAAATATGACAAAATTTCAACCTTTTCAAATGTGTACTGTTCGCAGATCTAGATCCACTCGTTTGTCATTTTTACTCTGCCTAAATATAACGAATTTTGATTAAATTTTTACACACTTGTAGATTATAATATTATTCTAAATCTAGTTTTTTTTATTGAAACTTAAAAATGCAAAATTTGAATGTTTGAAATACCGAGCTCCATGGAGCTTGGCCTCCAAAACTTCACTCATGCAAAACTCTGCTTCGTGAGATATCATCCAAAACATTTCACTCATGCAAAACTCTGCTTCGTGAGATGTGATCATATGTGTCATCTTCATGTCTAACAATCCACCTGAATGTTGTTCCTTGAATAGTGCTTGTTTTGTCGGTGAAGCATTTCATTGTAGAGGTAGTGCATTAGTTCTTCATGTGATTTAACGCTGCTTCATTGATCCTTACATGTGTCGGTATTTCCTTGTTGTTTTTTCAAGGAAGCTTGTGTACCGAACGTTGAGTCTTGTTTAGCTAGTATCATTGGACAACTATATATATGTTTCAACCATTATTTGATCCGTTTGGATTTTTCTTCAACATGATGAATCAACATGATAGTGGTTAAATCCAACCGTCAATTCAGACATCGTTCCCTCGTATACGATATGAAATTGTTAATCTCTTAACCGTGTTGTTTTCTATCACCAAAAACCCACATCGGAGGGCATACGATAAAGTTTCAGACACCCTGGTAACTAAATCATCACCATGGTGGAAATTTAATTCAGAGAACCTGTTAACTACCTCTAGAATTAGAAGACGTAGTCATTGACTAGTTGAGGAGGTGGATTTGACGAGCTCAAATTCATGGAGGTGGAGATAGTCCCCTTATTTTGAGTGTGCATTGTAAGCAAAACTAGAAAGACTAGCAAATATGCCCGTGCGTTGCTACGGGCGGACAACAAATAATTTGGTAGATGTAATTGGATTTGACATAATTCAGCCTTTAGGACAATTGCATTAGATGGACATTTCAAACACACACCATTCATTGATTGATTCGCCTAGAGTTCACAAGTGCGAGTGCATCATTACAATGAGAAAATGGGACCCAGCAAACAATGCCCGCCTCGAGCTAGACAGTTGTAAACTGAAGAACATAGTGGTGAGCTTGTCAATCACAGTAGACATATCCCTAGCCCTACATATCACCTCTTTGTTTAGCAGTATCAATCGGCACGCTGCCGATTCATGATAAACCCAAGGAAATCAGCAAGTTCTATATGCCATGGAAGGATGTGGTCACCCACTACAAAACGGATGTGGCTAAAAACTGTCAACGGAACAGAATGTAGACTGCTCAGCTAAGTGGAATATCTTCCATCATTACTTAAGAATTCCTAAGGCCAGATATTACCAATACAACTCTGATGTTAATGTTCGCAGTTTGGGTCAATCAAACTAAATGCATTGCCAAGTTATCATCTACATCATCCAGGCATACATCCGTGGACCTGCACTTGAGAGCTGTAGTTGATTCAGATATCAATTGCCTCGTGAAGCATGGACGCCTTGGAGAACTTGCCTGTGGCAAGATGGCTAGGTGGGTGGTTGTACCTCCAGCCCACCAGAGTTCAAACCCCAGGTTTGACGCTGGTGTTTCTCATTTAAGGCGGAATATTCTTCAGTGGGAGGCGACGTTCCCGTCGACAGCGAGGCGCCGTGGTGACTTCGTCAATCTCAAGACTCGACCCGCCGACTCAGTCTCTCGGAGGTGCTCATAGGGGTAGGGTGTGCGTGCGTGCGTTCATAGGGGTGAGTGTGTGCGCGTGTATATGAGCGCTTGCGTTGTACTGTGTTTCGCAAAAAAAAAAAAAGCATGGACGCCTTGTCAGTCTGCGGGATACCTTGAAGGCGAACATGGCAATGTCATCACCGGTCTGAATTCTGAAACGTACTCCTCCCACTCGGCCATCCACTCTTCCGCCTCTTCGTCATCCACTTCGTCCGAGTTGTGTGCGTGCTCAAGATGAGGAGTTGCTACAGCTTGTTTTGTCATGTTCGTGGCTCCTGTTCCCTGCCGATACTCCTCCTCCTCTACCAGCCCCTCGCCCTCCACTCTCCACTCTTCTCGTCCCCAGTTGCGAGAAGCCTCAGCTGGGCTGGCACGAACCGTCGAACCCCCTGCTCCCATCCCAGCGCCGGCGCTCTCTGGCCCACAGGACGGCGACTGGCGCGGGCGGCGTGGTCTCGAACCCGCTGCGCTGGCACGGCCGGGGCGTTCCCAGTGGCTCATCCGCATCCGCTTGGGTTGCAGCGGCAGCCATGTCCGCCTCGGTTGCAGCGGCAGCCAGCGGGCGGCGTTCCGCAGAAGCCGCCCTCCGGCGGTGGCGCCGAGGCGCACGTCGCAGCGTGGCGGACGACGGTGCAGCACGCGCGCTGGGAGGAGATTCACGGCCGAGTTCCACGCCGGGGCGCGCGTCGCGGGCTGCTCGTGGGCGAGTTAGCGGGAGAGATGAGCAGCGGCGGTCTGCTCGTGGGTGAGGTCGCCGAAGCGGAAACGGAATAGGTGAGCAACGGCGGCGTCGTCCGTGGTGAGCAGCGGCGAAGGTGTCTCGAAGGTGAGCAGCAGCAGCGGCGGCCTCCCAGACCCCGGCTATCCCGCATCTCCTCCACACGGCGCGGCCCTGTCGCTGGCCGGCCTTGCCTGACCGCAAAACTGCCAGGGGAGGGGGAGGATGCGGAATTGCAGATGCGGCGGCGGCCATGGTGGGAGAGGCATGGGCGGGTGAGGAAAAGAGGCAGACGAGGCAGATGAGAGGAAGGAGATGGATCGCGAGGGGATAAGACCAAAAGTGTTTTCTTTTTTTTTCTTACGACGAACCGGTAAATCACTTGGCGGTGGCAGTGCTGTAATATCTCCTAAACGCAAGGGCAGAATCGGAAACTAAAAAACGTACCAACCATCACCTGAAGCCATATTATATAGTAGAGATGCCACACGGGTTACAACAGAAACCTTATAGTATATGGAAAGGATACTTGATGCATGAAATAGAAAGAGTTCTCGAGAATATGGAGGATTTGATTAGCCACAATAGTAAAAATCTAAATTTAATTAATATGTACAAATTGGTGATGTGCAAGTTGTATAGCTACGTGAATAACTTGCATGTATGGATGAATATCATTAATAAATATGAAATAACATGAATAAATTAATGTCTCAAATAGTGGATGATGTGGTGATGACACGGATAAATGAATGAGTCGATGATGTGGACACCTTGCATGTGGGTATACAAGATCTATAAATCCTGTCTTAAGTCAAATTGTATTAGTTTTTGGCAAGATTACATGAATCAACCATGTCTTGTTTGGTTGAAACAGAAAGTGGATAAATATAATGTATAAATAGAAAATTATTCTAACATTGATACTATTAATCCGTTTGGTTCAGAAGAATTGAGGAGAGAAAAATACATGCAATTTTCTTTTGAACTCCGATTTAAAGAAAAAACTCAACAATTTTACAATATGTTCAGACTTCTGTTTTCAAAATCCTACGCATGAAGAACATGACTGAATCTCTGGTTGCATAAAATATGCTAATTACACTTTCTCAAGTGGTTTGACTTTGATTGACCATGGTTATTAGTAATCTTGTGTTTTTTATTCATGTGAACCAAACAACCAAATTTAAATAATTCATGTGTTTTCGCAATTCTCTGTTTTGTGTGTGCATTCTTATCATTTTTCCGCTAACATCCTGATACCAATAATGAAAAATCGATAGATTTTTTTATACAGTATGACGCAAATTTGAGTTCAGAAGACAAATTTGGCGAAGTTGTTTCCTAGTCTGAATCGTTAACACATAAATAAATAAAAAAGTAAACGGTTTAAATTTTGTCCCCTGGCTGGCCTTGTCTCGTGCGCACGGGCCACCGGTGAGGGGCGACGTGCCTAGCCCGGATCTCACAAGCCAGCTGAGCCCCGCACGACCTTCCTCTCTGACGAGTTCCTCTCGATCTGATAAAATCTCCACCACATCCTCAGGCGCGAATTCCCTCCCGGATCTGCAACTACGCGCCTCCCGATCCCTCTCGCCGCTGCCGGCGACCCGCTGCCACCACCGCCGTGATCCTTCGGTCGGCGACAAGCCAAGATGTATTCGTGGGAGATGCTCTCGTTCAACATCCACGACGGCTTCCTGGAGGCGATCGTGCGGGGGAACCGCTCGGGACTCCTCACCGCCGCCGATTACAACAACCTCTGCCAGTGCGAGACCCTCGACGACATCAAGATGCACCTCTCAGCCACCGAGTACGGGCCATACCTCCAGAACGGTAAGGATTTCTACCACCTAGCGCGGATCTCCTCCTCTTCATTCGGGTTGGATTGTGTGGGTGCCGCCATGCTGCGGTGCTGTGGCTGCTCGGTCTACCTTGATAGGGGTTCGCGATTCCCGATCCTGTCCATGCGAATTGCGACCTCGATCACCCAATCGGAGATTTGGGGATTATACTACTCACCCGTGCCCTGCTGTCCTTCTCAATATAGAATACCCGTGCAATGTCTTGTTATTGTTTTTCGCTTTCTCTAGGATTTCGGCATGATAGCTCGTAATCCAGGCTAGCTTCTCGAAAGTTTCTCTTGCTCTTAGGGAACCGTAGGAAATAGGGGTGATGGGCTATACTTAATGTGAGCAACCAAATGGGCAGTTTGAATCTACCCCGTTCCTGCAAGTTAGCTACCTAGCTCTAGGACTAATCTTATTCGTGTGGACCACTAGAAAGTACTCTCTGTGTTCCTAAATATAAGACGTTTTGGTAGCTCAATTGTTAGTAGTTATTTTGAAAGATCTTTTGCCGTCTTCAAAAGACCTATATTTCCCAGAACCGACATGTCAACACAACTCTAGCATCAGCACGATCATCCTTGCCCCTTGGTTAATTTTGATGCTGCCTTGCAATATGTTCCCTATAATCATCATCCCTACACTGCCACCTTTCATTTTCAGCCATCTGTGATGTGTTCCAGGACGAATTCACCAATTTATTGCAGTATATTTATTTCTGAAGATCGTGAAATGCCTTTTCTCATCTGTTACTCACGCCATGTAGTGTTAATGGCCCTTTGTGATGCGCTGTTGTCCTATGATATGACTGTGTATGCTTGTTCTGATAGTACTGTACTCTGATCTTATTTCTGATCAATTGCAGAGCCTTCTCCATTGCACACGACAACTATTGTGGAGAAGTGCACTCTTAAGCTGGTTGATGAATACAAACACATGTTGTGCCAGGCCAATGAACCTCTATCTACATTTTTACAATACATAACGTAAGTGATACTATGATACCTTTTGTTTCTGTTTCTTTTGCACACGTCAACATATCAAAATCTAGTGCAGGGCAGAGTTAGCTTGTTTTTAATGGGATATTGTTTTCCACAGGTATGGGCACATGATCGATAATGTTGTCCTTATTGTTACTGGGACATTGCATGAAAGAGATGTGAATGAACTGTTGGAGAAATGCCATCCACTGGGCATGTTTGACAGGTATTCTTGTGGTTCCTATCCCGTTTCTGTTAAATGGGAGATCTATCAAAATACTGACTGTTCATCTTTTTCGTCAATCAACAGCATTGCATCACTTGCAGTCGCTCAAAATATGCGTGAGCTTTACAGGTTGGTTCTAGTTGATACACCCTTAGCACCGTACTTCTCAGAGTGCATTACATCTGAGGTAAAAACTTTGCAGTCATTTCTGCTGTCCATTAATGTATACACAGTTAAGTATACCCTGGTATGAGATCTTTACCTGTATTGTGTAGGATTTGGATGACATGAATATTGAAATCATGAGGAACACACTCTACAAAGCTTATCTTGAGGATTTCTACAAATTTTGCGCGGTATGTGCTACTCACATATGATGGCTTCTATAGTGTTTTCTGACTGGATATTTACTTTGCTCTAAATTTTTTTGGTTTGTAAATAACTTCTTTGCAACAGAAACTAGGTGGCGCGACAGCTGAGATTATGTGTAATCTTCTTTCATTTGAAGCTGACAGAAGAGCTGTTAACATTACAATAAACAGGTAAAGAAGTAAACATTCCACTTTCGAGTTGACATGTTTCAGTTTTGTGTGCGACATATGTCACATGTTTTCCATAAATGTCCGACTTTCTTAATTTCCCTGTCATGTTTTTCAGTATTGGGACAGAGTTGACTAGAGATGACCGCCGGAAGCTGTACTCCAACTTTGGTTTATTGTACGTTGTAGCACTAGCTATACTTTTAGCTTAAACATGTCTGTTTGGCATGTAGGTTATAATATTTTGATTTCTCCAGGTTTCCATATGGTCATGAAGAGTTGGCAGTCTGTGAAGATGTTGACCAGGTTTGTCTCTATTTATGCTTTTGAATTCAGTTTCAGTCATTCTGCTACATACATATTTTCACTTATTTAGACGCAAGTTATAATTCAGTCTTATTCATTATAAAATCTCTTTCCAAGTGTTTGTTATAGGACCATTGATAATAAGTGACTCCTTATGAGGCCTTTTAAACATACCATGTGCCCAGCCTTATGAGGCCTTTTAAATATACCATGTGCCCAGATGAGCGCGTTCTCCTTGAGAATGGAGAAGCTTCATAATTACCAGGTCCTTGAATTAACGGATATGGGATCGCCGCTTGCGGGCGGCTTAAAGCGAGGGTTAAAATGTGGGATCCCACGCCGGTGAATCTAACAATGTATGTGAAGACAGAGAGCAAAGGGGAGAAAATGGGTACCTGGCTAACCCAGCCCTAGATAGGGACTTCCTTGCGCAGACTGCTCAGTCCCAAAAGCCCTCCTTTTGCATCCCTTTGTCCATGCTTGCAAGACTGCTGTGGGATCTGTGCTGCTAAAGCCACCGCCTCCATCTCTTCTCTGCTTCTTTGTTGGAATTTCTCTTGTCTGACTCCTCAAGCCGCCTCTCCTTTTGTGTGGACTGCCACTTAGCTTCAGCTACAGATTTTACGCGTCGATAGTTGTTGGGGGCAAGTCGTCTGTATATCTCTTGTTGATGATTCGGACGGTCAGGTAAGCCTCCGTGAATTTGCCTGCAAATTTCGTGCTCCCAATCTTCCATTAGGACGGTTCAATCCTGGGTGAGGGGGACAGTCCAGTGTTCCGGGCTTATCCAAAAAGCATGGTATTCCACGGAGATGCTTTTGTGGCATACATTTTATGTGTGATGGATATACATGAAACTTGGCTTACTGGCTGCTCTTCTATATCAGCTGTAGTATGAATGTTTGGATTGGCCAAGACATTATGCAGTCATTCTCATTCTAATATCATATGGTTCTTTTCTCGCACAAAAATCATCGTCACATGGTTCTTATGGAATTTGCGTGTGTGCGATATTCTGTAAGCACATGCCAAACTGTCTGTTTATCTTTTTGTGGATCATCAGCGCTTGGAAAGCCAACATTTTAGCCAACAGAAACACACATTTAATTATGATCCTATTTTGTTGGCTTAATGGACACATAATTATTCTTTGCTTCTTGCTCTTTGGTCTCTCGTTAGGATAACTTTCTGTTTCCTGTTCTGATTTATGCTCTCTAGTATATGATACTACATTTTCGACACTCACTTGAAAGTTGAATTTGTGTTTTTTGTTCTAATCTACCCTAGAATTCAGAACAGTTCCCTCTTCATGAAAGTGAAATCTGTGCCGATGCATTAGTTAATCTGACTGACGTTAACACCTTTTCTGCCCTCGTCCTGCAGGTGCGTGGTGTAATGGAAAAGTATCCTCCATACCAGTCTATTTTTGCCAAGATATCATATGGCGAAAGCCAGATGTTGGATAAGGCCTTTTACGAGGAGGAAGTGAAGAGGTTGTGCCTGTCATTCGAACAGCAGGTACAGTTTCTTAGGTTTATCTTTTATGTAGGTTTACACAAGCTACTTCTGTATATAAACTATCTGATTGGAATAATGACAGATGGTCAAAATGTAAAAGATCCAACCTTGTATGTTGAATATAGACTAGTTTGCTACAAGGTTAATGATTATATGCTCAATAAAGATTAGTTGTAAACAAGAACTACTGGTAGACTGATTTAGTCAAGTTCTAGCCCAGCCACCTGCGGTACTGATGCAGGCATACATGCTTATAAATGTACACTAACAAGACACTACTTTGCCCTTGATTTGAATCTATTGATTCGTCGCAACTACATACATGTCTGAACAACTTGTGAGCGCTATGCTCAGCCCACCCAGGTTCTGAGTCCTGGACTCCCTGTGGTGCTCGGTAGGTCTTTTAAATAAAAATGCCACAGGTGCTAGTGCCTATTGGTCAACATGTTTGTTGGAGAAACTTGATGTCTGATGTTTTCAGACCTGACTCCTAGAATTGAAGACGAATTTCTGATGTTTTCTTGTTTTTGCAGTTCCACTATGCCGTTTTCTTTGCATACATGAGGCTGCGAGAGCAGGAGATAAGAAACTTGATGTGGATCTCCGAATGTGTGGCCCAGAACCAGAAGAACAGGGTCCACGACAGTGTCGTGTTCATCTTTTGATCTCCCTCTGCTACTGTGCATATGGTTGTACAGAAGGCCTGCTTTGATGATGGCACAATCGATTGCACTCGTTACAAACTCAGGATTGTTATTCCCTGTTCTTCTTTCTACGAGGCCAAAAAGCTAGACCTGGAGTTATGTATTATTATTTGTTTCTTTATAGTAAAATAAGCGCGATTGTCTGATAAACTAAATAAATCCCGTCTATTTACGCAGCGGGTAGCACTATTTGTGCAGTTTGCTGACAATTTACATCAAAGTATCATCAAATGGTTTATTGGCAAGATCCTAGTTTTAACTTTTTTGTTCTGTTATGTTCTGTACTTTTGGTATGTTAAACATGGTGTAAAGTTATGAATCCCAGTGACAGCGTCGTTATCTATTCTGTACTTTCCAAAGCCCGGTGACCTTGTCCCGTCAGTTCTGTATTTTTTTTTGAGGAAGGAACCGACCCAAATATACAGGAAACTCAGAACAAATTACACCCAGGTCCAAAGGAAAAAAGAAAATTACAGAAAGACCCAGAAATTTGCACAAAGCTCCTTGAGTTGCCTGCAGAGATCACAGCCGTATCCTCAACGTTCCCCAAGCCTCCTAGCCAATGACGGAGACGCCGTACCGCTCGCTGGCGGGAAGTGGACGCCGCCACACTTTGTAGATAGCCGCAGAAGCCGTCCGCCGCCCGGCGCCGGAACTTGATCTCGATGAACGAGCACGGCCACAGCAGCCGCTTCCCACCTCCACCCTTCCTCCAACCGCCACCGCACCAGCTAGGACCACCACCACCAACACCGAGCCACCTCCAGACGCTACTCCCCTCGCCACCAAGGCCGGCCGGAGTAGAAACGTCGACGAAGAAGACCACCACCACCAGCAGCAAAACCAGGACGCCCACCACCGCCAAGCTCTCCCCTCGCCGCCACGGCCGGCCAGAGAAGCTAGAACGGAGAAGCATACCTGTACAGACCACCTCACGGGCCTCACGCCGCCCTCGGAGAAGAAGACGACGCGAAGGCGACAGACCCGAAGGACAAAATCTCCAAGAAGCACAGCAGCCCACGTCTCCAAGATGGACGCCAGCACGGAGAGCAGAAGCTCCAACTCCCTCCCGGCGAGCACGCCGGACCAGAGAAGGGAAGGAGACACCTTATTTTCCACCACCGCCGCCACCGCCTCCAGCTCGAAGACGACGATACTGTGGACGGAAACTAGAAAACCTAGTACTATACTACTCGCACGGACGAGATCTACAGCTTCCCCCCGTCTCGCGACGCCGCGCCGGCGCCGGAGACGGAGGGAAGCGGCGGATTCGCGGCGAAACCCGGTCGCCTCGCTTTCTCCTCTCTCAGCTACAGTAGCGGAGACTTATCCCTTCCCTGTCAGTTCTGTATTACAATCAAAAGAAGCTAAATGCATTTTGTTGATAACTGTGGATGGAAAAGTGAACCTCTATTTTTTGAACAGAAATACTTGTATGCTATGGAAAAAAGAGAAGCAAGGTACATAATTGTTTTTTTAGGGAAACGTACATTGTGCAGGCGTACAACGCACGTGCAAGTAGGCAGCCAATAGAGATTCTGAGATCGAAGTTAGGTAGTTTTCCTCGGATGTTGAATAGTACTCCCTCCGTTCATAAAAGGATATCTCAACTTTATCTAAATGTGGATGTATCTACACACTAAAGTATGTCTACATACATACAAATCTAGAAAAGATTGAAACATCCTTTTGTGAACGGAGGGAGTAGGATTCAGAAAAACGTTGCCCGCACACTCAATCCGTCACGGATACCCGTGAAATCCATGTATCGGCGCACGATGGATAACCACGGATCAAGATTGGTCGTGATAAACTGAATTGCATGGCCATGACTATGAGATTGCTCCCTGGTAGTTAACCGCGTGGCCTTGGCTATGCGCGACGCGCGTCCTGTGTGGGCCCCATGCCACTTATCTCTCCTACCACGTTATGTTCTCCCCCACCCTACGGTCAAACTACGTGTACTGATTCCTCCCTCCGTTCACATCCTCTTTCAAATTGCCATGGATGACGCTGTCCTCTCCTCATTGCCCCTCCTTTTTTTTGCGAAAGGGATGATATTAATTCTCCGAACTTACAGAAAGGTTCAGAAACAAAGGAAAAATTACAAGGAAGCCCTCTGGATCCCGACGACGACGACGAGCCGGAGCTGACGATGGCGCGCCGCTGCTGAAGCTCCCCAAACATTGGATCGCCGGAGCCCACACACCGCAGACGGGAAGTCACCGAGCACCGCCTCCGAAAAGACTACCGCCGGGAACGCCGGCGCCGCCGCGAAGAACCTCTGTATCATCCTCTTATTGAACTGCATCCAGATCCACCGCATACCTGGATCTGGCCGTGGTGCAGGGAAAATTGCGCGCAGGTCGGTGAAGCCCCAGGAAACGCCACCGCCGGAGGGGATCTGCGCGGACAACAGACGAACCAACAGCACCTCCGCCTCCGAAGCGCCGCCGGCCGAACACCTGCCAAGCCCTACCATGAATACACGCCGTGAGACGGGCTTCCCCACCCTCCCGCCGCCGGAGCAGCCGACGGAGGGGAGGGAACCCACGCCTCACCGGCGGAAGAGGTGGACCGACGGTGGACTCTCAAAATCGCCTCTCAGATCTGTATCGGGGAGAGGAAAGGGAGGGCGACGCTCTGTTTTGCCTTGAAGTTCTTCTGCTCCTCATTGCCCCTCCAACTCATCCTCCCCAAGATCTCGTCGGAGCCGTCGACGCCGCAGCAAGCCGCGGTGGAGGGGAGCAATAATCTTAGATGTGTGTGTTATAGGCCGCTGGATTTAAGGTGCGGGTGGAGGTTGATGTCGGAGTATTTTTCGAGCAACTAGGGCTACATACCTGCGGATATCCGAGGGATACCTTCGATCCCGATTACGGATGCCGTATAGTAGTCTTTTCCCTTTAGACCTAAATTTTATCCAAAATGTAGTATCTTGGAACGTTGTTTTCTAAGAAGTCCATTAAAGTCTAAAATGTTTTTATTTACCAGGCCAACTATGTTCTTTTTAAGGGGTTTCATCAGTGGAGGAAAATAGGCCAAGGCGCAAGTTTCCTGCAGCTATGGACACACGTAATGGGATAACACACCTGGAACATCACCGTGCATTGCCTAAGGCATAGGTAGAACAGGCAAACCCGTTAGCGACGCATAGGGGAAGCGCCGCCTGCGTGGTTCCTGTCGTGGGCTGGGCCCAATACGCACTCTCTTCTCCAACCTCACGAGCCGGCGTCGGCGACGCCGCGCCGACCGCCAGGGAGGCGCGAAGGAGAAGGCGCCGGCGAGTCAGGACCGAGCCGGAGACGGGGCCGACGCGGCCAGCCGCGGCGGTGCCGGCGTAGGCTCGGAAGAACCTTAACGGTGGGTGGGGTGGTGGCCGGGTTTAGAGGGATGGCCTTGGGCGGTGGCGGACCGGCGGTGGGGGGTGGTTGGAGGAGGGCGGAACGGCGAGGCGCCGTGGGAGCGGAGCCGGCCGTGGGTGGCGGCCGCAGGCGGTCTGGCCAGCGTTAGCGGCGGGGGATCGACGCCACACGTACGCGGCGTGGGAAAGAAGAAGAAGGGAAGAAGAAGGGGATCGAGGCGGTTGGGCCGGCCCACGTACGCGGCGCGGGGCGAGGCGTGTAGGCGCCGCAAGGACTATGCGGCGCTAACGCGCGGCGCAAAGGCGCTCTCGTAGAACACATGGAACAGTGGTACCGCTCACACGCGCGGTAGTACCGGCTAGTACGATTTCTGTGAGGAACGCCGTAACGTTGAAAATGAGGGCCCCTATAAATAGGGCCCTCCTCTTCCCCAAGAGGTACGCACGAATCCGAGTCTCTCTTCTCCATTAATCCAAGAAATAAATGCCCTCAATCTCCCACTCCTTTGGTCCAAACTCTTTGATTATTTGAGGGGTGACGGAGAAAATCAAGATCTAATGATACACCGAAGGAATTTTGAGTCCAACCTACTAATACCTAGTCGATCTTGTTACTATTGCGTCTTTGTAGCCCTAGACAAAAGTGGATGTCTGGGAGCTCAGTCTTCGTGTGCGAATTCTTGGTGTTGTTGGGAGACTCCAATTGAGTTATGGAGATAGCCCCAACAATGTTTATGAATGTTCGGTTGCCGCCTTCAAGTGCCATTTAGTGGAATCGTGAACTTGCTTTTTGTGAGGGCATAAGGAACTAAGATGAGCCTTTGTGCCAGTGGTGAAATGTGTCGTCGTGCACCTCTCGAACGGAGATGTACTTCCCCTAAAAAGAAGCAACTCATAATTGCATCATCGTCTTCACCTTGCGCTTGTCTATTACCTTTGACTACGTGTTACTAACTTGCTTTGTATATATGGTGAGCTTGACATACATGTTTTTCACCTAGTTGCGTATCGCGACAACTTTTTATTCAATTGTATCCCTAAATTGAAAACACGGATAAAGAGGTTATTAGTCGCATATTCACCCCCCTAGTTGACCATACTTGTCCTTTCGCTCTCACTCATGCTCTAGCATATTAGTTTGATCTAAACAAGAATAAAAGAACATGCTAGCAATATACATCAATAAAGTACTCATACCACACACAGAAATTGCATTTCATTACTCATCGCATATCAAAATATCCAGCAAGAGAATAATAGAGATATCACCATAATCATTACGTTATTCATATAGTTCTAAACATGGTAGTACATA
The DNA here is from genome assembly GCA_947311845.1 of Poa pratensis. Taxonomy (NCBI): domain Eukaryota; kingdom Viridiplantae; phylum Streptophyta; class Magnoliopsida; order Poales; family Poaceae; genus Poa; species Poa pratensis. The sequence goes on along the minus strand of CAMZMU010000058.1, from coordinate 6,167,180 downwards.
GAGAGGGAGACATCTGCCACAAACCAGTAGTCCATCGGTGGAATACTCCCTTTATCATCGTGGAGGTGATCGCGAAGATGTTCGAGGGGCCGGAGAGGCAACCGGAGGCGATTCTGGCATTGCTTCCCCCTCCAATCTTCGTCATTGGTAGAGTTCTGTCTCATTATTTGGTACTTCTCTATTTGATGCGCCTGCTATGATAAGTTTGCAAAACCGAGCCTTATACAGATGGTTTTAGCTCAAAACAAAGCGAAATGCGAAAGAACGGTGGCGATTCGACGTTGAGGCCTCCATAAGGCTCTTGGGTGCGCCTGTTGGGGCCCGACACATCCGTGAGGCTATTTGGAGCATCAGATCTCGTCTGGACTCCGTCTTGATCTCAGAATTTGATTTTACATAAAGCTTGTGTGGCAAGAATCTCAGGTTCAACTGAGGGTTGGAAGGTTAGTTAAAGTCCAAAATATGAAAAAAAAAAAGGTTTCCTGCTTTCTATTTAGATGACGAAACAATGAAATTTTGTAGGAAATTCCGTTAATTATTAAATCTAGTAGTATAAACTAATGATATGATGCAAACATGTGAGCTTATCATATAATGAACTACAAAATTTATAGATATGTTTTCGTCATATCAACATGTGCTAGATTTGATGGTATTTGTTACTTGTGCATGTCTAGTCTGATGATTTGCTGTGAGAGCTTTAGAGGTGTAAACGGATAGGATAATTTTCATGCTGAATCCGCCGCTGAATCTGTTTTAAAGAATCCATATCTGGTTTCAAAGAATCCGTCGGATAAGGATATCCGATTCCGAACTGAACAACCGGATACGGTATAGGATATGGTATGTAAAATAGCATGCAAATATGGATTATCCGAAAATTAATTAGGATTATCCGACATTTATAATCTGAATAATCTGATTTTCTACCAAAATGTCTAAACTAATAGAGTACATTGTAGTTAGTGAGTTGTGGAGTTTATCCTTTGAACAACAACTCACTTGCATGGTTATGGTACAGACTATGGAGTACAACGTTATTAGGTTATTAAGTTGTTGAGCTATTATTTTTGGTTATGTGGGTTGATAAATACCGCCCCGAATACGCTCCGTTTCCGTTCTGAATCCGCCACCGAATTCGCAACCCTTCATTATCCGATCCGATCTGAATCCGAGAAAAAAAAGTGATGAAAGATATGATAGAGACAAAATCCGATCCGATCCGTTTACAGCTTAGAGGGCGTGATTGACTGTGCATGTCTATGCATGTGTGTCTGCCTATATTTGATCAACTTATCCTGTAGTGTGCGATTTTCATAGCACTCCACGTATAGGGTGAAGCTGGAGTCGCCTGCCAAGAGCAGTGCCAACGCCTGAGAATCTGATGTGTCGTGAGAATAGAACTAACATGATTTTTCTGTCAACATTTGTCCCGAGTAGGATGCGTGAAATCCGGCTTGACTCCGGCTTCAGAGAAAGTAATCTAGATGTTGGTACCAGTGCTCTATTTGAGTTCAACGGACACAAAAACCTGAGAAAGTGGAGAGCCAAATGGATGAAGGCATGTAAAGGGCATTGAAGTAGCCCACTAGTGTTTGAACACATCAGCCATTATGATGGAGGAGGAAGCAGTTATTACGCCACATCAGGGTTAGATACCCTACCACAGTTTCTTTGTTTCACTTGTTCATAGCCTACGTACTAAGAGCATCTCTATCAGAGCCTGTAAAACGCGGACCCGTAAAACTGTTTTGCGGGCCACAGAACGCGTGTTTTTTGGCTCAAAACGACGCCGCGCAGAGCAGAAACCTCAAAACCAAACTGCAAAACAGAATATGTTGTAGAATATCCGGTCGTCTTCTTCACTCGTCTTTTTTCCCAATCTGACCAGCAGAACCAGCGGCCTCCGTCGGTCGTACCATCGCTGATCGATCGATCGATGCAGCAGGGCGGCAAGCATGCGAAGCCCCCCGCGGCGGCCGGACGAAGCCCCCCGCGGACGCGCCCGCCGGAGCCCCCCGCGACACTGGCCGCCGAAGCCCCCCGTGACGCCGGACGACGAAGCCCCCCGCGGCGGAGGCCGGCAAGCATGCGAAGCCCCCCGCGGACGCGCCGCCCGGAGCCTCCCGCGACACCGGCCGCCGAAGCCCCCCGTGCCGCCAGCAGTCCGAAGCTCGCTCGCCCGCCCGGAGCCCGCCGGCAGACGAAGCCCACCGTGGCGCGCGGGCTGCCGGCAAAGCCGCCGACGGACGATGCGTGCTGCCCCATCCGACCGTCGCCGGCGCTTGGTGGTGATTCTGGCGAGTTTGGCGATGATTTTGCCGGACTCGGCGAGTTCCATGGCGGAAGGTCACCGTCGGGTCCTGAATGTTCAGCCCGCCAACCACTTGCGCGGGATACAGGCCCCCTCAAAATCGGACGCCAAATCTGTGAATTCATGTTTTCGAGGGCTAGATTCACGGGTCCCCGCAAAATCTTTTACGGGTCGGCTAATTTTGCGGGTTCTGTTCTCCGCCTTTTTGCGGTTTTCAATCCGCATCGGGCGGTCATTATACAGGTTTGCCCCTTTTGCGGGTTCTGCTAGAGATGCTCAAGCACAACTAACACACTACCTTGTCAATCTTAGGGCCGGGTACCAAGGACACAGAGTATCTGAAAAAGCCCATAGAGAACTATGCTTAGATGGAGATGATCTACTCCCCTCATGTGCGCCCTCCTCGTATTGTTCTTGTCTTCTATGCAGGGGCACTGATACTGCCTCTCAGACACCTGATGGACAACAAAATGAGAGGTATCAACTATACTGGGATGACACCTGCACGCATGATATATAAATGCTTAGGACCTTCCCGCACAAGCACATCCACTGGTGTTAGTGCTTTGTTGTGAGAATATGGTGGTGATCTGGTTACAATGGTTACCACATCATCCATGTTTCGGGCAACCAAACACTAAATAAAATGCAGCCAACCAAAAAGTGTGATTCAATTTCAGTTCTCATACAAAGAAATACAATGCGGGCGACCAAAGAACATGGCTCTGAGGCTGCATGAACCAAACTTATTTCAACATGCTAGGTTAAGGAAGATGGGAAATGACTGCAATCAACTAAACACACCCATTGTGTCTCTAGCTAGGCCACGCGCCACATTCGTACACAACTGCGCAAGGTTGTTTGTAGAGTTTGTCTTTGATGAAATTGAGTATCAAACACACGGAAGTGTTGGTTTCATTTATTTTCTGTATTTTGCATAACAAAATAAATTAAAAACGGAATGGAATTAGTAAAAGTGTTGGAAAAGTGCGCACAATGTAATGGCAGAATAAATTCTACGCACATCGATGACTAGGGAAAGTCATCCTAACACAAAGGAGCAGGTGAGTTTAGAATGACCATAATGGAGAAAATGTGCATAAGGATAAAGATGTAAAGGACTGGCCTACGACGCGATCCATGTGGCAGCGTCGAGTTCCACGTGACAATGTGACATGCTTGTACACACCCATCACTAGCGGTGCACGCTGTGTGACCGTTCATGCTGCGTGTCAGGATGCAGGCGGACACAGAATCCGCTTGTCCATTCCGTCCGCGCCGCTTCGATGGCCCAAACGGACCAGCGGATGGGCCGCCCAAATTAGGCGGGCCTGGCGGAAAGCGTCCACCAAGCCGGTAAGGGTCGTGTCCATGTTGATTCACATTCGAGCAGCACAGAACTGCCCTAGCGTCTGGCCGCTCGGCGGCGCCGTCCGGCCGTCCTGCTCCCCGGCCGTCGCCACCACGCCCCATCGTCCTTCTAACTGCCCTTCCCCGACCGGCAAGCTCGCGCCCTCCCCGTTGCCCAGCTGCAGAGAGATGTTAGGCGCAGTGGAGGCAGCATCAGTGGATGGGGAAAGAAACTGCTGGAGGAAGAGGAGAAGTATCCACCAGAGGAAGAGGATAAGGGTGGCGAGGGCGGCGGCATCCACATCAATCTAGACGGCAAGGAGCAGGTCTGGTTCCCCTCCTCCCCAATTAGGATCCTGGTTCAATCTGTTGAATTTTAAGCTCGACAGTAGAAATAAATTAGTTTTTACATGTGAAGAGAGAAGTAAAATGAAGTGAGCTAACGAACGTGAAGCAGCGTTGCGCTTGTGCTGCTTCAGTTAGCATTATGCATTGCGTTTGTGCTGCTTTGGAAACACGAAGTGTAGAGAGGGCTCGTATGCCTTGATGCAACGAACTGCCTTATTCCTTTCTGTGAATTAGCTTTAACCCCACAGAGAGAAAAAGAGAACAAAACAAATGGTCAGCCAAGAATCTGTGGGGATCTTCAGACTTCAGGAACCGGCTCCAGCATCGACTTCATTAACTTCTTCAGCGTATCCACAATGCTCGAAAAAGTAGGCCGCTGCCTTGGCTCATTGAAAATAAAGCAAGATCATGTTATCAGCATGTATTGTTCTAAACGTATACTGCCATAAGCAAAAATGGAATGGATACAGTCGCTTAAAAAGATAATTAGAAGCTACATATACTTGTTCGAATATGTTTCTTCATGCCTCTTCTCTGCTTTGTAAATAAACATCAATGCATTTCTCAAAGTTCAGTAGTAATGTGTCATGTGGCTCCCCCATTTAAAACAAATGCATTTCTTGGACTGTCCTAAAGGCTGCTGGTAAGTGTGAATATTGAGTAGTAGAATAATAATTTCAACTTTTGCTACTAACTTGATCATCTTTCAATTTTTCAGACTCTAAACCAATCAGTAACGATGCCGAGGAGGAAGAATGCTTGGTGTTCTACCAAGCAAATGAATGCCATGAAGAAACCGCCGCCCATCAAGCCAAAGGTGTGTACATGGTCTTGTAAAAGAGATTATTAGAATCTGACTTCGTAGACATTGATCACTCTGAATTATACACACTAATCTGACCTCTAAAAGCCTAAACCTTGCCAAATTCAGAGAAGTTCAGTTAAGGTTTTAAATGCTTTTTACATCATTTAATTGCATTTTGCAGATCAGTGCGCCAAGGCACATACTTCTTCAACACCAACAAAAAGTGCTGCTTAAAGTTTGAACAAGTTTGAACTAGCAAGGAGGGAAGAGATCAACTTGGGGATGAAGAAACCATAAAAGGCAAAAAGGTGATAAAGGAGGGAACACCCCATGTGCACTGTGAGCTGAGAAGGGAAGGGGGAAACTTCCTCCTCTCCACCAATTCGTGCCACTCCACCACATGTGGAAAAAGGAGCATAAAGCCACCACCAAGGTCACCACAGGACATATCCATCAGCCACCATCCATCCCATTCGCAGCTCCCTCTTCCTCAGCCACCACAACACCTTTTCCACCACCAAAAACATCAAGAACAGCAAGAAGAAGAAGATAAACATGGAGACCAGGAGAAGAAGCAAGAGCAAGGCCGTGATGAACTGAAGCACCTGATCTACTCCACCCCTGTCTACTCATCTGCTTCCCCTGCTTCTGTATCCATCCTTGTCTTCACCTCTGCCTTCCCCTGCTTCGAAAAGCTTCAGTGAAGAACAACCAAACCCTTACTCCTTTATTCTCTGTGTAAACGGTTTTGATCATTCATCTATGTGTAGATCTTGTATGATGGAGTACTGACAGTGATTTGAGTGACACATCTCTCTGTTGTTTCTGAATTTTACTTTATCTGTGCATGTTTTGCTTGATCTGTTGCATGTATGGCTAGTCCCTGCATGTTGTTGTGTTGCAATTCCATCCTAGACCCCAGATGCTTGTTAACTCACAGTGATCTTGCCTGGCAACCAAGAAAGTTGTGATCTTTGTGTTTAATTTCCTCTCTGCCTTAAACCTGCTAAAACCCTTTTGCTTGTAAGACCAGTCTCCGCAAGTTGATGAGTGAAACATCTTTCCCTGTCTAAACCCTGCTTGGATCCTTGCTTGATTCTTGATTGACAACCTAGAGTCAGTAAGTTACTTTCTGAATTCAATTGCTTTCTTAAACCCTGAAAAATCCCGTTTTAAGTCAGTAAACAACAAACCCTGGAATTTGCTTAGCTTCTGGAAACAAAGAACCTTTCATAACTTTGTTGATCCCTGTGGGGAGAACGACATAAAAACCCCTATATCTGCACTGATCAAAATTGGCGCCGTTGCCGGGGATCAACTTTTGATTGTTTCTTTTAAGTACAGTAGACTAAGCTGTGTGATTTGCTCTGAAAGTGCAAAAAGTTCAGAACTTTCGACTAGATCTTGTGATTTGTGGTGCTTGTTGCTTGAAAATCTTGCTACTAGAATTGTTATTAGGGGTTTTGATTCACTAACCCTTGATAAGGTTCTTGTTTGTGCTTGTGTGTAGAGGAATCATGATCTCCTTTATGCAGTGTTTGGCTTTTGTGAATGCAGTCATCTAAAGACTCACCTCTAGCTCCATTTGACCCTGAACCTGAATGAACGTTTCTTGCAAGAAGAAGAGCAGCATCAATGTCCTCAGTAGAAAATAAAGAGGAAAGAGAGCCAGTTATCAACATGGGTGACCAAAAGTTGAGAGATTTGTGGATCCCCAAGGACCAGGTTTCCAATGCAGATGTTGTTATGCCTGCCATCCAGGCAAACAACTGGGAGATCAAGCCTGCATTGATCAATATGGTGTAGCACAACCCATTTAAAGGCAGTGCCTTGGAAAGTCCACATGAGCATATCAGGAATTTTATGGAGTATTGCAATACTCTGAAGCACAATGGTTAGAATGCAGTTGTTTCCATTTTCTCTGTCAGGCCTTGCAAAGATGTGGTTCCACGCATTGCCAACTCACTGCAGAGACACTTGGGAGCATTTGCTTCAAGCCTTCTTTGAGAGATACTTCCTCCCACCAAGGCAGCTGAGTGCAGAGACAAAATCAATAGGTTTGTGCAGCATGAAGGTGAAATCTTGTATGATGCTTGGCAGAGATATCAAGGTCTGATCAGAATGTGTCCTAATCATGGCCAAGAGAAGTGGTTAATTCTTCAGACATTCTATAAGGGTCTGACAGAGCAGACTAGATCATTTGTTGATTCAGCTGCTGGTAGAGGTATCATGAACAAGACTCTGGATAAGGCCACTGAGCTAATTGAGAGCATGGCAGCTCATAATTTTTCCTGGACAAATGAAAGAGCAGTTCATCCAAACCATTAGTCAATGATTCAGTCAAGTGGACAGAATGCCTTGGAAGCCAAGCTTGACAGTCTGACCAACCAGTTATCTCAGCTCATGAATGAGAAGAACATCAAGGCAATTGTGCCTGTCAACCAAGTCTCATTAGCCTGCTTGATTTGTGGAAATGAAGGGCATTCACCTCTTGAGTGTACTCTGTTTGTACCAACTGATACTCAGATAGCAGAAGTGAAGTATGCTCAGAATCAAGGTGCTTTTTCTCAAAGCTGCAACCCTGCTTGGAGAAATCATCCCAACCTCTCCTACAAGAATACAACTCAGCAGAGCTATCCTCAAGTCAACCAGCAGAATTATGCTCAAACAGCTCAGCAGAATTTCAGACCCCAAGACAATATGTAGTACCAGCAGTACCAACAGCAACAACAGCAGCCACAACAGCAACAGCAGCAAGAAAATCAGCAAAATGCTTCTAGTAGTCAGTAAGAAATAAGTGAGATGATGAGATTACAGAAAGACATGTTTAGTGGAATGCAGGAAACTATGAAGATGCAGTCAGAATTGTTTTTCAAGACAATGCAGACACTCACAGCTGGGATATCCAATGCCCAAGTGAACCAGCCAGTAAACAAGTTGCCAGCTCAAGCTAAGAAAAATCATAAACAATGTAAAGCTATTTCAACTACTGAATCAATAGAGGCAGTTACAACTAGGAGTGGAGTGAACACGACACCAGTGATAAAAACACCCACCATGATGCCCTATGTTGCTCCCCAGATAAGATCACAAGTTCAGCAACCAGTTGTCGCTGAAAACACTGTGGCAGACCCTGAAAAGCCAGCAGAGTCTGTTGCTGAAACTGAAAAATCTGAAAACACAGTAGCAAAACCTGCTTACAGAGAAGCCTGTTTTACAGAAAATCCCATTTCCTGAAAGATTGGAGAAAACCAAGGAAGAGAAGCAGTATGCTAAGTTTCTGGAGACCATGAAGGAAGTTCCGATCACAATTCCCATTCTTGATGCAGTATTACACATACCTCTGTATGCAAAATTCTTCAAAGACCTGATTACCAAAAAGAGAAGCTTGGATGACCCTGAAATCGTGGCTCTGACAGAAGAGTGTAGTGCTGTTATTCTGAACTATATGCCCAAGAAGCTTAGAGATCCAGGGAGTTTTAGCATCCCTTGTGTAGTTGGAAAGAAAACATTCCCAGCATTGTGTGATTTAGGTTCATCAGTCAGTGTTTTACCTCTAGCTGTCAGTCAAATTTTGCAGTTAGGAGCTTTGAAGCCTACCTCCATGACATTATAGTTAGCTAACAGAACCCTGAGGAAACCAACTGGAATCCTTGAAGATGTGCCTGTCCAAGTGGGAAATTTTGCTTATCCAGTTGACTTTGTGGTTCTAGAGATGGAAGACAACTCTGAATCCATGATACTAGGCAGGCCATTCTTGGCAACAGCTGGGGCAATTATTGATGTCAAAGGAGGAACACTGAAACTGCAATTTGGTTCAGAGCAAGCTGAGTTCAGTATGAAGCATGCTTCTCACCTGCCAAACATACTTGAGCAGTGCCACTCTATAGATGTGGTGGAAAAGAGTGTGCTGGACACTTTGCAAGAAATGCAGTCATAAGAGCCTGAAGCACAAGTGTTTGTGACAGCTGACAGTGCTAATCCCCAGGAGCTATGTGGAATAAATCTTTGTGAAAAAGAATCAGAGGAAGTAGAAAGTGAAATTCCTCAACCAGCTCATCATTCCATTGTTGAGTTGAAAGAATTACCATCTCATATGAAGTACTCCTTCTTGGAGAAAGAAAAAATACATCCAGTGATAATAAGCTCTGCTCTGGATGATGAACAGGAAGAGAGCCTGTTGTCTGTGTTGAGGTTGTACAAGAATGTGATTGGTTATTCTATTGATGATATCAGAGGAATTGATGAGAAAGTTTGCTATCACAGGATACATTTGGAAGAAGACAGTAAACCTACTAGAGAAGGACAGAGAAGACTGAACCCTGCAATGCAAGATGTGGTTAAGAAAGAAGTTCTGAAATTGCTCAAGGCAGGAATGATTTATCCCATCTCTGACAGTGAGTGGGTGAGTCCTATACATATTGTGCCCAAGAAAGGAGGCTATACAGTTGTAGAAAATGATGAAGGAAGATTGATGACCACAAGACCTGTCACTGGATGGAGAATGGTCAATGACTTCAGAAAACTGAACAAGCCAACTAGGAAGGATCACTTTCCTTTGAGATTTATGGATCAGATGCTAGAAAGACTTGCTGGACAAGAATTCTACTGCTACCTAGATGGATGCTCAGGATTTCTACAAATTCTTATTCACCCATCTGATCAAGACAAGACCACATTCACCTGTCCCTATGGAACATTTGCTTACAAGAGACTACCATTTGGATTATGCAATGCACCTAGAACCTTTCAGAGGTGTATGATATCCATATTCTCTGGTTACATTGAAAGAATCATGGAGCTATTCATGGATGACTTCACTGTGTATGGAAAAGACTTTATCACCTACCTGAAAAATCTAACAGCAGTATTACATAGATGTTTAGAGCAGAACTTGATTCTTAACTGGGAGAAGTGCCATTTTCTGGTAACTGAAGGAATTGTGCTTGGACATCTAGTGTTAGCCAGAGGGATAGAAGTGGATAAAGCTAAAGTTGATGTAATTGCAAAGCTACCTCCTCCTGAAAATGTGAAAGGAATTCATAATTTTCTTGGTCATGCTGGTTCCTACAGAAGGTTCATGAAGAATTTTTCTCACGTTGCAAAGCCTCTCACACACCTGCTGAATCATGATGTAAAGTTTGTGTTTGGTGAAGCATGTATGCAAGCCTTCAATAAATTGAAAGAAGCTCTTATCACAGCTCCAATAGTGCAGCCACCTGACTGGAATTTGCCTTTTGAGCTGATGTGTGATGCCAGTGATTATGCAGTAGGAGCAGTGCTTGGTCAGAGGAAGGAGAAAGCTATCCATGTGATTCACTATGCCAGTAAAACACTAGATGTTACTCAGATCAACTACACTACCACTGAAAAAGAATTATTGGCAGTAGTGTTTGCATTTGACAAGTTTAGGCCTTACCTTGTTGGACACAAGTGCATTGTTTATACTGATCATACATCAATAAGGTACTTGGTGAGTAAAAAGGATGCAAAGCCAAGACTGATCAGATGGATCCTCTTGCTGCAGGAATTTGATATTGAGATCAAAGACAAGAAAGGGTCTGAAAATTCAGTAGCAGACCACCTGTCAAGAATTAGTTGCTCTGGAAACAGTGTGATACAAGACAGTATGCCTGGTGAGCATCTGATGGTAGTGAGTGCTAGTTCTCCATGGTATGCTGATATAGTGAACTACCTCGTCTGTGAAATTGTACCAGCAGACATGTCCTATCAACAGAAAAAGAAGTTTCTGCATGATGTCAAGAGCTATTATTGGGATGAGCGATTCTTTTATAAGCATTGTGCAGATGGAATTGTGAGAAGATGTGTGCCATCAGAAGAAATTGGCGATGTCATGTTCCAATGCCATGCAGGCATGTATGGAGGCCATGCTGGAGTAATGAAGACTCAAGCAAAAATATTGCAAGCTGGATTTTATTGGCCTAACCTGTTCAAAGATGTGCATGATTATATCAAGCAGTGTGATCCTTGTCAGAGAGCTGGGAAGATCTCAAGAAGAAATGAAATGCCACAGCAAGGCATATTAGAAGTTGAGTTGTTTGATGTATGGGGAGTTGATTTTGTTGGCCCATTACCATCATCTCAAGGTTACAAGCACATTCTGGTTGCAGTAGACTATGTGTCTAAATGGGTGGAAGCAGTACCCACTGTCAGTGCAGATTCCAAGTCAGTCTGCAAGCTATTCAAAACTGTCATTTTTCCCAGATTTGGAGTGCCCAGAGTTGTGATCAGTGATGGTGGAGCTCATTTCAACAATGAACAACTAGAGAAGCTACTGAGAAAGTATGGTGTGAAGAATCACAGAGTGACAACTCCTTACCACCCTCAGGCCAATGGACAAGTTGAGCTTTCTAACAGAGAGATAAAGCAAATTTTGGAAAAAGTTGTGTCCAAGTCCAGAGCTGATTGGTCATTGAAATTGCCTGATGCCTTGTGGGCATACAGAACTAGCTACAAAACACCCATTGGAATGTCACCTTTTAGGCTTGTCTATGGAAAAGCATGCCATTTACCTGTCGAGTTAGAGCACAGAGCACAGTGGGCAATCAGAAAGCTAAACATGGACTTAGGAAAAGCTGGAAGTGTAAGAAAGCTTCAGATGTGTGAGCTAGAAGATGCCGGCAATACATCTTCTGCTCAGGAGAAGCATTGAAGAGATGCAATGATCAGGCTCTTGACCTTAAACAAGCGCTCATTGGGAGGCAGCCTGATATCCTTTTTATACTATTTTCATATTCCTATTTTTGTTTTGTGTGTTTCTTTTTGTTTTTGCTTTTCAGATTTTGAATAAAAGAGAATGGAGAAGGCTGGCAATAACTTTATGAAGCAAGGAGCAGAAGTGAACACCAGGTGAACACAATCCAATTACCTAAATCATTTACACTATGAAAACAATTCTTATGCCATTATTCTGAAGATTTTACCAATATTTGGCCTTATGTGAAATTGCTGTAAGAAAAGGTTTCATAGAGTGCTTAATTCTGTCTAAACAACCTTTCATGCTATTGAGAATCTTGCTTTGTCTCTGTTTATGATTCTTGCAAATTCTTGTTTAGATTCATTTAGCAAAACAGAATTTATCTATGTCTTTATTCAGAACTTTTGGAATACCTGTATAATGCAAGTGGCTCTGAAACTGAATAAGTGATCCTTGAAAAGCCATGTTTTAAGTTCATTTCTGCATCTTTTGCATTAGCATGTCATGATCCCTGGATCGGTGACATGTGAAGCACTAACAATACCATTAATTAAAAAACTAGTGATTGTAAACAATTTTTTGCATTAGCAACCATTATCTCAGGATTGTGGTATGTGAAGCACTAACCTGAAGTTTCTGACCGAATTTTGAAACAATTGTTGGTATTAGCAGTTATGATCTCGGGATTGTAGCTTGTGAAGCACTAACTGTTATAACATAACAAGTATATGCTAAGTAAACTCATCCCTAACTTATGCATTAGCCTACTATGTTCCTGGGAACGGTAGCAGGTGAAGCACTGACTTTGCACTCAGTTAACATCCATCTCGGCATAATGGCTATTCCCTGGATCACTTTCATTTAACTTCTTTGCCAACTGTCTTATACTGTTAATCCAAAGTTTCTGAACCTAGAAATATATAAATCCTGCTTTTGATGCTTGCTTCAGAATTAGAATTTGTAATCCCTATATGCAGAAACAGCTAAGAATCAGTATGTCTGAATTTTAGTATCTTCAGAGTTAAGCATTGTTCATTATTATCCTGTTGTCGTTTTGATCTTATTTGCTTTACTTGGGGACAAACAAAGGTTTGGGTCTGGGGGTTTAATCACTCTGAATTATACACACTAATCTGACCTCTAAAACCCTAAACCTTGCCAAATTCAGAGAAGTTCAGTTAAGGTTTTAAATGCTTTTTACATCATTTAATTGCATTTTGCAGATCAGTGCGCCAAGGCACATACTTCTTCAACACCAACAAAAAGTGCTGCTTAAAGTTTGAACAAGTTTGAACTAGCAAGGAGGGAAGAGATCAACTTGGGGATGAAGAAACCATAAAAGGCAAAAAGGTGATAAAGGAGGGAACACCCCATGTGCACTGTGAGCTGAGAAGGGAAGGGGGAAACTTCCTCCTCTTCACCAATTCGTGCCACTCCACCACATGTGGAAAAAGGAGCATAAAGCCACTACCAAGGTCACCACAGGACATATCCATCAGCCACCATCCATCCCATTCGCAGCTCCCTCTTCCTCAGCCACCACAACACCTTTTCCACCACCAAGAACATCAAGAACAGCAAGAAGAAGAAGATGAATATGGAGACCAGGAGAAGAAGCAAGAGCAAGGCCGTGATGAACTGAAGCACCTGATCTACTCCACCCATGTCTACTCCTCTGCTTCCCCTGCTTCTGTATCCATCCTTGTCTTCACCTCTGCCTTCCCCTGCTTCGAAAAGCTTCAGTGAAGAACAGCCAAACCCTTACTCCTTTATTCTCTGTGTAAACTGTTTTGGTCATTCATCTATGTGTAGATCTTGTATGATTGAGTACTGACAGTGATTTGAGTGACACATCTCTCTGTTGTTTCTGAATTTTACTTGATCTTTGCATGTTTTGCTTGATCTGTTGCATGTATGGCTAGTCCCTGCATGTTGTTGTGTTGCAATTCCATCCCTAGACCCCAGATGCTTGTTAACTCACAGTGATCTTGCCTGACAACCAAGAAAGCTGTGATCTTTGTGTTTAATTTCCTCTCTGCCTTAAACCTGCTAAAACCCTTTTGCTTGCAATACCAGTCTCTGCAAGTTGACGAGTGAAATATCTTTCCCTGTCTAAACCCTTCTTGGATCCTTGCTTGATTCTTGATTGACAACCTGGAGTCAGTAAGTTACTTTCTGAATTCGATTGCTTTCTTAAACCCTGAAAAATCCCGTTTTAAGTCAGTAAACAACAAACCCTGGAATTTGCTTAGCTTCTAGAAACAAAGAACCTTTCATAACTTTGTTGATCCCTGTGGATAGAACGACATAAAACCCCCCTATATCTGCACTGATCAGACATCATTTAGTTGTTTGATTATTAGAAACCGCCGCCAATAACGCCAATAGTGTAGCTTACTAATTTGCAAGTTGGTCATGATCGTTGGTGTTTGCTTTTTCGAAAGTAATTGATTTTAGATGCTTTTATACTGAACCCAGATACTACTTCAGAAAACCAACTGACAGGAGCATGAAGGATATTAAAGAAAGGTGCAGGCTGTCCTGTAAGGTAACCTTTGCGCGTACCGGACAAGGCGGACAGAGCGGATGGGCCGGCGGCCCGTCCGCCTGCATTGTGTGGAAGGGGCCGCACCCTATAAACTGAGAGTATTGTGGTAGTGGACGCTACCCCGTGTGGCGCGCCCACTTCTACGTAGAGATATTTGCGCGCAGAAGCGGCTATATTTTTATTTATTTATTGAAAATGGAGACATGCCCCAGCCAGAAGCGGCGCTTTAGTGACCCGCGGAGGGGATATCACACGTTGATCTTCTGCGTTGCGGCACATTCGTGTGATGATTTGTTTCCATACTTTGCTCTTATATGCTCCCAGAGTTTAAACATTAATTAGTACTCCCTCCGTCTATAAAAGGATGTCTCAACTTTGTCTAAAGTTGCATGTATCTAGACATATTTCATGTGTAGGTACATGCAAATTTGGACAATGTTGAGACATCTTTTTGTGAACGGAGGGAGTACGATATATGGGGAAGAAAACCAGCAGTATAGTGCTTGAGGATTTTATCAGCCCACAGGATATCTTACAGTGCAGTGGCGAACCCACCTCCATGGCCCCCGGTTTTAACCATCACACCGAGGTTTTCGGGCGTATGTATAGCCCACTTATACCCTGGGCCTCTGCACCCACCTTCATTGCCTCTCTTCCTCCATCCCCGGCACTGAGCAATCAGTCAATCCTCCGGGCGGCTCGAGACGTAAGTTCCCAACAATCTTCCTTGATTGTGCTAATTCTAGTGGCGATCTTTAGACGACCTTAGAGGTTCTTGCATGTTTCTTGTGATTTGCCAGGTTCACCGCTGGCTGCCGCGATGCCGCTGGGAGGGAATAAGGTGGCCGACTCTCCTCGTCGGCGTCCTCATCCAAGAAAAGCCGCCGCCGGCAGAAGCAGTCGGTCTCCTCACCTGCTTCCGTGATGACGCCGCTCGCAGACTCGGCCACGAACAAGATCCAGGCATTGTACGACATGTCCAGAAACGTCTTCGCCGCGGCCAGACCGGGCTTCCTGCCGCAGCCGCCGTCCGTGGCTGAGCTCTCCCGGTTCCTCAGTACGTGATCATCACCTCCCTGCTTGTCTTCTCTTCTTCACGGTTGCGCATGTTTAGCGTTTAGGCAGCATGTTTTTGTCTCGTGCTTTTTTTGCCCATATATTACTATCATTTCGTAATACACGGCTGCCATGCACTCCCCTGCCCGCCGGTGTGCAATGCACGCATTGCTTAACGGTTATGTTGTGCCTAGCTAGGATGTGCTAGACCCGTAGCGATATCTCGTTCCCTAGCATGCATCCTGGATTTTTGTGTGAACAATCTGCAGGATCCTGCCCTTTTTCTGCCCTTCATTTGCACAAACAATGCCTCCTACTGTCAAGCATACCCTATTTGTTAGTAGAGCTAGGATCTGGGCCAACACTATCACATGAGAAAATTGCCATGATAATGACACGGGTCGTTTGCATGGGAGGTTTGACCCTACCAGTTGTTCATCTTAGAAAAGGAATTACCAAACGTGGGAGAATTCAAATTTTGCTAGAAATTAATATTTATTCGCCCCTAGATCAATATCGAGAATATCTTAATTTTGAAAATAAAAAAAGGAAATATCAATGCAGAGATTTGTGTGCCTCAACTTGATGCTGATGGTTTCTTCATTTCCTTATATGAACATGATATGTTAAAGATACTAAGACACATTACAGATCGCCACGAAGAAGAAAACGGGTGACGACAATGAAAACGCTAGGAGCCAAGATATGTAGTGTCATTGCTTGATACTTTGTGGCTAATAAATCAAATTTTAAAAACCAAATAGTCTTTCGAGCAACAGCTGACCTCAACAGGTTGTCCGTAGCACCGTCACTCAGAGGCAACAAGAGGATCGTTGGAGAAGATGGAGAAGGCCGGGCTGCGACAAAGGTAGGAATTAAGAGGTTGGTGGAAGATGTGGGGCTAACGAATGGAGACTAGTGGGCCACGTCAATGTCGCCAATGAGAAGGGGTCAATGTCGCCAATGAGAAGGGGTCAATGTCGCCAATGAATAGGGTCGACAGATGAGGGGCTAGAGAGAGAGAGAGAGACCCACCCCTTATGTACTTACCTAGGTGCATGGTACAAAAGTATCCATATTTTTGCTACAAAAAATATGTACTAACATGTTCCTTTAAAATACGAGAACAGTTTTTTCTTCTGATTTTTTTGGGTTTCCAAACTTTCGTAATTGCTTCTTTCCTTCCTGGGCAAAAAACGAACCACAAGTTTCATATTTTTCATGTAACGAAATTTCATTTCTTTCCTTTCTTGCTTTTCATTTTGTGGAAGGATGTGATGCGTTTTTTTTGCGAGAAGGGGGGTGCGCAGGGAGGTTGAATGAATGGCGGGAGAATATTAGATCTAACGATACATAACGATTTTCCTTTAATAACAAATATATCCTAAGAAATGTTATATCTCTCGGTTGTGGGCCGAAAATGGCCTCTTCTGGAAAGTAAAGTCAGAAAATATTTCATCGATCTTCTTGATGGCTGTCCAGATATACAAGAAAATTAATAACATGCCATGTTGACACCCGCACTGCAGATTCTAAAGGCTGTATTCGGCACAATATAGTTGGATATAAATGTGCACATTGCCTCGTTAGGGATGGCACTTCGGGTGGTGCTTAGATTGGTCGTATCTACGTTCGCTCTATAGGATAGGAGTTTTTTTTCTTCAAAATGGGAGAATCGCCCCAACCCTTGCATCAATTGATGTCTTATGTAGGATAGCAGTTGGAGTGGATGGGGTATTAAAGAAGAAAGAGAAGAATCTCATGTTTGTATTGTTTGTTCTCATAGTTTTAAAGTATAAATCTTTCACGGTCCTCAAAATCACATCGACAGTTCTCGACGTCGGCTGCGAATTAACAAATTTTTGGTGGACCGTGAATTAGCAGAACTTGTTTAATTATAATTAAATCAGGAGGAACTCATTGGAACAAATATATCGGCCGCCGTGATTGCCCTTAACCATGTGTACATTCATGCAGATGCCCTGACGCCCCAAGACTTTGGCCTTGACGCAAGCATGCCGTTCTTCGGAGGTGACCCTGATAGACGCCCTAAAGTGACCTACCTGCACTTCGCTGATTCTCCCCAATTTACGGTGACGTTTTTGAGCTATTTCAGCAAACTATGAATGAGTGTTTTGCAAAACGGATTGTCTATGCATGGGTCGACAGTTATATATACTAGTCGTTAACCCGTACGACTGCACGGGCTAGTGAGTTGTGAATCGGAAAAATAATATTCCAAAGAGTCTGTGTAAATTTTGTGTTTAATCCATATTATTAACATGAGAGTTTTCAACTTTCATAGATTTACGTCCAAACATTCAGCAACTATCTATCACAATCACATTCGATTGAAACCTTTGGTAAGTCAAGACTATGATTATAGGGTAATGTTTTATTACCACACTCCGGCATCATATAATTTCATCATTGGATAAAAAGGAAAAAAAAATAACTTAAACAAAATGCAGGATCTTTTCCTTCTGGTGTCTTCATCCTTATTTACCTATCTCAGTTTAATGAAAAAGATTGATAACCTAAGGAGATACGTCTACAAAGAGTTTCAGAGCAGAATGTGCTGTACTGTAAATTCTTTGGTGCTTTCATAGTTCACTCAAATATAAGAATATCCAAAAGGTTAAAAAATATTTTTTAATAGGAAAAACTTACAGTGGTAGAAAATACAATTGTCGAAGAAAAGATATGGCATCGCTTGCCATGCTTGTTGCTTGGGAGATTTTGTTGGAGAGAAACACGCTTGTCTTTCGAAACAAAGCATATATATGCCGCCGCCATGCTTGTCACCGAAATGAAAGAGGAGGCGGCCCTTTTCCT
The DNA here is from genome assembly GCA_947311845.1 of Poa pratensis. NCBI lineage: Eukaryota > Viridiplantae > Streptophyta > Magnoliopsida > Poales > Poaceae > Poa > Poa pratensis. The sequence goes on along the minus strand of CAMZMU010000058.1, from coordinate 6,149,206 downwards.
TGCATGGACAGTACAAAAAACGGGTCCTACAGATGATATATATTTAACCATTAGTTGAAAATTTAAAGCTTTTGTCAAGACAATCTAATTCTGCCTGGTTATGCGGTCTAAGTAGTTTTTAACCGTTCCATATTGTAGAGGCCAGACAGGAGCACCTTGATTATGTCTTTTCAAGAAGTAAAGAATAGAGACAGCGCACATGAAAAAAAACTGAGCATGCTCTTCTTCTTCCGCTCCTAGATCAACCACTTTGTGTCCAATTCAGCTTGAAAATAATTAGTCACCTTTTTTTTTCATGGATGTGGAGTTGTCGACAGCACATAATTAGAGCCTAAGAGTACTGGTTGAATTACATGTAAATCTAGATGCAGTAGTATCAATACATACGGATAGCTTGCTTATTCCTTGTTTTTTCATTCGTATATAGGTTGACTACAAAAAGTGGTTTATCCTATAACGTAATACTCACTCCGTCCCAAAATAAGTGTCTTAAAGTTGTCCAAAAGTGGTTTCATGTCTACATACCTCTACTTTTAGGCAAATCTGAGACAGTTATTTTAGGACGGATGGATTACATGGCAATGAACCAGCTGGAGTAATATAAATTTAAATACTGAAAATATCTCAGTTTGCGGTACCAAGACATAAGAATTTTTTTTTAATATCTTACCAGTTGCCACAGACACTGAAATCTTGATGCACTAATCCTGAAATGAAAAGAAAACAACATATTAGAGTAGATCTTGACGCATAAAGAGAGTGAAAAATATTTATTTTCATGAATGAGATTCCAATCTGCGTTAGACGCATTTTCTGAAATAAAATGATATGTCTACCTCTGTTGTTAGACGTGAAAACCTGAACGTCGAACACGTCACTTTTTAAGGCTTGCTTTTTTTTAAGAAGAATATAGGCATGTCCACCCTCAAGAATATTATTTTCTTTCAGCTGTTGGATCTACTACATGAACGAATTGCAAGAAGCTCTAGACAAAAATAGAACGATTCAGATCTCCTATGAAAAGCAGACAAAGCACCATTTTATATATAGTCTTTGTAGAACGGACCAGTCTATCTTATTGCATCAGCGATGTTGTTGTAAAGAGCGGCAATCCAATAAGCAAGGATCATGAACTGAACAGAATAAAATTTAAATACTTATAAACCTAGAGCTTCTACAATGAATCAAAACCTGACATCCAGGATGTTACAAATAGTTCTTCACTCGAATTCTTATTGCTTTAGGGAAGAAATAATTCGTACCTGAAAATTTGTTCACTGAGAAATCTGATGGATATTACATGCAGTAAACCCAAATCATACCGGGCTTGTTCTCATGCAAATCATTGTGCCTGAAAATGAGAAAAACTGGCTATGAAGTTCCAAGTATTTCTGCCAGAACAGCCTCTCAGACTTACATCTGCCGCAATCACGATCGACCGGCCGGGAGTTCTAATCGTACATCATATGAATTGCATCAGCTGAAGTACGTACGCTGCTGCATTGTCTAGAGCCGGTAGCGCTCGGGAGTTCCCAGCTATTCAGCCGCTCATGCTATAAGCAGCGCCGATCGATCCAGCCTTCGCTGCCCTTTGAAGAGCTAGAGCCGCGTGATCCGAGCAGAAGAAGATCTAGACACCGTCGGCGGCGGCACGGTCGCTGGATCCGATCGCACTTTTGCCGAGGCGTGATGGATGCGTATAGGAAACCATGTTCAGACTACGATGTTGTGCACTCCGAGGACTCTTAGCGTACGTGGATAAATTTTCCCTGCCCTCTTCTTAGATCAAAACCACATAATTTTAATCGCACGGTTGTTTTCAAGGTTTACGTGAGGATTAACGTGGGAGCTCCTTTGGTGCCTCCAATTAGTAAATATAAGATTTTTTTTGCGAATGATGAAAATCTTTTTCTTAAGTCGCTAATGGCAAGTGTTGATTCCAGCTAGCGGAAATGGGGTAGTTACATGTTTAAATTTTGTTCTCGAAGTATTTCTACTACAATCTTCAGCCGTTATAATAGTAAATCCATTTACAAAATGTTTGCACTGCCTGGTCCATGTAATTAAACGACGACTCATTTACCATTTCGCAGTTCGGGGTGTTCTGCCTGCCGAAGTCAGCCGTGATACCGCTCCACAACCACCCCGGGATGACCGTCTTCAGCAAGATCCTCCTCGGCTCCATGCACATCAAGTCCTACGACTGGGTTAAACCCCAGGCCGGTGGTGGTCGTCAGTCCACTAGAACTCCAGAAGGTGAGTTCAATTACACGGCTCCCGCGATATCCAGTAAGCACACGCACGTTTCTGATACCATCTCGTCTTGTCTCGACACATGCATGATCATGCAGGTGCTCGGCTGGCCAAGCTCAAGACGGACGCCATGTTCGACGCGTCGTCGGAGACGGTGGTGCTGTACCCGGAGGAGGGAGGGAACCTGCACCGTTTCACCGCGACGACCCCCTGCGCGGTGCTCGACGTCATGGGTCCTCCTTACTGCCATGAACAAGGAAGGGACTGCTCCTACTACCGTGCAGTGGGATCAGATGAGCAGTTCGCTTGGCTCAGGGAAGTGCCCTGCAACTTCGACATGGACACCGTCTATGTGCGACCGAGGATCAGGAAGTGATCAATCAAGCTAGTTCTACCGGGGAGAAGAGCACTGGATCTTCTTTGGATTGGTGTAGATATGTGTGACCGATTGATCTTCAAAAGTATGAGCGAGGATGTAGCTGAGACTAGAGAGATCAAGGCTATCAAAAACCTTGGGGCAACATATATACATCTTTTTTTGTTTTTGTTTTGGTTTAATTCGTTTGCTCGATCGGGTTAACTTTATGTTTTTCTCATATATTATCTTCACAATAATAAAATGACGGACTTTGTTTAACTGCTTGTTTCGTCGATCGACTTTTATGCTGGCTAGCACAATAATATACGTGCTCTTCTCAAAACGCCAGCTACAATAAATTAGGATTGGTTGGGTGAAGAAAATGGCAACGCATGTGCTCTATCATAGAGAGGAGCGCGACGTTGACGAGCAACAGATGGTGGATGTGATCGCCGGTGAAGATGTGACGTCACGTCACACACTAGCACACGTACCCGTGCAAAGAAACGCCTAGCAAAGTGCCAGTGTGTTGCAAAAGATTCAAAACAGATCGACATGTCTCTACGAAATGAAAAAGTTTTGACAGTTATGATAATAAATCGACATGTGTTTACGAAATGGAAAAGTTCACTTATGATAGCAAAGGTGCCTCCCGTTCATCATCGGAGGGGACTTTAACTTGCTTCGTTATCCATTCGAGAAAAGCAGAGATCGGTTTGACAATCGTTGACCTCTTTTGTTCAACGCGGTCATTGACAGTTTGGACTTAAGAGAGATATCAATGGTTGGGAGACAGTTCACTTGGGCTAATTCTCTCCCTAAACCCATATACGAGAAATTAGACCGGGTACTGATGGACACCGATTGGGAATCTAGGTTCCCATTGGTATCGGTACGGGCTCTAGAACGTATTGAGGGTTTATCGGATCATGCTCCTATTATTTTGACCACAGGCATGTCTAGACCACCGTGTAACCAGTGTTTCAAGTTTGAACTTGGATGGTTGCATCGTGAGGGCTTCCACGAGATGGTCCAAAGAATTTGGGAAAGACTAGTTACTGGCGATTCGCCTATTCAGAGATGGAACAACAAGATCCGGGATTTACGCACACATCTTGTTGGTTGGGCTTGTCACACTACTGGTTTACATAAAAAAGAAAAGATACGACTATCCTCGATAATTGATGTTCTAGAGGCATTAGCAGAAGTTCGGCTATTATCTACGCAATAAATTGAGCTTAAGAGCCAATCTAATGCGTAGATAACAAAACTCCTGCGTGAGGAAGAGTTAAAATGGTATCAACGTTCCAAAACACAATTCATCCTCAAAGGGGATTCGAATACTCGCTACTTCCATAGTATTGCCAATGACAGACACAGGAAAAAGTGTATTCACTCCCTAGTCCAGGAGGAGGGAACGATTGAGGGCCAGGAACAACTCAAGACGTATATTACTAACTATTATAAAGGCCTGTTCGGAGCACCAGAGGAAGGAAAATTCACATTGGATAAGTCTAGAATGGCCGACATACCCCAGGTTTCTGTTGAGGAAAATAGTCTACTTACTAACCCCTACTTGGAGGATGAAGTGAGAAAGGCGGTTTTCCAAATGAAACGCAATAAAGCTCCTGGACCTGATGGTTTTTCAGCTGAGTTCTATCAGAATTTCTGGGATGTAATCAAGTCTGGTCTGCTTCAATTGTTCGCCTGTCTCCATGTTGGACAGTTGGAGCTGTTTCGGCTCAACTTTGGTGAAATAATTCTATTACCTAAGGTTAACGAGGCAGAGAGGATTCAACAATCCAGACCTATATGCCTCCTTAACGTTAGTTTTAAAATATCCACTAAAGTTGCCATGATTCGGCTGAATAGTGTGGCGGATCATGTGGTTCGTCCGTCCCAGACTGCTTTCATGCAAGGTCACAACATCCTAGATGGGGTGGCAATCCTACATGAAATAGTTCACGAACTGCATAGGAAAAAGCTGAATGGGGTAATTTTGAAAATTGATTTCGAAAAAGCTTATGATAAAGTTAAATGGTCTTTCCTTCAGCACACTCTCAGAATGAAAGAATTTTCTGATGAGTGGCGTGCGCTTATAGATAGCTTTATTTCGGGAGGAAGTGTAGCCATTAAAGTCAATGATGACACTGGTAAATACTTTCAAACCAAAAAAGGCCTTAGACAAGGTGACCCGTTATCGCCAATACTATCTAACATAGTGGCTGATATGTTGTCTATCTTGATCGAACACGCTAAGTATAAGGGCCAAATTGAAGGAGTGATTCCACATCTAGTTGATGGTGGCTTATCGATCCTTCAATATGCTGACGACACAATTCTTTTTATGGTACATGACATCGAAAAAGCTCGTAACATCAAGTTAATCTTGTCAGCATTCGAGCAACTGTCGGGTCTTAAAATAAATTTCCATAAAAGCGAATTGTTTTGTTTTGGCGAGGCCCAGGAAAACGCCTCCTTGTATGCCGAATTATTCGGCTGTACGCAAGGTCAATTTCCTATCAACTCTTTGAGTATTCCGATCCATTATCGGTGACTCACCAATGCTGAATGAAAATTGGTGGAGGAGAGACTTCAAATCCGGTTAAATAGCTGGAAAGGCAAACTCCTATTCCTGGGGGGAAGATTGGTTCTCATTAACTCAGTACTAACAAACATGGTACGGTACATGATTTCTTTCTTCCAACTACCCAAATGAGTCTTAAAACGATTGGAATATTTCCGGTCAAGATTCTTTTGGCAAGGGGATAGTGAAAAGAAAAAATATCGACTGACCAAATAGAGTGTGGTTTGCCGTCCAAAAGACCAAGGTGGGCTCGGTGCTCATGACCTCGAGGTCAAGAATAGAGCCTTGCTTGGTAAATGGCTATTCAAGCTTCTTTCTGAAGATAGAGTTTGGCAAACCCTCCTAAGGAGAAAGTATGTGGGCTCTCAAGCGGTATCTCAGGTTCTTTGAAAACCAGGTAAGCTCGATCTCTAGCTAGTAGTATATTAGAGCTCGAGATCTGGCTAGTACATTTTGTTAGGATGGCTAGCTTTGATCGATCCGCGGCCGGCCCCGGGATCGATCGGTCGATCTGCCATTGATCGATAACACATTCGCGCGCGAGTTGTGCAGGGGCGCGCTGTACATATTTTGCTAGGATAGACGGTCGATCATATTAATTAGCACTAGCTAAGATCGATCCAATCGTTCGAGGATTTGGCCGGCAGCCGGTGCGGTGAAAATTTGATACCCACTTCACTGTATTTTGCTACTAATTATAATAGTAAGTTATGAACTCTGATTGAATATCGATCTGTTTAATTCCAATTTCTCTGTTCATGATTTTATTCACGTTATCGCACGCACTCTGTCTTCAGCCAAAATTTCCATTCATTTTGCGCGCTATTTCTCAGACGACAACATTTCCAGCCGTCTCTACTGGTTTCTACAAGCGGTGAAGATTTCTAGACATCTCTAAACGTTGTGTATGGGAGACGGCGAGCAATATGAGCCGTCTCAGATTATATTAAAGACGCCCAAATAATATAATCGCTTGAGGAGATATGTCCCAAACAGATGAAATATTGTTTTGGTTTGACCGGCCCTACACTAGTACAGAACGACACATCGGATACCCCTCTACGGAAATGGCAGGCGTTAGGCGACGGAGAATCGCGCTTTCCGCGCGACCAGTGCGTACAAACCTGACCTGGGCCGTGGCTGGCCTGTCAACATAGGTAACGGAGAAAGTATTAACTCCGTTACCCATAGTATTGGCAACGGTCTTAATTCTGGCTCCGTTTCCGATATGTGCCTCTATAGCAACGGAGACTTTTGTGTGTCCGTGTGCAATGTGGACACATTCCATCTTCTTGGAATTCGATGCGAGCGGAGTAACTGCTATGGCGTAGTGGCGTAGTGACGCCGCGGCACCGCCCACTACTCCTTAAAAACCCACGATCTCCCTGCTATCTCAGTACGCCACTTCGCCGCAGCCATGGATACTCCTAGCAACTCCTCGGGCGTTCGCCGCAGCAGTTTCCCGCTTTCGCTGAATTGGAACCGCATCGTCGTGCCGGAGGCCTTCGCGCAGAGGCACTGGCAATATAGGAGGCCAGTGCCCTGGTCAAATGTTAGCCTCCCCGCTGGCTGGCGCGTCAACCACAGGAGGGTGCCTATGCCGGCGGAAGAGGACGCGGGATCCTCGGGCGCCCGCGACCGCAGCCGCTCGCTGCGGCGGAGAGACGCTCGTCCGCGGTCGCCTGGATGAAACCGCATCATCGTCGGGCAGGCCGTCGCGGAGCGGCACTGGCAATATAGGAGGCCAGTGCCATGGTCAAAGGTTCGGCTACCCGGTGGCTGGCACCTCAACCGCGCGTCGGTGCCTATGCCGCCGGAAAGAGTTGAGCTGCTTCAGAGCCGCCGGCTCCTCCTCCCGCCGGAGCTGCGCGACGATCCTGCTTACGACGACGATGAGATGTGGGAGGGGCGCACGGGCGGCGATGACATCGTCGGCGAGGAGCCGCGCGACGACACGGACGACTACGCGGCTCTCCTCGCATACGAGCAGGAGAAGGCGGAGGCCGAGGAGTAGTTATAGTTATTTATTTTTATGTTCTTCGACTTCAATACTAGTAGAGATCAGTATAAGCCCAGTGTGTCAGTGAAAAAATCAAAGGAAACGGTTGTTTATACCCTCCGTTTCCGATGTTCTACTTTGCTATAAATGCGCCCTTCACACAACCCTAAACTCTATCGCTCACTCTCAGCCTCACTCTCAAGTGTGGGGGCGCCTCCACGCAGCACCAGATCTTAGCTCCACCGTGGCGGCGCGCATCTCCCTCCCTCCGACCGTGGCGGCGCGCATCTCCCTCCCTCCGACCGTGGCGGCGCGCATCTTCCTCTCCTCCGACCGTGGCGGCACGCATCTCCCTCCCTCCGACCATGGCGGCGCGCATCTTCTTCTCCTCCGACCGTGTCGGCGCGCATCTTCCTCTCCTCCGACCGTGGCAGCGCGTACCCGTTCTTTGCTCCACCCGGGCAGATCTCGTCGCCTGATCTGTAGCTGGAGGGCGCATGGCGTGTCGATCCGAGGACGACGAGGACGACTACGTACTCCCGCCGCCAGATCCAAAGGTAATACATCTATTTGTGACCGGCCGTCGTGTCGACGAACTAGGGTTGTTGTCATTGTTCTGCTTAGGTTTTCTTCCATAGGACACTCATGAACAGAACTAGAACTAGGGTTGTAATACATCCGAGGACGATGAGGACGACCACTGGCGGATCCACCTTGAGCCAGCCGGGTGCACAGGACACCGGGAGAAGGAAATTTTCTTTGTAAATTAGCAATTTTTCATCACATATGCACCCCTAAAAATTGTTTTAAATGTATTGTGGTAACATGTGTGCATCCTGGTTCAATATGTTCTAGCTCCGCCACTGAGGACGACTACGTAGTGTCGCTCGAAAAGAACATAACTAGCACAAATCGGTAGTGTATGAAACTCATGGCTGACTTATCTCCTTTGCAAAACAGATGTACATTTCGGTGACACTGTATAAAAAGCCGGGTCCTTAGCCAAGGTGCGCTTGTCGTCCGGCATAATTGTTGGTACACAACAACTATGCAATGGATTTGTAAGTTTGTTATTCTGTCTTATGCATCCTTTTGTGTTGTATGTCCTTTATGCTAGATGTATAGTGAGCTAACATGGAGTCATATATTCTCTCTTTGCATTTCAGTGACCACTTTACAAAAGAGGCACCTTCAGTACATCAGCACTCGCTTATTGCACTATGTGCAGAGCATGGTGCTGATCCGTTTAGCTCATTTAAATGAGCTAAATACAAGGTCGGGGTCAAAGCGGCGAGTTGATTATATTTTGGCGACACCGTCCAAGAAGAAGATTGAATTCATGAACGCTAATAGCAAGTCATGAAGATAAATTAAGTTGGAAATGACAAGGATAAGTTTAGAGAGGCATGACATAGATAGATTTAGCTAGACATGTCAATGATAGATTTAGAGAGGCATGACAATGAAGATAAGTAATTGGTTGTCTTGTGATGCAATGTATCGGTGACATTTGTTATACCTTATGAATGAATTTGTTAGCATTTTTGTGCTTCTGCTGTGAAATTTTAAATGTCCAGTGCCAAATCTATTCCTGCTCTAGGCTTATGAAGAAACCTCAATGCAAACGAGCAGAAACAGAATCTCCATTTCTGATGTCCAGATACATCGGCAACGGAGACTGGATGGCAACCGTAGCCAAAATCAAGCCTCATCGGTGACGGTTTTTCTTGTCCGTTGCCGATGAGAGCCTTCACATCAGTGACAGGGTCGGGGACACGGACCCTTTTTCCGTTTCCGATGGGCTTTTTGGCCCGTTTCCGATGTGTGGTGCCTGGTTGACGGGAGAGTATTTGAGGATGATGATGATGGTGATGATGAGTACTTCCCCGGCAACGGTGCCAGAAAACAGCTTGATGGCTACGTGTTGGTGAACCCCAAGAGTAAGGTTATGATGTAGACAGCAGAAGTTTTCCCTTGAATAATCTACCCAAGGTTTAATCGGACCAGTAGGACTTGACGATCTATCGGAAGGTTGTTGATGTTGACTCCCCCTGGCGCTTGGGAGCTTGCACCAACGTGGAATCTGCACAGACACAAACCAGAACTTTGCCCAACACGAAACAGAGAGGTTGTCAATCTCTCCGGTCTTGCAGAAACAAAGAGTTAAACGTATGGTGTGGAAAACAGCAGGAAAAACAGCAAGTAACAGGAAACGGATGATTGCAGCAGGTTGTGTAAACAGTATGAGGAAATTGGACCAGGGTCCACAGTTCACTAGTGGTGTCTCTCTCAGAACAGATAACTAGCATGTTGGGTAAACAAATTACAGCTGGGCAATTGACAAATAGAGAGGGCATAACAATGCAATACATGCCAAGATGTCTACTATGAAATCTAGTTGGGCATTACAACAAGGTACATAGACCGTTATTCCAACCGCATCTATGCCTAAATAATCCACCTTCAAGGCAGCATCCGCATCCTGTTCAGTATTAAGTTGCTAACAACAGATTATTGCATGAAGTAAAGTGTGTAATGTAATCAATACAAGTGCCCTTGGACACTGCACCAATGTTTTATCCCTAGTAGCAACAGCACATCTACCATCTTAGACCTTTCTGTCACTGATCCAGATATCTAGAGACTGAACCCACTATCGAGCATAAATACCCCCTCTTGGAGTCACAAGCATCTACTTGGCCAAAGCATCTACTAGCAACGGAGAGCATGCAAGATCAAGAGCACATAGATAAACAACTTGAATAAACATGGTATCAATATTCATCGGATCCCAGCAAACACAACATCTAGCATTACAATAAGATGATCTTGATCATGTTAGGCAGCTCACAAGATCTAAACATGGAGGCACAAGGTAGAGAGACAACCATCTAGCTACTGCTATGGACCCGTAGTTCAGGGGTGGACTACTCACGCATCACTCCGGAGGCAGGCATGGTGATGTAGAGCCCTCCGGTGATGATCTCCCCTCCGGCAGGGTGCCGGGAAGAGCTTCAGAACTCCTCCGATCTGAGATTGACGATGACGGCCCCGACGGAACTTTTCGTGGAATATGATCGACCGTAATAGGGTTTTCGCGTCGCGGAGAATATATAGGCGAAGAGGCGGCGTCGGTGGCCGAGGGGGGCCACCACGCCATAGGGGGGCGCGGGCCCACCCTGGGTCGCGCCCTAGTGTGGCGTGGCCCCCTGGTGGGTCTGCTCCGACTCCCCTTTGGACTCCGTGATCTCCTCGTGATATTATTGACGATGTCTTTTGTTTCGTCCAATTCCGAGAATATTTCCTTAATAGATTTTCTGAAACCAAAAACAGCAGAAAACAGGGAACTGGCACTGTGGCATCTTGTTAATAGGTTAGTCCCAGAAAATGCATAAAAATGATATGAAGTGTAACCAAAACATGTAGCAATTGATATAATAACAGCATGGAACATCAAAAATTATAGATACGTTTGAGACGTATCAAGCATCCCCAAGCTTAGTTCCTGCTCGTCCTCGAGTAGGTAAACGATAAAAACAGATAATTTTTGAAGTGACATGTTACCAACACAATCTTTGATCAAATAACAATGTAATGCACATGATCTGAATGAAGTGATCCAAGCCAATGGTCTATAGTTTGGAAGCAAGTAAATAAAGAGTAAACATAAGTGATCACACAAGTGCAAACTTTCATGAATAACACTATAAAACATTTAGAGATATAATAGTCTAACATAATAGTTAGCTCACAGCAGCAATAATTCTCAACATGAAAGTGTTTGTATTAACACAAAGGAAGATAATAGCTTCAGCTTTTGCTTCAACTTTCAACATGTATATCATATAGATAATGTCAATGCAAAGAATATGATCAACCAAACACAAAGTTATGTAAAAACTGTTATACTGGAGTTGACAATGATGTTTGCTTAAGGAGACAGAAAGAAGTGGGAAAACTGACTCAACATAAAAGTAAAAGAATGGCCCTTCGCAGAGGGAAGCAGGGATTAACATCATGTGCTAGAGCTGTAGTTCCCGAAGGCATATAGAGAGCGTAAAATATTGTAACAAGCACTTTTAGAGCGGTTCCGAGAGTTTTTAGGACTGCACTTGTAACAAGCACTTATTGGTGACACTCCTCCCAACCATTTACTTTCCACAAACCATGGCTAACCGAATCCTCGGGTGCCCACCAACATTCACCATGGAGGAGTGTCTATTTATTTATTTATTTATAGGGTGGACTAACCAGCTCTTTAATGCAAAATAAAAGGTGGAGAAGCAGATGAAGCTGCCAATCCTTGTAAATTAATTAGCATGGAAGATGACAAATCTCACTACTACGTCCTTATGAGCTTTTCAAGTAGTGACACAAAAAGGAAATGTAACAGTTTTGAGTAGTTAGTAGATAGCACATGAAGAAATTTACTTGGAATGGTGAAAACACCACATAATAGGTAGGTATGGTGGACACAGGTGGCATGGATTTGGCTCAAGGTTTTGGATGTACAAGAAGCATTCCCTCTTAGTACAGAGTTTAGGCTAGCAAGGTTATTATAAGCAAACATCATTATCAACTGGAATAGCAAGAGTGTACATAAAACACAAGGTTTGACGAACCATAGACTCCCACTGTCTTCCTTGTTAACACATAGCCTTCATCCAAAAATTATCTAGACTACTATGGACTTCCAATCATGCAACAGATTATTATAGCAGAAAATCCTTATAGTAGTTCTTCATTAATAGCCATTACTTACATGATGCACAAGCTTAAACATTAATTACTTGACAGCTCAAAACAATTGGCAAGCATCAAATTACTCAAGACAACGATCTAAAAAGATTCATGTAAGCATTTTATACCACTACCACATGCATAGCATTTTTTGGTCCAACCAAACACCAATCAACTTATTTGACAACTCTCCAAACAGATATAAGTGAAGCAAGAGAGTACTTTCTTCAAAAGAAACTGAAAGCTCTAACAAGAGATATGAAAAACTGAGAGCTAACAGCAATAACAGCAACTAGACAGGAATACTCAACAAGTATAAGTGAAGCACAAGAGTATTCTAATGAAAAAGTGGAGCGTGTCTCTCTCCCAAACATGAATACTAGGATCCAACAAGTATAGCACAGCAAACAAAACAAAACAAACTGAAAACAAAAACACACTGACGCTCCAAGGAAGAGTACACTAGCATGAAGCAATAAAAATATAGCACCATTAGAGATGACCTGATAATTTGTAGATGAAGAAGGGGATGCCTTGGGCATCCCCAAGCTTAGATGCTTGAGTCTTCTTGAAATATGCTGGGGAGGTAAGCCTCCCCAAGCTTAAGCTCTTCACTCTTCTTGATCATGTAATATCATTCTCCTCTATCAACACTTGAAAACTTCCTTCACACCAAAACTTAACAGCTTTTCTCATTAGCAGGTTAGTGCACTAAAAGATAATACTTCAAAGTTCTAGCAAAGACAAAACTCACAAGCCAACTATTTTAAACATTAGCCACTGTTACTAGGCTCAAGTGGGCACTTTTACACGAAAAGAAACCACTTAAAAACTTGTAAAAGAGAGAATGCAAAATAAAAGACAGAATCTGTCAAACCAGAACAGTCTGTAATGACGAATTTTTTCGAGGCACTTACGATGCTCAGATGAAAAACTTTGAAATAATGAAAGTTGCGTAACATCATCAGGAACATGCACAAAAATTTCAGCATTTTTCGATTTTTTCTGATTTTCTACTGAATTAAACGGTGACGAACAGCAATCTGTTCCAATGCAGTCCCGAAAATAAATACCAACTTTGCATTAGTAACTCTCCTTGGCACAACAAAACAGCAAATAAAAGATACAAAGGAGTTGCTACAGAGGTAAACAAACATCCTTGACTAAGAAAAAAAATAAAGCAAATAAAAAATGGGTTATCTCCCAAAGTGCTTTCTTTAATGCCTTTTAGCTAGGCATAGTGATTTTTATGATGCTCACATAAAGATGAGAGTTGAAACGTAAAAGAGAGCATCAAGAAGCATATATAAAACATGTTTAAATCTAACACTCTTCCTATGCATAGGAGCCTTGTAAGAAAACAAGTAAATGAAGCACAAAGTGACTAGCATAGGAAGACAAAACAAGTGCAACTTCAAAATTTTCAACATAAAGAGAGGAGACTTAATATTATTGTGATATATGAAACTATGTCTCCCTCTCACATAATGACCAGTAGGTTTTAAAGAAACCATCATATAAAAGCAACACAAGAGAAAGCTCAAAACTTTCATCACAAAGAGAGGAAATCTAATAACATGAAGATTTCTATAACCATATTTTCCTCTCTCAAAATAATTTTCAGTAGCATCATGAATAGACTCAACAATATAGCTATCACATGAAGCATGCTTTTCATGATCTTCAAACACATAATTTTTATTAAGCTCAAAAACAGTGGAGTCATTAAACTCACTTTTGACAATAGTAGCAAGATTAATATCATCAGGCAATATAGGACCATCATCAAGAGAATTATCATAAATAACATTAGGGAGCACATTTTTACTTTCTGCAATTTCCTCTTTTACTGAGTCAAGGAGGATGTTTACTTCAAATTTATCAAAAGGAGATATTTCAATAGAATCATGACATTCAAAAGTATAGCATTCTTCCTCCTCCAAGCTTGGGGGACTAAAAATATCATTTTTATCAAAACCAGCTTCCCCAAGCTTAGAGCTTTCCATGGCATTAGCAATAATGGTGTTCAAAGAATGTATGCTAATAACATTGCTACTATCATGATTGTTATGCAAATAAAGTTCCATAGGCTTTTTAATTTTCTCTTCAAACACCTCATGTCCCAACTCAAGATAAATTTCATAAAGCTCTCTCATGTTGTTTTCAGCCATAGGACTAGTTTCAAGGAAAGTAACTAGTGATAGCAAGTAAAGAGCTAGACATAATAACTCAGCAAGAAACAAAACCGAAAATAAACTAAATGCAAGTAACTAATTTTTTTGTATTTTTGAATATTGAAAGCAAACAAGATAAAATAAAATAAACTAAGCAAGACAAAAACAAAGTAAAGAGATTGGAACTGAGAGACTCCCCTTTCCAATAGCCTCCAAGTCCCCGGCAACGGCGCCAGAAAACAGCTGGTGCCTGGTTGACGGGAGAGTATTTGAGGATGATGATGATGGTGATGATGAGTACTTCCCCGGCAACGGCGCCAGAAAACAGCTTGATGGCTACGTGTTGGTGAACCCCAAGAGGAAGGTTATGATGTAGACAGCAGAAGTTTTCCCTTGAATAATCTACCCAAGGTTTAATCACCAGTAGGACTTGACGATCTATCGGAAGGTTGTTGATGTTGACTCCCCCTGGCGCTAGGGAGCTTGCACCAACGTGGAATCTGCACAGACACAAACCAGAACTTTGCCCAACACGAAACAGAGAGGTTGTCAATCTCTCCGGTCTTGCAGAAACAAAGAGTTAAACGTATGGTGTGGAAAACAGCAGGAAAAACAGCAAGTAACAGGAAACAGATGATTGCAGCAGGTTGTGTAAACAGTATGAGGAAATTGGACCAGGGTCCACAGTTCACTAGTGGTGTCTCTCTCAGAACAGATAACTAGCATGTTGGGTAAACAAATTACAGCTGGGCAATTGACAAATAGAGAGGGCATAACAATGCAATACATGCCAAGATGTCTACTATGAAATCTAGTTGGGCATTACAACAAAGTACATAGACCGTTATTCCAACCGCATCTATGCCTAAATAATCCACCTTCAAGGCAGCATCCGCATCCTGTTCAGTATTAAGTTGCTAACAACAGATTATTGCATGAAGTAAAGTGTGTAATGTAATCAATACAAGTGCCCTTGGACACTGCACCAATGTTTTATCCCTAGTAGCAACAGCACATCTACCATCTTAGACCTTTCTGTCACTGATCCAGATATCTAGAGACTGAACCCACTATCGAGCATAAATACCCCCTCTTGGAGTCACAAGCATTGTAACAGCCCAAAACTGAGAACCTAAAAACCTGTGTAATTTTTCCACTTTTGTGATAATTGCATCATGGCATCCATGCATAAACATGTCTCTCTTGAGTTAATACAACTTTGATATCGGAAGGTTATGGAGTTGCTAAAACAAAATGCCCAAAGTGATAGAACAAAACTTCCACACAATGATGGCACTCAAAGTTGCAAAACAAAATTACTTTGACATCCCCTATCTGTCAAGGAAGTTCCAAGAGCTCCAAAATAATATTTTGCGTTTGCTCCAAATTGTTAAAGGAGCAACATCGTTGAATTTAGCAAAATGCCCTATTTTGAACCTATGAACAAATGCTGTCAAAAACTTTTTATTTGGCTATGCCAATTTTTGTGGTGCCTCTACATGTTATTGGGAGGCTACCCAAATTTTTGCAGATTTTTATAGAATGTTTTGGTGCCCTAATAAAATTCAGGAACTGAAAGAGAAGAAAAGACCCAGGCGGCGGTAGTACCGCTGGGTTAAGCGGTACCACCGCCCGAGAGCTGCCGCCACCGCTACCGCAGCCGCTACCGCCGGAATCGGCGTCCGACGCGCTCGACCGGTACCAACAAGTACCGCTGCCGGTACCGCCGCCGGTACCGCCGAGGTGGGGAAGAGCGAAAACAGAACGCACCAGCGGTACCACCGCTGGGTTAAGCGGTAGTACCGCCGCTGCGGGATTTCTCAGCACGGCTTCGGGCTGCCCCACTCTCCCCATGCCCCATCCCTTCACTTGCTCCTCTTCCTCTCTCTCTCTTTCTTCCCCACAAGCTCCAAACCAAGCCCGCCATGGCCGAGCTCGCCGCCGGAGATTGAGCTAGGCCCGAGCAAATCGAAGACCATAGGAAGTCGCACCTCGACGTCCTCTACCATTCCACCGAAGGAATCAAGCCAAGGCGTTGTACATTGCCCGGATTCACGTTCTTCGTCCGTGACGCGCGCCGCACTCCAAGCAAGCCGACGACGACTCCGACCTTCCCTTCCTTCGGCAAGCCTACCCACGAGTTTAGGGTGAGCATGTGAACCTTCCCATTTCCACTCCCTCGCTCCCTCTTGCTCTCTAGCTCAAATGCACCGAAGCTCGCCGTTGCACTGCTCTTGCGTGTGCATCGGATAATCCGAGTCCAACTCTATCGGATAATCCGCTTGACCTGTTCTGACTTTAACACAAACCTGTTCTTCCCAATCTTTGTAATCCGGTTACAAGTATGTTTAATTTCCCCCCCCCCCCCCCCCCCCAAACCATGCATCTTCACATGTTCATGCATATTTGAGCCACCTCTTGGTAATGTGATAATGGATGAACAATGTGGTCATTAAGCTAAATATGGGGTTGCTTCCAAATAATTGCACTAATTATTTGGCTCTCCATTTAATTTTGCTAGATAAACTGAATGATGCCATCTTCGCATAAACTTGTCATGTCATCATGTGGTGGTGCATTGCATGGTACACAGGTGTGGTGATTGATTTGTTTTTCCGTTGTGTGCTTCGATAGATCCAGCAGACGGGGTTCCACCTCAATACCCCGCCGAGCCGTACTACCAGCACCTTGAGCAAGGCAAGCGTAATCCCCCCCCCCCCCCCTCTGAGCATATCTTATCCTATGTTTTCGCAACTATTTTCTCCACTATAATATTGCATGCGGTTCCAAATGTCAATTTTATTGGATTAGAGTATCCTATAGTTGCATTAAGTTTCCGATGCCAATACCTGTTTTCCCTCCTATTATCCATAGGTTTGTATTGTTGGCCGAGATATCTACTATGCTATGTTGATGCTTAGCCATGCTTAGTAATTGCATAGCGGTGCGATGGATACTTCATGTTGGAAACAGGTGGGTGAGATGAGAATGATGGTGGAGAAATGTGGTGATGGATAATAAAATGCTTAAAGGTGGGGATGAGAGGCCACTGTGGTTGTGGTGTTTTGTCTCGTTCTCGCCGCCTAGGTGCGAGTTCTATACCTCTTGAACCAAGACTGAGCGTGCAACCATGCGTGAGGCCTATGCTTTTGCAGGAACCCTCATAGACTAAATAACTCGAGCGGGGCTAGCCAGGGTCCTCTAGTTCGGGCTTCCATTTGCGCGTGCGTGATGATGGTGGTATGAACTGGGATGAGGATTGTGGTATTAGGAAAGTAAGTGTCCGCGGGACAGGGTGTTGGAGGAGTCACCAAACCTGTCCTACCGGCACTGATGATCCTGGAAAGTCCTTAACGAGGGAGAAGTCGACACCGCTCCCACCCAGCCGGCTTTCCAAGGAAGAGAGCTAATGATCAGGTAATGGGCCGGACGGTACGCGT
Organism: Poa pratensis; assembly: GCA_947311845.1. Lineage (NCBI taxonomy): Eukaryota > Viridiplantae > Streptophyta > Magnoliopsida > Poales > Poaceae > Poa > Poa pratensis. The sequence goes on along the minus strand of CAMZMU010000058.1, from coordinate 6,131,655 downwards.
GGCAAACATTTGTACACCCCTGCAGGGTTAAATCTTTTCGAAAAGCCGTGTCCGCGGTTATGGACGAACTTGGGAAGTGAAGGTAAGATCATAGAATAACTTTAACGGAATGATTAAAAACTGGGTACTAGAGGTACCACTCACAACTGCAAGGTGAGCTTCCTCGAGGGTGATTCGGGGAGGTGCCTTTGATGAACAGGTACAGTGGTTGATGATGAGAAAGGTGATGAAAGAAAGAGTTACTTCTTACCTCTTTTTGAAAATACTCTGAATAGTCGATGCCTTGGAGTTGTGTCTTTTAAAATAAAATCAGCTTTATGCAAGACAGCCATACAACCTTGAAAGCTAATCATCGAGCATATATTTAGCTCTTAATCTTGCGAGTTCGTCGAACTCAACGTCGTTTGTTTTGTTTCAGAGGAGGACTTCACCGACCTCGAAGGTGGGTTCTTTGTGGACGTCGACGAGTAGTCTGGGGTTCCCAGGTGGCAGCTTGGGACATCCCGGATCAGCTGGCGCTGTGATGTTTATGTGTAGGCCTCTTAAGCCATACTTTTGGATCTTGTTGTTTAGAACAACGCCCTTCGCTTCCGCTTGATGAATGTTGGGTCTGTGACCCCTGCTTGTAACTTTTGCTATCTTTCTCTATTATAAGAGTTGAGCTATATATGTTTTGTGTCGTAGAGTCTGTGATGTGCCAGTTGTTCCACAAGTCTTGATCTCTCTATTATGCTTTGATAGTGTGTCCGGTGGTATCGGATAACCGGGGACACAGTATCACTGTATAGCAGTCGGGTCAGGGCGCCACAAGTTGGTATCAGAGCAGTACTGCCTGTAGGAAACCCTTCTACTGGTCGATGTTGAGTCTAGTGTTTGTGAAAATATTTTTAACCTAAAAATGAGTTGTGAAAACCATCTTAGGATTCTTTTTACTCCTTATCTGGTTACCCTCTAATCTCGGAGCAATCTTACCTCGATTTGAGTTAAAGGTTTTACTCTCGTCTGTTACTTCAAAATGATTAGAAACGAGGGTGGGTTCGACCTCTAGTGTTATGTGTCCAGTTGCTCCCGCTGCGTTGCAATCCCAAATCAACTCAGATGTTCTACCAAATCTGATCATTGCTATTTTTCTTTGGGTTTTAACCCAAGGACTTGAACATAAGGTCCCGGATTGTGCCGGATAGTGTGGGATGAATCACGTGGTTTCTTAGCCATTTGAATCTCACGCTACTGGTACATGATGCTGATCTTCGACCCAAGTCCCATCTTGTTGGTTCCTTGTTCGTTGTTGCACAAGTGTTATCGTCCCTAGTCTGAGTACTGGAGTACGCTAATGCTAATGTCTCAACCATACCGAGGTGGATACTAACTGCGTCCTTGTCAAATCTACAGAATGGCCAACGCCTCCGCTCCATCAAATCGAAGCCACCCCAGGGACCCACTCGACACCCTTTGATCGGGAGAAATCCCATGCATCTAAAGTTTTGCCCAAGAAACCTATAGACAAACGCAGGTGCTACACTTGTAAGGAGCTTGGACATCCATACCGGAAGTGCCCCCTTAAATACCCCGGAAAGTGGGGACTACCACAAGAAAAGGCGTGTAGTCAGTGCGGAAGGGGTGGACATCAGGCGAGTCAATGCCCCGGCAGTTGCCCGCACTGTTTCAACGCGCATCCACTTGGCAAGTGCCCAACCGCTAGCGCCACCTGCTACCTATGCGAAGGAAATGACCATTTTCCGGTTGATTGCTCTATGGAGTTCATAGTGGAGGCAGTAAAGGATGCCCAGGAGAAGATTACTCAGCATGCCACCACGTGCCCCACTACTTGACATCTGGGTCAAGCGGAGGTGGTTGTCCTCCTCAGCTACCTGCTCCACCTGGACTCATCTGCTACACCTGTGGACAGGCTGGTCACTACTCTAGGGAGTGCCCTCAGAAGGCACTGGACACGGGAAAACCTGCACGAGCCCCTGCCACTCCCACTGGCAAGGCTGGACCTATTGTGCGCCATCGCCTGAACCACGTCTCTGCTGAAGAAGCTGAAGAAGATTCTGACGTCCTTAAGGGTGAGCTCCTAATCAACAATAATCTTACTACAGTTTTGTTTGACTCTGCTGCATCTCTCCCTTTTGGGGCATGGTTATCACAATTGAGTAATAACCGGTGCATCTTCAACATCCTAGAATTTCTCCTGAGCATGCTTCTTACTCTGATCTGCTATCTGACCCTCGTCGGTCAGTTGACAGTTAAGTTTTATCGTGCGTTGGTATGTTCCGATGCAAGTCACCCTCTTGATTGTCAAGACTTTCCACTTCATCTTGTTAGGAGAAACAAACTCCAGTACCTTGTCCATTTCTCAGGATCAGGTCAAAGGAATGTAATCTGCAGAATAAGGGCCTCGTCTAGCTTTTGTCCTGCTCCACCCTAGAGTGTCACACTCTTTGATATCAGGGTATTGTGTGATGTATCATGATCCTCTTGATGAAGTGATGCTCTTACACTTAATTGCTCTCCGTTCTCCAAGTAACTTGTTACTCGAGAATGATAAGTCGTGAGCAATGATGTAACTATCGGATATTCTTAGCAGTTCTTACTGTGCGGAATCCAGGGATATCTCTTGTCCTCCTTGGCATGATTGGTTAGCCGGTCAATAAGTTGAGTTGGACTGTGTTCCCAAGTTCGTTTTCTCTGTTGCTCTTCCTCGGTCAAAGAGCTAGGTTCGTGCCGAAGCCCCCTAGACCACATCGTTGTGCCTTGAAAGGCATGATTCTCCCTCGAACCCAAGACAGATCGGTGGATCGTGATATTTTGGAGGTTTTTCCAGAAGTATCGCCAGGTTGTCACCTGACCGTGATGTTGAGCTTATGAGTAAGCTGGTTCTCTGAACAACTCCTTCTCCAAGAAAATCGTGCTGGATGTCCTGAATTATTCGGTCGAGCTTAAACAACTTGGAGAGTTGAAAGACAAGAGCTCTATCCTGACATAGTTCCTTTTAAAAAGGGATGTCTAGTCTGTCAGTGTTGAAGCTAGGTGGTATCTCCTTTGTGGATATGCTATCCTACAAATTTTTGATTTGATTTGGGCTATCGTCAAATCAAACTCAGGCTAACCCATTCAGTAGGTTAAACTCAGATTAGAAAGATGTTAGTCTGACCAATACTTATGCCTCGTTCTGGTGAAATATGAGTCTACCGACTTGGAGTACCTGGATAAGTTTGTTGTTGAGCCCATCAACTACCTTCTTATCTTCTCCTTGTTTGAGGAGGTTTATATTGGATACTGGGCGTTAGCCTTGGAAACTTGTTGGAACTAACCTTGTGTCGTCACAAGGCAAGGTTCTGAAGTTAGAAGTGATTTTTCTTGGTTCACGTGCAATTGCTGAAAGATGTCGCCGTGGATCTGAGTGAATTGTCTGGTTCCCTCGAAATCATTTCAACTCGACCATGCATGTGTGGAATATTCTCGGAATGGTGCGTTGTTACCTCCATCCCTCGGGAATTCTCGTCATTGCATCCAAGCCACTGATTGAATTGTTCCAGAAAGAGAGGAAGTCTGAGAACTTCTTTCGTCTTCGCTGGTGTTTCCCCAGCAGAAACTCAATGGTGTATTGTCGCGAGTAATTCCAGTAGGTGCTGATGCCCTCTGACAAGTGATAATACACGAGTTCCGCCATCTCGTTCCTCCTTTGGGGTTTGACATTCTAGTCCAACTCTTGGGGTCTTGGCAATTGTAATCCGTTGGTATGCATTGCAAAGCTTCCTATTCCTACCGGTGCTGAGTCTGAAGCCTCTCTACACTTCCCAGATTTGACTCTCAATCAGAACGATAGTTGGTGATCCACAAGAAGTTTGTCCCGATGTCTGGAAAATCACGAAGTGTCCCCGATACTAACGTTTGCGGAGTTTCTGAAGTTCTCTCGATCTAGTTTTCCGATCCTTCTCCAGTGATCTGAAATGATCCTCCGTGAGGAAAGTTCTACTCAAGCCGACTAGTGCAAGTTGCCTCTTCATCTGTTGGAATCTTGTTTAACCTTCGTCTTCAGAAATTTTGGGCCTTGTGCAAAGTTCATATTCTGAATCTTTGGGAAACAGTTGTCTACCAACTGGAAACTCCTTGTCAATCTCCCGTCGCATGAAAGTGTCTCCAAACTGTCAATCCAAGGGATGCTTGAAGTCTCATCCTAGGATTCTACTAGGAGGTACTCGGTCGTTGTATCTCCACCAAGATTCATCCTTCCGGTGAGGTTCCCTTCTTTTCCTATGGAGTACTCTGAGAGTGACCTCGAAATGAAGCCGATGAAGATCTTCAGGATGCCCTCAATCAACCTCTTCAAGAAAGAAGCCACCTGAAGCAAGAAAGTCGTGTAGTACCGTTGCAACCCTATTTCCCTCTTTCCTACTCTAAGAATCTCGGGACGAGATTCCTGTAAGGAGGGTAGAGTTGTAACAGCCCAAAACTGAGAACCTAAAAACCTGTGTAATTTTTCCACTTTTGTGATAATTGCATCATGGCATCCATGCATAAACATGTCTCTCTTGAGTTAATACAACTTTGATATCGGAAGGTTATGGAGTTGCTAAAACAAAATGCCCAAAGTGATAGAACAAAACTTCCACACAATGATGGCACTCAAAGTTGCAAAACAAAATTACTTTGACATCCCTATCTGTCAAGGAAGTTCCAAGAGCTCCAAAATAATATTTTGCGTTTGCTCCAAATTGTTAAAGGAGCAACATCGTTGAATTTAGCAAAATGCCCTATTTTGAACCTATGAACAAATGTTGTCAAAAACTTTTTATTTGGCTATGCCAATTTTTGTGGTGCCTCTACATGTTATTGGGAGGCTACCCAAATTTTTGCAGATTTTTATAGAATGTTTTGGTGCCCTAATAAAATTCAGGAACTGAAAGAGAAGAAAAGACCCAGGCGGCGGTAGTACCGCTGGGTTAAGCGGTACCACCGCCCGAGAGCTGCCGCCACCGCTACCGCAGCCGCTACCGCCAGAATCGGCGTCCGACGCGCTCGACCGGTACCAACAAGTACCGCTGCCGGTACCGCCGCCGGTACCGCTGAGGTGGGGAAGAGCGAAAACAGAACGCACCAGCGGTACCACCGCTGGGTTAAGCGGTAGTACCGCCGCTGCGGGATTTCTCAGCACGGCTTCGGGCTGCCCCACTCTCCCCATGCCCCATCCCTTCACTTGCTCCTCTTCCTCTCTCTCTCTTTCTTCCCCACAAGCTCCAAACCAAGCCCGCCATGGCCGAGCTCGCCGCCGGAGATTGAGCTAGGCCCGAGCAAATCGAAGACCATAGGAAGTTGCACCTCGACGTCCTCTACCATTCCACCGAAGGAATCAAGCCAAGGCGTTGTACATTGCCCGGATTCGCGTTCTTCGTCCGTGACGCGCGCCGCACTCCAAGCAAGCCGACGACGACTCTGACCTTCCCTTCCTTCGGCAAGCCTACCCACGAGTTTAGGGTGAGCATGTGAACCTTCCCATTTCCACTCCCTCGCTCCCTCTTGCTCTCTAGCTCAAATGCACCGAAGCTCGCCGTTGCACTGCTCTTGCGTGTGCATCGGATAATCCGAGTCCAACTCTATCGGATAATCCGCTTGACCTGTTTTGACTTTAACACAAACCTGTTCTTCCCAATCTTTGTAATCCGGTTACAAGTATGTTTAATTCCCCCCCCCCCCCCCCCCCAAACCATGCATCTTCACATGTTCATGCATATTTGAGCCACCTCTTGGTAATGTGATAATGGATGAACAATGTGGTCATTAAGCTAAATATGGGGTTGCTTCCAAATAATTGCACTAATTATTTGGCTCTCCATTTAATTTTGCTAGATAAACTGAATGATGCCATCTTCGCATAAACTTGTCAGGTCATCATGTGGTGGTGCATTGCATGGTACACAGGTGTGGTGATTGATTTGTTTTTCCGTTGTGTGCTTCGATAGATCCAGCAGACGGGGTTCCACCTCAATACCCCGCCGAGCCGTACTACCAGCACCTTGAGCAAGGCAAGCGTAATCCCCCCCCCCCCCCCCTCTGAGCATATCTTATCCTATGTTTCCGCAACTATTTTCTCCACTATAATATTGCATGCGGTTCCAAATGTCAATTTTATTGGATTAGAGTATCCTATAGTTGCATTAAGTTTCCGATGCCAATACTGTTTTCCCTCCTATTATCCATAGGTTTGTATTGTTGGCCCGAGATATCTACTATGCTATGTTGATGCTTAGCCATGCTTAGTAATTGCATAGCGGTGCGATGGATACTTCATGTTGGAAACAGGTGGGTGAGATGAGAATGATGGTGGAGAAATGTGGTGATGGATAATAAAATGCTTAAAGGTGGGGATGAGAGGCCACTGTGGTTGTGGTGTTTTGTCTCGTTCTCGCCGCCTAGGTGCGAGTTCTATACCTCTTGAACCAAGACTGAGCGTGCAACCATGCGTGAGGCCTATGCTTTTGCAGGAACCCTCATAGACTAAATAACTCGAGCGGGGCTAGCCAGGGTCCTCTAGTTCGGGCTTCCATTTGCGCGTGCGTGATGATGGTGGTATGAACTGGGATGAGGATTGTGGTATTAGGAAAGTAAGTGTCCGCGGGACAGGGTGTTGGAGGAGTCACCAAACCTGTCCTACCGGCACTGATGATCCTGGAAAGTCCTTAACGAGGGAGAAGTCGACACCGCTCCCACCCAGCCGGCTTTCCAAGGAAGAGAGCTAATGATCAGGTAATGGGCCGGACGGTACGCGTGGCAAACATTTGTACACCCCTGCAGGGTTAAATCTTTTCGAAAAGCCGTGTCCGCGGTTATGGACGAACTTGGGAAGTGAAGGTAAGATCATAGAATAACTTTAACGGAATGATTAAAAACTGGGTACTAGAGGTACCACTCACAACTGCAAGGTGAGCTTCCTCGAGGGTGATTCGTGGAGGTGCCTTTGATGAACAGGTACAGTGGTTGATGATGAGAAAGGTGATGAAAGAAAGAGTTACTTCTTACCTCTTTTTGAAAATACTCTGAATAGTCGATGCCTTGGAGTTGTGTCTTTTAAAATAAAATCAGCTTTATGCAAGACAGCCATACAACCTTGAAAGCTAATCATCGAGCATATATTTAGCTCTTAATCTTGCGAGTTCGTCGAACTCAACGTCGTTTGTTTTGTTTCAGAGGAGGACTTCACCGACCTCGAAGGTGGGTTCTTTGTGGACGTCGACGAGTAGTCTGGGGTTCCCAGGTGGCAGCTTGGGACATCCCGGATCAGCTGGCGCTGTGATGTTTATGTGTAGGCCTCTTAGGCCATACTTTTGGATCTTGTTGTTTAGAACAACGCCCTTCGCTTCCGCTTGATGAAATGTTGGGTCTGTGACCCGTGCTTGTAACTTTTGCTATCTTTCTCTATTATAAGAGTTGAGCTATATATGTTTTGTGTCGTAGAGTCTGTGATGTGCCAGTTGTTCCACAAGTCTTGATCTCTCTATTATGCTTTGATAGTGTGTCCGGTGGTATCGGATAACCGGGGACACAGTATCACTGTATAGCAGTCGGGTCAGGGCGCCACAAGCATCTACTTGGCCAAAGCATCTACTAGCAACGAAGAGCATGCAAGATCAAGAGCACATAGATAAACAACTTGAATAAACATGGTATCAATATTCATCGGATCCCAGCAAACACAACATATAGCATTACAATAAGATGATCTTGATCATGTTAGGCAGCTCACAAGATCTAAACATGGAGGCACAAGGTAGAGAGACAACCATCTAGCTACTGCTATGGACCCGTAGTCCAGGGGTGGACTACTCACGCATCACTCCGGAGGCAGGCATGGTGATGTAGAGCCCTCCGGTGATGATCTCCCCTCCGGCAGGGTGCCGGGAAGAGCTTCAGAACTCCTCCGATCTGAGATTGACGATGACGGCCGCGACGGAACTTTTCGTGGAATATGATCGACCGTAATAGGGTTTTCGCGTCGCGGAGAATATATAGGTGAAGAGGCGGCGTCGGTGGCCGAGGGGGGCCACCACGCCATAGGGGGGCGCGGGCCCACCCTGGGCCGCGCCCTAGTGTGGCGTGGCCCCCTGGTGGGTCTGCTCCGACTCCCCTTTGGACTCCGTGATCTCCTCGTGATATTATTGACGATGTCTTTTGTTTCGTCCAATTCCGAGAATATTTCCTTAATATATTTTCTGAAACCAAAAACAGCAGAAAACAGGGAACTGGCACTGTGGCATCTTGTTAATAGGTTAGTCCCAGAAAATGCATAAAAATGATATGAAGTGTAACCAAAACATGTAGCAATTGATATAATAACAGCATGGAACATCAAAAATTATAGATACGTTTGAGACGTATCAATGTGTCGTTCTGTACTAGTGCTAGGTCCCGTCTCCCATTTGAGATTTTGCACTAGTGCCGGCTCCTCGTTGGGGGGGGGGGGGGGGGGCGTATGGGAAAACAATTTGCTTGCACCTACTCATTTTTGGGTAAAACGAGCTCGGCTTGGGAATTTGCAGAACTAGGCGGTCGGCGGGAGCGGAACGTCGGGAAGAGGTGCGGCTGGGATACTCGACAAGCATTGTCTCTACCACATGAGTCAGGGAACGTCAGATCCTCTTTGTTTGTCTCGCAAGGTAAGTGATGCTCGAACCCCAGACTCCCGCATGCGATTTCTCTCACATGCGTACCTGCAGCGATGTTTTTTTTGTTGGATTTGTAGTTGTTTTTCCATTCTAGCGGTAGGAACTGATGTTTAGGTGTGCTTAGGTGTCGAGAGGATTCTCGTTTAAGGCTTGTTCATCTTCTAGTTCAATCGGTGAGCAACAAATCATCCCAAACCCCTCAAAAAAATAGTATACAACATTGGTTGATCTGCTAGCATGTTTGGCTGAGGAGTAACTGCTCCGGTTTTGCTCTCTGGATTAAATACAGAGTGGATGGAGTTTTAGTGTCAGTTGCTATTTTTGTGGTTTGAGTGGTAAATGATCCGAATTGCAATAGCTTAGCTGCATGTAAGTTATCAAATACAATGCGTGTAATTATCGTTTTGTGCCTTGTTTCGGCCCACGTTTAGCATGTAAGTTATGGCAGATAGTCAATGTAATTATCACAATTTTTGCATCCTTCTTATTGCATTTTGGTATCATGTAAGTTATCAAGTACAGTGCATTTTTTTTGTCGATCTGTGCCTTGTTTCGCCCCATGTTTAGTCGTTTAGCATGTAAGTTATGGCAGATAGACGATATAATTATCGCAGATATGACACTTAGTGGATGTAATTATCGCACATTTTTGCACTTGGTGTCATGTAAGTTATCATAAATTATGGGGCTACTTCCATGTACATATTTTTCCAATTGTGCATGTAAGTTATCACACATAGTGGATGTATTTTCTGAGAGTATATCTATATGTTGCATGGTAGTGACGGTTTTTTTTTGGCTTGTACATTTATTCCATGGGAGATGTAGGTCTTATACAACAGTTGGTGTAGTTTCAGGTTTTCTTTGTACTTTGGTGATTTCTATTTTTACAAACTAGATTTTGATATGTATGTAGTTTCAATATACACTGGATGATTTTTATGTTCTTTGCAACCTTTTTATTTACAGTTTTGTTGCAATCTGAAATTGGTAGGATGTGGTTCTTAAATTGGTACCGCAACAAGTGATGCCGATGTAAATTTGCCCGAGATGATATTTGCCATGTACATTGATAGGATGAGGGGCATGAGGCGCATGTAAATTTGCCATATAAAAACTGTTATTGAATGTATTTACCCTGGAACTAGTCAGTGCTTTTAACATGACAAACCTGTTTTCATTGTTCATACGCAGTTTTTCTTGTGTGATACCAAGAGGGATTTAAATCACAATGTCTCCACCAATACAGAAGGTATAATTAGCTACTGTTTTCAGATATTTCTTATGCTCAGCCATTTTTAATATAATTCCCGTCATATTCAAGATTATTAAGCATTCTTATGTTCTTTTTATGTATATGCTTTGTGCAGAGACATTCCAAGACACCCAAGGTTGGACAGTCAAAATTTAGAAGGATGAAGCAAAGGTTGCTACTTAAAAAGTAAGTTAAACTACAAGTTGGTATGGACCAACAAGTTGGTTATGCTTGTAGTCGACCTCGATTCAAACAGTGGCGGCTCATTTGGGAAGTTATCAGTAAGTTAAACTACATTTCGAAGTTTTTCTCTCTGGTTTTACTTTTCTATCCACTAACACGAAGCATTCAAACTTACATCTTAACTGTTAATTTGCTTCTTTTCTCGAGTTAAAGCAATGTTACAGGAAGAAGTTGTCCTTTTTCTGGAAAGAACCTTCAGCTGTCGACCTGTTTATTAGAACCCACGTCTGTCCTCACTTGAAACGGTGTGCCCTGTTCCCCCTCCAGTGTCAACGGATGGACCTGTGGTGTTAATGGAAACTTGAGCTGGTTCGACAAAATGCACCCCTCCACCCTTTACATTCACAAATTGCTGGTTATCATCATCTAAAGTTGGAATGTTCAGGTCAATATCACCAGGTTGAAAGTCCATGTCCATACCTGCAATAAAAACAACAATTTTAGTAATTTGCTAGTTTTATTACATGTACTTTTTGCAGATCTCTTCCATGTTTTCTTCAATCTATTTTGGTACTGCACAAAACTAAATGTTTCTTCTAACATGGTCTATTTGATTTTTTTCTCCTTTTTACAGCCAACAGTACCATCTGCATATCTACAAATCAAGTTGATCTTCACTTTAACAGAGCAAATAAAGCATACAGTTTCACATCCAGGATATGGGTTCAAGAAGATACAGGTTACACATGCTACAGTCCCCTGTTAAATTCATGGTGGGTTCATGAACATACATATTATGTAGAGAGTACTGACCAGTGCACAAAACATTAAGGGATATATTTTTGTTTGTGATGTATTAAGAACAACCATGCCAGAGAAACTGCATGAAGTGAGCCTATCCCCATGTTTGTTAAATCTCAAAGCGGGTTGTAACTTCTGATGTAAACATAGCATGTTTCTTACCTGGAGTTTTCTGGACTTTCCTGGCGATGTTCTTTTTACTGGTTTTCTACTTCCTGACGGGGATCATACATCCCACGCTTTGATTCTCCAGCAGTAACTTGTTGATTTTTTCATACCTACCACTTGTATATGTATGTTCTATCTGAAACTTCCATCCTCTGGAGGAGTTTTCTGCATGGTGGCGGCTGGAGGAAGAAGAGATGCAGGAATGAGCAAGAAAGAAGGTAGGGTTGCTTGAGAATCCACCCCGATATGTTTTTAAATGTATTTTGGGCCTGGCATCCGGTCCTTCTGTGCTGTGTGGGTCGTCTTGCGCGCGGTCCACGTGCTTCCGTGCCAAAACCGAGCGCAAAATGCTTCTTTTCCTTTTCTGGACAACGGAAAACACACATTTCCTTTTCTTCCCTTTTTTGTACGGCAGGACCACACTTTCCGGTTTTGGGGTGGGGCACCGCGTAGGGCAAACCAGTGTCCGGCACTGTGTAGTCTCGTCCCTCAATTTAAATTGTTATTCTTTGTTCAAAAAAAATGTTATTCAATCATCTCGAGTGAACTGGTGGGGTGGGCGCGGGGGTGAGACGTGGCCCCCTACCGTGTACACGTGCCAGCGCGCCGCGTGGAAGCGAGCACCGCACCATCTCTCATCGTATTCGGTTCCTCCTCCACCCCACTTGGTTTGGAAGCCAAGAAATCCAGGCCAGGGCTGAGAAGCGAAGATCATAGATCCTCCGAAATTAGCGCCTCCAATCCATTCCCCCTTTACCGCAACCTCCCCCACCCCAAAACCTGGAGGCGGCGTTTCTTGTGGAGGTCTCCCGCAAGCAGCAACCGAGGTGATAACCTCTGTGCTCTTTTTGGTAAATCCGTTCGTCGTCCATGCTGATTTGTGAGTCTGATGCTGTAGTTTGGAAGTTCGGTAGATTTCATCTTGTGCCCCGATTAATCGCTGATTTTCTCGTCCATGGTTTGTTTTTTGTTATGCAAATAAGGGATTTCGCCCGGCAAACTACCCAATAAACTATAGTCTCTTTTTGGGTATTGATTCAGGACATTAAATTGTGTTTGTGCGTAGTTCTGGCAGTTAGATTCACTAATATTTTCTCGTGCTATAATATATTTGCCAGGGAACCTTTCTAGATGCTCTAGTCCTCTATGTGTAATGTACTCTGTTATATGGTGATGATTTGTGGATAGATGTTGCCTGGTGGATAAAATTGGTCATGTATTTGTTGTAGAAATGGCTCTGCCTGAGGAAAACGCGAGGTTCCCTAGCTGTGATGCCTACTTTGACACTATTCAGTCCAAGAAGAAGCTCCCGCTACCTTTGCAGGAGTCACTAACCGCTGCCTTTGCTCAGATTCCGGTTGCATCATTTCCTGATGTTCCTAGTGGCCGAGGTATGCCCTTCTGCAAAAGAAACTTATGCATCTTCATCGCATTCTGTAGTGTTTGTAATCCCCGATATTCTCTCTGCAGTAACTGAAATTCCTGGAGAAACTTCTGTTCTTGATGCTGTGAGAATTTTATCTGAACACAACATAAGGGCAGCGCCAGTGCTGAATCCGGAACCTGGCGCTCCGGCTGATTGGCAAGGGAGGTATCTTGGCATCATTGAATACTCAGCCATCATCCTGTGGGTACTGGATAATGCTGATCTTGCCGCCGTAGCTCTCTCAGCTGGATCAGCAACTGCTGCGGGTGTAGGAATGGGTGCTGTTGGTGCAGTGGGGGTGGCAGCATTAGGTGCAACTGGCCCAGCAGCTGTTGCTGGCTTGACTGCTGCTGCGGTAGGGGCTGCTGTTGCTGGCGGTTTGATTGCCGAAAAGGGTGTTGCAAAGGATGGAGTAACTGCTGCCGATCATTTAGGGAAAGATTTCTACGAAGTTATCCTTCAGCAAGAACCTTTCAAATCAACAACGGTATGACAGTTTACTCCATCTTGAACTTTTATGCCTTACATGAATCCAGGAATGCTCTTTTTCTATAGTTGGTTTGTCGATTAAACTTTAAATCGTCCTCTGAAAGTAATATACCTTACTGATGTTCTGGTGTGTGGCTCAACTGTAGTTTAGCTACATTTGAGTTACAAGCCCAGGTTTTAAAACCAAATTGGATTGCCATTCCTACCAAAAAATTAAACTGGGCTGTGGCCTATCTGTAAACACCATTGGCAAAATGGACGTAAAAAACGCTCTATTGGAGTGCCAGCTCGTATTTCAGCCTCCTCGCAACAGCATTTGTGTGCTAAGTTCGTTGGGAACTAAATGCTTATCACCTGTGTACAAGGGAACATGAATCTAAAATGTGATGTAGGTTATTTGAAAGATACGCAAATATGGTATTCTTGGACCTCTGTCAGACTGTTTGAACTTTGAACTGGCGGGTTGGACCAGTTAACCGTTTGCTTTACCAATAAGGCAATAAGTGATTGTTCTGATTAAAAACCCATGCTCACAACAACCAACCTGGCATCGTTTATACACATCTTGTATGACTTCGTGGTATGTCAGCTGCATTATGGTTGCTAAGGTTTACTTTGGTTATCTATTCAAACCCTTTAATTTAGCGTTGCATGATCATCTTCTGTTGTAGGTCCTGCTAATTTCTCTTTTTGTTGTAGGTTCGATCAATTGTGGAGTCCTATCCTTGGTCTCCTTTCGTCCCTGTTACCCTGGACAGTTCAATGCTTACTGTATTGCTGTTGCTCTCCAAGTACAGGTTGAGGAATGTCCCAGTGATTGAACCTGATAAGCCAGTCATTAAGAACTTCATTACTCAGACTAGTGTTGTTAAAGGGCTTCAGGAGTGTAAAGGAAGGGATTGGTTTGACTATATTTCGGCCCTTCCTCTTTCAGACTTGGGGCTTCCATTTATGTCATTTGATGAGGTTATTTTATCTCACTTTTCTGCCTCTTTAAATTCCAGTCTTTTGTAATTTAAGAGCTAATCCAAGGCTATGGACATCAATTTACATTTGCATGCTGCAACATCTAAAGTAGGGCCTACTCTTGCGCTTTGACCGTGTTATATACTGTTATAAGTTTGGAAACCACACTTCTCTTCTACAGGTTATTACCGTTAACAGTGATGATCTAATCTTAGAGGCTTTCAAGTGCATGAAGGATAACAATATTGGTGGTGTGCCTGTGGTAGAAGGTCCCACGAGGAAACTAGTTGGCAGTGTGAGCATAAGGGACATTCGCTTCCTGTTGCTGAGGCCCGACTCGTTTTCTAATTTCAGGTAGAGCGACCTAGTAATGTATTCCCATGTATGCGTTGTCTTGTCAACTACTCCCTCCGTCCAAAAATAAGTGTCTCAAGTTTGGCAAAAAGTGGCACTTTTTGCCAAACTTGAGACACTTATTTTTGGACGGAGGGAGTATATGTGTCTGATGATATGCTTCATCCATACAGGCAACTTACCGTGTTGGAGTTCATGAAGGCTCTGGGTTCCACTCTTCCTGATTCAGGGGAAGATGGGCTGGTGAAGCCGCCACTCACCTATGCACCTGACGCTTCTATGGGCAGTGTGATCGACAGCATCGGGTCGAGGATAACCCACCGGATATACGTGGTGGATGGTGACTTTGAGGTTGTTGGTGTGGTGACACTTCGAGACGTGATCTCTTGCTTCATCCATGAGCCCCCTGGTTTCTGTGACAGTTATCTTGCTTCGGCGATGGAGAAGCTCGAGCACAAAGGCAGTGCAGGATCCGCGGAGAACAGCTAAGCTCTCCGCTAGCATGTGTGTCGAAATAACAGACAAGTTTAGTGAGCAAGTCCTGTAGTTGGGCTGATTCGTTCAGGTTGTGGTGTTCATACAGTGTCAGTGTCCCTCTTTAATGTGTTTTAGTTGTTCATATCTTTTTCTGAGTTCGTGCGATTTTCATGGTGCAAACGATGAGTGTTGAAGGACTTCTCGGTGGTGTTTGTGCTATGTGTCGCGTGTCATGTTTTGCTCCCCTCCGTTGTTGTTATAGTTTTGCTAGCTACTTCCTCCGTTTTTTAATATAAGATGTTTTATTTTTTTTACCACATTCATATATCTACATTTATCTAGACACATTTTAGTGTGCATGTTCACTCATTTCAATCGGCATCTACATAACATGTATAATAGCTAAAACATCTTATATTTATGAACGAAGGGAGTGGTTTCTATTTGCTTCCCGTAATTTTACTGGCATTTGTCCGGATTCCCTCGTAATGAAATGGAGCAGCGCTTGCTGTCTTCCGTGGGAAAAAAACGTTGCCCAGCAGGGAGGGGAGGACAAGGATTGCCGATTCTCGGGCAAATCGAAGTTGTTAGGACGCGCTCGCCTGCAATCTCAAGTCTCTCTCCGAGTCAAACACGGTCGTCTCTGAACCTACCAGAGCAGAGCCCGGATTAAAGAGCCTGAATCGGACACGAACTGGCTTTGGCGAATCTGCTGCTCTTCATAAGCGACGGTGTACGTTCGTGCTATTCCAAAACGTTCTCAGACCCTCACGCCCAGGGATCGATCAATCGTCCGAGGCCAGGCGAGGCGATGGAGATGGACGGGAACTCGCTGCCGTCGCCGTCGTGCCCCGACGACAGGAAGCGGCGCGTGTGCTACTACTACGACCCTGGCATCGCCAACGTGGACTACGGCGCGAACCACGTGATGGTGCCTCGCCGCGTGGCCATGACGCACGGCCTCGTCGTCTCCTACGGCCTCCACCGCGACATGGAGCTCCTCCGCACCAGACCCGCCAAGGAGGACGAGCTCGCAGGCATCCTCACCGACGACTACCTCGGACTCCTTCGCGGCCTCAACCCGGACACGTACCGGTACCGGGTCGACTCCGCGCGACGGCACAAGATCGGCGAGCTTGGCGACGGGCGCAACGACAACCCGGTCATCGACGGCCTCTGGGACTACTGCGCGCGCTACGCCGGCGGGTCGCTGGCCGCGGCGCGCGCGCTCGGGAGCGGCAGGTCCGACATCGCCATCAACTAGTCCGGCGGGATGCACCACGCCTGCAGCGGCGAGGCCAGCGGCTTCTGTTACGTCAACGACATCGTGCTCGCCATCAGGGAGCTCCGCGCCACCTTCCCGCGCGTGCTGTACGTGGACATCGACGTGCACCACGGCGACGGCGTGGAGAAATACTTCGCGCCGGACGGCAGTGTCATGACGGTCTCCTTCCACCAGTACGGCCGCGGCGGCAAGGGGGGCGAGACCATCTTCTTCCCGGGGACCGGGAGCACTAAGGACATCGGCGAGGGCGAGGGGGAGTACCGCACGCTGAACGTGCCGATGAAGGCCGGCATGGACGACGCCGGGTACAGGGAGATGTTCGTGCCGATCATGCGGGAGGTCATGGGGGTTTTCCAGCCGGATGCCGTCGTGCTGCAGTGCGGCGCCGACTCGGTGAGTTCAACCTGTCCGTCAGGGGCCACGCGGAGTGCGTGAGGTTCCTCCGGGGATTCAACGTGCCGCTGCTGCTCCTCGGCGGCGGCGGGTACTGTAAGATTGTGTTGATCGTATATTTGATTGATTCAATACTACCGCAATACATTGTTTATATAGAAGCAAAACTAACCGACTTAGACTAGACCTACTTGGACTACAAGTCTAATAGAGTCCTACTCGTATAATACTCTAACACCCCCCGCAGTCGGATCGGTAGTGACGCGTACAGTTGGAGCGTCACGGATGGTCTGACTGGAGCACAATCCGAAGTCGCTGGAGAGGGAGCCGACATGATAGCCCTTATGCCGATGTCGATGTAGCCGAGTTGTGGGCGCTGTAATTGTGGTCGATGTTGCCGTTGTTGGGGTAGACGAGATAGACTTTTGCTGGAGTTGATGTAGACGAGGTAGGCGGCACGCCTTGCCGAGCTTCCCAGACTCGGGAGCGCGTCGGGGACGATGGCACGCGCCGGTGTTGCCAGTACCGGACATGCGAAGACAGGGACCACCATGAACCTTGCGAGCCAGAGCCGGATGAAGAAGCAGAGGAGATCTCCGTGGTCGGCGGCGCGTAGCGCAGATTTTCCACCGTTGTTGTCGGAGTAGACGAAAAGGTTGCAAAAAGTAAATTGAGCAAAAATAAAAATAGACTGCAACTCTGGCGGCTTGGTTGCGGTGGACGAAGACGGCGTGATGGTTGTTGAAGACGTTTATCGACGTAGATAGTTGTCGGCGATGTAGAGGAAGAAGATGCCGATGCGTTGTTGGTGTAGAACTTGTCGGCGATGATGACCACGAGCGTTGTTGGTGCAGCACTTGTGTTGACGGCGAGGCGCGTACTTGGTCGATGTTGTCGAAGACGACCCGGCGTGGTGGCGACGTGCGGAGGTTGCAGCCGTCGAGTTGCCGGAGATGAGTCGACGACGTGTTGAAGTAGAGGCGCACGAGGACGACATGCGGCGGGCGACGCAATCCGATCTATGATCGGTGAAAGAAGAAGAAACGTCGGTCAAGAGACCGGCGACGAAAATTGCGACGATCTAATCTACTAATTGCGCTGCCCCCGGCGGAGATGATCTCCCCGGGGGCGGCGCGGCGGAAGCGTGGGTGGCGGCTAGGTCACGGATCTCGCCGCTCTGATACCATGTAAGATTGTGTTGATCGTATATTTGATTGATTCAATACTGCCGCAATACATTGTTTATATAGAAGCAAAACTAACCGATTTAGACTAGACCTACTTGGACTACAAGTCTAATAGAGTCCTACTCGTATAATACTCTAACAGGTACACCATCAACCACGTCGCCGCCTGCTGGTGCTACGAGACCGCGGTCGCCGTTGGCAAGGAGAAGGAGATCTCCGACGACATACCGCACCATGGATACGAGCACTACTACAAGGACCAGGGATACAAGCTCCACCACCCGGTGACTAAGGTGGGGAAGAACAACACCAAAGAGCACATGGAGAGCATAAGGAAGGAAGCTCTCAAGAACGTGGAGAACCTTCACGAGCTCTTGAAGCGCGACGTCGCTCCGAGCGTGCAGTTCAAGGACATCGACGTCGGGGAACTCTACGAGCAGAGTCCCAAAAAGAGAAGCAGAGATGACGAGGACCCCATGGACAGGCTGCACCGGTTGTGCGGCGAGGCGGACGTCCGCAACTTCTTCACGTCCATAGCTGCCGATAAATTGGTGAAGCGAATTATTTGTCGCATCGTTTCAGAATGTTGTTCGGCTGCTTCTGTGAAACTATCAATAGACCAATGAATGTAGTTAATGGTTATATTGCCACGGCGGAATATAAAATCATTTTGGCACAGCACAGTTAAGAACCGTAAACCGAGCGTAAGACATGTTTATCAAGCTGGGTCTGAAACAATTGAAAGCAACGAGCAGAGATGTTTTACAAAAAAATAGCATGCCCTATTTGAACTGACACACATCGAGTCAGAAAGAATTACAATTTCTAAACTAGAAATAATACCATATGACATATTACAGTTCCAAAGTTAACCTAGTGAAACAAAACACTAAGTAGACAAACAAGTTGCCATCCAAAAAGAATTGTGCTTTCGCATATCGTAAGACACGAAACTACCACCAAATTGACATTTAGCACCAACCACAAGTTCCCCATGAACCGGAAGGGTAAATTTCCAAGCAAATTGACCAGCTTCTGATGAAGTGTCGAGCGTGCAGTTAGACAATGGTGCTCATTTGTACAGCGAACACAAAATAGTACACTTGCTTATTGTACAGCACTTTGCTTTGGAGTTGCCTGCGGCTGAAGAGCACTTGAAGCAAAGATGATTGCTTATCTTCTGAGGGGTCCGACTACAATTGCTCGTCAGCTATGCCATTTCAGTCCATGAGCTTTCTTGCCACTTCACTCATTTGCTTCTACTGCACCAGTTTTCTCTTCAATATCCACGGCAGAAACTTCCCTGCTTGGTAGATCCACGACTGCATCAGTTTTCACGCCAACATCCATGGCAGAAACTTCCCTGCTTGGTAGATCCACGACTGCATCAGTTTTCACGCCAACATCAACAACTGCATCAGTTTTCACACCGACATCCACAACTGCAGCAGTTTCTGTTTTCTCATCAACGACTGCATCAGTTTTCGTTTCAGTATCCACGACTGCATCAGTTTTCGTTTCAGTGTCCACGACTGCATCAGTTTTCACCGGTAGCTCCACGTCTTTGTTAGGGACAGCTTCCTCGGGAGATACTGCCGAGTCTGCCAGATTACTCCCATTAACATCAGTATCTGGTGAAGCTTCAGGGACAGGATTGTCCAAATCAGATGTGCCACTAGGTATATCTACTGTCCCCTCTGCCTGCCTCTCAGTAGCTGGGGCTGAAGATTCAGCTACTGCAGAGGCAGCTTCATCTGTGCTAACTTCGGTATCACCAGCTGAAGCATCTGGATGCCGCTCGATCCCTTCTGCACTTTCTAGTTGCTCATCCTCAGTGCTAAGATTTGTCTGTTTAGCACATTCTGCATCTTCTGCCTCTTCAGAAGGTCCATTTTCAAGAGACAAATTTTCCATTTGATCCTCAGTGCCAATGACTTGACCATCATCAGTTTCCTCGGTGTCCGGGGAAGCGTCCTCAGAATTGGGGGATGACGAAGGAACAGAGGCAGCTAAACGGTCATTGATACCTCTCTCTCCATCAAATGTGAACCAATTTGAATTTGTAAAGAGGGAGCTGCTTTTAAACACACAATGCATTATCAATCAGTTACCTCATATGGGAAATATAAATCAAGGTGCTGGAGTACGATTTGAGATCGCAAATTACCCTTCCTGATCATCTCCCAGACGTAGAGAAGATATTACTACCTCAGCTGATTCGTCATCAAAGTAGACGTCCTTTTAAGGAAAATAAAAGAAGATTACTAGACTCACAAGAAAAACATTAAACCTGTCGGTATCCATTTTCAATTGTGGACAGCTAACTATGTTATAATATGTTTCCAAAGAACAAAAACTACATAGCATGTTTATAGTCAGTTTTTTCACTGCGGCGAACATTATTGTGCGAAACACCTCAACAAACAGTTATCGCACTGAACGCTAGAATCATGCAAAAATAACAAGAAAAACAATAGGTTAGCATTAACATACCTCATCATCCCGTTCAAGTGACCCTTGTGCCTGCATTCAGAAGACCAGCCGGTATCATTAATATGTACATAGTACCCCATAAGTACACATATTTTCTCGAAAAAATTAATGTCTACACTACACATACAATGCACCAGCAGAAACAATTGCAATATGCAAGGGAATAAAGATTTTGATAGTCGCAAAACATCAAATCTAACAACACTAACACATCTCCACACCTCTTCAATGTCGTCATTGCTGTAAATCCCATAACGGAATGCCTGGCTCAAGTTATTAGCAAGAGCTGCAACATCATAATCCCTGTCTCGGAAGTCATCATCATCACTATCCCTACCACGGTCATGTAGCGAGGTTGGGCGCCTGCAGCAACAAGAATACAAGACATACAAGTCCAGCAATCCTTAGAAAAAATTAAAGCAGGATGTAACATGTAAAACAAAGATAGGAAACCTACCCACAAGCCCAGTGATAAACATTCTCAACCTCATTGCGTCTGACAAGAACATCTGTCTGCCATTCAACCCACTCACTGTTTTCCTACTCAAAAGTCCAAACAAAAAATCCACGTCAAAAAAAAAGTCCAAACAAAAAATTCGAAGTCAAAATGATGGGTACAAACTACAGAAATTTATGACCTGCAAAGGATTGAGTCAATGCAAAAATAAAAGATACCTGCAGATGAGTCTGGATTGTGCTGTTACTGTTTCCCAACTGAATGAGTTTATTGGCTATTCTTGTCATGTGGCCAACATTTCCAATTTTTGAAGGGGTTTTCCCTTCAGCCGGTACAGTAGGCTGCACACGAAAGAGGAAAAACATGAAAGGCATTCTTGGTAACATGAAGTCAAAATTGTGAGGACATACTAATATAGCTTACCCCATTAGACTCTGTTGACAAAGAAGAAAGCTTGTCGGCAGTAAGGATTTTACCAACAATGTCACATTCCTTAAGAACATGTTCGACAAGTTCTGTTCTTTTACCCTCCAGGCAAGAAACAATTATATTCTCGACGTGATGGTGCAAAAAGTTGTTATATGGATACCTGTTGTTTGACAAATATATGAGATTGGCCCTTTGAACACTGATGAACCAAAAGAGCATAATATATCCATCTTACTCAAAGAATAAATCAATGGAGCGCTTTATTGCTGATTGGTTGATTAGCTCCTTTTCGGCAGTTTCGCTACCAACTGTCAGCAAAACAGAGATGAACTCCACAATCTGGAAAGAGGGGCATATCCAGGTTAACACAAGTGAGTAGGAATATTACTATGACACCATAAATTGCCAAAATGTAAGAGCATGAACTGTTAAATATTGCTAATGTGTTTATCTGGCGCTGAAGAAGAAGCAAAAGACATGTGGCATCTTTATGACACCAGGATTCGAACATGCATGCATCTCTTGCCTACATCTAAACCCCAGGTAACCATACAAAAAATAGAGCAAGTAACAGTTGAGTCTAGATAAGCCCATGGAACTTAAAATTCTATTGAATTCAAATAAATAAATCCGGACAAGAAATGAAGGCTTCAATCCTCACGTGAAAAAGTTAGCCACTACAGGTTTGAAATGAACAAATAGTCAATTGAAAAATAGATTCAAAACATCCAGTACCTTCAGCCGGTGTTTTCCGAGAGGTGGGCGTAAACATCCGTAAGTTGTAGGCAACTCATTTTCAGCAGCAGAAGTGTCCAATAAGTTGAGCAAATTACCTACAAAGTATGTCAGCTATAACATTAAATCAGCAAAAACTAAAAGCATTACAAAGTATGGTTCATACAGGGTCTAGAGCTGATAAAGGGAAAAGATTTTCCTGATAAAATAATGTGTAAAATATCCAACACTCACCTAGACTCTCAAGCATACCGTCGACTGTCTCAGGACTGGCAGTGACCAATGCCCCATGACTTACATTGCTTCTGAATGCTTGATAGGAAGCTGATGCTAATCTCTTTGGGTCCAGTAAAGATATGCACACTGACAATGAATGAACTAGCACAGATTTGGGTCTTGATCCTTCAAGAGCATGACAGAATAATCTCCCAACAAAACTGTAATTACAAAGAATGGGATATAAACATTTCCAGGTCAAAAAAGGAAAAGTTGTACATGATAAGGCTTTATCACCGTCAATTTAAAGCATCTTTAGATAAAATTTGACTTAGCCTCATTGTGAACAAACTGAAGGAATGGGGAAAAAATGCATGGATATTGCTTTTCTGATTCTGTCCACTACCCAAATGTTCAATGCACTTCACTTCTAAGAGGTTTTCCCAAATTGTCAAACTAAAAACTGCTATGGTGTGACCATATAACAAAGCTTTAAGATGGAGACCTTGGGCTGCAAATCTTTGCAGCGAGAGATGGAGGTGCACATCGAGTCACAGCACAAAGAATTTCAGCAGCATTAGCGTGCACTTCAGGAGAGTCCTGCTTGGCAATAATACAAAATATCAAGTTTCTGCTAGAAACATATAAATTGAAGTTCTTTCTCTAAGAAACTGAATATAGTTATTTAGGGGTTATGTTTATGTATGTAAAATATCTCAAGGCAAAGGACATACTAGGTTTCTTGAATAAAATGCTAGGTGCATAGCAATCATTTCCTAAAAATACAAGCAGGTATATGCAAAGACAACTATGCAAGATGCTTCTCCAATGCTATATATCTCTTAGCGTTAAAGTTTGACTAACTCACCGATGAGCTAAACTTATCTGCGATCATTCCAAGGACATCTGTATTTTCTAACCACTGCATTGTATCAGCATAGTTAGAATATATGGTCTCATCAGCACCAATCAGACGTATCAGCACCTGAAGAATTCAAAGAGCAGCAGCATCAACCATATGCACCCGCCAAGACATCAATCCACAAAAGTTATCAATGACACCTTACCTCCATTACTGATGTGATGCCAATCAGGTCGACAAGTTGGACAACAATCTCTGGATGCTCCTATAAAAAAAGTGAGGTGTTGTAATCCACTGAATTACTCAACAAATCAAGTTTGTAGCATGAAATTTGTAAGCATTAAAGAAGACTGTGCAAACTATTAGCTTGCCTTGGTTAATCTAAGTAGCCCCACAAAAGAAAGAACAGAAAATGAACTTACACCTCACAATTTCAGTTGCAAGTTGATAAAAGTATTTTTTGTTTATAAAAGGACAAGAAATACCTGAACATAATTCATAAGTGGGGCAGTCTTCCGCAGCATCAAGCATATTACCACCTACAACAAACAAATAATCAAACTGACTTCAGCCTTAGCAAATAAAATGACAGAAATTGCAGGATGAACCGATGAAGTCTCAACATCTGAATAACAAAAGGCATGTAAAAGAACTTCTGCAGTGAACTCAAAACACAAATTTAGGCCATGGTTCAGATACATATGTCCATGTAATATTTAGTACC
This sequence comes from Poa pratensis, assembly GCA_947311845.1. Lineage (NCBI taxonomy): Eukaryota > Viridiplantae > Streptophyta > Magnoliopsida > Poales > Poaceae > Poa > Poa pratensis. The sequence continues at coordinate 6,108,089 of CAMZMU010000058.1, read as the reverse complement.
TTACTGAAGTAACCAGATAATAATGTGCTGTGTGGATGATCAGGTTTCATGAACGAGAAAAGCAAATCCATTAACTGTAACACAGAAAAATAAAGAGAAATAACATTAGGTATGGTTGTAATTAAATATGCCTGACAGAAGACTATAAACAACAAGAACACTAACCTCTTCATCCTCTACTAGGGTCCTCAAAATGACATCGATTTCACAAGTAAATATCTCACAAGCAATGAAAGGGAACCTGGAAGGAATAGAGTGAATTTCAAAAAGGATGAAATGGAGCCCTTTACATAAAATGATAATGAATGTTACTCCCTTCGTCCCATAATATAAGATATTATTACAACCAATACCTATACTGGTTGTAATAACATCTTTGGATTATGGGACGGAGGGAGTAATAACCAATGACATACTTGAAAGAGCGCTTTTTTTCAGCATCATCCGGAACTTCTTCGACAACATAACGAAGCAATTGCTCCACCTGGGCCTTGTCACGCAAGCTACAAAAAACATTTCAAGCATTATAGGTCGGGAGATATAGTATTGAAATGAAGGAACACTGAATGTCAGAGTGGTCAATAAATAAAGTTCAATGCGGGTCTACACAATATTAGTCATTCATCCAACCAGGTGACCCTTCAACTAGTACGAAAAAGTATATTAGTCATTCATTCAACCAGGTAATCCTTCAACCAATACGAAATCACTTCTTTGCATGTTAATACTGATAAAACCAAGCATCTGTTGGAAAAGGAAAGGAAAAAGGGAATATAAATAGTTCTCCCTCAAAAATGGCATATTCAGAATATAGTAGCACGCCTCTAAACAGAAGAACTTTGTGAACCATCTATTAAGGAGAAAGGAATACAGCCAGCATTAATGCCGAAAACAAACCACATTCTCCTTATATTTTCTTCCTATGATGAGATTTAAACTGTGCAGACGCAGAACTATTAAGTGCAAAAACAAATGTAATTATCTAATATAAGTACACTTGTTCGTTATTTCCTTAACCTAATAAGCAACTCAGTTTCCCTTGTAAACTGTTGCAGCAACTGTGCACGATTCATCTTTGTTACTCTAGTACAGAGTAATAAAATAAGTAGTAAGGTGCAACAATAGATTAAAGATGCCACCCGTGCAACAGAAGCTTGCAAGGAAATTACAAATTTATTAGTCGGGTATTCAGTGCTTTGCACTCTTGAATAATTTCATCCTCATCAAGAAGTTCTTCCAGCGTAAAATTTTCCTTGTCAAGGATTGTATCCACCTGGAAAAAACAGCAATATATTGAGTTAGTGATGATGTATAGCGTGTGTTTGTACTTTGTAAACTACTATGAAAAATAAATCAAGACCTCATTGAGAATTATAAGTTATTTACAGTGACTATGGAATAGTAATAATTATGACTGATGTGAGACATGATAAAGCCAGTCGGTCAAATTATCTGACAATTCAGGATACCGCTAAGTTAGAGGATTAAACACAGAGTATTTCGAAGGCAACTGAACACATATCAACAACGAATGGAATTAAAGAAGTACACTGTTTTTCTCAAACATTACGTCAGAACAAAATAAGTAGAGACCAAGTAATTCAAGAGAATGGCTAAGAAAGGAGGCAAGCTAGCACACTGTTCCAGACACAACATACAAATTCTTTCAAGTGCCCAACACATACGAATCTTCAGTTAATAATGCTAATCAAATAGTATCACACAACAGATCAGGGATTCGGTATAAACAACACGGCAGTTTTGCCATACGCAGCCCCTATTAAGCAATGATAAGTCCTCCCCAGGGCTAACTTGTATGCAGAACATATCCAAATCTGAACCACCGCATCTACTACCTCTCCTGCAACCCAACCCAAATCACGAAGAAGAGCAGATGCACGAGCTCGCCAATGCAAAATCACACACACGGCGCACCGACAAAAAATACCTCCAGCGCGAACTAGCGCAAAGCGAGCACTAAACCCAACCGCGGCACCCAATCCACCGAGACAATCCAAACAAATGGGTCGACGACCAAGCCCGTAGTTCGTAACCACAACACACGGGGACGGACGGACGGACAGACGGACCAGGCTGGGGGGAAGAGAAGGAGGTACGGGAAGGAGACTCACGGGCGAGGCCGCGGAGAGGCCGGTCATACGCCAGAACATGGTGGCGGCGGCGGTGGATCTAGGTTTCCGGGCCCTGGGAGCGCGAGTCCGCGGCCGATTCCGCGCGAATCCGGGCGGCGGCGGCGGATTGGTGGCCGGAGGAGGAGGGTGGATCGGGAGGGGGGCGAGCGGATCGAATTGGGATCGCGGGGGTGGGAGGCGCACGAGAGGAGGAAAAAACAGCACGCTTTTCTATTTGGGCTTTCCTTGGGTTTGATTTGGTTTTGGTGTATGGAGATGGGGGATTGGAGTTGGGAGACGGGCGCTGTTACTTTTGGCGACGAGTGCAGATGGCGACGGCTCAAATTATTTGCTTGCTCGGTTATTAAAAGGCAGGACAAGAATATATTTTTGAACAAAGGACTCTTTTCTACTCCTGGTTACTTTTGCGTGCAAGGTGATTATTTGAGGCGGACGTTCATACAGAGCACATATTTGTGCAATTTCCCGTGGCACTTTGCTCATTCTACAACATAAGATTCAGAATTTATAGCTTCTTGATGCTCAGTCAAAATTGTGTTAAGCGTCCTTCTTTGGGAGCTCGATCATGTTTAGTGTGGCTTAGATGATGGTTTGGGTATACTTGATTTATGTTGTATGACATGGTTTATCTTTTAGTTGATGGTTTGTTTATTGTTGTATTAGATTACTTATTACATGTTGTGGGTGTCCCTCTCTATAGCAAAGACTCTGCCAAACTTTTTTTATTGAATTTGAATTTATATTCTACACGTAAATAAGAAACCTTATTCTTATGCAGGAAGAAAAGAAGAAACTTTGTCAAAACTCTTTCTAAATAGGTCTTAGATTCTTAGTATGATTATCATTGTCTTAACAATACTTCTTTTTTAAAATAGTTCTTAGATTCTTAGTATGATTACCATCACATGGCGATGGGTCAAATTATTTGCTCGATTATTAAAAGAAGAAGAAGAAGAATCCTAAACAAAGGACTCTTTTTCGAAAACTGATGGTGAACAAGAAATTCCTGGTTACTTTTGTGTGCAACAACATGCAAGGTGATTACTTGTCACGGACGTTCATACACAGCACATATTTGTGAAATTTCCTCCATACATCATTAGATTCAGAATTTATAACTGCTTAAATGCTCAGTCAAAATTGTGCCAAGTGTCCATCTTTGGGAGCTTGATCATGTGTAGCGTGGCTAAAATTATGGCTTGGTTATACTTGAGTTATGTTTCATGGCATGGTTATCTCTGTAGTTGATGCAGTGTTTATTTTTATTTATTTATTGAGGAGAGTTATGTGTTTATTTTTGTTATAGCCTACTTACAAGTATGGGGTGTTTCTCTATGTATCGAAGACTCTGCCAAGCCATTCGCAAAAAAAAAAGACTCTGCCAAGTTTTTTTATTGAATTTGATTTTGATTCTACTAGAAAAGACGAAACTTGTTTTATGCAAGAAGAAAAGAAGAAAATTTGTCAAAACCTCTTGTAAAATAGGTCTTAGATTTTTAGTATGATTATACTTGTCTTTTGTATAACAATAATTCTTTTTTTACAATATAAACGTGAAAACGAAAGGTGAGAAGACAAATAAAGTAGAAAAATATTACAAAAAATTTATTTGGTTTTCTAGAGTCGATTTTGTAAGACCCCTATCAACAAGTAATCATCATAGTTATCATACAAAATGTCTTAAAGTATAGGAAAAAACCACAAACCAAAAAGCCAAATCAAGCATTGCTTCCCCATATAATTGTCGCTTACCTCTCACATTGTAAATTTTGGAAGGAGTTGGAATGTATGTGATAGATTAATAACAAACAAGTAGATGAGCCCGCTATATTGTACATGTGCGCTTGGATTTTTCTAGTGAATAATCTATTTGAAAAAAATATAGTGCATATATTAGATCCCCATTAGTACCCAATACGAATATTTAATATATCTAGGCATGCATCTGTAGGAAAAGGATGGTGGTTTCGATATAGAAAGCAAAGAAACCTTAAAGATAAGCAAGAAAAAATTAACTTATATTGATTCAAAGTAACGGAATATACAAGAATGAGGAGAACTAACCAAGATTTCCTTGACAAAAAAATCTCTAGCGTGGAGGCTTAATCTAACTTATAATACAATGATGATGGCGTGGTCTGAATGGGACTATGGGCAGAAGGCTTTAAACCTGATTGCAATTAGCGTGTGCCACTTGCACAAGTCTATATGATTAGTCCATAAAATAATATCCTCGTGGCATGTAGAATGACAATGTTAGATGTGCCTTGTTTGGACACATACATTGGTACGTTTCTTTTCTTGTTTGAAGGCATCTACAGAGGTTAGATCCCTCATTACAATGAGAATTGCTAAAGTGAAGGAGGAATAAGGATGAGAGAAAATAAAATTAATACTTGGTAAGAGCAAGACTTAAGAGTAAACCTTATTTCTTTCATACGTTATCAAATTTAGCAACTACCCTGTGTAGAGTGTTATTGCAAAAACATGCTTTATAGTATAAATAAGGTGTGACTCTATATGGCTCTTATGTATTTATGTTCTAGGAGACCTTTTGTGTTGAAAATATAATTACTTCTATTGTATTATATTATTTGTAGTGAAACAAATTGGGAAGTAGTTGTTAATAAGAAAACGATGGGGGAACATTTGTGTTGAAAATATTTTTATTATTACTACATTACTCTTATTTATAGTGGAAATTTCTTTTTACATTTTTCTTAAAGTTCTTCACTAGAAGAACCACATAAAAAGGCGCATCTTAGGCATCACTCTCTTCTGCCATTCATGCCACTTAAAATGACAATAGCCTCATGCATGTTAATACAAATGGGTAATACCTTACTGTGCTCTCCACATCAACCAATACTCAATTGCACGTTGATTAAAACTACATCATTAAAGTCTTGTTCTCTCTCCCAATTAAGATAAGCTACTACTATACATTGTTCCTAATATAAGGTGTAATTTGACTACCGAATATAATCTTTGACCTATAACTTATCCAATACTATGTTGGCTATGTTACACAAAAAAGGTACTAGCAGTTTTATATTTTAAAATGTTTTCTCATTATTACAGACTACTAGCTATTAAAAAACACTTGTACAAAAACATTATTGTCAATGCTCATACCTAGACAGTTAAAACTAGGGGTGGGCATTGAAAAACCGTAATCGAACAATAAAAACAAACTAACCAGAACCGAAACGAATTCACCTAAACCAAGTAACACAAACAAATTTCGGTTGTTAAATTTGATAAACTGAATCTAAATTAGTGAATTAGATTTTAATTTTCCATTGACCAAAAGAAACAAAGAAACCAATATACAGGTTAATGGAAGATTGAATCCAAATAAACCAAATAATCTCGGTTTATTCCAGACCCCTCCCATGTGAAAGGACAAGGATGTCGCCTAGAGGGGGGTGAATAGGCGATTAAAACTTTTCCGGTTTAGGCTTGATAAATGCGGAATAAAACTAGGCGTTTTAATTTAACAAGCATACAACCTAAATACTAGGCTCACCTATGTGCACTAACAACTTATGCTAAGCAAGACAAGCAACAAGGTGATAGCAAGATAAAGGCCTTCAAGCATGAAGGCTATCACAATGTAAAGTGCATAAGTAAAGAGCTCGGGTATAGAGATAACTGAGGCACACGTAGACGAAGATGTATTCCCGAGTTCCTCCCTTTTAGGGGAGTACATCTCGTTGGAGGGGTGTGAGTTTCAGTACTCAACGCCACAAATGGCCTCACCCTATTCTCCGATGAACCTCGACCAAAAGCTTGGTTCATGTTCCACTATCGGTAACCTTCAAGGCGGAAACCGGCGCCTTTACAGCAATCCCGAGGCACGCATCCACAACTGGATTGGAGGCTCCCGAGTCACCAACTTGGAGCACACATCCACAACTGGATAGGAGGCTCCCAACAACACCACACACCGTCTAGGGTCCAACGACCCAAGAGTAACAAGCTCACGAACTTTCACTTCCACGAATCTTCATGGAGAGAGCAAACCGATGCACAAAAGCAAAGGCAAGAACACAAGAAGTGCTCAAGTCCTTCACTCCCAAATCCCACCAAAAGCAACTAATGCTTATGTGGGGAGAAGAGAGGAAGAACAAAGAACTCAACAAATGAACTCCAAGATCTAGATCCAAAGGGTTCCCCTCACTTAGAGGAGGAATGGATTGGTGGAAATGTGGATCTAGATCTCCTCCCACTTTTCCCTCAAAGATATGCAAGAATCATAGGAGGAATTGGGAGAGGGGCAAGCTTTTCAAGGTCAACAATGGTGGGGGAGAGAGAGAGAAAAAACGTGATGCTGAAAAGCTTAGTCTCTTTGGGGAAGAAGGGGACTTTTATAGGTCCCCCAAAAATAGAGCCGTTGCAGGAATTCTTACACCGGAGACTCCGGTCTGAGTGACCGGAGACTTCGGCCTGAACCGGAGACTCCGGACACATTCCGGTAACACTCCGGTGTGACTCCAGTAGGTGTTTTCCCCAGAGTTTCTTCACTATTCTTTCTTAAATTTCTTATGCTAGATGTTTAATTAAACATAAAAACATGACACATTGCTATTTATTTCTGAATACCATCACTATTGAGTTATCATGAGATGCCAACATCTACTTGTTAAAACAAATAAAAATGTTGGCAAAATCATACTATTGCGGAACATAGATTGTTCTTGATCGCAACAAGCAAACTATTCCTAACTTCCGCAACAACGCGCGGGGAATCATCTAGTTATACATGTTGTTATGGGACACGACGTTTCGGGCTACAGGTGCGGATGCACCCGTTATGTAAAACATTTTTTTTCAAAATGTTAAAATATTTCATATAAAATTTCTGATATACATCATGACATTTTATGCTAGCACAAAAAGTTTCATGAAGAAAAGATATTTTTGTGACCTATGTAAAAAACACAAAAAAATCGCGTACAAAGTCATTTAAAAAGCCTGGATTTGTCTTTTTTTACAGCCCATAAAAATGTCTTTTCTTCCCGAAACTTTTCGTGAACAAAAAATGTCATGTAGTATATCCAAAAAAAATTATTCAGATTTTTTTGACATTTTGAAAAAATGTTTTTTGAGAAGTGGCTGCATCTAGACCTATGAGCCAATATGGATTTCCGGCTGTTATGTCCATTGATTGTAGTGCATATGCATTCTCTTACACTTCCAAATTTCAACACGCTATTCGCTTTGCAAGCAGGAAATGAACTTGTCGTCCTTGCTTTCTCACCTTCACGACAACGGAAAAAACTATATGTGACATGACCAAGAGAGAATGACAAAACAACAAGTAAATGATACGATATTATCCAACCGAAAACCGGCAAGATCCCCCTCAGTAATTCTCTCGTGACATACAATTGTATGTGCCGCCAGAGAGAGAAATGTGTTGAGTAAATTCGCTACTTATCTTACTTTAGTGACATACTTCAATTATTTTAGGATGGAGGGAGTAGAATGGTACATGTGGAAGGTACTCTTTCTCATAAACCGGAAAGTAGATTTTGCTCCCGAGCTCCAGTGCTTCCGCCACTTTAAAAAATTCGAAAATTATTTTTAAAAGTTTCAGAAAAATCTGAAAAAAAAATCATGCACGTTCCCAATGATGCATACTATAAGCATGCAAAAATCTTTATATTATAGTATACACAAAAATGACAATGTGTAGATTTGAAACTATGCATTGTTAAGAATTTGTCATCTTTGTGTAGGTCGAAATATAAATTATTTCGCACTGTAATTTTGCACGTCTATAGGATACATCATACATCATCGAGAACATCCATAATTGTTTTCAGATTTTTTTTTTGAATTTTTTAAAGTGACGGGAGCACTAGAGCTCGGGCGCAGGAAATCTCCACTCATCATAAACATGCCTTTATATTCCATCAATCATACGCGTGCGCGCCCTCACACTAACTTCACGAAAGACTGTCATCTCCCAGATGGACAATTCACTATTGGGTCTCTATTATTGAAAGAGTCGTGATAGGTGCTAAAACGAACTGTGGTGCACTGGATATGGCGCATCGTACTATGAAGATTTAACACGCTGAAAATCCTAGAAAAGAACCGGATGCCTTTTGTATCACCCTGTCGTTGTATGCGTTCAAAATGTCGGTTTTGATTTTACACAGTACAAAGGAACGACTCTGGCACATGAGATTATATATATTATGAAAGTACATCTGCCAAATGCCCATTTCATGTGCTAGCACGTGACGAATCCAGGTACTGAGCTCCATGGTCAGAGCTAAATGCCTGACAGTGCAGATCCTTTCGAATCAGAGGGGTTGAATTTGAGTACGAAAATCCCACAAAAGTAAAAAATAATCCGAGTATGAAATAACCAAACCTCTACTCCGGCAAAGCACATAACTAGTGCTAACCATGAAAAAGTAAACACCAAACCAAATTCGTACTCCGTATTAGATAATAGAAGGATCGTCCTCTCCAGTCTCCAGCTCTGCGTCATACCAAAACAATGACTGTGTACGACTCGATAAGAGAAAAACAATTAACTTTGTCGGGCGTAATCCAGCGCAACCTCTGGGCCCTTGTGGCAGCTGTGGAAGTATACACGGTGAGAGTATAATTCAAGTATTCAATCGTACATGAATCCTTTCCATGCTACAGGGAAAAAAAACTAGCTGTGATCCATCATAGTATTTCATTGCTATCACTAACCTCTTCTCAAGCTGAGACTGATCTATCCAAATGCCTGTATCGACTTTATATCGCGGCTTTTGCAGGAGAAGCATATTCACGTCGAACCGGTCTATACTTCGCCTACTTACAGTGGGTGATCATCACAGGAGGAGACGGCAGGCGAAACCGCTCCCGAGTTGCTGCTGGCAACGGCTTCGCTGCATCAGCTGATACCTTCGAACGCCTGCACGCAGACTCCTGAGAACCCCGTCAGAGCATGGAACACGTTTGGGAGGCTCGTCTGAAGATTGTTCAGCGTCATGGCTCGACTGGTCCTCAGGGAGTGCAGGTACCTGGCCTTCTCCTCCTCCACCCGCTTTCCGAACGCGTCCAGCTTAGGCTCGCCCTTCGGCATCGAGTAGGTCCTGGCTTGTGAAGCCTGGCCGGAGGTTTGCATCACGTTTTCGCTGTGTTTCTCTAGCTGGCTATGGAATTTGCTCTCAATGTTGTCCCATTTTTTCTTTAGCTGACGCTCCTCGGCCTGTTGTACAACTATAGAGTGTATGACTGACAGAAAAGTCTTTATGGCTTCTGCGGCTGGCTGTTTATACAAAAAAAAGGAACATTAAAAAAAAATATGGGGAGAAAGGCCAGATGGCTTAATATGACAAAAGTTCCTGCAAGCTTGATTTCACACGGTAACAAAATATACTCTGAAAGAATAAAAAACGTTGGTTTTACTCTACCTTCTCAGGTAACCTCTCAAGAGCGTGCTGGAGTTCCCCACACAGGCTACGGATTCCAGATGAACTTCTCATGAAGCCGTCATTATCAGGCAGGCAGTCAGTGAGGCTAATCCATTGGTTAAGGATGGTTACGTACTCCCGCTGCAAGGTGATCAGATTGCAGAAGGAACTGTGCCATGTAGAGATTTCAACTTCCAACTGAGTTGCCGCATAACAATGGGAGTCGGTTGTTGGCTCACTCCCAGGTCGGTTGACAAGGAGACTGGCCTGCTGAGCAATACGGTTCTGAACCTGATGGCATTCGTACATGTTTCTCCACATATGCACAAGCCTAAGTTAGCAGAAGCAAGGCATAAAAGTGCGTTAGAAGATTTAACCGAGACAGAAATATAAGTATCAGAAGGGAGGAATGCAGAATTAACAAGACAGCATGGTAGCCATGGCACTAAGTTGGAAAATAGTTTGGTGCTTACATCTGTTATCTACGAAAATAGTACAAGATGCACATGTCGCAACAACAGTATGGCACAAGATGCCCGAGGTAAATATAAAATACTTCCTATATGCCAATAATCATGAACGACAATAGAGCTCTAGTATGACTCAACATAAGTGACGTCAAAGCTATACTTGGGTCCTCCTGATAAAATTATTATGAGCTATATCTCAATTCGAGAAGGAGGTGCATAAACAGAACTTCCGAAATGCATCTATACATTAGGAATAGAAAACAAATCACACGCCTAACTATGGCAGTAAAATGGCAGCTTTGAACTATTAGATATTCTAGTTCACAAAATTTTGGAGCTCACCCTGCAGATAATTCAATAACCTGAGGGTATAACTCCTCATCTCTGAGCCTTGATATGGTCAAACATGTCAAACTTACGGCCTCCTCTAAAGACATTATCCGAGTTTGCAGCTCCTCGATATTATCCCGAACTTTCTCTGCATGCAACCTATCATGCTCCCCTGATTCTAGCTTCTGTAGCACTGAACTGTTCTTTCTGTATTGGAACCTTGCAATTTCTTCACCCTGCAAGACAGGGTAATAATAATCAACATTTTTTTGAGTTTTGGTAGAGCAACATTTTTTCGAAAAGATGGAACGCCCCTGGCCTCTGCATCGAGTGATGCACCAGACCAGAGCAAGTAAACATTTATTCATCATGCATAAAGCTCTCCTTTGTCAGAACTAACAAACGTTTCTGCTCAAGCATCTTCCTAAATATTCTATGATTCCTCAAAATCTACCATACAAGATATAAGCTCTTATCTCCTTGAGTGTATTGTGTCATTTCAGTGGAACATAGACCAAATCAACATGATGCTAAGACTCCCATTTTTTTCGATAAAGGGATCTTTATTACTTGAAGAGTTTTAAGTATTACACCCGGCCTCTGCATAACTAGGATGCACACAGCCCCAAACTAGACTCCCATAGCGCACCTTAACTAACTTGTAGAGTTTTTGCTCCTCATCATAAAGCTTGTCTAGCGTTTTGCCGTGATAACCGTATCCACCTGCATCACTTGAGGATTCTCTGTTCGCTTGCATAGACTTGAATGACCAGCTCCAAGAAAGTGTAGAGAAAACCTTGGCAGACTTGGAATTTCTTCCTGCACCTAAACAACAGTGTTATTCTTCAGGAAGTGCTTGTTTGTTAAGAAGTATAAACTACGCTAATTTATTTCTGAACCAACTGTAGTAGATAAAGTACGGAATATTGGTTTCCATTGTTTGGTGTATATCTGATACATAAAACTTTGGAAAATGAAACAATACATAAACGGGAAGCTTCGTATAGTTCATACTTCATAGTACATATACATAATAAGATGCTTGATTGTAAGATCTTAAATGGCATCTAAACAAATACTATAAAGGACTTCTCAAGGATAATACATTGCTGAGTAAAAACTCAATATTTACCTTTCTTTACCTCTAACTCTGAGAGATCTAGCCGCCCAGTAGCAGAGTCCAAAAGTATGACGACATCGCTCCCACTTGCTGCTGCTTTCAAGAAATACTCATCGATCTCCTTAGCAATTCCTACCAGTGACTTGTCACTCCTCAAGTCCACCACTGAAGAGTCTGGGTCCTTTGTCATCCAGCTAACCATTGATGGGTTTTCATCACCTAGAACCCTACTCTTTGCTTGATGCACTTCCACACGCCTAACAATGTCGTCAACATTGCTAGAGATGCGCGGATCTCCTGTGGGTTCTCGAAAAAAAACATCGCTAGAGACGCTTTCATCATCTCCATCAAATTCTGTGCTTGTTTCCACCCAATCGTCATCCATGATAACTTGTGAGGGCACTTCTTTATCATTCCGACCGTCCAAGAAAGATGGGAAATTCAAGGGACGCATAGCGATTGGGTCTATGTGCTCCCACTCCATACCTGGTGGCGGAGGTGGGGGTAGAGGCGTCGAGCAGCTGTCGGTGTCATCGTCGTCATCCGTAGAATCATCCTCATCAAGTTCACCATCTCTCTTCTCCCTCTTTCTTATCCTTATTGGACTAAACGGTATAAGTGGTGGGTGGAGTGGTGAGGATGGCATTGATGATGTTACCGAGTGTGGTGGCATTGAGGATGTCACCGAGTACGCTGGAGGTGGTGGTGGCGGCGGCGGCGGCCGAGGTGGCGAGGCTGCCACTGCAATGCCTCCAGAAGACTGTTGTGACAATGCAGACTCCACCTCCACGAACTGGCGGAGGGTGGCTCCAGTGTTGCGGAGTGCCTGGAGGTAGGTAATGTGCGCAGCCGCAAGGTCGACACGGCGGCGGCCAAGTTGCTTCATGAGGTTCCTCCTATCCCTGCATCTCCTCACGGCCTCCTCATCCTGCACTTTGGAAAACCTGCAACCCATCTGCCACCAGCACAGGCGAACACGCCAATCAAAATTGCAGCACCACCAGAAAATCCCGAATTGGGCGCTTTCTTGCCAGTCAGAATTGTCTGGAACTGAACATCGAAATTCCAGCGAGCAGACAGAATCCTGCGGCAGTCCCTAATCATCAAAGATGAACATGACAGATTCTCCAACTGGGTTTTTCTTTCCTTGACTTGATACCAACGAAATCCGCCGAACCTGCCGCAATTTGCCCACAAGAAACGATATCCACCCCCAGAGAAACCGCACCCCAACAACCACTCTCACATCATCATAAAACAGAGGCACGCTCCCTTTCCCATATATCAAAATCTGGGCATACAAAGGAGTTGATCCAATCATGAAGATTCATCAGCTAAAACAAAGCTGAGGCAGAACAACAAAAACAATTGAAAGAATCTTTAATACTCCTAGGATAAACTCTAGCCTGCTCGACTTACCAGAAAGGTCTCGGTTAAAGAAATGCTCCCCGGTCCGCAATCCTGGAGTGGTTAATCGGCTTGAAAGCTAAGCAGGGGATTGGAGAAAGAAGGATCTAGGCAACCTGAAGAGAAGTAACAAGTAAAAGCGGCGGGAGCAGGCGGTGATGCCTCGTAGCCTTGATTCTCACTCCCAAGAACCCATCTCCCCTCTCTCTGGTGAAGCACACGGACTAGCAGGTTGCAATGGTGGTTAGCAGAGAGGGGAGAGAGGAGGAGACAATTGGGGGATGGGATGGGGGAGAGAAAGGAGAAGAGAAAGGGGGAAAGCGAAGATGCGGGATTTGGTTTTCTTTCCGGACTGCGGTAAAGTAGGTAGTGGTGCGAGGAAGAAATTGTTGCGCAGGAGCAGGAACAGTGGTGGTCAGAGGCTGAGCTGCCACTCCTTCCCTCTGTCACAGAAACTCCCCCACTTCCACTTGTCCTCTCATTTTCTTTTGCCTTCCCTTGCAGGTTCCGCTAGGTCCACACCGCCCATGCCCCCATCCATGGACGGACCTAGCGTAAACCCGTGAGCCGTTGAGTGTTTACGGATTCGACGAGTCGACTGAATTGAAAGCTAGTCAAGAATCAATCGACCGGCCTAAAAAAGGAATCAATCGACCAACAGATCGAAAATAGTATCGATCGACCAGTTGCATATCAAACCTAAAGTTATTGAATTCTAGATCAGTTGTGGCGTCGACCAGGACTTCGTGCTCCTGAATTCTAGATCCTCCGCTTGCCAATGGAGACTAACGGATCCACCACCCTCAAGACGTGTTCCTCTCATATCGGAGTCGTCACCACCAAAGCAGAGAGGCAAGGCTCCTCCACCCTCCCATCACCATATATAAGTTGTGGACGGAAGGGAGAGATACCTCACATCCTTGTCGGTGAAGTGAGGATGTAGTCACCTTCCTTATCACAATTTTGTAAGACTCTGCGGTGATTGATGCTACCAATTTTTTATTGTTACATGTAATATTTTATCTGAATTTCTATAACATATATTACATTGTTGTCCAAAATGGACTCACTTTTTGTATCAGGTTTATAAATGAAACAATAGCATATAGAACACTGGTACGAGCTATTAATATAAGCGTCCCGCTATCAACTGCAGGTAGAATTATCATTCCTCACGGGCAAAGCAACGTGTTTGGTATGACCCTGGAAGAAATGAAAACGTACTTCTAGAATCAATAATGATACAAGTTTGGGTTAGCTTTGGGTGGCAGTGGAACTACAGTTTCCACAACCGAAGAGCATGAAAGGATGGGTGGAGTGGGAGATACACTCGTTATGAAAAATAAAACTTTAAATGTATTTAAAATGTCAAAACATCCGAACAAAAAATTTGAGGGTATGTTCGCATGCAAAGATTCGTGAGAAAAGACTTTTTTGTGGACTGTATAAAATAATTTCTCGCAAAAAGTCATTTTAGAATACTGGAGTTTGTCTTTTTTTACACAAGCCACAAAGCATATCTTTTTTCACGGAAAATTTGTACGCAAACATAGAATTTGGATTTTTTGTCATTTTGAAGTATGGCTTTGAAATAATAGGTGCAGGTTCCTATGAGTAAAAACAGATTTCCCGGGTGGAGTGCCGCATGGCAGCATGAAAGTGGAGACCACGAGATAGGACACCAGTGCGAGAAGCGTACTGGCTCACTGCACGACTGCTCGCTCCGGAACTGAACGATGGCACGTTCGGCGGCCGGAAATGATGGCGGTGTATTCGGTGGATGAGTTGTGCACGAGCCGGATAGCTTCATCACACACGGAGACGGCGAGCAGCTCATTCATGGCCAGCTCGGCGGTGTTTGCTTTTCGTCTTAAAAAAGAGGGGACCCTAGATCTGGGAGAAAGTTCCGTATGGTCCCTATGGATCGTTTGTTAGAGTATCTCTAATACTAGTATCTAATACTAAGAAGTAGATGGTGTAAATAGGAATTAACCGTTTTTTACATTATGATGAGGGGCCAAAATGTGCTCTCCAAAAGTAGTACATGATGTATATTTTCGTAAAAAAAAATACATCGCGATGTAGAAATGGGCTCTCGTGATGTACATATACATCACCACGGGTCATGCTCAAAAACGCATGTAGCTGCGTGGCTCCAACAGCCGGACAGAAGCTTCTCGCTCGCGGCTAAAAGGCGGCTCTGTCACTGTCGCCGGCCCTGCCACCCCTCCGACGCTGCAATTTAGCCCTCCCTGTACCCGGCCATGACCCTGCGTCGCCGCTGCGACCGCGTCATCTCCCCGTTGCCCCTCAACCGCCACCCCGCCGTCATTCCGCTCGGTTGCCCTTAATTTCGCGACTCCGGTCGTTCGTTCCCACGTCTCTGCAGCAGCCTCGCCTCCCCTCCGTCGTGGCCGCGGCTCTTCCTAGTCAAGTAAATCTCTTTTTTTCAGTTTTTGTATATTGCAATGAACTAGCTAGTTGATTTAGATTTCTGAGTTTTTAGATGAGTTCGTACTAGTATGATTCTTCATCCTCCGATGAACAATTTGATTTGGCCGAACATGAGGATATTGCAATATTAACGATGGTGCACAAGAACAAGAGGTCAAAACATGGCGAATTCGTGTTTGGTCGTGAGTTCTTACGGAGAGAACGGGTAGATGCTCATGAAAGATTGATGCGGAACTATTTTAGTTCAACTTTCGACTACCTATTTTCGACGGTGTTTAGAATGTCTCTAAATTGTCAGGACACTCACATGTAGAAGTGTTTGGGGAAGAATATTTGAGAGCACCCAATGGTCAGGACACTCACATGTTATTGGAGATAAATAAAGGTCCAGTGTTCCAGGTATGCTTGGTTCCATTGATTGTATGCACTAGAAGTGACGTGATATACCTCTCGGGTACCCAGCCATGAGGGTACCTGGTGCACGTATCGACTAAAGCCCAGCTATCAAGAGTCTACATGAAGCTCATAACAGAAGGCCCAAGAAGATGGAGTATCCTCCAAGATTAGGCATAGGCATAGTCGGTTTAGACTTTCCTTACATGTAATCTGAGTCGGTTGCGAATCCCCGAGACCCAGCCTATTATATAAAGGCTGGGAGGGCCGCCGATCCAGGACACGCAATACTCGAACCACCAAAACCCTAGCGAGATCAACATATCGCCGGGACCTCATTGTAGCTCGCAGATACCTTCAAATCAATACCAGACAAGCAGGAAGAAGGGTGTTACTCTCCGGAGGCCTGAACCTGGGTAAATCCTTACTTTTGCTTGTCAGCCGACGAAACTACCAGCTCTACCACGTTCTCTCCCCCATAATGTCAACCCTAGGTCCTTAACCATGAGATTTGATGAGTTAACCCCTCGTCAATTGGCGCCGTCTGTGGAAAGAATAGTGCTGGACTCACGGTTTCACCGGTTCCATCGGAAAACGGCGACTCGCCGATCGCATCTGCGAACGGCAACTCGCCGACTGCATCGACAAACCATAACTCGACGATTCAGTCGACATACGGCAACTCGCCGACTCGCTCAAAAATTGGCAGCCCGCCAACTTCACCAACAAAAGGCGCATTTGCTCCGCACTCGCCAGAAGCCCGAGAGACGTTTGCTGGTCTCAAGTCAGCCTGCTCATCTGCAACAACCATGTCGACTCGAGAGATCAACGAGTATTTAGCAAAAGAACTTCAAGGTGAGGAAGCTGAATCAGCGTACCGCAAAAACGATCTCGAGTTCGATTTTTCACTCGACGACACCTTCGACTGCGGGATCTCCCTCGACGACTTCGAACTTCATAACGACAGCAACGTCGACTCTGAGATCTGCACCAACAACAAACTCGACTCCGAGGTTCACAACGGTTTCGCTGACGCCGAGATGAGCATAGACGATGAACACATCGACAACGAGATCCGTCCAGATGGACCACTCGAGGGAATATCGACTCCGACATGAGCCTTGATGAAGACGTCGAGTCCATAACAGGATTTGGCAACATATACACGTACCCGCGGGTCATCCCCCACCAGGTTTACGTTGCCATCAACGGAGAATCATCCGAAGCCGCCGCCTCCCGCAGGCCTACAGAATTCCCATGCACGGTAACTATGCCGGATGGGGTCACAACTCTGACAATTACTGCTGAGATGGCAGCAAAAGCAGACAAACTAATTAAGGAGTGCACAATGATGCCAGCAGACGCAACTCCGGAAGAGATGTTGACCTTCCAGTACTTCAACTGGCAGGAATCACTTCGCCTGCAAAACATCAAAGCAGCACTCGATGAGCGCAAAAGGCAAGCCAGCATCTCGAGCGTACGAAGAAGACAACTATCGCTTAGCTCTACAGGGTGGGTGAGCACAAGAGGCGGATCGAGGCTGGCACGCCTCCCGGAAGATGAGAGAGCGGCAATCACTCGCAACCTAGGCTTGTCATTCATGACACGCGACGACGAAGGAATCCCAGTACCCAAAACAGCTGCGGGTGCTCTTTTCTCTGTGGGTGCTTAGCTCAAAGCAACATAGCCTCCGGCAGACGATCCCAACGCAACCCTGCATCGCCAACAGCTCAAATCACTAGCCCTAGCGGTGCATGCCATACATCCGGATGCAAAAACTCCAGGAGGGAGTCGAGATCGCAACATAGTCAGCTCGCGACAAGCAGCACACGATCGTAGCGGTCGCAGTCGCCGCTCGGAGGAAACAAGGAAGGGCACATGCCGACACAGGTCCAGCAGAAGCAGATCTCGACGGTCTTCAAGTAGCGATTCATATTCCGACCGGGAGCCCGAGCCATGCGGAGCCTTGTGTTTCACTCGCCGCATCCGCGAGACAAGGATGCCCAAAGGGTTCAAGCTAACATCTGAGCAACCCAAGTACACAGGTCGACAGGACCCTTCAGGATGGCTAGAGGACTACAGACTCGCCGTCTCATGCCAACGAGGCACGAACACTACGGCGATGCAATACATACGACTCATGCTCGAAGGTACAGCTCGCGACTGGCTCAAGGCGCTACCTCCATCAACATACGACTCGTGGGATCACTTCCGCATAGACTTCATCAAAAACTTCGAACCTCTGTGCGAGCGACCGAAGACATTCGAAGAACTGAGAGCCTGTACTCAGCGATCAGACGAAACATTGAGATCATACATACGGCGATGGACCACCATACGCAACTCAGTCGGCGTAATATCGGAAGATAGGGCCATGGACGCCTTCATCATGGGTCTCGCCAGGCGAGATTTCAAAGAAGCTCTTGGTCGAGAAAAGCTAACCTCATTGGCTAACCTCATAAAAATCGTGACTGAGTGGGCAGACGGAGAAGACTCGGTGCGAGCAACCCGCGCCTCCTCACCACACGACAACCACGACAGCGGCAGTCGAAGCCGCAGGAATACATACAGAGACGATCCGAGGCGCAAGCGTTCCAAACGTTATCACGACGACGACAGATCCGAATTCATGGCGGCTGGGTTCACACAACCACGTGACGACCAAGACAGAAGCGACCGGAGGACAGATAATCGCCGAGATAGTCGAGATCGCGAGCAACGAAGTAGCAGCTACAAGAAGCAAGAGTGGCGAAAGCCGCGTTCTGATGCACAAAACGAGCGCTCGTTCGATGACAAGATGGATGACTATTGCAGATTCCACCTGTACAAAGGGGAGGACGGAAAATTGCGCTCCAATCACTCGTTGAAGAACTGTAGAGAATTCGACAAATTGGCGTCTGAATACATGAATCTCAGAAAGGCACCCGCCGCAACTGCACCTCAGCCAAACACCGTACCTGCCCTGATGGCACCTCCACCACCACCACAGCCTGCCGCAGGCGGACAGTTGCGGGCGCCATACACCCCGTACCTCGGGTAGAGGAGGATCGGTACCCTCAGCCTCAGGGGCAGATGTACATGATACAGAAGGGTCACCCCTCCAATAGGCAGCAAAAACTACGCACTCGACAGGTGAACATGGCTGCCGTGGCACCTCCCGCTGTTCCTGAATTTTTGAAGGGATCCGAAACTGCCATAAACTTCAGCCAGGCGGACCACCCCCCAGCTATAGTTCGACCAGGGCATGCAGCTCTGGTACTCGACGCACAAATTGGAGGCTACGCCATGACCAAGGTCTTCATGGATGGAGGCAGCGGCATCAACATCCTCTTTGCAGACACACTCCGCAAAATGAACAGGTCAGTCGAAAACTACCAAAGTCCACAAATACCTTCCACGGTATCGTCCCAGGCAAAGCAGTCAGTCCAGAAGGCACAATACAACTCGACGTCACGTTTGGGGACCCAAATCACTTCAGGACGGAATCGATTGAGTTCGAGGTCGTCGACTGGAAGTCACAATACCACGCCATACTTGGACGCCCAACGTTCGCTCGATTCATGGCAGTCCCACATTATGCCTACCTCAAGCTAAAGATGACAGGGCCAAAAGGAGTCATCACTGTCACTGGAAACTTTCAAAGGTCCGATTCTTGCGACCGTGAGTTCAGCAAAATCTCTGAGACGTTCGGTATGGAAGAAGCACTCGCCGATCTGTCGATTTCCAACGACCGCACACTCATGCCGGAACACAAAAAATTGGTAGTCGACAGAGCGTTCAACGCAACAAATGACACAAGGTCACATCAGGTGCACCCGACCGATCCGTCCAAGACAGTCAATGTATCATCGAGTCTGCCTATCGCATAGGAAAGCGCGCTCGTCGAATTCCTCCGTGAGAACTGGGAGATATTTGCGTGGTGTCCTGCCGACATGCCAGGTATCCCAGGGAATTCGCCGAGCACTCTCTCCAACTGTTTCCAGATGCCAAGCCAGTAAAACAAAGAATGCGCCGCGTTTCCGGCCCAAAAAGAGCCGCCGTCGAGTCTGAAGCTGATAGACTACTCGCGGCAGGGTTCATCCGAGAAATCAAGAAATCACAATGGGTGGCTAACCCCGTACTTGTAGAAAAGAAGCATACAGATATCCTTCGGATGTGCGTGGACTTCACAGCCCTCAACAAATGCTGCCCAAAGGATCACTTCCCGCTACCTCGAATCGACCAGATCGTCGACTCCACCGCTGGATGCGCACGCCTGTCCTTTCTGGACGCTTACTTAGGTTACCACCAGATAAGGATGAAGGAAGAATATGAAGAGAAAACGGCGTTCTTAACCCCACTCGGGGTCTACTGCTACACAACCATGCCCTTTGGGCTAAAAACGCGGGTGCGACATACCAACGCATGATGCAAGATTGCCTCAAAAAGCAGATCGGACGAAACGTCCAAGTATATGTGGATGACATTGTCATCACAACAAGGGAAGAAAGCACACTACTCGACGACCTGCGAGAGACGTTTGCCAACCTCAAACACTTCCACATCAAGCTCAATCCCAAGAAGTGCACGTTCGGTGTACCAGCCGGGCAGCTCTTGGGTTATCTAGTCTCAGCTCGTGGAATCGAGGCGGACCCGGAGAAAATACAGGCCATCCTGACAATGCAAAGGCCTTCAAAGTTTCATGACGTACAAAAATTAGCAGGTCGAGTGGCGACACTCAGCCGCTTCATCAGCAAACTAGGCGAAAAAGCACTCCCGTTCTATCAACTGATGAAGAAAGCAGACAAGTTCGAGTGGACGCCAGAAGCCGAAGCAGCCTTCACGGAACTCAAGCGAGTCCTCACAAGCCCTCCAGTCCTTGTCGCACCCAAGGAACGGGAACCGCTATACCTGTACGTCTCGGCTACCAACAGGGTGGTGAGTACCGTACTGTGGTCGAACGCATGGAAGAGGGACACGCCCAAAGCATACAACGCCCAGTCTACTACTTGAGTGAGGTCCTGTTGGGGGGCTACCCCCAGGTAGGGTCAAGGCTGGTATAAGTTAGGCTCGAGGTGTGCCGAGGTCTGGTATGGGCCGGACTGTTTGGGCGTTGAAGTGTCCGAGCTGTGTCATGGCCATGAGAGTATCATGACCGAACTGTCTTGGAATCATGATGTCCGAGGTCATCTCAAGGGCAAAGGCCGGAGTTCATCGTCGAGGTCTGTAAGCCGACCTCTATGAAGCAGGATCACCGAGCTGTTTGGCGTACCAAGGAAGACACCAGAGGAAAGGAGATCCGAGGTGTTAACCGCTCAAGGCTCAAGGCATGACAGAGGGAGGTCACGGGTGCTACAGAGCCCATGGCCCGAGGCTTGACAGAGCTCAGCGGGGTCACGCCACGGGTTTCCTGGGAGCCCAAGGCCCTATGCGCTGACCGACCTATTTCGGGTAAGGGACAGAGAGTAGACCCTGGACGGCTACTGTTCAGTCAACCAAAGAGGAAAGATAGGCCAGCTGGGACCTGACAGTCCAGCCGTTGAACTGACACGGGGCAGAGGCTTGTCCTCTTCCTCTTGTCATTGCCATTACCACTTGGAGCCAGGGGCAAAGAAGTAACTCGGCATGTCTTTATATACAGCACCACCACCTTTCTTACAGAGGGATCGAAACCCTAGCTCTCATTTCTCCCCTGTAGCTTCATCTTCCACCTTGTAACTTCACCATTGTTGTTCCATACAGCTCAAGGAGCACCTTGTACTCGTCACCGAGAGATATACAACAACTAGGATAGTGCTGCAGTAGGGGTGTTACCTCCACAAGAGGGCCCCGAAGCAGGGTACATCGTGGTGTGTTTTGTGTCCTTGGTTTCTTGGTTCCTTTGTTCATGTTCTTGCGGTTTCTTGAGTGTTCTTCTTTGTGCGCTTCTTGAGTGCATAAACCCTCCCCGGATCCCCCAACGCTCGTTCGGCCCCATCTTAGCCATACCCATGGCATCTGCCGTGACCCCACCACGACAGTTGGCGCCCACCGTGGGGCAGATTGAGGCGTTGGAGGGAGTTTACATCCGGACGGGCTCAGGCGAGCGTGTTCTTTCCGGGCTTGTTGCCAAGATCGGCGAGTTCAACTTTGTCAGTGACAATGCAGGGTGCTTCGCTGGCAAACCCTTCCCCGAGCATGGCTTCCTCATGATGCTTGGCAGCTTCGTCACCTACGTTGCTGTCGATGTTGTTCGCGAGTACCCGGAGCAGGTGCTCGTGGACGACGAAACTCCTCTCCTCGCGGCTCGAGCTCGACATGGCGGTCGCCCCGAGAGCTGCGTGGAGGTGATGATGACCGGTTCGGTGGATGCCGCTGGCAAAGGAGATGCCAGCAAATCCAAGCCGGCCGAGGTTGCTGCTAAGGCGAGGTCTGCAAAACCCAGGCTAGAGAAAGAGCTGCCTTGTGTCTCTGAGGTGCAGGGCCGAGGTGCAATCCTAGCAGAAATAGCGGACACACTAGCGACCCCAGTAGATCCAGGAGCCGATGTAGTCTTGACTGCAGCCGAGCTAGAGGAGAAGCGTGTCCAGTTGCAAAAAGAGGCTGTAGCAATGATAGCAGCCCGAGATGAGTTCAATAGGGATTTGCGTGAGTACAATGCAGCAAATGGTTTCACCCCGGTAGCAGCTGATCCGAGCAGGAGAGCCGGGTTGCAGCAGAGAGGCAAGGGGCTCAATGAAGAGATGGACAGGAGGTCCGGCCAGCCACTTCGGCTAGGAGCGGAAGTCGCCTGTCAACTGGAAGGCCGGTGTATAGTTCCCCGGCTAAGAACCTTAGAGCTGCCGAGGCAGTAAGGGCCGAGCTATCCGGGTTGACTGGAGATGCGTGGCGTGCGCAGCAGAAGAGGCTCAATGAGTTGGTGCATGTAGCTAACCAACAGAATGAAGCTCTCCGCAGAGCCGGAGTCGCAGATTCGCATGCTGTTCACTCAGTTAGGCCAGTTAGCCAGGGCTCCAAGGGGCAAGCATCATCTCCACACGTCGGAGGAGCCGATCGTGCCCGGAGTGTCACTTCTGGACGAAACAAGCAGATACAGGTGTATGACCCAGTGGTGGCAGGAAAGCAAAAGGTGGGCCAAGGCAGTGCTAGCCGAGCTAAGGGTAACCCCGGCCAAGGTAATGCGAGCCGAGCTAAGGGCAACTCCGGATGGAGGAATCAGAATGGCGGGCATGCGACGTCGGCTGGCCGAGGTAAACCACCTCCGCAACCGAGGTATCAGCAACAACCCCGGCCGCAGGAGCAGTATCAGCAAGAGCCGGAGTATGTGCAGCAACCTCGGAATGTCGATCAAGGCGATGATCGATATGATGATGGAGATTCAGCCATGGCGCGAGCTGGATATCACAGAGTGGACGGGGCGTTGGGACCTCGGATAGGAGCTCGGATGTTAGCTCCAGATGATGTTCGTAACAAGCTGGATAGAATCTACTTGTCAGAGCAGCTGGAGGAGGAAGGCCCTCCTGGACCTGCATGTTTTGGACCCCGGATCATGAGGGAGCCACCACCACCAGTAACTCAGTTTCAGCTAGGTCGGAATACCAAGCCATACAATGGGAGCACCAAGCCACAAGATTGGTTGACAGATTATGTATCCTCTGTGCACATTGCGGGGGGCAATCGCCGATGGGCGGTCCGGTATCTCCCGCACATGTTGGAAGGCCCAGCTCGAATCTGGCTGAATAATCTGTCGGAGAATAGCATCAACTCATGGATAGATTTGGAGTTGGCTTTCAACAGCAACTTTGCTAGCACTTACAAAAGGCCAAACCGACCTCAGCTACTGGCTGCGTGCAAGCAAGAAGATCATGAAACTGACCGTGAGTTCTTAACTCGGTGGAGCAATGTTCGGAATTCCTGTGAAGGTGTTATAGAGGCACAAGCTATAGCCTGGTTTGCTGATGGTTGCCGACATGGCAGTATGCTGTGGCAGAGGCTCCAAAGAGATATGCCGAAGTCTCTTGCAGAGACAATCGGATTGCAGATTCTTATGCTCTTGGTGACCCAATGCAGCCAGCAGTAGAAGCGGTGGCACGAAACAGAAGGCAGCCAATAAACAACAGGCTTGGGCCGAGGTTTAACGACCGCCAAGAGTTCGGACACAAAAGGAGGGAGCCGGACTATCCATACACCTCGAACCAAGTAGCCGCGGTGAACCCGGATCAGCCCGGAGCTGGAGGTGCCCAGAGGCCGAAAACCAATGGTCCGGCTTGGAGTCCGAACCAAGCTGCAAGGCCGTGGCAGAACCCGGAGCCACCCTTGAGTTATGAAGCAATGCTAGATGGTCCATGCAGTTACCATACCACTGACCCGCGCAAGCCTGCCAACCATTCAACTCGGCAGTGCAGCTGGAACCACAGAATCAGGGAAGAAGCGGCGAAGGCCGGAGGAAACAGAGGAGCACCACCTCGGCAATTTCACAGAAGCCGAACCCGAACTTGTCCGGAGCAAATGCTACCCGATGAACGCAGCAGCTCCTACGAGGCCTGCACCAGCAAGACCAGTGAATGTGGTGAATGTCCGAGGTAATGCCAACAACAACAATGATGCCAGGCCGAACTATCAGAATGAATACCCCGGAAATGATTATAGAGAGGCTCATGCGAGCTATGTGGTCTTTGTGACCGAGCCAACTGACAAGAAGAGTCAGCAAAGGCGTGCCATGGAGGTAAATGCAGTAATGCCAGCGGTGACAAAGTTCATGAACTGGTCTGAGCAGGAGATCACTTGGAGCCGGAGAGATACTCCTCGGATCATGCCGAGCCCTGGAAAGTATGCCCTAGTGGTGGATCCGACGTTGTGTGGGCCTACGACCAATGTGAGGTTCACCCGAGTTCTGGTGGACAATGGCAGTGCTATTAACATAATGTACAAAGACACAATGGTGAAGTTGGGCGTATCGCCGAACCAGTTGATGCCGAGCAGTTGTACTTTTCATGGGATTGTGCCTGGTGTTTCTTGCGCACCCATGGGCAAGATCTGGATTGACGTGGCGTTCGGTACCAAGGAGAACTGCCGGGTTGAGAGTATCGAGTTCGAGGTGGTGGACTTGGAAAGTGCATACCATGCCTTGCTCGGAAGGCCGGCTTTGGCCAAGTTCATGATCTCCACCCATGTTGCATACCTGAAGATGAAAATGCCGGGGCCTAATGGGATCATAACTATATCTGGTGATTACAAGCGAGCTATTCAGTGTGCCACCGCAGGGTCTAACCTGGCCGAGTCCTTGGTGATCGCTGCAGAGAAGAAGAAGCTGCATGAAGTGGTGGCAATGGCGCAGTCAACACAGCTCGGCGTGGCCGGACTGATGAACCCGGACTCCACTGTAGCATTTGAGGTGCCAAAGGAGACCAAGAAGATCCCCATTGACCCGGAGTACCCAGAGCGCATGGCCATCATTGGTTCCGGGCTGGGCGAGAAATAGGAAAGCGCGCTCTGTCACTTCCTCCGTGAGAATCGGGATATCTTTGCATGGTCAGCTAAGGACCTGCCTGGAGTTCCGAGGGAGTTGGCAGAGCACTCTTTATTTGTCAGGCCGGACGTGAAACCGGTGAGGCAACCAACCCGACGTCTCTCTGACGATCGAAGGCAGGTGGTGTTGGACGAGCTGGCTAAGTTGCTTGCAGCCGGGTTCATTATGGAGGTGTTGCATCCGGACTGGATATCTAATCCAGTCTTGGTAGAGAAGAAGAAAGACGAGCCAGCCGTGGTCAAGGTGTGGCGCATGTGCATTGACTTCACTAACCTCAACAAGGCGTGTCCGAAGGATCCGTTTCCATTACCTCGGATTGATCAAGTGATCGATTCTACTGCTGGTTGTGAACTGTTGTCTTTTATTGATGCGTATTCTGGTTTTCACCAGATACCACTGAACCCAAAAGATCAAATAAAGACTGCCTTTATTACCCCGTATGGGGCGTATTGCTATCGTGTCATGTGTTTTGGTCTGAGAAATGCCGGGGCAACGTATCAGAGGTGTATGCAGAAATGCTTGCACTCTCAAATGGGCAAAAATGTGCAGGTGTATGTCGATGACATTGTCATCAAAACTAAGGAAAAACGTACGCTCCTCGAGGATCTCGAGGAGACATTTGTGAATCTAAGAAAATATCGGTTGAAACTTAACCCGGATAAATGCACCTTTGGTGTCCCGGCTGGAAAATTGCTCGGATTCCTGGTGTCGAGCCGGGGTATTGAGGTAAACCCGGCCAAGATCCGGGCTATTGAGAACATGAAACTACCGAAGTGTTTGAAAGATGTGCAGAAATTCACTGGATGCTTAGCCTCGCTGAGCCGATTTGTAAGCCGGCTGGGGAAAAAGCCTTACCTTTGTACCAGCTCATGAAGAAAAGTACCGGGTTTACATGGACCCCGCAGGCCGACGTGGCGTTTAATGAGCTGAAAAAGATGTTGTCCACAGCTCCGGTGTTGGCATCACCATTGCCAAACGAGCCAATGTTACTTTACATTGCTGCTACGAACCGGGTTGTAAGTGTGGCAGTGGTGGTAGAGCGAGATGAAGGTGGCAGATCGGTGCAGAGACCGTGTATTACTTGAGTGAGGTGATCTCTACCTCGAAGCAAAATTACCCTCATTACCAGAAGATGACGTATGGTGTCTACCTGGCGGTCAAGAAGTTGAAACATTATTTCCAGGAGCATCCCGTTACGGTGGTGTGCGATGCCCCAATCGCGGAGATCATTGGCTGCAAAGATGCAACTGGCCGAGTTGCCAAATGGGCGATCGAGGTGTCTCCATATACACCACATTATGAAAGAAGAGATGCAATCAAATCCCAAGCACTGCCAGACTTCTTTTGTGATTGGGCCGAGATGCAGTATGAGCCACCCAAGCCGGACTATAATTATTGGAGGATGCACTTTGATGGATCCAAGACCAAAATTGGGTTGGGAGCCGGGATAGTCCTTACTTCACCAAAGCAAGATCAACTAAAGTACGTGCTGCAAATTCATTTCTCAGCATCAAACAATGTGGCGGAGTATGAGGCCTTGATCCATGGTATCAAGGTGGCGAAGGAGATCGGCATCCGACGTATTGAATGCCTCGGTGACTCCGACCTGGTGGTGCAGCAATCTTCTGGAGTTTGGGATGCACTGGATGCCAACATGGTGTTGTATCGATTTCATGTGCAAAAGATATCCGGGGTCTTTGAAGGGTGTGAATACAAGCATATACCTCGGGCAGAGAATAGTGCGGCTGATATGTTATCAAAGCTCGGCTCATCTAGAGAAGCAGTGCCCCCTGGGTGGCCCTGGATCACTTAAGAACTCCGTCAATCAAACCTTCCCCTGAATCCGAGTCTATTTTCATCCCGGCTGACCAAGAGTCCGGACCTGTTCCTATGGAGGTAGACGTCGGATGTGTTTGGCCGGACTCGGGGACTGCGTGGCAGAACTCGGAGTCTGCGCACCGAGCCTCGGGGACTGTTCGGCGAGACTCGGGACTGGTCGCATGATGGTGGAAGAGATAATGAGGGAAATTATGGCGGCCGAACCAATGGAGGTGGACGAGGCACTTTTTCCTTTGCACCCAGTACCGGAGTGGGCGGAGCAGATCATGAAGTTCATAACTGATGGAAGCTTGCCAAGTGACAACACGGAGGCTAGGAGAATCCAAAGAAGAGCAAAGGCATATACCATTATCAACAAAGAGCTTTATAAAAGAAGCGTAACCGAGGTGTTGCAACGATGTGTTGAGCCAGCTGAAGGCAAGGAGATGCTTTTGGAGATCCACCAAGGAGAATGTGGTCATCACTGCAGCACAAGAGCTCTGGTGGCCAAGGTGTTTCGTCATGGGTTCTATTGGCCCAGTGCTCTTGCTGATGCTGAGGATATAGTTCGGAGATGTGAAGGGTGTCAAAGGTTTGCCAAGCAGACGCATATGCCAGCCTCGGCGCTCAAAACAATTCCTATCACTTGGCCGTTTGCGGTATGGTGTTTGGATATGGTGGGAGAGTTCAAACCAGCCCGAGGTAACATGACACATATACTGGTGATGGTGGACAAATTCACCAAGTGGATCGAGGTGAAACCAATCCGGAAATTGGATGGGCATTCAGCAGTGACTTTTTTGAAGGAGATCATTCTGAGATATGGATACCCTCATAGCATCATCTCGGACAACGGCACAAACTTTGCTGTTGGAGAGTTTGCTCGGTTTTGCATGGACAAGGGAATCCGGCTGGACATAGCCTCGGTGGCACATCCGGAGTCTAATGGACAAGTGGAAAGATCAAATGCCCTGGTGTTGGCCGGCATCAAAGCTCGGCTCATTGAACCATTGTTGAAAACTCCGGGGTGTTGGATAGATGAGATACCAGCAGTACTATGGGGTCTAAGGACCACGCCAAATCGATCAACTGGCTATACGCCATTCTTTATGGTCTATGGGGCAGAAGCTGTGCTACCCACTGATATTGAATATGATGCGCCCAGAGTGGCAATGTACACTGAAGCCGAGGCAAAAGAGGCTCGGGAGGATGCAGTAGATCTGCTTGAAGAAGCTAGAGAACTGGCTTTATCTCGGTCAGCAATATATCAGCAAAGTCTCAGGCGTTATCATAGCCGAAATGTCAACCCTCGTGTATTCCAAGAGGGAGATTTAGTATTGAGGCTGGTGCAACGCAGTAAAGGTCGGCACAAGTTGTCACCTCCATGGGAGGGACCATTCATTGTGAGCCGAGCTTTGCAGAACGATTCGTACTATCTTATAGATGCGCAGGAACCTCGGAAAGACGGGCTGGACAACCCCGGATCAGAAAGCAAGCGGCCATGGAATGTAGCTCTACTCCGACCTTTCTACTCTTGAAGGGCGTAATGTATGTACCTTGGTTCATCTTTAATGAAATGTTGGTGCTCCAAGGTTGAGCTCGGGGATTGCCTTGCTCATATGCTTGTGTTTTATTTCTGTTTGTCAATTTCGTTCACGTGCCGAACTATTTTGAACCTCGTCTCAAACTTCAAGTAATGTATGCTGTGAAACTAATCTTGTGACTCGACTGACGAACACCAAAAGGGTAGTCAAGAGCAAAGATGAAAAAACGTGGGAAACATGAAAATGGACTCGGGGACTCGGTCCAAAAATATAGTTCGGCATGTGTCGTTTACTAACCCCTGTCTTTACCTTTCGTTTATGTCGAAGAATTTTGAAACACACCTCGGCATTTGCTAAGTACTGTATGCTATAAACAACAATCTTGTGACTCGACTGTCGAACGCCAAAATGGTAGACAAGAGCAAAGATTGCAAAGTATAGTAAACACGAAAGTGAACTCGGGGACTCGTTCCAAAAGAGTTCGGCATAAACTTTTAGAAAAGCATGGTTCAAATAGCAGCATAGCAGTACGAGGTAGCAAGGATCACTACTTAAAGTCTATTACATCTGAACCCGGCATACCGGGCATTTAATGTTTTCTTGATAAGTTCAGGTCTTGGAACCAGAGAACTAGATCGCTGGAGTTGTGGTAGTTGGAATCGCTCTTGAGGAGTCCCCAGGAGCCGGAGTCTCAGAAGGAGGAACCTCGGAGGTAGAAGCAACCTCGGTTGTTGGAGTGGATGCCGGGGTATCCGTCACGTCCGGGGAGATCACCTCGGTGGCCACGGTTTTGCCGGACTTGCCCTTGGAGTTCGGAGGTTCGTCGAAACTGAAGTCATCATCAGAGCCTTCAGCCACCTCGGTTGTTTTGCCGACCTTGCCCGTGGAGCTCTCAGGCTCGTCAAAGTCAATTTCCTCGCCGTCAGAACCTTCTTCACCGGACTCTGCTTCCTCGTCCGAACTATCTTCGTCCTCAGAGTAGAGGCGCCCGTCATCAAAGATCCGGGTGTTAGCGTAACTAGCAAAGAGGTCGGCTGCTGCTTGGCGTTTCGCAATGCCATCAGGGGTGGAGTTCCAAGGAGAGCCCTTGCGCAGGGAGTAACCGTGTGGATCTCAACATCTTCATACCAAGACAGCACGAACACCAGGGCCTTGTCCGCTCCGGCCCGAGCTGATGAGCATCTCCACTCCCGGAGTCTAGCCTCGGCTCCTTTCAGCTTCGTGGCGAGCTCGTCGATGCATGTGGGAGTCTCAACCTTGGGCCAGAGGGCACGGTGGACCTCGATAGCAGCATCAACCAGTTTGGTTCCAATGGCCCTGAGCGGCCTGATCCGAGCATTAAGGGCAACAAGGTGGTCCTGGATATCCCAGCTTTCGCCGAGGGTTTCTGTCTCAGCCCTCTTTGCCCGAGCTGCTTGAACTTCGCGGATAGCCTTGTCCTTGGAGTGCTCAAAGTTCTCTGAAGAAGACAAAAAGGCTGTTGCTGAAATAAAACATATGGTGGCACGGGGTGTAGGTCGGCAGAAAATAAAGAAAAAGGCGAAAAGAAACTTACTGTCCATTTGGTGATTAATCCGAGTAAGCTCGGACAACCAGCTTTTCGATATAGCTCGGAGGGCAATAAGTTCGGCTTCGGCTGAGGTGGCACGACTCTCCAGGGTCTTGACAAGCTCTTGCTGCTGTTCGGTGGCCTGGTCTTTGACCTTCATAGCGTCCTCCGCGGCAGTCTTGGCCTCGTTAGCTCGGCTAAGCTCTTGTTGCAGCCGAGCTATCTCATCTTCTGCTGTCTTTAACTTGGAGGCATAATTTTTCTCGATCTGCTCCTTTGTTGAGAGGAGAGTCCGGTGAGACTTCTTCAGCCTGTTGTGATCCAGCAAGAGATTCTTGAAGATTTTGGTCCGAGCATTGTTGCACTCCTGAAGAGACAGAGAGATTAGTTCGGCAGAAAGAGGTTTGGCATAAATTTTGAGGTTTTGTATATCGAAGAATTCCGAGGTCTTTTTAGCACCCGAGGTGTAAGGGAGTCCCGGGGACTCGGCATTGGCCTCGGGGACTCAACGTTGGAGAAATGACAAGTGTTTGAGATTCAAGTCGAGCAGTTTTGACTCGGTGGAGCGTCAACTGCTCAACCCGAATCTCGGGGACTGGGAATGGTATATATTATCATTTGTTATCAATTAAGAGAAAGAGTGAAGTTGAGAAATAGTACCGATGCCTTCTGGCTGCAATCAAGAACCGCAGCCTGCATGTTGTAGATAGACTGGAGCACGGCGCTAGGTCCAGCTGGGTGCTCAGAGGTCGGATTGGAGGTGACCTCGGCAGTGTCAGCCGAGTTCCAGTCCATGTCATAACGACGCTCTGAGCCTAAGCTGTTCCCGCTCTTAGTCCGGAGTTGCCCGACCTCCCAGCTGCTGGTTTTCGGCTGGATAGTGGCAGCGAGGAGGGTTCGCGAAAGTTCAACCTGAGAGCTCGAAGGTGTGCTCTTGGCCAAGGTGGACCTCGGCGCAGAAGCGGAAACGTGCGGCACCAGTTGGCTGTTCGTAGTCTTGGGTCCTGTTGGCGGTGGTGGCATTGAAGTTGACGGATGTTGCTTCGCAGGCTCAACGTTCTGAGCCTGATCTTTCTGCTGCTGAAGCTTTTGCTTCTGCAGTTGTTGTTGTTGTTGCTGTTGTTGTTGCTGTTGCTTCTGCTTCTGCTGCTGCTGTTGCTGATTGCGTGCAGCTTGCGACTTGGGGGAGAGCCGAGGCTCCTGCACAGTCTTGGCCGGAGTCTTGGCACGATTTGTCTCCGCATCTTTCTGAGGACGCGGAGGAGTCCGAACTGGGCTGAGGTCTGAGCTCGGCGGAGGGAGCTCGGGGAGGCTGCACGCCTAGGAGAGGGAATGGTCTTCTCCGGGCTGCGAGTGTCAACAGGCTGTTCTGGCGAAGTTCTGGCCGAGTTGTCGAGGTTAACCACGACCTCGGTTGTCTGGGGTTCAACCACTAAAGGTAGTGGTGAGTGTATCGAGTTGTGGCTCTGTTTGATCTGCCGAGCCGGACTGGACGAAAGAGAAAGATTGAGTTAGAATATAAAGAACTCAACCTCGGAGCAGCGTGAGAAATAAAAAGGGAGCAAGGTGACTTACGCATCTTCCTCCACGGGGCCTCGTTTCTTGCGTTTCGCTGAGACCTTCTTGCGCTTGGCGGCCGGGGCATTTGGAACCTCGGCTCCCGAACTGCTCGTCTCTTGGCGTTTTCGAGATGTAGCCTTGGAGCTCGGAGTTGGAGGTGCCGAAGGAAAAGCGTATGAAATGGGTCGGGCATCTATTGGTGGTGGCTCCACGATGCAACAATCGTCATCATCGTCGTCAGACCAATCTCTGATGGAAGTAGGGGCTTGTTTCTTACCCGGGTCGGAGGAGCCAATCTTTGGGGCAGACCTCGAAACAGCTTTAGGGATCGGCAGGTGATCCTCATTATCCGGGTCTTCAGTTGGTGAACCTTCTAGGGCGAGCCGAGCAGGCGCCCAGTTTGTCAACTCAGGGCCGTCCTCGATCTCTTGCCGGCCGAACCTCTGCAAGAATGGCGAAAAGGAGTTGAGTAAGAGGCAGCCGAGGTGTGCAAACCGAGGTTGAAGCTCGGGAAAGTTACTGGGTACTTACTTGCTGTGGAAGATGGTCTCTGTCATGAGGCTCCACGCCCCATTCCCAATCATCGCCCATCTCGGTCTGAGCAATGGCTTTAACCCGGCGCCAGACTGAAGCCTTGGAGAGCGCCACGCTGCTGATCCGAGTAGGATCGAGCAGACCTTGCATATGGCAAATCTTATGAACTCGTTCTTGAAGGGGGCTAACCCTCCGTTCCACAAAGGTCCGGAGGATGTCGTCGGAGTCCCACCCCTTCTTCTTTAGAGACAACATGTAATTGTGAATCTCTTGAACCTCGGCGTAGGCGTTCTTCGGGTCAAAGTCCCAATTCCGTTGTGCAGTGGGAGGGTCGAGCTGGAAGTCCGGAAGGTTGATGAGGTCCTCCTTGCCAGGGTTCCTCACATAAAAGAAAGTTCGCTGCCATTTCTTGCAGCTTTGCAGACCTTTGATCCGTGGGAACTCGGAGCTTAGCCGAGGTGAAATGGAGGCAGCACCACAGGCAGTCATGTCTTTGTTCGCCACGTCCTTGTTGGGAAGGCTCTGCTTCTTTAGCTAAAAGTACTTGGCCCAGCCCTGAACTGTAGGCCAAAGGCCGAGGTATCCTTCAGAGAAAGCTGTATAGCATGACAGCTGCAGTATGGAATTAGCTGGGAGGTGATGCGGCTGCAAGCCGTAGAACTTCAGAAATTCACTAAAGAATATGCTGGCTGGAAGTCCGAATCCGCGCTCAAAGTGAGCGACGAACACCACCTTCTCGCCGGGGTTGGGGTTCGGTTCGTCGCCCCCAGTGTGCAGCCGATATAAGAGCTCGGCTGGGAGTCGATGGGTCTCTTTCAACCATTTAACCTCACTGTCAGTGACATCCGAACCTTCCCATCCACCTCTCTCGCTGGCTGGAGGCTCGGCTCGGTTCGAGGTAGTGATGGCCGACATGTTTCAGCCTCCTGCAAGAAGAAAAAAGAAAGCCGGGGTGAATACCTCGGACAAGTGCGACAGATGACTAACTCAAGTTCTAAACCGAGGTGTAAACCTCGGCTAACTTGAGGCTACCATTACGCGAAGGGTGTTTTGAGCGGGAAACAAGTTTTCATCGCAAAGGAATACTAGTAAAGATCTAGCCGAGAGCTAAAAAGGAAAATAAATCGAGTTTGCTAGGGGGCAAAACTAAGAAGATAGTACTGCGGGCGCATCTAGAGCTAATCTAGAGGAGACGTGATGGTGATAAAAGAATCCAGGAGAAGATCACGGAGTTCATCAAGGTCCTCAGATTTGACAAGTTCATGGGTTCATTAAGATTAACAAGTTCATCGAGGTTACCTAGTTCATCGATACGAACGGGCATGTTCTTGGTAATGGAGGGGAATCGAAGAACTTACCGGAATAGGAGGAAAGAAGAAGCGTTGGCGTGAGGAATCAACGGCGGCGTGGCGGCGCAAGGCGTGGCGCACGTCACCGGCGATGAGGCTCCGAAGCGGTGAGGTTGCAGCGGCGAGCGCTCGATGGTGGCGCTGGTTGCGGAGGAGAAAAGGTGAAGAATGAGTGGGGAAGAAGATGAAAATCCCCCACGCCCCTACTTATAACCGCAGGCAGTAACTGCGCACTACCGCGCGGTTACCGGAGCGGCGCGGGATCGTGTGCGCACGAGAGAGCAGTTGCCACAGTTGTGCCCGCACGATCGGCCGCATCGTGGCCCACTGGATCGCAACCGCCAGCACCGGATCTTTTGTGCTGGTCAGCGCAGAAATCGAGGGGTCATGCCTGGTCAATTAAGTCAAACACTCGAGTACGCATCTTCACTGTTTGGTAGATCAAGCTGACGCAGGCGGCGTGCGGTCAGGACCTGTCTTTCAAAGGTCCGGAATTTACGCTCCGGGCAGAGATTCTTCGACACTTACCCCGAACAACCTGGGTGCAAGTTGAGGTTGAGTCAAACAGTTCGGAAGATTCAGATTGCAGATCAAGCTCGGATTAAATAATGAGCTATGCTAAGAACCTCGGCATGGCGGATTATGAGGTCGGATTTGGAGGCGGTTACTTATTCGTTTTTGAACCTGCTACGGTCCTTCGTCTGAGGTCGTAAGACCGCACCAGCTTCGGGGACTAATGTTGGGGGGCTACCCCCAGGTAGGGTCAAGGCTGGTATAAGTTAGGCTCGAGGTGTGCCGAGGTCTGGTATGGGCCGGACTGTTTGGGCGTTGAAGTGTCCGAGCTGTGTCATGGCCATGAGAGTATCATGACCGAACTGTCTTGGAATCATGATGTCCGAGGTCATCTCAAGGGCAAAGGCCGGAGTTCATCGTCGAGGTCTGTAAGCCGACCTCTATGAAGCAGGATCACCGAGCTGTTTGGCGTACCAAGGAAGACACCAGAGGAAAGGAGATCCGAGGTGTTAACCGCTCAAGGCTCGAGGCATGACAGAGGGAGGTCACGGGTGCTACAGAGCCCATGGCCCGAGGCTTGACAGAGCTCAGCGGGATCACGCCACGGGTTTCCTGGGAGCCCAAGGCCCTATGCGCTGACCGACCTATTTCGGGTAAGGGACAGAGAGTAGACCCTGGACGGCTACTGTTCAGTCAACCAAAGAGGAAAGATAGGCCAGCTGGGACCTGACAGTCCAGCCGTTGAACTGACACGGGGCAGAGGCTTGTCCTCTTCCTCTTGTCATTGCCATTACCACTTGGAGCCAGGGGCAAAGAAGTAACTCGGCATGTCTTTATATACAGCACCACCACCTTTCTTACAGAGGGATCGAAACCCTAGCTCTCATTTCTCCCCTGTAGCTTCATCTTCCACCTTGTAACTTCACCATTGTTGTTCCATACAGCTCAAGGAGCACCTTGTACTCGTCACCGAGAGATATACAACAACTAGGATAGTGCTGCAGTAGGGGTGTTACCTCCACAAGAGGGCCCCGAAGCAGGGTACATCGTGGTGTGTTTTGTGTCCTTGGTTTCTTGGTTCCTTTGTTCATGTTCTTGCGGTTTCTTGAGTGTTCTTCTTTGTGCGCTTCTTGAGTGCATAAACCCTCCCCGGATCCCCCAACGCTCGTTCGGCCCCATCTTAGCCATACCCATGGCATCTGCCGTGACCCCACCACGACAGGTCCTCTCCATATCAAAACAGCGGTACCCGCACTATCAAAAGCTGGCCTACGCCGTTTTCATGTCATCAAGGAAGCTGACGCACTACTTCGCAAAACACCCGATCACTGTAATCAGTAACTCAGCGATCGGAGATATCCTCACAAATCCCAACGCAACTGGGAGAGTCGCCAAATGGCTCATCGAGCTGGGACCAAGGGACATCAGGTACGATCACCCGAAGGCCATCAAAGCACAAGTCTTACCTGACTTCACAACCGAGTGGATCGAAGCTCAGTTGCCTGGAGCGCCAGACGTGTCCAACTCATGGACCATGTACTTCGACGGGTCCAAGAAAAACGAAGGCGCAGGCGCAGGTGTCATCCTCATATCTCCAAAAGGAGACAAGCTTCGCTACGTCCTGCAAATGGGATTCGAGTTACCATCAAACAACGAGGCCGAGTACGAAGCCTTGATCCATGGCATGCGGATGGCCAAACCTCTCGGGTGCACTCGACTAATGATCTACGGTGACTCGAATCTGGTGGTGCAGCAAACAATGAAGGCCTGTGACGCCATTGCAGACAACATGATCGCCTACCGCGGCATGTACAACATAATGGAGGGCAGCTTCGAAGGCTGCGAGTTGCGGCACATAGGGAGAGAAAGCAACGAGGAAGCAGACATGCTAGCCAACCTAGGCTCGACCAAGGCGCAAGTTCCACCTGGTGTCTTCCTCGAGCGCATTGAGCACAGATCAATCAAGGAAAAACGAGCACCTCCTACATCGACCGCACCAGCCAAGAGCAAAACACCCAGCACAGAGGACCCGCCAGTCGAGGTACTCCTCATTGAGCCAACTTGGACTCAACCTTTCCTGGCGTACATACTCCGCAACGAGCTACCTGACGACATAACCGACTCACGGTGTGTCACTCGACGATCTAAAGCATACACCGTCATCAATGTCGAGTTGTACAAGCGAAGCATATCAGGTATGTTCCAACGATGCATCGCATTCGAAGATGGCCAGGCCATCCTTCGAGATATTCATGCAGGTACCTGCGGACATCACGCCAGCAGCCGATCACTCGTAGCCAAAGCCTTTCGAGCAGGTTTTTACTGGCCCACATCACTCAAGGACGCGGAGGACATAGTCAAAAGGTGCATCGGTTGTAAGAAATTCGCCACAAAGCCGCACGCGCCTGCATCAGTGTTGAAGACAATACCATTGGCCTGGCCTTTCGCCCAGTGGGGGCTCGATATGGTTGGGCCACTCAAAAAATCTTCGCACGGAGGGCATACTCATCTCCTGGTGGCAGTCGACAAGTTCACAAAGTGGATCGAAGCAGTCCTCATCACAAATTTGACTGCTACTACGGCAGTTAACTTCATAAAGACCATTATCTACCGCTTCGGGGTCCCAAGCAGCATCATAACTGATAACGGCACAAACTTCACGGCTGAAGAATTTCGTTCCTTCTGCAAAGAGCAAAGCATTACGCTCAATTATGCATCCGTGGCGCACCCGCAGTCCAATGGCCAAGTTGAAAAAGCCAATGGACTCGTGTGCAGCGGAATCAAGAAACGCCTCCTGGTGCCACTCAAAAGGGCCGCGGGTGCCTGGGTTGAAGAACTTCCGTCGGTGTTATGGAGCTTGCGCACAACTCCTAACGCCTCAACACAATTCACGCCATTTTTCATGGGCTACGGCGCGGAGGCAGTCCTGCCATCCGATGTAAAGTTCGATGCACCAAGGGTGCCAGCATACAACGAAGATGACGCAGACGAAGCACTCGAAGATGCAGTCGACTTGCTCGAAGAAGCACGCGACACGGCCCTGGCTCGCACAGCTGTCTATCAGCAGGATCTCCGCAACTACCATAGCCGTCGACTGCGTACCAGGTCCTTCATGGTTGGCGACCTGGTGCTGCGGTTGAAGCAGAAGAAGGTGCACAAGCTCGCCTCCCCATGGGAGGGACCCTTCATCGTCACCGAGGTCATCGACGGTGGCGCGTACAGACTGAAGAACGCGAAGACAGGCGAACTTTCGAATAATCCTTGGAACGTTGCGCACCTGCGCCGTTTCTATGCTTAGGCTGCTCAGTCATACAATGTAATAGGCGATATGTCGGATGGCTGCAGGTTTCAGACGCGCTCTTTTCCTTACCAGGGTACCTGTGGGGACTGGAAGGTTTTTAGTGAGGCGGCCTGCAGCTTAAACATTCAAAAGTGGAATATAATCAATGTTCCTCCCATCTTTCTCTGTTCGCATAACTCACTAACAAGCACTCGAACGCTCGGGGGCTGTGCTGTTAACAACATGAGCTTCCGCTCCCACAAACATAACACCTTAGCCGCACTCGAACGCTCGGGGGCTAAGTCTCAAATCAAAGTTGGATAAACTTCAACAAGAACGCAAACTTCACAGCCGCACTCGAACACTCGGTGGCTGTGTAATCATGATTCCACAATCGAAACATTTTCATAAACCCCACTCGACAGACTCGGGGCTGCGGAAATACAAAGTAAACAATTCATATTATATACAAGTGGCAAATTTACACTCGGGGGCTGCCCCCTCTACAGTTTATACACACAAAAAACCTCTAGTCCTCAGGCTCATCCTTGATGGGTAGCACTGGACCAAAGAGTTGATCGTGGGCCCGCACGATCAACATCCTCGCAGACGGAATGGTGCCATCAAGGTCCTCCTGAGACAGAATCGCTCCAATGGCGGGTGGCGGCAACACCAAGTTGGGTCGTCGACTCCGCACATACGCCATCGCCGCGTTGGCTCCAACCACAAGCTTCTAGGTAAGCAGCTCCCGGATGGGACCTGCTTGACGGAAAAGATCGAGCAAGGCATGGATTCCTTGTGGTTGTGGTCCTGTTGGAAAAAGGGTCTGGTTGATGCGAATCAAAGCCGCCCTGCATAACTCGAGTAGCTGAGCGCTTCGCCACGCTCGATCCTTCAAAGTAGCGAGTGTGAGCGCTCGGAACCTATCAAGCCAAAAATGCTGACGACCAGTTGTCGGGTTGTCAGTGGCATGATCCAAACGCTCTTCAACACGAGCTTGCTCTGCTTGGAAGTCAGAGACAAAACCTACAAAAAGAACAAATCAAGTCACTCGAAAAAAGAGTAGCCAAACAACCCATAATCAGAGCAAGGATTGTACTCACACTCGAGTTGCCTGTTTACAAGGTCCATCTCGCAAAGCACATAATCCTCTCGTTGTGTGGCCGGAGCTGGTCTCATTCTCAGCGTATTCAGCTCGCGCTGGGCACTCTTTAGCTCTCGCTCCAGTCTCACGCATCGAGTTTTCATATACTCCATTACTTTCGCATCATTTGCCACCTGAGCCTGTGATCGGGTGGCAGTTTGAGGCTGCGAGGAACCAGCTGAAGTAGCGGGTTCTCGTGGCTGTTCAAAGCATCACACAAAACTCATGTCAGAAATGAGAAACAAAGCATATAATTCAGGCGAGTTACAACACATAGCCTTTCAGGAGAAAACGTAAAAGGCATAAAAGATGACATTCATACAAAGTGTAGCAAAAGAACACGCATACTCGCGTGATCATAAGGTATCATTACAGGGCATAAATAAAGGTTCGGCTCCCTATATCTACGACATAGACTCCGACCTAGCCCTACTCTCGCGAGTGGCGATCTCTGCTGCCCGGCGCTCCATAGTGGCTATAAATATGTTCGCCAGTCGCGCGGCTGGCTCACTAACATGCTTCAGAGACACCATCTTCCCGTTCGGCTTCCGAGGGAACTCAGACATAGCCGCCTCGAAGTTACCCTCTATCCCATGACCTAGTATGAGCTTGAGGGTAGACTCCGAGCCGCGTACCGTGAGGGCGCGAGCAAAGCTCGCCATAGTCGAAGTCCCTGGGCCCAGAACGTCGGCGAAGCCATGCACAGTCGCCGGTATCTCGCCTAGGGGAGCACATTCTTGTACATGGCGCCGAGGGTGCTGGTGGACTTGGCAAGAGCGTCCTTCACGCGGACAAACATGGCGCCAAGATCCTCTATAACATGGTCGAGTGATAATTCATCACTGACCACGTCCTCCGGTGCTGGTGCGCCAATGACTACTTCAACAAAGATAAAAAAGAAGCACAAATTTTTCATAGCACTCAGCAGCTACACACAAAGTGTCAAGGTGAAAAGTTACTAACCTCTCACATCCCGAGCGAGGCCAACCAGTCGTTAGCATATCCTCTCTCGCGCAAGGCGGCTGAGTCCTTGGTGGCGTCTAAAGCTTTCTTCGACTCGGCGCGCTGGGCAGCAAGGGCCTCTTCTAGCTCCTTCACCCGGGACTCAGCCGATTTCTTATCACCTGAAGTAGATGGCAAGATGTAATTCACACACGACAACGTGAAGTAGCGCAAAAGAACTTCACTACAGAACCAAACAAACTTACGGCTGAGTTGCTCCAGGTCAGCACGCAGACTGTCCCTCTCTGTTCCACATGGACAAAAGTTTTGCCTGATTCCACCAGGTTGAGGAAGTAGGGCTGCAAGCACATAAAACCAGCATAAAGTTCTACACAACCAGTCCCGGATATGCGGACTCGACAAAAGATACTTACGTGGTCAATCCAAGGCGCAGGCTTTGCGGCAGAAGTCCCGACCTCCAGAGTCGCGGCACTCGCAACCTTGGCCGCTTCAATAGCAGTAGCCGTGGCTACTGGTTGCATAACCTCTGGAGCAACCGGAGAAGCGTTCAGGTGCTCTGGAGTCGAAGTCTTATCGGCTGGAGGAGTCAAAGGACGCCCGGTACTACGAATAACAGGGATAAAACAATATAAGCAAAAGTATCAACCAGCAAAACCTCAGTATAGGTAGCAAAGGAGCACACCAGTATTCTCCATCCTCCTCACTGTCGGGGTCGTCATAAATTGGGCCTCCAAAAAGCAGCGCCTCACCTGACTGGGGAGGAGGAGCTGAGCTCAAAGGGCACACGGTCAGGGGAGAAGCCTTGGCAGGAGGTGGTGAACCTGAGTCACCATCATCCTTCAAATCCGCTTCCTTCGCGGGTGAGCTCACAGAAGAGGACAAACCTTGGGCCACCCGACGACGCTTGCGAGTGGGAACCTCGCTCACATGATCAGTCGCGGCTGGCTCCTCAGTCTGCACCTCGTCTACCTCTTCCTCTTCGACTCTTCCATAGGAGATGTGGTAGCTGAAGGTAGAGGCAATTCATCCCCTCCCTTTGTTTCTACCTCTTGCACCTCCGTTTCATGAGTTGGGCCATTCTCTGGAAGCGGAGGAAGGGTTGACGCAGTCAAATGACCCTGCGTATCACAAATAACATTACAAGGCTAAGAAAGCAAAAACAACGAGTGGTAACGCCAGATGACAAATAACACATACGGTTGTACTAACCTCTGGCAAAGGCTTGTCCAGCCCATACGGAGTGACAGGGCAGTCGACGTTGCAGGGGTCGCTTGACTTAATGCTGGTAATGGATCGCACATGCGCCACCACCTCGTTCTTTGACACTTCCTCCTGGCTCATTCGACTGGAGTCGAGCGCACCCTCATACTGCCACATGGGGTGAGCTCGGGCGCGGATTGGCCACACTCGCATCTTCACAAAGGTGGCAATCAGGTGCGCACTGTGACGTTGCCCAGCAGCTTTCCAATCTTCGACAAAAGAGGCGCTGCCTCCGCCTGTTCTTCAGTCGACAGTTGATGATCCCAGGCGTTGGTCCTCGCAAGAGAACTGGCAGTCGAGAACGCCGGGACTCCTTCCTGGTCGACGCGACGTAGAACCACTTTTTTCTCCACCCTTGCGCCGAGTCGACTGGCTTCAGGGCGAAGTAGCGTGTGTCGCTACGCACTTGGATCCCGCAGCCGCCCAAAGGATAGGTGCGACCGCCTCTCTTGTTCGGCCGGACGAGGAAGATGGACTTCCATAATGCCCAGCTAGGGGAAACCCCCAGAAAGCACTCACAAAGCGTGATAAAACACGCAATGTGTAGTATGCCATTAGGGGTGAAATCATGGATTTGCACCCCGTATGCATACATCAAACCACGAACAAAATCGTGGATGGGGAATGCAAACCCCCTAGTCAAAAACTCCGCAAAACAAACGCGCTCATTGCCGCGAGGTTCGGGGAGTACCTCCTTGGGCGATGGCGCGCGGACGAACAGCTGATCCGGGAGGCAGCAGGCCATCCTCGCGGAGCTTGTCGAGGTGGGCCTCCTTGATCGAGGACTTCACCCAATCCCCGTCGCCTTTCTTCAGGCCGGCGGCGGAAGCAGATGCGCTGGCCGCAACTTTCTTGCCCTTCACCGCAGCCACATCGGTCGCAGCAGTAGCGGTCGCGGCAGCTCGCTTAGAGCCAGCTCCTTTCTTCATCGTCAAAGATGGGTTCGTGGAGCGCAGAGAGCTTGGGCGTAGGAACAATGGAGGAGGCGTGCGAGGAAGAAGATGGAACAGGGGCGGCACAGGAGGCAAATGGCAAGTAAAAAATTCTGCCGGCACCGCCCTTACTATTTATCACAAATCAAAACCAATTACAACCGTTAATCCACGATCGTGCGTTCCGCGGGGAATCCTGCCGTACACGTGGCAAGCACGGAGAGCAACCGTCGACGGCCACTCCGTCCACTACGCACGGGAATCTAGGAGTCATCATCACGTCTCCGTGAAAATCGCGCCAGAGCGGTCAAATCCAGTCCAAACGGCACCGTCCTCGGTCAGCACTGCATAACGGGCCCACAAGCGTGTCGTGTCCCATCAGTCATACCAAGCACGCCATCGCTTGTTAGAAATCGCAGTCGAGGCATGCGTCATTGCTGACATCAAGTCAAGTCTCATACTGATAGGACAGTCGAGTCCTTCAACATTTACGACGAAGGCCAGTCCTTCGACTGGGTAGCACAAGACGTAAAGGCAGTCGCTAGTTTCTTCGACTGAAACACAGTACTCCCATCGGGAGCGTATCAAAAATTCTTCGACTGACAATGTACGGGATAAACAGATTTGAGATTATCCTCCATTGCAAGCAATAAAGCACAATCTTGGGGGCTACTCCCATCGGGAGCACTGTCGCGCAAGAATCAGTCGACAAAAGACTCGACTCATCAGATAAGCAAAATTTAATACAAATCATACTTGATAAATTCCCGAGTTGCGTCCACCGCAAATACCTCGTATGCTGCATGCATAGTGCAAAGGTAAGACCCGCCGAACTTTCGAGCTGGGCTAAGGACCGTTCCAGCAACGTTAATCCTTAAAATTTTCCGTGTCAGCAGACATGATGAAAAATCCCGACGGACGCGTTGGGTAATCTCAAAGTGATACTGCAGAATGATTCAGTAAGACCTCCGCGGCCTGAGTCGAGTCTGACCAGTCTGTTCCAGATTCGAGTCCGGGGACTCGAGTCTGATTGAAAGCTAGTAAGGTTTTGCCCGAATGTGTAGTTAACCGGTCCCGATCCGTCGAGTGTACCGGGCCTACTAAGTTTATCCCTTGATTATCATAAGCAAAAAATCGAAGTTGATAAAATACTCGACATAGCCAACATGTGCTATTCATACAGGAATTCCAATTATAAATACAAGTACAAAAGAATATGACGTGCACTAATGAATGAGTCCATGCCCGATTCTTCGATTCAGACAAGTACTCGGGGGCTACTGACGTGGATATACCTCTCGGGTACCCAGCCATGAGGGTACCTGGTGCACGTATCGACTAAAACCCAGCTATCAAGAGTCTACATGAAGCCCATAACAGTAGGCCCAAGAAGATGGAGTATCCTCCAAGATTAGGCATAGGCATAGTCGGTTTAGACTTTCCTTACATGTAATCTGAGTCGGTTGCGAATCCCTGAGACCCAGCCTATTATATAAAGGCTGGGAGGGCCGCCGATCCAGGACACGCAATACTCGAACCACCAAAACCCTAGCGAGATCAACATCTCGCCGGGACCTCATTGTAGCTCGCAGATACCTTCAAATCAATACCAGACAAGCAGGAAGTAGGGTGTTACTCTCCGGAGGCCTGAACCTGGGTAAATCCTTGCTTTTGCTTGTCAGCCGACGAAACTACCAGCTCTACCACGTTCTCTCCCCCATAATCTCAACCCTAGGTCCTTAACCATGGGATT
Organism: Poa pratensis; assembly: GCA_947311845.1. Lineage (NCBI taxonomy): Eukaryota > Viridiplantae > Streptophyta > Magnoliopsida > Poales > Poaceae > Poa > Poa pratensis. The sequence goes on along the minus strand of CAMZMU010000058.1, from coordinate 6,064,649 downwards.
TGATGAGTTAACCCCTCGTCAGGAAGTGAAAGAATTGTCCTGCAGCATGGCATGGACAATTCAAAGGACACAAAAAAGATGTGGATAGAGCTTTTGCCATTTTCCAATCCCAATTTGCTATTGTGCAAGGTCCGGCTAGGTTTTAGGGTCAAGAAAACCTTTGGTATATCATGACAACGTGCGTGATCTTGCATAACACGATCCTTGTGAACGAGCATGGACAGAGACTACAACATCTTTAACCTAATGGGACACCGTGTGTGGTCTTGTAAAAATGCAAACAGAATTCAACGGTTCCTGCAGGTTTTTCATGATATCAGGGATGTCGATACTCATGTTGATCTTCAAAAAAATTCTCATGGAGGAGTGGTGAGCATATGGCATAGGAAACAATGAAGTCTATATCGTCTTTGCATGGATTTTATTGTAATAATTTGGGCTAAGCTATGCTCTTTCTGTTGGATGTTATGAACTTAATGAATTATGTAATAATCTTATGTGTTGTGGATTTTTTTGTTATTTTATCATGTTGTATTCAACTTATATGCATATGAGTCTTCTCTTTATATGATTTTGGATCAAGGCGGCTACACGGTGGCGCTATTTTACATCACCTACCGGGGAAGTGGTGCCCTAAAATACATCACCTGTTGGAGTTGCACACTTTTGGTGATGTAAAAATCACGTTTTTGTGATGTATATTTTACATAAGGTTTTTTTGGTGCCCTATTTCACATCATATATTGGAGATGCTCTTACAATTTAAAATAAAAATCTTGTATAATGCGAAAATAGGTGGGAACGAATCCGTTAAGGCTAGACATACAAGTAAACAAATAATTTTACACCTTTCACAAGCCCCTTTTTTCATCTATGTTTTTTCTTTCTGTGGACAAGAGATGGCCAAAATTGTAATTATTTTATCCTAAGCAGCATGTATTACATATGTTATGTCAAATTTGTTCACATCAATTTGCAATGTAATTGTGTGCCTTTAGGATAAATATCAATTATTAATTTAATATATCGAGGCTAAACATATGAATTGATTGTTGAACTTATTTATGTGCCAATATTTATTTTTAGAGGGAGAATGACAGAGAATACAACACAGATTGTATGACATCTGGGTCAAAATAGAAGAAAAAAAATGCACAAATGGACATGTATGCGAACGATTTTGGGGTGCCCTTGGGTAGACACATGGACGAGCCATGGCGAGCTGCGTCGAACATGCTAGGTCTCATCCTCCCGCGTGTGCTCCTCCGGTGTGAATTGCCGGCGGCCTTTTCGGCGATGTCAGTATGACGTCCTCGTCGCGCACGTCCTCCTCACTATAATCAACCGAAAGGATTTTTTTGTTTTTTATTTGAGCTCACATGTGGGTAACACCAGTCAGAAATCATGTCAATTCCCGTTCAATTCGGGATCGGTGCATATTGCAAACATCTAACCAAACCGTCTTTGTTTTCTGCGATTCAAATGTAAAGTGGTGGTTTTTCAAAATTTAAGGGGCACCGTGGTGGTTTTATGCTAAGAACTCGATTGTGTATCACCTATTGGAGACAACGCAAAAGAGTGTTTTTTTATATTGGAATAATAACCTAAATTCGGGAAAAAATAGCAGAACCAACGGTAGGAGATACAACGCTGAGTCGCTGAGATACAACGCTGACATTGTAACGCATCCCCCATGGCATTTTCTGTGGCTCAGTTTTGATCTCGTAGACAGCGGGGCCATCCCAAAGATAAGCTGCTAACTAGCGGCCACATTCCAATTTCATGCAGAAGAAAATCTAGAAAGCAAACAGGTCAAGAGTTACTTGGGTTTCCTATCATCAGTAGAGGGAGAGAGAGCAGGGGAAAGAGGAAGCAGAAATGGCTGCAATATCAGCAGCAATCTCCGGCTGCTGCTCTTCCTCCTGCCTGTCCCAGTCCCAGCGGGGTCTCCTGCCCTCTACAAGGAGAAGGCACTTCAAGGTCACGGCCATGGCTCCCAAGAACAAGGTAAACCTGACTGCAGCTTCTTCAGTTCCCAGTCTTCCCAAGATCCAATTAGTTTTGTGTCCATGTCAATCCCAAATGCCAAAATAAATTTCGCTCCAAGAATTTGAGTGCCATGTTCAATTTCCACATGCTGAATGCTCTGGTACCATAAGAAACTGCTCGCTCTTGAAGGTGAACAAGTACGACGAGGGGTGGTCGAAGACGTGGTTCGGGGCGGGGATCTTCGCGGAGGGGAGCGAGGAGGCGTCGGTGGACGTGTTCAAGAAGCTGGAGAAGCGCAAGGTGCTGAGCAGCGTGGAGAAGGCGGGGCTGCTCTCCAAGGCGGAGGAGCTCGGCGTCACGCTCTCCTCGCTGGAGAAGCTCGGCCTGCTCTCCAAGGCCGAGGACCTGGGCCTCCTGAGCCTCGTCGAGAGCGCCGCCACCGTGTCCCCCGCCGTGCTCGCGTCCCTCTCGCTGCCGCTCATCGTCGCCTCCATCGCCACGGTCGTCTTCGTGCCGGACGACACCACGCTGCTCGTCACGCTCCAGACCGTCGTTGCCACGCTGTTTGCGGCCGGCGCAGCCGGGCTGTTCGTCGGCTCCGTCGTGCTCGACGGCCTGCAGGAAGATTGATTAGCGCTTCACTCCATTTGAGTCCGCTCCTTTTGTTGTAGGATACACCACTACTACGAACTATACTATGACTAGTGAGTTAACGATTTGGTCGTTGCGTATTAGCATCGTGCAAGCTTACGCTCAACTGCTAAAGAAACCGCACTTACTACTGAACGTGCGTGCTGTGGAGTGTGCTCGTGTAATTAGGAAACAGGTGTTCTTTTGTATGTTTATCCAATTCAAATATACGCGATCATATATATCTTGTTCCGACTTCTTTTGCAAAGCCCTGAGAAGAATTTCTTAGTCTTAGCCAGGAACTTGCAGGACTCTGCTTTCTTTGCAACAAATCATGCGTCTCCCTCGTCAACCCTTCAGCCTATCTCCACATGCGTTATTAAAGGAGAAACAGCAGCACAATCATGATTTTTTTAGAACCATGCAGGAGCACTGCATGTGTAATCATAGATAGAAAGAAAGAAAGCCAAATAATTGGCTAAGAATCATGATACTGATCACCCATCAACTGCACAGAATAGTTCGATCAGGGCATTCCAGCCAAACTAGATGATCAACATTTTCTGAAGAATGCAAACTCAGCTTTTTTTATTACATCGAAGAATATAGATATCTGGCAATCTGGGAAAGAAATGGCAGAGAGATTGTTTAAAAGCATTGTTTGCTTAACCTGCTAGCCAATCAGAATTCCTATTGGAAACAGAGAGCTACCATCAGATGGGCAAAATTTGGAGAATAAAATTCGATTTTTTTTCATGCAAAAAACTATTAAGTATAGAAGGAATTTTATTGCTTCATTACAAGATGAACAAGGTGAAATCCACACAATGCATCAAGCGAAGGAAGCAATCTTGGAGAGAACATTTTAACAAAGATTGGACACCACTTCTGTCACTGAAAATGAGTTGGATCTTGCCTCCCTAATTCCTAGAGTAAGTGATCTCCTTCTGCTTGAAGAACGCTTCACAAAGGAAAAATTGATACAGTTATTGAAGAGCTTCCATCAGAAAAGGCTCCCGGACAAGATGGTTTCAGTACAAACTTCATTAAGGCCTGTTGGCATATCACTGCAGATGGTTTCTATGCATTAATAGAGGATTTTTACAATGGCAAGGCTACCATCCAAAGCATCAACTCTTCCTTCATCACACTTATCCCAAAAAAGGATGGCCCCATGACTGCTTCTGATTACAGACCCATTTCACTACTCAACTGTTCTATCAAGATTATCACTAAGTTGCTGGCCAACAGACTCCAGAAAGTGATGCATAAGCTGGTCCACATTAATCAATATGGTTTCCTAAAAGCTAAATCAATTCAAGACTGCCTGCCATGGGTCTATGAATACATTCATCGTTGCATTCAGTCAAACATTGAGTGTGTTATTCTGAAATTAGACTTTGAAAAAGCTTTTGACATGTTGGATCACAAAACAATAAAGGAAATTATTAGAGCTAAAGGATTTGGGCCAAAATGGATCAATTGGATTGATATGATTTACTCCACTGGTTTCTCTTCTGTGCTACTTAATGGCATTCATGGAAAGCAATTCTTTGCAAGAGAGGAGCTAGACAAGGGGATCATCTCTCTCCTTTGATTGTTGTGCTTGCTGCAGATTTACTTCAAACCATCTTCAATGAAGTTATGGCTGCTCATCTGATTTCTCCACCTCTCAACTATCAAGCATGCCCTGACGTCTTCTTCTCTCCCGCTACAGTAGAGAGAGGGGATTTTTTCGCCTGCTCGCAGATCCACCGCATCACCGTCGATCCGCCGTATCCCCGTCCTCCGGCGGCCGCTCCGGCGGCGGGAGGGCGGGGGATCCCGCCTCGCGTGTGTAGATAGTGTAGGGTTTGTGTGCTTCTCATCCGGCGGTGCCATGGAGGAGGTCGGGCCGTCGGAGTTGCTTTTGGTGCAGGTACTTGCCTCCTTCGTCGGCGGAGCTCGCTGGAGTTCGGCGATGGAGTGCATGCTCCCTTCGTTCCCTCGGATCTCAGGATCTGGTGGGAACGCCATCCCCCTCCCGGATCTCGCGTGGCGGCGGATCGGGGTTGACGTTCTTGAAGCCGGAGATGTTGGAGGAAGAAGAAGATGCAGCGGGAGCTGGGTGGAGGCTCTGAGGAGTTCGAGGTCCGGCGACTTCCCGTCCGCCTGGGGATGTCTTCCGATCCAAGGCTTGAAGGAAGATGCGGCGACGGCGCGCCACCGGCACGTCCTGTTCCTCGCCGGCGTCTTGGAGTTGCAGAAGGACTGGATTGTAATTTTCATCTTTGTTGGGTGCCTCTCTGTAATGTTCTTCCAGTAATATCTCTGGTTTCCTCGCAAAAAAAAATAGTTCAATACACTGATGATAATCATGCAAGCTTGCCCCCACTCAGCTTCAACATGCCAATAATCTGCTTCTTCACTTTGCTGCGTTCACTGGGCTCAAAGTTAATTACAGCAAATCAAACTTAATCCCTATTAATGTCCAGCAAGATAGGATTCAGGCCTTGTGTGATTCTTTGGACTGCTCTGTTGGAAATCTGCCTTTCACATACTTGGGTATGCCACTTTCCTTATCCAAGCCCAGAGTTGGATGTTCAACCCTTCTTTCATATGGAGAAAAGCTTGTTCTCATGATTTCATCAAGTCAGTGTTCTCAAGCCCGCCAATGTTTTATATGTGCACCCTATATATTCCTCCCACTGTGACGAGGTTATACTCTGCGGGTACCCCAGCATAAGGGTACCTGGTGCACGTGATGATCAAAGAAGCCCAAGGATTAATCGAAGCCCATGAAGAAAGGCCCAAGACGTAGAGTGTTTTCCAAGCTAGATCAAATAATAGTCGGTTAAGACTTTCCATACATGTAACCTTGGTCGGTTGTGTTTCCCGAGACCTAGCCTCCTATATAAAAGGCTGGGAGGGTGATCGATCGAGGACAAGCAATCCATAGCCACCAGAATCTCGACGAGATCAGTAGCTCGTCGAACCCTTGTAACCCTAATATTCATACCATAAACACAGACAAGCAGGAAGTAAGGGTTTTACCTCACTCGAGGGCCCTGAACCTGGGTAAATCCAGCTTGTCAGCCGTCGATTCCACCGATACTACGCGTTCTCTACCACACAATCAACCCTAGGTATAGCAACCATGGGACTTGCCGAGGGCACACCTCGACAATTGGCGCCGTCTGTGGGAAAAGGTAGTATTGGGCTCACGGTTTCGCCGATTTCATCATCAAGCGGCCACCCGATGATCGCATCTGCACAAGGTAACTCGCCTACTGCATCATCAAAAAGCAAGTCACCAACCACCGTTGTAAACCGCAACTCGCCGGCAAGATCCACCAGCATCAATTCAAAAAGCGATCACTCGCCAAAATCTCCAAGGAGGCTGATACGTCTCCAACGTATCCATAATTTCTGTTGTTCCATGCTTATATTATACCATTTGCTACATGTTTTATATACACTTCATATCACTTTTATGCATTTTCTGGGACTAACCTATTAACAAGATGCCACAGTGCCAGTTCCCTGTTTTCTGCTGTTTTTGGTTCCAGAAAAGTACTTATGCGAATATTCTCGGAATTGCACGAAACAAAAGGCCACGTCCCTATTTTTCCAACACGTACACGAAGTCCGAAGGAGAGACGAAGAGGAGCCAGGAGGCGGCCAAACCACCTGGCGGCGCGGGCCCACCTCCTGCCGCGCCGCCATATGGTGTGGCCCCCTCGGGACTCCACCGACGCCGCCCCTTCGGCTATATATTGCCTCAGCCGCGAAAACCCTAAAATACCAAGCCATATTCCACGAAGAGTTCCGCAGCGCCGCCGCCATCGACGTCAAGTTTCGGGGGACAGAATCTCTGTTCCGGCACGCCGCCGGGACGGGGAATTGCCCCCGGAGTCATCTCCATCGACACCACCGCCATCTTCATCGCCGCTGCTGACTCCCATGATGAGGAGGGAGTAGTTCTCCCCCGAGGCTGAGGGCTCTACCGGTAGCTATGTGGTTCATCTCTCTCTCCCATGGTGTGATCTTTATGTGCATGTGTATTGCTAGTATCGCTGAATACATTAATAATGTTTATGCTACTCAAGTGATTTTGTCTAGTTTCTGGAGTCATTGTGACAACACGGTATCAAGGTGACAGTGTGGGTACTTGTGTGACTCTATGAATAATTTAGACATTTATCATGGCTTATTCTTGGGAATTGTGGTGTTTGTTTACTCAGACTTTGAGGTGTGCTTTTGCAGCCCTACGCATAGTACTCTTGCTTCATCAAGAAGGAGAATAATCCCGAGTAGTATTTACTTGTGTTCAGTTGTGCTAATCTAGTTGAATATGTAGATGTTACTCTTTATCTATTATGCACTCTATAGGTTACTTTAATATGAACTCCGGTACTCTCCACGGTGTAAAGGTGACAGTGTGTGCACCGTGTGTGATTCCTTTATGACATTGTGGCGCTTGTTTACTCCGGCTTGAGGTGTGCTTTTGTAGCCCTACACAATGAATGGTGTTTGTTATCCAACAAGAGAGTGTTTAAGAGTAGCTTTTATTTATTCAGTTATGAGATCATTGTTGAGAGTGTCCACTAGTGAAAGTATGATCCTAGGCCTTGTTTCTAAGCATTGAAACACCGTTTACAACAAGTTCTGCTACATGTTTGCTTGCTGCCATTTTTATTCCAGATTGCAATTACTACTTATAATCATCCATATCACTTGTATTTCACTATCTCTTCGCCGAACTAGTGCACCTATACATCTGACAAGTGTATTGGGTGTGTTGGGGACACAAGAGACTTCTTGTATCTTAATTGCAGGGTTGCTTGAGAGGGATATCTTTGACCTCTACCTCCCTGAGTTCGATAAACCTTGGGTGATTCACTTAAGGGAAACTTGCTGCTGTTCTACAAACCTCTGCTCTTGGAGGCCCAACACTGTCTACAAGAATAGAAGAACACGTAGACATCAAGCTATTTTCTGGCGCCGTTGCCGGGGAGGTAAGGTAAAAGGTATTCACATCCTCTGGCTACTAAGCTATTTTCTAGTGTTGTTGCTAGTGTGTGAGTGCTCGAAGGTATCTCCTTTAGATTCTGTAATTTTATCTTTTTGTTTCTTGTTTTTATTTTCACTAGTTAGGCTTAATGGAAAACAACAAAAAAATTAGAGATCTTTATGAACTTTATATTGAATTAGGACATGATGCTTTTGAAGAGAAAATTAAAAAACCTATGGAGGCTTGTTTGCATGATGGTAGCAATGGTATTACTATAAATTCTTTGAACACCATTATTGCCAATGCTATGGAAAAGTCTAAGCTTGGGGAAGCTGGTTGTGATGAATATGATATTTTTAGTCCCCCAAGCTTTAAGGAGGAAATTTGCTTTGATAATACTTTGCCTCCAATATATGATGATTATAATCATTGTGATATTTTCAGTCCACCTACTATTGAGGATATAGTTTATGTTGATTATGATATGCCTCCTATATATGATGTTTACAATGATGAATATGATATTCTCAGTCCATCTACTATTGAGGATAAAAATCATTTTGATTATTCTATGCCTCCTATTTATGATGATTACAATGATGGATGTGATACTTTTACTCTCACTATTACTAATGATAATGTTCATGCTTATGTGGAGAGTAATGATACTTTTATGCATGTGGATCATGATAAGAATGCTTTATGTGATAGCTATATTGTTGAGTTTATTCATGATGCCGCTGAAAATTATTTTGAGAGAGGAAAGTATGGTTATAGAAATCTTTATGTTACTAAAACCTCTCTTTATGATGAAAGTTTTGAGCTTTCTCTTGATTTGCTTTTATTTGCTGGGTACTTTAAGACCTACTGAAAGTTCTTATGAGAGAGGGAGACACGGCTTCATATATCACAATAATATTAAGTCTCCTCTCTTTATGTTGAAATTTTTGAAGTTGCACTTGTTTTGCTTTCTATGCTAGTCACTTTGTGCTTCATGATTTATTTTCTACAAGATTCCTTTGCATAGGAAGTGGGTTAATTAAATGTGTTTGGTATTTGCTTTTTGATGCTCTCTTATATTCAACTCTTATACATATGATGGCATCATAAAATATCATGCCTAGCTAAAAGGTTAAAGAAAAGCGCTTATGGGAGACAACCCATTGTTTTTATTTTCTGTTATTTTTGTTTTATTTTTTTTGAGTCAAGGTGTTTGTTACTTCTGTAGCAACTCCTTTGTATCTTTATTTTATTGCATTGTTGTGCCAAGTAAAGTTCTTATTGAAAGTTGATGCAAGATTTGGATTTCTGCGCAGTAACAGATTTTTAGCTGTCACGAATTTGAGCTTTCTCCCTGGAGAAAATCAAAAATTTTACAAAAAATCACGCATCTTCCTCAGATATGTACGCAACTTTCATTAATTTGGGCCAGATCCATCTGAGCAACTTAAGTGCCTCGAAAAAATTCGTCTTCACAGACTGTTCTGTTTTTGACAGATTCTGCCTTTTGTTTTGCATTCGCTCTTTTACGATGTTTGTGTGGATTTCTTTGCTCCACAAAGCATCAGTGGCTGTAGCTAATGTCCAGAAGCTTTGGAATGATTGTATCATTACAGAATATGTGAATTTTTGATTATGCACTAACCCTCTAATGAGAACTGTTTCGAGTTTGGTGTGAAGGAAGTTTTCAAGGATCAAGCGAGAAGGGTGATATTATGTGATCAAGAAGAGTGAAAAGCCTAAGCTTGGGGATGCCCCCGTGGTTCATCCCCAGCCATATTCAAGAAGACTCAAGCGTCTAAGCTTGGGGATGCCCAAGGCATCCCCTTCTTCATCAACAACTTATCAGGTCATCTCTAGTGAAACTATATTTTAATTCTTTCACATCTTATGTGGCTTTACTTGGAGCGTCTGTGTGCTTTTATTTTTGTTTTTGTTTGAATAAATTCGGATCCTAGCAATCCTTGTGTGGGAGAGAGACACGCTCCGCTTTTTCATGTGAATACTCATGTTCTTCACTTATATTTGTTGAGTATTCTTAACTAGCTACTGCAGTGCTTTTAGCTCCTGTTTTTCATGCATCTCTTTGAGCTGTTAGCACGTGTTTATAAATACTCTCTTGCTGCATTATATTATCATTTGGAGAGTTTATGTTTAAGTAAGTTGCTTGGTGTTTGCTTGGAAGAAAGAAAATGCTGCATGTGGTAGTGGTATGAAAACTTGCATAATCTTGTAGATCATTGAAACTTTGATAACTTGATTCTTTGCAAATGTTTTGAGATATTTAGATGGTAAAGCTTGCTGGTTAATTAAGTTAAAATCATTAGTGGATTGTTGTCTTTAAGCTTGTACCGTACTACAAACTATACTAAAATTGTTGAAGGTGTAGTTGGACTTGATAGCTTTCCATGTCTGAAAGTGCATCGTAGTAACTAAGTTGTGCTGAAGGTCGAGGGATCTAACGGGGTACTTGTACCGCCGTGAACGGCCCTTCTTGGAGTGAATTTTAATCATGCTCTTAATTTGAACCTGCTAGTTGTTTGCAATAAACTTGTGAGTTCTTTTTGACTAATGTTAAGCTACGGTTTTTGGCACTTCCACCATCCATATTTTGCTAGCCTCTTCGGTGCTGTGCATTGCCTTCTGCTCACATTGAGAGTTGTGCATACTTCGCCAGTACATCCAAACCCGTGGGAGGACTTCTCTTGTTCTCCTACACATAAGCTTATACATCTTACTCAAAACAGCCACCATACCTACCTACCACAACATTTCCATAGCTGTTCTGAGATATATTGCCATGCAACATCCATCTTACATTACATGACTTGTTGTCATTCATCACATACATATTGCTTTGCATGATTCTATACAGCTGATGTGTGGTTTACCCATGTTATGCTAGATCATTGCATATCCTGCTACACTGGCAGAGGCATACAGTTTTATACATCATGTTTTGTTTATTATGAGTTATTTGTACCAAAAAGTTTGTAATCATATTAGAGTGTTGCCCCTGCTAGAAAAGAGCCATGGAGGCCATCGAAAAGTGAAACAGAAAAAGAAAAAAAAAGAAAAAAAAGAAAAAAAAAAGAAAAAAAAGAATAAAGAAAAGGGGGCAACACTACTATCCTTTATCAAAGTTGTGCTCATGTTTAGCACTTGCAGTTTTCATGTTCTACTTGTATAACTATGTGGGGAATTTACACTATAGAACTTGGGTTGTATATTCCAATGATGAGCCTCCTCAAAAGTGCTCTAGGTCTTCATGAGCAACCAAGTTGGATTCACCCCCACTAGTTCCATTAGAGAGCTTTCATACACATATAGCTCTATGTGCATCCGTTGCATGGCAATCACTACTCCTTACATAGCTTCGATCATAAGACTTCCTCTTGTCTAATGATCACTTATAGCTTTGTGAGACTTTCTTCCTTTGGCCTTCCAAACCCCGTTAATGTTCTCTTTGCCTTAACATCATGGTGCCAATACCAAATGCTTGCGCTCACCGGTTGAGTAGACTTCGAAACAGTTGATTCATGACGTTCATGTTTATGTTTACTTGGCTGAATCCTTCTATGTTATGAAAATTTACTTGATGCTTGGTTTGAAGGATAGAACTCCTATGCTGGATACTTAAATCATCTTTAATGAACCTTGTACGGTTTCATGTCTTTGAAGCAATAGTTCATGAAAACTTTTAGCTTGTTTGACTCTTGCTTTATTATCTTTTGATATCAACTATATACCTTTGCTTTGAATGATTTGATCACAACTTACATGCCTTACAATATTATGATCAAGATTGTGTGAAAGCATGTCTCCTCAGAAATTATTTGTTGTTATCGTTTTACCTACTCGAGGGCGAGTAGAACTAAGCTTGGGGATGCTTGATACGTCTCCAACGTATCCATAATTTCTGTTGTTCCATGCTTATATTATACCATTTGCTACATGTTTTATATATACTTCATATCACTTTTATGCATTTTCTGGGACTAACCTATTAACAAGATGCCACAGTGCCAGTTCCCTGTTTTCTGCTGTTTTTGGTTCCAGAAAAGTACTTCTGCGAATATTCTCGGAATTGCACGAAACAAAAGGCCACGTCCCTATTTTTCCAACACGTACACGAAGTACGAAGGAGAGACGAAGAGGAGCCAGGAGGCGGCCAAACCACCTGGCGGCGCGGGCCCACCTCCTGCCGCGCCGCCATATGGTGTGGCCCCTCGGGACTCCACCGACGCCGCCCCTTCGCCTATATATTGCCTCAGACGCGAAAACCCTAAAATACCAAGCCATATTCCACGAAGAGTTCCGCAGCACCGCCGCCATCGACGTCAAGTTTCGGGGGACAGAATCTCTGTTCCGGCACGCCGCCGGGACGGGGAATTGCCCCGGAGTCCTCTCCATCGACACCACTGCCATCTTCATCGCCGCTGCTGACTCCCATGATGAGGAGGGAGTAGTTCTCCCCCGAAGCTGAGGGCTCTACCGGTAGCTATGTGGTTCATCTCTCTCTCCCATGGTGTGATCTTTATGTAAGCATGTGTATTGCTAGTATCGCTGAATGCATTAATAATGTTTATGCTACTCAAGTGATTTTGTCTAGTTTCTGGAGTCATTGTGACAACACGGTATCAAGGTGACAGTGTGGGTACTTGTGTGACTCTATGAATAATTTAGACATTTATCATGGCTTATTCTTGGGAATTGTGGTGTTTGTTTACTCAGACTTTGAGGTGTGCTTTTGCAGCCCTACGCATAGTACTCTTGCTTCATCAAGAAGGAGAATAATCCCGAGTAGTATTTACTTGTGTTCAGTTGTGCTAATCTAGTTGAATATGTAGATGTTACTCTTTATCTATTATGCACTCTATAGGTTACTTTAATATGAACTCCGGTACTCTCCACGGTGTAACGGTGACAGTGTGTGCACCGTGTGTGATTCCTTTATGACATTGTGGCGCTTGTTTACTCCGGCTTGAGGTGTGCTTTTGTAGCCCTACACAATGAATGGTGTTTGTTATCCAACAAGAGAGTGTTTAAGAGTAGCTTTTATTTATTCAGTTATGAGATCATTGTTGAGAGTGTCCACTAGTGAAAGTATGATCCTAGGCCTTGTTTCTAAGCATTGAAACACCGTTTACAACAAGTTCTGCTACATGTTTGCTTGCTGCCATTTTTATTCCAGATTGCAATTACTACTTATAATCATCCATATCACTTGTATTTCACTATCTCTTCGCCGAACTAGTGCACCTATACATCTGACAAGTGTATTGGGTGTGTTGGGGACACAAGAGACTTCTTGTATCTTAATTGCAGGGTTGCTTGAGAGGGATATCTTTGACCTCTACCTCCCTGAGTTCGATAAACCTTGGGTGATTCACTTAAGGGAAACTTGCTGCTGTTCTACAAACCTCTGCTCTTGGAGGCCCAACACTGTCTACAAGAATAGAAGCACACGTAGACATCAGAGGCTCACGCCGCACTCGATGGAAGCCCAGCAAGCCTTCGCCGGACTCGAATCAGGTTTGGATATTACGGTTGGAAAATTTAACTTCTTTGTCGATAAAGATGGTGTGCAGGACCTGTTAGATCCACTCGACGTGGAGACACTCGATATGGAGACAATCGACAACGCTTCGAATGCAACACTATCCATCTTGGGCGCAACATCGTCACAGATCGTCCCGATCCAATCTCTCCGCCACGTCCATGACCTCGCAAGAGTTCCGTAACGAGGTGGCAAAAAGATTTGGAGGAAGCGAGATCGAATCTGCGTACCGCCCGAACAACTCAATCGAGTCACTCGACGACATCGTCGACTGCAATGACGTCGCGGGGAACGAAGAGAACATAGACGACAACATATATCTCGCCGATCTAAACGGCCCGGAAATCCGTGCTAGCCACGAGATATTCACCTGCGACGCAGACAGCCTGGACAAAGCACTCGAAGACATGCTCGATTGTGGCGGAAACCCCAACAAGCAAAGCAATTCCAACATGAGCCTGGACGACGACGCCGAATCCATAAAACGCATCAGCAACACATGGATGGAGGATCGGGTGGTACCGTACCAAGTATATACCGCGAGTACAGCAGAAACATCAGCAGCCGCAACATGCCGTCGACCTACAGAATACCCTTGCACAATCACCATGCCAGATGGAACAACCACACTGACCATCACCGCAGAGATGGCGGAGAAAGTGAGCAAAGTAATCGAGAGCTGCACGATGCTACCAGCAAACGCAACTCCAGAAGAGGTATTAACCCTACAATATTTCCAATGGCAAGAATCGATACGGTTAAAAAACTACCGAGCAGTACTCGAAGAACGCAAAAAGCAAGCCAGCATATCGAGTGCCCGGCGAAGAGCATTGTCTACGAGTTCAACGGGCAGAAACGACCCCGCGAATAGGTCACGATTCATCAACCTCGGAGACGCAGATCGTGCAGCGGTCACTCGGAACCTAAACCCAGCCTTCATGGCAGTCGACGCGGAAGGAGTTCCCATACCTACTGAGCCAGCCGGGGCGCTGATGACGCTAGGCACCTACCTCAGAACAATCGAACCTCCTGCAGGAGACCCAAAGAGGGATCAGCACCTCCAACTGTACAAACAACTTGCAATAGCAGCACAAGCCATACAGCATCCACAAGCAACTCCAAGGAGAGATACAGATCGGGATCGTCGCAGTCGAAGCCCTCGGGGAAGGAGCAGTCGAAAAAGCTCACATCGTCATCGTTCCAGTAGGAGCCATTCGAGGAGGTCATACAGCAACAGCTCAGACTCGGAAGCAGAAATCGGGCCATGTGGAGCGCTATGCTTCACTCGACGGATCCGGGAGGCTCGTATGCCCAAGAAATTTTCGCTAGCTACCACGCCTAAGTTCAACTGCAAACAAGAGCCATCAGGCTGGCTAGAAGATTACAGGCTGGCAGTCGGATGTCAGCGCGGCACCACAACTACAGCTATGCAGTACATACAACTTATGATGGAAGGAACGGCTCGCGATTGGCTCAAATCGCTACCCGAATCATACTACGATTCGTGGGAACACTTCAAGGGTGATTTCATCAAATACTTCGAGCCTCTATGTGAGCGCCCCAAAACCTTCGAGGAGCTCCGGACCTGCAAGCAAAAGTCAGATGAATCTCTGAGATCGTACATACGGCGGTGGACCACCATCCGTAACTCAGTAGGCAACGTATCAGAAGATAGGGCAATCGACGCCTTCAAAAACGGACTCTGGAGGGAAGACTTCAAAGAAACACTTGGTCGAGAAGACCCAAAAACAATGGCCGCACTCATGGTACTCGCAACAAAGTGGGCAGACGGAGAAGACTCCGTACGAGGCAATCGACCTGTAGCATCACATGAAAATCACGAGGGGGCAGTCGAGACCGCAGAGATAGCTACAGAGATGATCGAAGGCGCAAACGCAAGAATCGTTATCACGACGATGACCATCCAAACTTCATTGCAGCAGGCTTTGTCCAGTCAAGGGACAGTCGCGACCAAACTGACAGACGACCGACGATCATCGTGATAATCGAGATCATCATACAGACGATCGCCGAGGTAATCGAGACCACCGTACAGACGATCGACGTGACAGTCGAGAGCACAGACGCGACGACCGAGATAGCTACAGAAGGCCAGAGTGGCGCAGGCGAGCAGACAAAGATCCTGAGCGTTCAATCGAGGAGAAGATGGACGATTATTGCAGGTTCCATCTTTACAAAGGGGATGATGGTAAGCTTCGCTCTAACCACTCGCTGAGAAATTGCAGGGAATTTGATCAACTTGCGATTGAACATATACTGCGACTGCAAAGAGATGGGCGTGCACCTCCTCAACTAGTGCAGATTCCATCGACTACATCACAAGCACAACCTGCTCAGGCATATCCAGCACCGCAACAAGTACAACAAGCACAGGTATATTCCATACCACCGCAAACACAGCTACTCAGGTGTATACTGCACCAGCACCAGCGCAAGACACCAGTATACATGGTGCCAGCACAACCCGTTACGGGAACACAAATGGCAGCAGCCGTGCACCAGATGCAGCAGGGAGATGAACAAAAATATCCCGTAACTCGCGGGCAGATGAACATGATCCAGCGAGGACGTCCCTCCAATAGAGAGCAAAAATTACACACTCGACACGTCAATATGGCGGTCATGGCACCCCCAGCCATCACAATTTTTTTGAAAGGGTCAGAAACTCCGATTACCTTCAATCGAGAGGACCACCCACCCGCAGTATATCGACCAGGGCATGCAGCCTTGGTGCTCGACGCTCAAATTGGAGGCTACGCCATGACCAAGGTCTTCATGGACGGAGGTAGCGGTCTCAACATAATCTTTGCAGATACGCTGCGTAGAATGAACAAATCAGTCGAAAATCTGCCAAAGTCCGCAAGTACCTTCCACGGCATCGTCCCAGGCAAAGCAGTGCTCCCAGAAGGCACCATACAACTCGATGTTACGTTTGGAGACCCTACTCACTTCAGAACCGAGTCGATTGAGTTTGAAGTGGTCGATTGGAAATCACAATACCATGCAATACTTGGGCGCCCCACTTTCGCTCGATTCATGGCCGTCCCACACTACGCCTACCTCAAGCTCAAAATGCCAGGGCCAAAAGGAGTCATCACGATCAACGGGAACTTTCAAAGGTCAGATTCATGTGACCGTGACTTCAGCAAAATCTCAGAGATGTACGGGATGGAGCAATCACTCGCCGAGCTTGAGTCTCCAATACACCTCTACCAGAAAGCAAGAAAAAGGCAATCGACAGAGGGCTCAAGGTCATCAACGACGCGATGAAGCACAAGGGGCAGGCGAGTGAAGGATCAGAGACGGTCAACATGTCGTCAAGTCACACTAGTATATAGAAGACGCATCTGCGTCAGTTCTATGAATAGATATGTAATAGGCGCATAATATCGGAAGAACCAGCAGGTTTCAGACGCACTCTTTTCCCTTACCAGGGTACCTAAGGGGACTGGAAGGTTTTTAATGAGGCGGCTTGCTGGTCGAAAACACATTTCGAATAAAGATACATTTTCCTCATATATGCCTTTTATTGTTTACCCTATTCAAACACTCGGGGGCTCGAGCATCAAACCCAAGCCCTACTCGATATACTCGGGGGCTGGGTCAAGCAAAAGTACTACAAAACCCCACTCGATATACTCGGGGGCTGGGTCAAGCAAAAATACTACAAACCCACTCGATATACTCGAGGGCTGGCAAAACTACTCAAAAATCCCACTCGATAGACTCGGGGGCTGTCATAAATATACGCATATAAATATTTCGCCACAAATACAAGATAACATATTTACAGTGGAGAATGCCTAGGATTTCAAAAAGTTTACAAGTTAAGAATCTGGCTCATCCTTTGTATCCAGTACAGAACCAAAAAGCTGCTCCTTGCAGCAATCGATGAGTTCCTCAGCAGCAGAGCGTGTCTCGATCAAATGTGATTGAGATACAAGTGTACCAGTCGCAGGAGGTCGAATCGAAAATTTGGCTTACGGTCTCGGATGTAAGCCATAGTGGCGTTGGATCCAAGAATAGCAAGCTGCATCAAAGACTCTTTGACTGAGTCCGTCACTCGAAAGATATCGATCAAGGGAAACAAGCCTTGAGGTTGAGGCCCTGACGGGAAAAGCGCATAATTTAGGCGAGTGAAGATACGTCTGCACATCTCGAGCACTTGGGCGTTTCGCCATACTCGATCCTTCAAAGTAGCAAGTGTGCGAGCGTGCACCTTGTCCAAATAAAAATGCTGCCTGCCAGTAGTTGGTACATCAACAGCACTATCAAGGAGTCGGTTGACCCTCCTTTTCTTGCTGGGCATCGGGAACAAAACCTGCAAAAGGCCAAAAAACTATTGGTCCAAAGCATAATGCAAGCAAAGGAAAACTTTTTAAGCAAAAATGGTGTCATAAACTCACATTGGAGTTGCCTGTTTATGTGGTCCATCTCGCCAAGAACATAATCCTCGCGTTGGGTAGCAAAACTTGGCTTGGAACGCAGTAGCTCCAACTCAGATCGAGTGTTTTTGAGTTCTTGCTCTAGTTCACTCACTCGATTCTTTGCAAGAGCAAGTGCCCTCGTATCATCCCTTGCTCGACTAGATGTTCGATATGAGAAGGAGAAGGTCCACCAAACTCGCACTCTTGTGGCTGGTTCATAAAACGCAACATTCAGAAGCCCGGACACACGAAGTTGCAAAAATTCAGATGATTCAGCAAATTTCATTCAAACAATAGCACCCAAAAGCATATACTAGCATAAACATAAGTAGCAAAAGCATACATGCCAGGTTCGAGTAATCAAATTACAGAATAAAAAGTTCCTAGGCCTGCGAGATGGATTCTGCCCTAGTTTTACGCGACTGAGCCCTAACAGCTTCAGCCCGGCGCTCCATAGTCTGGACGCAGATTTCGCTCAGACGAGTAGCTGGCTCGGTTACACCCCTGAATGATAGCGGCCTTCCATCAGGCTTTTTCGGGTAGTCCGATAAAGCACTGTCGAAATCGGCCTCTACACCATTGCCTAACAAAAGCCTGAGGGTGTACTCCGAGCCGCGTACCGTGAGTTCGCGGGCAAAATCCGCCACAATCGACGATCTTTCGCCAAAAGCTGCAGCCAGTCCTTCTGCAGTCGAGGGAGCGGCGGCTGTAGGACACATCCCCGCGTGCAAATTGCTAAGGGTGCTGGTCATGGTAGCCAGTTCGCCTTTGGTCTTGGACAACACAGACTCGAGTTCCGTTATTGCATCATCGAGTGACAGTGAGTCACTCGATGGCTTAGTGGAAGCCGAGGTGCCTTCGGAACCTTCAAAATTCAGAAAGCATAAGTTATGAGCAAAAGCTGCTAAAATAACCAAAGAGCTACTCGCAAAAATAGTACATTCACCTTTGGCAGAACGGGCCAAGCCCAGCAGACGTGCAGCAAGCTCCTTATCCGGCGAGTGGTTGCGTCCTGAGCATCAGCAAGTGCTTTCTTCGATTCAGACTGCTGGGTGGAGAGCTTGGTTTGCAAGTCCTGCACTTGTTTCTTCAGGCCTTCCACTTGCTCCTCAGCTGACTTCTTGTTTTCTGCGGAGTTCAAAAACATTCTCGATTAGTATCATAACTTCAAAAGAAGGGAAAAGTTTTTAGCAAAAAACACTTACGCGCAAGCTCAGTCGAAGTTGACTGCAGGGAGTCCCTCTCTTGCTCCACCCGAACAAAGGACTGGACCCAAGGGGCCAGGGCGGCATACATAGGCTGAAACAGAATACGCATGTTATCGTCGAGTGCAGAAGAAACAAAATTTTCAAGTATAAGTAATAACAGAAGCACTCACGTGATCAGTCCAAGAGGCAGGCTTGGAGGAGGAAGCCACGACATCCGCGGTTGGGGCAGCCTTCTCCTTGTTCAAATGGCAACCATCAGCTCAGTTGCGTCCTTGGCCGCTTCAAGAACGGTGCCTTGTGCTGCCTCTGGAAGGGTGGATGGCTGCGCCACAATCGATGTGTCCGCGACTGGAGGGGGAGATGGCGATTTGCCACTAGTATCAAAAAGCAAAAGCACATGCAATCAAAAAACAAAACCATAAAGGCGCGGCTGCAAATATAAGAATATAACATTAAGCAAACCTTGGCTCATCTTCTTCATCGGACTCAGGTTCGTCACCAAGAGAGAAAACACCCAGTCGAGAGGTGTTACTCGAAGTGGCAGGAGGACGAGAGGCCAGAGGGGAGACAGTCAGGGGTGGCTTTTGGCAGGAGAAGGGATACCCGAATTTCCGGTGTCCCCTTGCTCATCCTCTGTACTCGAAGACTCCGGAAGAACCAAACGCTGGCGTTTAGGCTTGCGAGGACCTTGCTCAGCATCTGATTCATCCGAAGCATCCGCTACAATCTGTTCCACTTCTTCTCCTGTTTCTTCTTCGGGATTCTCCTGAGGAGTCGAGTGGCAGAAGCAGGGTCAGCAATGGGCAGCTTGGTTTCCTCCTGTACTGCCGTCTCCACAGTAGGCCCGGCTTCGGGTAGAGGGGGGAGAGAGGTAGTAGTCGAGTGACCCTATAAGCAAGTACAATTCATAATCATAAGAACGGAAGCAAAAAGGATGCAAAGGCAGATGGTGAGGCATAAAAACGGCAAAAAGAATCACTCACTGCGGGTAAGGCCTTCTCTGGCCCGTAGGGGACGTGGGAAGTTGAAGTCGATTTTTGTGGAAGCTTTGATGCTCGTGATTTTCTTCACCTGAGCACTGAGCTCCTTTGGCGTCAACTCGGAGGCGCTCATCCTGGTGCTGTCGAGTGGACCCTCATACTGCCACATCGGGTGGGCACGAAGGCGCATGGGCCACACTCGCATCTTCAAAAAGTGCTGATCAACTGAATACCAGAAACAGTCTTCAGCAACTTTCCAATCTCATTCAGCAAAGGGGTGGCTTCTTTGGCTTCAGCAGGAGAGATGGGGTGGTCCCAGGCCACCGTCTTCTTCGGAGGATTCTCAATCGAAAAAGCTGGGAGCACCACTTGGTCGACTGGCACATAGAACCATTTGGTCCGCCAACCTTGGGCAGAGTCGACTGTCTTCAAGCTAAAGTAATGCGAATCGCTTCGCACTTGTACTTGAAATCCACCCACGGGCAAGGGCGTTTACCCCGGCAATTGTGGCGCACCTTGAAGATATGCTTCCACAATGCCCAGCTGGGGGACACTCCCAAGAAACACTCGCAAAGCACCATGAAACAGGCGATATGCATAATGCTGTTGGGAGTAAGATCATGAATCTGTAGGCCATAGGCGTACAGAAGCCCTCGCACAAAATCATGCAAAGGGAGAGAGAAGCCGCGGGGAAGGAATTCAGCGAAGCAGACGCGTTCGCCGTTGCGAGGGTCAGGGCGTACCTCCAGACCTGGAGCACGCGCGGCCAGCTGGTCAGCTGGTGGCAGCCAACCCTTCTGACGATATTCAGAAAGGGTATCCTCGGTTACACTGGATCTGGTCCAGTCACCGGGGATCTTCAAAAGCGCATCGGCAGGCTCACTCGCCGTGGCGCATCCTTCCCCTTGTCCGATGGATCGGTGGCGGAGGCAGTTGCAGCGGCACGCTTGATCTTCTTTGGCGCCATTGCGCAAGGAGCAAGCGGCAAGGAGCTTGGGAGGCAGAGCAATGGTGTGCGGTGCGCGAGGAAGAAGAGGAACAGAGGAAGTGAATGGCAAGTAAATCAGAATCTTGCGCAAATATTGCTACTTACCGCACAACGCAAAACCCATCGTAATCGTCCGTCCAAATGCACATAGCATCTGGCCGTACACGTGGCGGGCGCAGAGAGCAACCGTCGCATCCCACGTCGCCCACTACGCACAAAACCCTAGGAGGTTATGATGGCGCGGCGAAAAATTCGCCACGTCCGGTCAAATCAAAGCTGAAACGGCGTCTTCTGCGGTCAAAACTCTGAGCATTGGGCCCACACAGACACGTCTTGTCAAATTGGCGGGCGCACGCCAAAGACGTCATGAATGACGTCAGGGGCAGTGATAACGTCCACATTCGAGTGGTGGGTTCGAGACTACAATCGACGCAAGGATTCGACTAGCAAAGGTACTCCCATGGGAGCATATCAAAAATTTGTTGCGATTGATCAAAAAGGAGCAAAATTATTGAGATTATCCTCTACTTCAAACGAAATAAAGCATAATCTCGGGGGCTACTCCCATGGGAGCGCTGACGCGCTCCCATAGATTTCAAAGACAAAATATTTCGATTGACAAAAAGCAGAGTAAAAGGATGATTTGAGATTGTCCTCTATTGCAAGACAATAAACCACAATCTCGGGGGCTACTCCCATGGGAGCGCTGTCGCGCTCCCATAGATTTCCAAACAAGGTAAGAAAAATTCACTCGAATACAGGCTCGATTGAAAGCATTAAGTACTCACAAAGCAAAGAATCAAACTTCATAAATTCCCGAACTATGCCAATCGCAGATGTTTCGGATGCTGCATACGCAAATGTAAAGGTAAGACCCGCCGAGCAATCGAGATGGGCCGAGGGACGCTCCAACAGTGTTTTCCCTTGAAATTTTCCGTGTCAACAGACATGATGAAAATCCTGACGGACGCGTTAGGTATCAAAAGTTAAACTGCAGAACGAATCAGTAAGACCTACAACGGCCTGAGTCGAGTCTGTCCAGTATGTTCCAGCTTCGAGTCCGGGGACTCGAACCTGATTGAAGGCTAGTATGGTTTCGCCCAAATGTGCGGTTAACTGAGCTCGATTTTCGAGTGAATCAGGCCTACTATGTCAATATCCCTAGGCAAAAGTTTCAAAAGTGTTCCAGCTTCGGTCCGGGGACTCGAACCTGATTGAAGGCTAGTGTGGTTTCGCCCGAATGTGCGGTTAACTGAGCTCGATTTTCGAGTGAATCAGGCCTACTATGTCAATATCCCTAGGCAAAATCTTTCGACTGCATTCCAGGCTCGAGCCCGGGGACTCGAGTCTGACTGAAGGCTAGTATGGTTTCGCCCAAATGTGCGGTTAACTGAGCTCGATATTCGAGTGAATCAGGCCTACTATGTCAGTATCCCTCGGTTAGCATACACATACAATTGAAACAAATTAGAGCTTGAAGAATTACATCGGGTCAGAAGAACAAGCTAAGAAAACTATGACGTGCACGATGAAGGGAGCACATGCTCGACTCTTTGAGGCAAGCAAGTACTCGGGGGCTAATGACGAGTTATACTCTGCGGGTACCCCAGCATAAGGTACCTGGTGCACGTGATGATCAAAGAAGCCAAGGATTAATCGAAGCCCATGAAGAAAGGCCCAAGACGAAGAGTGTTTTCCAAGCTAGATCAAATAATAGTCGGTTAAGACTTTCCATACATGTAACCTTGGTCGGTTGTGTTTCCCGAGACCTAGCCTCCTATATAAAGGCTGGGAGGGTGATCGATCGAGGACAAGCAATCCATAGCCACCAGAATCTCGACGAGATCAGTAGCTCGTCGAACCCTTGTAACCCTAATATTCATACCATAAACACAGACAAGCAGGAAGTAAGAGTTTTACCTCACTCGAGGGCCCTGAACCTGGGTAAATCCAGCTTGTCAGCCGTCGATTCCACCGATACTACGCGCTCTCTACCACACAATCAACCCTAGGTATAGCAACCATGGGACTTGCCGAGGGCACACCTCGACACACTGTTTTGCAACAAATAAATAAATACCTAAGACATTTCTTTTGGAGGAAATATGGCATGGAAGCACCACACTCATTGCATGACAGAAAATTTGTAAGGCTAAGAATCAAGGTGGTCTTGGAGTTATCGACCTTGCTGTTCAAAATTCACAAGTTCTTCAACTGTCATAATCTGCCTTGGGTCAAGTTCATCCATGAGCAATACTATTTCAATAGAGCTATTGATGGCGGACCAGTAGGTTCTTTCTGGTGGAAAAGCATCATCAAGCTATTTCCGGATTACAAAAGCATGGCTAGATGTCAGGTGGAAAATGGAAACTCTGTGATGTTTTGGTCAGATCCATGGTATTTCAAGCTTGCCAAGTCAAATATCCAGAGCTTCACTCTTTCTGCATTACTGACAATCAGTCTGTTAAGGATTTCCTCCAGCACGCAAATTTGGCAGAGAATTTTCATCTTCCTCTTTCAGCTCAAGCCTTCCAGCAGCCCCACCTGTTACAACAAGATATTGAGAGGATCTCACTTTCCACAGAACATGACAAGTGGTCTTACATTTGGAACTCAGAAAACTTCTCTGTCCCCAAGGCATATGAAATTTTGAAAGGACCCAAAGCTCACAATATTGTTCAATTGATCTGGAAATCTGCTTCCATACTTAGATACAAGATTTATTTCTGGCTACTTCATGATCGGATTAACACAAGAAACCTTCTGTCCAGGAAATCATTCCATCTTCCTTCCTATTACTGCATCCTATGTAACAGCAACTCAGAAGAAAGAGCCCTGCACCGGTTCTTTGACTGCCCCTTTGCCTTGGATTGTTGGGATATGGTTCTGATTAATAAGCGGAGAGGTATCTCTTTTTTATGATGAGTGTTGTCTAGTAAGAGATGTGCTGCCTAAGAATATTGCTATGGAGATACTGCTGCTGTAACATTTGGAGATAAAGAAATGACAGCATCTTTCACAATATTCAACCTAGCGTGATCTATGGAAAATTCAGTTCAAGCAGGGTCTTCTTATTCTCGGTCACCGCATAAAGGCAAAATTCTCAGAAACTCTTAGGAGCTGGATTGATTCAGTTCTTGTTCCAGACTCAGATTAGTCTTTCATCATGTTAGAAAAAACTGGTGTTGGTTAAACCCTTTCTACTTGTATTACCTTGTATTTTTTTTTTAAATTAATGAAAATTACCGTAGACAGACCCACGACTGATACAGATGATGAATCTACAGACAAAATTGGCATTAAACCCACCGATAACATTCCAACCACCAGCATTGGCTATATCAAATACGCCCACACACCACACCTATGATGGTGATAAGTCCCAACTCCCAACCTGGAGAACCCCCACATGAGGGCATCAACAGCCCTCAAATTTGCTAAACCAACAGAGCATTCAACACTAGCTACTTTTCACACACAGAGAAGAGGGTAACAAGGTAGGATCAGTAACCAGCAAAATCTTATCTTACATCCAGTTTCCTCACTGACTTTGCTTCTCGGATTTGGGCTGGTGGTTACCCGATGCATCATCCATATGTTCTTGTTCAATCGACTTCATCTCAAGTTTCTTCTTCTCCTTCTGCACGACTTGCCTAGGCATCACCTCCAGGATGAAGCTTCCACCATTCCAAGTGGCCGCACAGACCTTTAGTACTTGGAAGATCATGTGCAAGCGGTACGAAAGGAATATGGGGACAGTAAAAGCCAACGTTGCCACTGTGAACAGTGCCTGAAGCAGTATGTACATGAACGGACGATTCTTGTCACCAAGTAATCCGCTCAGTCTCCACCAGATGTTGTTTGCTTTCTGTGCTTTCTTTGACATTTCCCTGCGAAACAAATGACAGAGATGAATTGCTGGATTTTCTTAGATGGGAAAATACATAAACATAAGTAGAGAATTAAGGCAAGTACAGAAGATGAGAGGAACTCAAATTACATCTAGCAACAAGCAAATTATTTGAACCAAAGGTTTAGTTGTTGGGAGGTGTGGATGTGAGTCCTCTATGGCTCAGATTTGGTCTATATTTGTTCTTCTGAATTGTTTGTTACCTATTTCCTCCTAGTCATATGTATTCTCATATTTTTATGGAGATTTCAGCTTTGCTGGGTATCAGCCAGCTACAATGAGTGTACACTTTGTTCCACTCATAGGCCCTTGGTAGTCATATAACCAAGTGACAAATTTCCGTCATACATCCATCATTACTATCACTTTTTTAGGTCTAATGGGTTCATTCAAAGTCAATAAGTGGAGGGTATTCAAGGATATGAATGCATATGAAGCAATCAACTCCAGACTCCATATGTATACAGTATACCACATCAAGGAATACAAAAGATGTACCTGTATGATGTCATGACTTCAGGATCGCTCAACAGCCTTTGCCGACGCAGCACATTAACTATGAGGAAATACATAAGTTGCCACAAGGTGTAAGCAGCGAGAGGAATAACAAATAGCCACATCCACAGATATGATTTGTCCTCCACATATGGCCATGTGACTCTGGCTGCTCTTCCTTCTGGATGCATGGCAGCAAATGTTTGCGGGTTCCACCACCGGATGGTGAACAAAACAATTCCTGTAGAAGTCATCTTTCAGTCACGTTAACTGAATAAATTCGGCATAAGTGCTGGATGAATAATACAATGGCAGTATGGTACTATAACCCTAAGGTAAGATCATCCAGAACAAACTTCAAACCAAGAGCAGTTATCTGCTGCTCCCTCCGTTCCTAAATATAAGATGTTTTAGCTCTTTTCAGATTCGTACGTATCTAGACATATTTTAGTGTGTATGTTCACTCATTTCACTTTGTATGTAGTCTACATTGAAATATCTAAAACATCTTATAATTAGGAACGGAGGGAGTACAACTTAAACTCAATCTCCCCTTAGCATAACAAGCTAATAAAAAAAGAAATGGCGACAACCAACAAAGTAGTCATCATAAAGCTTCATATATAATGTGCACATTAGTTACACAATTTCAATAAACACTAGACACAATAATTAAAACGTTTCACTATGCTTAGATTATTTTCTGCTTAGAGAAGCAAAGTTTCCTATCATTCTATGCGTGGAACAGAGCTGTTATAGTGTGAGATAACATACCAGGCAAGAGGTGTATCAGAACACTAACAAGTTTATCAAATGAGCTAAACACCAAGCTGCATCGCCACACAATTAATGCCCAAGCAAGAGGACCCTGCCAAAAATGAATACCACATGATTGCGGACATATTATAAGCAGGAAACATAAACCAGTTAAACCACAAGAATACATTTCATACCTCTGCAAATGAGAAGCAAACCATGAAAAGTTTTTCATCCTTTGGATAGAAGAGAATCATAACAAGAAGGAAAGTGTTGGCATAGTAGCAGAAATCCTGCAGAATACATCAACGGATGTAACCCAGTGGATTTATTAGTAATGGACCATGGAAAATAAAATAGCTTGGAGCCTTGGACAAACCATAAGCACAGCAGTCACCGGGTGAAGGGAAATTCCTAATGCACTAAAAAAATCACTACTATGCATTATGAACAGAAATAGTGTTCTCGCTTATACTGAAAATACATGGATGCAAAGACAAGATACATGATAAACTGATAATATGTCTTTTGCAATACTAACGTTGACTCTATATACTGTGATGGTTGTGCAGGGACACTTGGGGATACTAAACTGTCATGCGCTCTACCGCTTAAGCGTTGCCTAAGCGCCTAAGGCGGGCAAAAATGAAAAACCTAAGGTGCTGCGGGGCGCTCTATCGCCTAAGCGTCCTAAGGCGGACGCCTTAAAAACAATGGTATAGAACAGTGAAACCAGCACAGTCAAGATGATGACCTAAGCAAACTTCCTTTGGAAGTATGTTTTTCTGCTATATCCCACTTCCAGGACATTGAAATACAAGACAGAATTAGACTCACCAGAAGATAGTAGTGCCACTTCTTGTAGCGGTAGTAAATCCACCTGAGAGGAACAAATATGACATAGAACAAGCAATACACATAGGGCACATCCTGTGGTCCTGGAAAACAAAACCAGACCATTATAAGATGAGCCGACCATAACTCTCAGGTGTAGCAATACAAGCGAACAGATCGATTCGGCAATAGCTTACTGGCACCCAAGAGGTAGCAGAATGTCCCAAATCCAAGTACACCCATCAGGTGTGTGACCTGCACATTAAAAGCCACTACCACCATGTTAAGAGGACTCCCCACATTCGAATAGTCATGGCAGTGCATAGTACTTCCAGCAGAGGGTAATAAATGAACAGGACATAAACGCCACTGAATCTAGAAGCGCACGTAGAAGCATATTTTAGCACAACCACGGAAATTAATCGCGAAATGAACATATAACGCATACGAGCACTTGAGTATACCCTACAGTTTCAGCGAACAGAACACGGCACAAACAATGGAAGATTCAGTCAGCAGGGGGGAAATCGGAGAAAAGACCTTGAAGATGAAGCGCTCGTGCTCCTCCGCCTTGGTGGCGATCTTGACAGCCTGCTTCGACAGAATCTCCTTCGCCTGGTCCCTCTGCAATTCAACAAACACCCAGCAAATCAGAACACGGGCAATAAATCGCGGGGGGAAAGAGAGACCTGGCGCGATAGGGCTGCGGCGGGGGACTGGCACCCACCCTCCGGCGGACTTCCGCGGCTCCGTTGGCGACCGCCGACACATCGTCCTCCACCACCTCCGACGACGCCATCCCAGAAAAGAGAAGCTTCGAGACGCACGCAACTCTCGAACCAGTCCCTCCTCTCACGAAGACGGAAAAGCCTCTTCTCCCTACGCCACCTTTCCCTTTCCTTTCCTTGTTATTTCCTTTGTTGTTTTTTATGGTTATTATTATGTCGTCGCTCTTGTTGACGTGGATTTCGCTTTGATGCCATTTATTTACCTTGATCTAATCTCTTCTTCTTTTGTTTTCTTTCGCAAGTTCCCGTAGCGTTTGTTCCATGGAGGGAGGGAACACGTGGTTCTTTTTGGGGTTGTGTGGTTGTGCGAGCCACGGTTTGGCGAGGCAGTTTGGGAGGACGCGACGGACTGCAAGCAAAGCACGGCGGCGGCAGCGAGGGCAACACGTGGGCTGTCGCCCTCCTCACCGGCAGATAGGCGCTTTGCGTGTTGGCTGGCACCGACCTGGATTTGCCGGCAACCATGGATTGTTAAGATTTCGTTTTTCATATTTGGACAGAAATTGTATTTTCGATAGGGAAGAAATTATCTGAGCATCTCCACGAGAGATACCAATAGTTGATCCGACAATTGTTAGACGGTGGTCGACTGAATCGTGTTTAAAGAGTCGACGATGGCGCAATGCTACGACACCTACTACGCGACGCCGTAGGCGACACGACGTCAGACGGGCCGTGGGCCGTCTCGCTGCGAACAAGACCAAGCCGGCCCAGCCCGATGACCAAGCAACGACATCGACTACTACTTAACTGGTGGAAGACAGCAGCTGTCGTCATCGATGATTACTGTAGCTAGCAGCTCACCTGCTCCTCCCTCACTTCTTCCTTCCACGAGACTTCCGTGGTAGTTGTAATCGAGATTCAGATTCATATACCTGTGCGTGACGCGAGGACAATGATCTAGATTAAGATTATATGTATCTAGGTCATAGCAAGTGGTATCCAGAGCCAAGTTTCGTTCTGGAGGGGGAAATTTTTTTCCGGTTGTGATTACCGTCTCAGATCGATAAATCCGAGCGACGGGTGCGAATTCTTCACTGAATTTGCGCAAAAATACCTCTGGTGTACGATCGGTGCGATCGGAGTCGCGTAGGCGCAAACGGCGAGATCCGGACAGCCAACGCTGACACAGCGCGTCACCATGGCGGAGATGACCATCGCGGACCTGCAGCGGCTTCTGCAGGCGACAGCGGAGGCCAACAAAGCCACGGCGGAGGCGGGACAGGTCAACGCCTCTCGCATCACCGAGCTCAGCACCGCGCTCGACAAGCTCACGCTCTCTCAGGGCAACCTCACCACCGTCTCCAAGCGTGTGGAGACAACGCTCGACAGGGTGATTCAGGCCAACACAGCACTGGATCGATCTGTCGCGAATTGAAGGAGTCGATGGACAACGTGGCGACCCGCATCTCCTCCATCGAGAAGGGTGTCCCTCCTCCATCGACCCCGGGGTACGCCGATCTGTACACGGGCTCGCTTCGGCCTCCAGGGCACCGTCTGCAATCGTCACACCAGGGTGTTGCTTTCAAAGAGGATCAAACCTCTGGACGCACCCTGGTCAGGGGTGAAAATTCTGGCACCCGTGACCTTGAACTGGTTATTTCTGATGATGATGTGGAACATGAAAACACTGAGCATAATCATTCTAGGCACCGTCACAATTCTGGGCCTAGACTACCTAAATCTGATTTCCCACACTTTAATGGTGATAATCCTAAGTGGTGGAAGAAAAACAGTGAAAAGTACTTCCAATTGTACCAAATCCAGTCTCATTTGTGGGTCGATTTTGCAACTATGCACTTCAAAGGCAATGCTGCTCTTTAGCTATAAACTTATGAAGCAATGCATAGTATTGGAAGCTGGGCTGAGCTTTGTGTAAGAGTTTTTAGCAAGTTCAATAGAGATAAGTATGCTAAAACTGTAGACACCCTCTTTGCTCACACACAAATTGGTTCGGTAGATGATTATTCTCATAAATTTGAAGAACTCATGCATAAAGTGCTGCTGTACAATCACTCTTACGATGAAACGTTCTTTGTGAGGCGTTTCATCGCTGGGTTGAAGCCTGAAATACGATCAGTTATTAAGCTGCATAACCCAGGAATAGTTGATCTGGCTTATTCTATGGCTCAAACGTAGGAGGCTCTTCTGGTGGAGGATACAACTTTGCACAACAACAAGTACTCTCAGCGAGATGCTCTGCGACAGAAGTACAAACAACATGGCCAAATGGCAGGATTTCTGGGGCATAAACCTGAAGACAAAACCATGCCTGACAAAGCTGCTACACCAACGAAGTTTGAATCTCTGAGAACTCAGAGGCGTGCTAGAGGCGAGTACTACAAGTGTGGGAAAAAATACAGCCCAGGCCATAAATGTCCACAACAAGTGCAGTTACATGTGGTGGAAGAAATGCTTGACGCATTACAGCTGACAGAAACACCACCAGAGGCCACATCTGATACTGATTCCTCCGAGGACTCTGATGCAGACAAAGAACATATGCTGAAATTGTCTGTCCATGCTATGTCTGGGACTACCAGCCGAAGAAGCATTCGGTTACAAGGGCAAGTGGGCAAGCATTCTGTGCTCATTCTGATTGATTCTGGCAGCACGAGCAACTTCATCAGTCAACAACTGGCTGACAAGCTACAGTACAAGGTGATCACTCTGAATTATACACACTAATCTGACCTCTAAAACCTTAAACCTTGCCAAATTCAGAGAAGTTCAGTTAAGGTTTTAAATGTTTTTTACATCATTTGACTGCATTTTGCAGATCAGTGCGTCAAGGCACATACTTCTTCAACACCAACAGAAAGTTATGCTTAAAGTTTGAACAAGTTTGAACTAGCAAGGAGGGAAGAGATCAACTTGGGGATGAAGAAACCATAAAAGGCAAAAAGGTGATAAAGGAGGGAACACCCCATGTGCACTGTGAGCTGAGAAGGGAAGGGGGAAACTTTCTCCTCTCCACCAATTCGTGCCACTCCACCACATGTAGAAAAAAGAGCATAAAGCCACCACCAAGGTCACCACAGGACATATCCATCAGCTACTATCCATCCCATCCACAGCTCCATCTTCCTCAGCCACCACAACACCTTTTCACCAACCACCAAGAACTCCAAGAACAGAAAGAAAGGCCAGATGAACATGGAGACTAGAAGAAGCAAGAGCAAGGCCGTGATGAACTGAAGCACCTGATCTACTCCACTCCTGTCTACTCCTCTGCTTCCCCTGCTTCTGTATCCATCCTTGTCTTCACCTCTGTTTTCCCCTGCTTCGAAAAGCTTCAGTGAAGAACAGCCAAACCCTTACTCCTTTATTCTCTGAGTAAACTGTTTTGATCATTCATCTATGTGTAGATCTTGTATGATTGAGTACTGACAGTGATTTGAGTGACACATCTCTCTGTTGTTTCTGAATTTTACTTGATCTGTGCATGTTTTGCTTGATCTGTGGCATGTATGATTAATCTCTGCATGTTTGAGTGTTGTAACATCTTCCCTAGCCCCAACTTGCTAGTAATCTTGTAGTGATCCTATCTGACAAACAAGTAATCTGCAGGAAACCTGTAACTTTTATGTTCTGAAGCTTGATCTGTTAAACCCTTGCAAAACCTTTCCTTTCTGTCAGTTAAGTTCAATAAAAACTCAACCTTGCGAATTGGTCTAGCTTATGGAAACAAAGAACTTTCTAAGCTTGATCCCTGTGGAGAGAACGACATAAACCCCCCTAAACCACAACAGATCAAATTGGCGCCGTTGCCGGGGATCAACTATTGATTGTTTCTTTAAAGTACAGTAGGTTGTGTGTTTTCTCTGAAACTATTGCACTATCGACTAGATCTTGTGCTCTGTGGTACCTGTTATTCTGCAACAAGAACTGCTATTAGGGGATTTATTCACTAACCCTTGATAAAGTTCTTGTTTGTGCTTGTGTGTAGAGGAATCATGATCTTCTTTCTGCAGTTTGTGAATGCAGTCGTCTGAAAACTCACCTCTAGCTCCTTTTGATCCTGAACCTGAGAGAACTTTTCTTGCAAAAAGAAGAGCAGCATCTGAGGCCTCAGTAGAAGATTCGGAGTCAGAAGAGTCAGTGAGCAGCATGGGGGACAAGAAGTTGAGATATTTGTGGATCCCTAAGGATCAGGTTTCAAATGCAGATGTTGTTATGCCTGCCATCCAGGCAAACAACTGGGAAATCAAGCCAGCCTTGATTAACATGGTTCAGCACAACCCCTTCAAAGGTTCTGCTTTGGAGAGTCCTCATGAGCATATCAGAAATTTTCTTGAGTATTGTAACACTCTCAAGCACAATGATGTACCCCCTGAAGCAATTAGAATGCAGCTATTCCCTTTTTCTCTGTCAGGAACTGCAAAGATTTGGTTTCATGCATTGCCAACCCATTGCAGAGACACTTGGGAGCATTTGGTGCAGGCTTCTTTGAGAGATACTTCCCACCCACCAAAGAAGCTGAGTGTAGAGATAAAATCACAAGGTTTGTGCAATATAATGATGAGAGTTTGTATGATGCCTGGCAGAGATATCAGGGCCTAATCAGAATGTGTCCTAACTATGGTCAGGAGCAGTGGCTTATTCTGCAGACTTTTTATAAGGGCATGACAGAGCAGACTAGATCCTTTGTTGATTCAGCTGCTGGTGGAGGTATCATGAACAAGACACCTGATGAAGCCACTGAACTGATTGAGAGCATGGCTTCCCATAATTTCTCCTGGACTAATGAAAGAGCAGTTCATCCACCAAGTCAGTCCATGATCTAGTTAAGTGGACAAAATGCTTTGGAAGCAAAACTTGATAGCCTGACAAATCAGATATCTCAGCTCATGCAGGAGAAGAACATTAAGGAAATAGTGCCTGTCAACCAAGTCTCAGCTACATGCTTGATTTGTGGAAATGAGGGTCATTCACCTCAGGAATGTACTCTGTTTGAACCAACTGAAACTCAGTTAGCAGAAGTGAAATATGCTCAGAATCAAGGTGTTTTCTCTCAGAGCTACAATCCTGCTTGGAGGAACCATCCTAACATGTCTTACAAGAATGCAAATCAGCAAAGCTATCCTCAAGCAGTGTAACATCCCAAGTTTTTCAAAAAGTTGAAAAATCAGAAAAATTTAAAACTTTTGAAAACTATTATGTATTTTGCTTTGAAAGGAAAAATCATGCATGCATTCATCATCATATAGCTTTGTTTTTGTGATATTTCAAAAGTGGGAATAATAATTCCACTTGAAAACATATTTAAGAAAATATATTAAAAGGACTACCTATGTCCAATATATTATTTTGAAGCATTGTGGTATACTTCTTTGAGTAAAATGTCTGGTTGTGATTTGTTTGTATGTATTGGAAGTTATTCTTGATTTTGAATGAAAATATTTATTTGGATTTTAATTGAGTTGTGATTTCATTTTAAATTATCAAACTCTTTTATAAACAAAATGATTTAGTGCACAATTATCTTATTGAGTGATATGGAATATTATTAATCATATTTTGGTATGGATTTTAAATTTAAGTTCAAAAGAATTTTATAAAATCCTATTTATAAGATTTAACATAAAGGTCTAATTAAACCTTTATGTAATGTTTGAATTTTCAAAATTTGAAAAGTTGGAAAATGAATTTTGAAAGTTTTAACACAAAGGATTTGATTTTACAAAACTATAGAATTTGGTTTGAATCCATTTGGATTTATAAATCAAAAGATATACAAGTTTCAGATTTGGAAAAAGTTTTGAACAAAAAAAAATAAACGCAACTATCTACCGCACGGTGCAGAGCGCAGAAGCCCAACAGCAGCCCACGGCCCAACTCTCCCTCTCCCTCACTGCCATGCGGGCCCCACACGTGACGCAAGCAGTGACGTCATCACCATCAACCTCCCTCGCACGCAATCCTCTTCAAACCCTAGCCCGATCTTCGGATCAAATCCGTTAGGATTTGCTTGATTTTATCCCGAACCCTCTACCCCATATAAACCCCAACACCCCCGCAGTTTTTCCCCTCAAAATTTTCCACCAAAGCGCCACCAGGCCGCCCGTAATCGAGCTCGCCGTTCCGCCATTGTCGACGGTGAAATCTTCGAACTCCGGCGACATCAGTGAACTCCGAGCCCTCCCACCTCTTCCTTTCTTCGTATTTCTTCTTTTCGCATCGTTTTGACAAGGTGCAGTACCTTATTTCATCCCAGATCGACGCATCCATCCTCAACCGAAGCAAGCCGCCGCCGTCCTTCACTCCAGCGAGCGTTCGTCGACCACCCGAAGCACCCGAGTCATCCCCGTCTGCACCACCGGCTCCGCCTCGACCTCCCGCGTCCCGTGGTATACCCTGTGGTCCCCCTCCCCCTCTGTTTTTGCCGTCTCGCGTTTTCCGGCCATGGCGCCACCGCGGGAGCTCGGCCACCGGAGCAACTCCGGCAAGCCGCGTCACTTCCTTCGATCCAGTAGATCTCGTCCGTTAGATCGCGATCGTACGGCCTGGATTAGATCACTTATTCGAAGAGGTATCGGCGAATCACAGAAGGCCACGTCGACGTCGGGACAGCATCGCCCAGTCAGCATCCTCGTCATCGCCAAGTCAGCACCACGTCAAGCGGTCAAAGCCACGTCAGCGCCAGCGGGGAGAAGAATTTCTCTGTTTTCTTTTTAATTGGCGGTTTTGCAGATAGGTCCCTGTAGATTAGATCTATCACTACTTTTTATTGGTTTGGCCAAATTTTACAAACTTTATATTTCTGGAAAGCTTATGACACGTAGAAACTTTTAGCATAATTAGTTTTATGTTTTGTCAAACTTATTTTGGTTCAATTTTAAAAATGGTTGTTTAAGTAAATTTGACTTAACTTAAATTTAAAAATTGATTTTTGGGCAAATCCAATTGCTTTAACTTTGTTTAATTAATACTTGGCCGTAGGAATACTCTACTATTTTTGTAAAAGTATTTTCTATGATTTTTGTAATTAATATTGATTAAATGCTTTTTAGGTGTTCTTTAATAATTAAAATTGATTAAAATTATTTTTCTTCATATATTCGATTAATAAAATGACTTAGTTATATTCTGATCACTTTAGTTACAAAAGGTACTTAGAAATATTTTGCCTCTCCAAACAAAGTAATTCTTTTCCTTAGAAATATTTGATAATTATTTGACAACACTTTTCCTTAGAAATTGCCTTAGAAAATTTCAACACCTTAAAAGTGCTAAATCTTTTCCTTAGAAAAATTTAGCATCTTGAAAACTTAGTTGTTTTAGAATATTTTTCTAATTGTTATTTTTGACAAGTGTTTGTCCTTAGAAATTTTGTCAACTATTGTTTTAAAGTATTTTTCCTTAGAAAAATACTAACACCTTATTTTATGAACCCTTACTTAGAAATTATTTTGACTTATTGTTTGACCTCTTTGGTCCTTAGTTATTTTTGGAACATCTTACTTGCCTTGCTTTCCTTAGAGTAATTTTCATGGCATTGCATGCATATCAAGTCCTTAGAAATATTGTGCACTTCTTACATGACTTTCCTCCTTAGAAAATTAAGGATGCATGTTAGTCCTTTTGACCCTCCTAGTCGAAAACCCACTAAGTTAGAATTAGTGGAAACTAATGAAGGACTTAGCCAAGAAAACGAGACTCCAGAAGCATCTCCAAGAAGTAAAAGTACTTAGAAGAAAATCAAGAAGAAGTTCATGAAGACCAACCACCTACATTTTTCTAAGTCTTTCTTTCCTTTATCTCTTTTCTTCCTTCTACTCTTAAGACTTCATGGTGGCTAAGTTATATTCAAGACCAATTTTGATGCTGCCATCACCAACAAGTCTGCAGAATCATCAAGTCTACAAATTTCAATGAAGTCAACACACCAAGGAGCAAGCGACAAGGAAGCCTGAAGATGATTCTTGGAAGACCAACTACTACATCTTTCTTTCTATCTTTTTCCTCCTTCATAATTTGTCTTTCACTTTGGACATAGACCAAGTCCTTTGTGTTTAAGACTAAGTTCCTAGAGTGCTAATTGAAGACCATTGAAGATCAATGAAGCTACAAAGGAGTTGAAGATTATTTGAAGACCAAAGTTGTGAAAACTTAGAATAACCTTACAGCTTTTCAAGTTGTTTTATCAAGTTTACTTTAGGCTCAACCTGGACCTTGCCTTAGCTAAATGGGATATTGTTATTTATGTCTTTCCCTTATTTTGTTTGCATGTCTTTCATACCATAATTATTGTGTCATCCTGCATCTCATGCATATCATATTTTTCTAAGTGTTGCATTTATGATTGTGTGTTTATTTGTGATTTATTTGACTTGTTAGAAATTCCGGAGAGAGACGAAAGTGGTTGCAACTGCTACTACTACAATCCTGTTTGCCAAGGCAAGTGGCACACCCCCATAAATTTCCTAAGTACTTTTATATGCATTACCTAGTGTATTTTTTTAAATGCATGTGTTGGATAGTATTATTGCTATATGCTCAACCCACCATACCTTTACACTAGTTGTGTCTAGAACCCCTGTGATAACTTAGTAGATTATTTGATGCTATGCAAATGTGTTTTCTTTAAAGTTTAATTCTACTAAGTAAATTATCACCTGGGTGGACTTGGTTTTGAAAAGATGATGGAAAGGTTGAGTGTCATCTCTTAGGGGTGACCTCTAAGGGATGGTCACTTGTGGTTGCCACCCAGGGTATTAAAGGGACCAATGTTTCTCTAAATGAAGTTGCTTACCGTGCAACCATTAGTCATATGGGCTCTGGCTAGATGGATTAAGTTGCGTGGACTCGTCCCGACTTGACAGGTGGTGGTAGAATTGTTAGAATGGGAGCGCGTCAAGTCGGTATGGGATGGGAAAATGCTTCTGAAAAGTCTCGTCTCAACTCTCTCCTTTTCCTTAGCACAATTTGAGTGCTTGAGGATAGTTTGGGTTTGTTGGGTCTAATGGTGAAAGTGCACAACCTCTGCAGAGTTAAAACTAAGTATTTAGCCGTGTCCCCGGTTACGGACAAATCAAGCAGCTGATCAAGGATGTCAACGGAGGCTCCCAACATCTTATTTCTTTAAGTAAAATTTTGATGGGTGAACAAGGGTAGACGAGACTATGGATTTCATGCCATATTGTCTCAAACATTTGAAGAAAATGTTTTACAAAGTGTTAGGCAAAATTGGCTTTTGTGCAAAACAGCCTTGAACTCCACCAGCCAAATATGCATATAGGTTATTAGAGTTATTCCACTAAGTGTCCACATAGTGTCACTTGCCAGATCCATTTTTAATGGTATCTGACCCACTCTGTTGCAAAATTTGATTTGTTGCAGATTGTTCTGACGACGAGTGAGTTTCGTTAAGGGTTTCGAGTCTGCAACCAACATGTTTTCGCCTGTGGCACATGATGATGATGGAGACTCCATGAAGAATAATTTTCCGCTGCTTTACTCTTTCAAAGCTAGCTTCGTGCTATGCAATTTGTAAAGGATATTTCCTAAGTACTGGATCTTCGTGTAATAAAAGAGCAGTTCATCCACCAAGTCAGTCCATGATCTAGTTAAGTGGACAAAATGCTTTGGAAGCAAAACTTGATAGCCTGACAAATCAGATATCTCAGCTCATGCAGGAGAAGAACATTAAGGAAATAGTGCCTGTCAACCAAGTCTCAGCTACATTCTTGATTTGTGGAAATGAGGGTCATTCACCTCAGGAATGTACTCTGTTTGAACCAACTGAAACTCAGTTAGCAGAAGTGAAATATGCTCAGAATCAAGGTGTTTTCTCTCAGAGCTACAATCCTGCTTGGAGGAACCATCCTAACATGTCTTACAAGAATGCAAATCAGCAAAGCTATCCTCAAGCAGCTCAACAGAATTATGCATCAACATCTCAACATAATTTTAGACCTCAAGGCAATATGCAATACCAGCAACAGCAAGCAGCTCAGCAAAATGCTTCTACAAGCAACAGCCAATCAGAAATAAGTGAAATGATGAGGCTGCAGAAAGAAATGTTCAGTGGAATGCAGGAAACAATGAAGATGCAGTCAGAACTGTTTTTCAAAACAATGCAACAACTTACAGCTGGGATCTCCAATGCCCAAGGAAATCAGCCTGAGAACAAGTTGCCAGCACAAGCAGAGAAGAATCCTAAGCAATGTGGTGCTATTTCAACTACTGAACCAGCAAAGGCTGTCACTACTAGAAGTGGAATAAACACTGAACCAATTCTGAAGACACCCCCAACTGTCACTTATGTAGCCCCACCAAGGAGAACACCAATTCAACAACCAATTCAGCAACCAGTGGTACCTGAAACTACTGTAGCTGAACCTGCAAAACCAGTGGAACCAGTTGTAATACCAATGGTTGAAAGGCCTGCAGTTCAGAGAGTCCCATTCCCTGAAAGACTTGAGAAAACCAAAGAAAAAAAGCAATATGCCAAGTTCTTGGAGACAATGAAGGAAGTACAGATAACAATTCCTATTCTGGATGCAGTACTACATATCCCTCTTTATGCAAAATTCTTCAAAGACCTGATAACCAAGAAGAGAAGTCTTGAAGATCCTGAAATTGTGGCTATGACAGAGGACTGCAGTGCTGTTATTCTGAACAACATGCCCAAGATGCTTGGAAATCCAGGCAGTTTTAGCATTCCTTGTGTAGTTGGAAAAAGAACATTCACATCACTTTGTGATCTAGGTTCTTCAGTTAGTGTTTTGCCTTTAGCTGTCAGCCAGATTTTGCAGTTAGGTGCTTTGAAACCTACTTCCATGACACTGCAGCTTGCTGACAGGACATTGAGAAAACCAGCTGGAATTCTAGAAGATGTACCAGTTCAAGTTGGCAACTTTGCTTATCCAGTTGATTTTGTGGTACTGTAAATGAAAGACAACTCTGAATCCATGATTCTAGGCAGACCTTTCTTGGCAACAGCCGGTGCAATAACTGATGTGAAAGCTGGAAAATTAAAATTGCAATTTGGGAATGAGCAAGCTGAATTCAGCATGAAGCATGCTTCTCACCTTCCCAATACTTTGGAGAAATGCCATGCAGTAGATATTATTGACAAGAGTGTGCTGGAATCCTTGCAAGAAATGCAGTCAGAAGAACCTGAAGTACAAGTGTTTGTTACAGCTAACAGTACTAAGCCACATGGGCTGTTTGGAGTTACTCATTGTGAAGAGGATACAGAAAAAAATCCAAGTGAAGCGCCTCAGCCAGCTCATCATTCCATTGTGGAATTAAAAGAATTGCCTGCCCATTTGAAGTACTCTTTCTTGGAGAAAGAAAAAATACATCCAGTGATCATAAGCTCTGCTTTGGATAGTGAACAAGAAGAAAGCCTGTTGTCAGTGCTGAGATTGTACAAGAATGTGATTGGCTACTCAATTGATGACATCAAGGGGATAGATGAGAAGGTTTGCTCTCACAGAATACATTTAGAAGAAGATAGTACACCCACCAGAGAAGGACAGAGAAGACTGAACCCTGCAATGCAAGAAGTAGTGAAGAAGGAAGTACTGAAACTGTTGCAAGCAGGCATGATCTATCCCATCTCTGACAGTGAGTGGGTGAGTCCTATACATATTGTGCCTAAGAAAGGAGGCTACACAGTGGTAGAAAATGAAGAAGGTAGACTGATGACCACAAGACCTGTCACAGGATGGAGAATGGTCAATGACTTCAGAAAACTGAATAAGGCAACTGGAAGGATCACTTTCCTTTGCCATTTATGGATCAGATGCTGGAGAGGTTAGCAGGGCAGGAATTCTACTGCTACCTAGATGTATACTCTGGATTTCTTCAAATCCCCATTCACCCATCTGATCAAGACAAGACCACATTCACATGTCCATATGGAACATTTGCTTATAAGAGACTACCATTTGGTTTGTGCAATGCACCTGGAACCTTTCAGCGGTGTATGATGTCTATATTCTCTGATTACATTGAAAGAATCATGGAAGTGTTCATGGATGACTTTACTGTGTATGGAAAATATTTTATCACCTGCTTGAAAAATCTGACAGCAGTATTACATAGGTGTTCTGAGCAGAATTTGATTCTAAACTGGGAAAAATGCCATTTTTTGGTGACTGAAGGAATTGTGCTTGGACATATGGCTTCTGCCAGAGGAATAGAAGTGGATAAAGCCAAGGTTGATGTGATTGCTAAGCTACCACCTCCTGAAAATGTGAAAGGAATACAGAGTTTTCTTGAAAGTGCTGGATTTTACAGAAGGTTCATCAAGAATTTCTCTCACATTGCAAACCCACTCACAAACCTGCTGAATCAAGATGTCAAGTTTGTCTTTGATGAAGCATGTTTGCAAGCATTCAACAAATTGAAAGAAGCTTTGAGTTCTGCTCCAATAGTGCAGCCACCTGACTGGACTCTGCCATTTGAATTGATGTGTGATGCTAGTGACTATGATGTACGAGCAGTGCTTGGTCAGAAGAAAGGAAGAGCAATTCATGTGATCCATTATGCCAGTAAAACACTTGATGATGCTCAGATCAATTACACCACAACTGAGAAAGAATTGCTAGCAGTAGTGTTTGCATTTGACAAATTCAGACCTTATCTGGTTGGTCACAAATGTACAGTCTTCACAGATCATGCAGCAATAAGGTACTTGGTTAGTAAGAAAGATGCTAAGACAAGACTCATCAGATGGATTCTCTTATTGCGAGAATTTGATATTGAGATCAAAGACAAGAAAGACTCTGAAAATACTGTAGCAGATCATTTGTCCAGAATAAACTGCTCTGAAAAGAGGGAAATACAAGATGGTATACCTGGTGAGCAACTGATGGGAGTGAATGCTAGTACTCCATGGTATGCTGACATAGTAAACTTCCTTGTCTGTGAAATTGTGCCAACTGAGATGTCATACCAACAGAGGAAGAAATTTATACATGATGACAAGAGTTATTATTGGGATGAGCCATTTCTGTACAAACACTATGCTGATGGTGTTGTGAGAAGATGTGTGCCATCTGAAGAAATACAGGATGTGATGTTCCAATGCCATGCAGGCATGTATGGAGGCCATACTGGAGTAATGAAAACCCAGGCAAAATCCTGCAAGCTGGATTCTATTGGCCTAGCATGTTCAAAGATGTACATGATTTTATCAAGAAATGTGATCCTTGTCAGAGAGCTGGGAAGATCTCAAGAAGAAATGAAATGCCACAGCAAGGCATATTAGAAGTTGAGTTGTTTGATGTATGGGGAGTTGATTTTGTTGGCCCATTACCATCATCTCAAGGTTACAAGCACATTCTGGTTGCAGTAGACTATGTGTCTAAATGGGTGGAAGCAGTACCCACTGTCAGTGCAGATTCCAAGTCAGTCTGCAAGCTGTTCAAAACTGTCATTTTTCCCAGATTTGGAGTGCCCAGAGTTGTGATCAGTGATGGTGGAGCTCATTTCAACAATGAACAGTTAGAGAATCTACTGAGCAAGTATGGTGTAAAGAATCATAGAGTGACAACTCCTTATCACCCTCAGGCCAATGGACAAGTTGAGCTTTCTAACAGAGAGATAAAGAAAATCTTGGAGAAAGTTGTGTCCAAGTCCAGAGCTGATTGGTCATTGAAATTGCCTGATGCCTTGTGGGCATACAAAACTGGCTACAAAACACCCATTGGAATGTCAACTTTTAGGCTTGT
Organism: Poa pratensis; assembly: GCA_947311845.1. NCBI lineage: Eukaryota > Viridiplantae > Streptophyta > Magnoliopsida > Poales > Poaceae > Poa > Poa pratensis. The sequence continues at coordinate 6,023,382 of CAMZMU010000058.1, read as the reverse complement.
CTATGGAAAAGCATGCCATTTACCTGTCGAGTTAGAGCACAGAGCACAGTGGGCAATCAGAAAGCTAAACATGGACTTAGGATGTGCAAGAAAGCTTCAGATGTGTGAGCTAGAAGAGCTAAGGCATGATGCCTATGAGAGTTCCAAGATTTTCAAGGAAAAGACCAAGAAATGGCATGACAAACACATTCTCAGGAAGGAATTCAGTATTGAACAGACAGTGTTGGTTTATGACTCCAAGCTGCACTTGTTCTCTGTCAAATTCAAGTGAAGATGGTTTGGCCCTTGTATCATCAAGAGAGACCTGGGACATGGTGCTTTCGAGGTTCAGAGTTCAACTGAAGGCACTTTCAAGGTTAATGGTCAGAGAATGAAGCATTATGTGGTTGGAGAGAAAATTGATTCTGAAGACTCTGAAGCAACAGAGGAAGATGAGCTAGAAGATGCTGGCAATACATCTACTGCTCAGGAGAAGCAGTGAAGAGATGCAATGGTCAGGCTCGTGACCTTAAACAAGCGCTCATTGGGAGGCAGCCTGATATCCTTTTTATACTATTTTCATATTCCTATTTTTGTTTTGTGTGTTTCTTTTTGTTTTTGCTTTTCAGATTTTGAATAAAAGGGAATGGAGAAGGCTGGCAATAACTTTATGAAGCAAGGAGCAGAAGTGAACACCAGGTGAACACATTCCAATTACCTAAATTATTTACACTATGAAAACAATTCTTATGCCATTATTCTGAAGATTTTACCAATATTTGGCCTTATGTGAAATTGTTGTCAGAATAGGTTTCATAGAGTGCTTAATTCTGTCTAAACAACCTTTCATGCTATTGAGAATCTTGCTTTGTCTCTGTTTATGATTCTTGCAAATTCTTGTTTAGACTCATTTAGCAAAACAGAATTTATCTATGTCTCTATTCAGAACTTTTGGAATACCTGTATAATGCAAGTGGCTCTGAAACTGAATAAGTGATCCTTGAAAAGCCATGTTTTAACTTCATTTCTGCATCTTTTCCATTAGCATGTCATGATCCCTGGATCGGTGACATGTGAAGCACTAACAGTGCCATTAACTAAAAAACTGGTGACTGTAAACAATTTTTGCATTAGCAACCATTATCTCGGGATGGTGGTATGTGAAGCACTAACCTGAAGTTTCTGGCAGAATTTTGAAACAATTGTTGGCATTAGCAGTTATGATCTCGGGATTGTAGCTTGTGAAGCACTAACTGTTATAACATAACAAGTATCTGCTAAGTAAACTCATCCCTAACCTATGCATTAGCCTACTATGTTCCTGGGAACTGTAGCAGGTGAAGCACTGACTTTGCACTCAGTTAACATCCATCTCGGCATAATGGCTATTTCCTGGATCACTTTCATTTAACTTCTTTGCCAACTGTCTTATACTGTTAATCCAAAGTTTCTGAACCTAGAAATATATAAATCCTGCTTTTGATGCTTGCTTCAGAATTAGAATTTGTAATCCCTATATGCAGAAACAGCTAAGAATCCAGTATGTCTGAATTTTTGTATCTTCAGAGTTAAGCACTGTTCATTATTATCCTGTTGTCATTTCGATCCTATTTGCTTTACTTGGGGACAAGCAAAGGTTTGGGTCTAGGGGTTTGATCACTCTGAATTATACACACTAATCTGACCTCCAAAACCCTAAACCTTGCCAAATTCAGAGAAGTCTAGTTAAGGTTTTAAATGCTTTTTACATCATTTGACTGCATTTTGCAGATCAGTGCGTCAAGGCACATACTTCTTCAACACCAACAGAAAGTGCTGCTTAAAGTTTGAACAAGTTTGAACTAGCAAGGAGGGAAGAGATCAACTTGGGGATGAAGAAACCATAAAAGGCAAAAAGGTGATAAAGGAGGGAACACCCCATGTGCACTGTGAGCTGAGAAGGGAAGGGGGAAACTTCCTCCTCTCCACCAATTCGTGCCACTCCACCACATGTGGAAAAAAGAGCATAAAGCCACCACCAAGGTCACCACAGGACATATCCATCAGCTACTATCCATCCCATCCACAGCTCCATCTTCCTCAGCCACCACAACACCTTTTCACCAACCACCAAGAACTCCAAGAACAGAAAGAAAGGCCAGATGAACATGGAGACTAGAAGAAGCAAGAGCAAGGCCGTGATGAACTGAAGCACCTGATCTACTCCACCCCTGTCTACTCCTCTGCTTCCCCTGCTTCTGTATCCATCCTTGTCTTCACCTCTGTTTTCCCCTGCTTCGAAAAGCTTCAGTGAAGAACAGCCAAACCCTTACTCCTTTATTCTCTGAGTAAACTGTTTTGATCATTCATCTATGTGTAGATCTTGTATGATTGAGTACTGACAGTGATTTGAGTGACACATCTCTCTGTTGTTTCTGAATTTTACTTGATCTGTGCATGTTTTGCTTGATCTGTGGCATGTATGATTAATCTCTGCATGTTTGAGTGTTGTAACATCTTCCCTAGCCCCAACTTGCTAGTAATCTTGTAGTGATCCTGTCTGACAAACAAGTAACCTGCAGGAAACCTGTAACTTTTATGTTCTGAAGCTTGATCTGTTAAACCCTTGCAAAACCTTTCCTTTCTGTCAGTTAAGTTCAATAAAAACTCAACCTTGCGAATTGGTCTAGCTTCTGGAAACAAAGAACTTTCTAAGCTTGATCCCTGTGGAGAGAACGACATAAACCCCCCTAAACCACAACAGATCACAAGGAAAGTACAATGCCATTAGCTAAAGTCAGTGTAGCCGGAGGAGGTACAATTGACTATAACAAGTATCTTTCTGAGGTAACTTGGCATACCCAGGGTCACAAATTCACCACTGATTTGAAAGTGCTCCCATTAATCTCATATGATATTATTTTGGGTATGGACTGGCTCGAAACTCAGAATGATGGTAAAATGTGGGTGAATTGGAAGAAGAAAATTATGCGGTTTAGACATGAAGGGGCTCGAATTACTCTGCGTGGAGTGCAAAATAATGTGGACACATGCACACCACTGTCTGTTGAGCAGTTACAAGTGTTGATTAACAAAGGAGAAATCTGTCAGATCCTAGAACTGAATCAAATGACGACAGACATAGTGACAACAGAGCAGCCTATTCCTGAGGAAATACAGCATGTATTGCATCAATATGATAAGCTGTTTGAGGACCCCAAAAACCTACCACCACACAGATCATTTGGTCACCATATTCCATTGGTGCCAGGAACAGTACCAGTTAATGTGAAGCCCTATCGGTGTGCTCCTCATCAAAAGACTGAGACTGAGAAGCAAATCAAAGATATGCTACAGAGAGGGGTTATACAAGAAAGCACTAATCCTTTTGCTTCTCCGGTTATCCTTGTCCGCAAGAAAGATGGCACATGGAGATTTTGTGTGGATACAGAGCATTGAACTGCATCACCATCAAAAACAAATATCCAATGCCAATTGTTGATGAGCTGTTGGATGAACTGTCTAGAGCTAAATGGTTTACAAAAATTGATCTGCGAGCTGGGTACCACCAAATCAGATTGGTACCTCAGGATGAACACAAAACATCATTCAAGACGCATCAAGGTCTGTACGAATTCCGAGTGATGCCATTCAGCCTCACAAATGCACCAGCAACGTTTCAGTCAGCCATGAACTCCATTTTCTCCTCTATGATGAGAAAGTTTGTCCTGGTCTTCATGGACGATATATTGATCTATAGTCCTACATTGGAAGTTCACAAAGAACACCTCACTCAAGTGTGCACGCTCTTGCAGCAGAATCAGCTCGCAATCAAGAAGAGTAAGTGTTCATTCGCTCAACCACAGTTGGAGTATCTTGGGCATGTCATCAGTGCAAAGGGTGTTGCAACAGACCCTAGTAAAGTGGCAGCTGTCCAAAAATGGCCGACACCAACCAATGTCAAACAAGACAGAGAGATCCTTGGAATGATAGGTTACTATAGGAAATTCATCAAAAACTACAGTCTCATCAGTCGAGTACTGTCTGATTTGTTGAAGAAGGATACTCCATTCCATTGGACTCATACACACCAACAAGCATTTGATTCATTGAAGCATATGCTGCTGACAGCTCCTGTATTAGCACTCCCAGATTTTTCTGCCATTTATAGTCGAAACAGATGCATCTAAGCGTGGAGTGGGAGCTGTGTTAACTCGGAAAGGGCACCCCATTGCCTATTTAAGCAAGGCACTGGGAAATACTACACGGACACTGCCCACCTACAAGAAAGAATGCCTAGCTATTCTTCTAGCGGTGGAAAAATGGCGTCCATACTTGCAGTAGGCACCATTTACCATTCTGACGGACCACCGCAGTCTAGTGCACCTTACTGATCAGAAGTTAGTCACTGATAGCAGAAAGCTTTTGTTAAGCTCATGGGGATGCAATACAAGATTTTCTATCGAAAGGCAAGGATAACACAGCAGCTGACGCATTATCTCGCAGGGAACACTCTACTGACGACCTGTACACCATTTCACTCCGTCGTCCGAAGTGGCTTGAAATTATAGTAGAAGGCTATAACAGTGATGCAAAAGCCAAAGTTCTGCTTCAAGAACTCAGTATCCAGTCACCAAATGAAAAAGGATACGCCTTACACAAAGGATTGATCAGATACCGTGATCGTATCTGGTTGGGAAATAACAAAGAAGCACACAAAGCAATTCTAATCTCTCTTCACTCAAGTGGTGTGGGAGGACACTCTGGATTTCTTGGCACTTATCAGAGAGTAAAATCCTTGTTTGCCTGGCCTCATATGAAGGAAGACATACATCAATATGTGGCACAATGCACAATTTGTCAGCAAGCTAAAAGTGAGCATGTTCGACTGCATGGATTACTAAATCCCTTACCAGTTCCCACAGAGGCCTGGAGCACTATCAGTATGGACTTTGTTGAAGGGTTGCCTCGCTCTGGCCAGTTTGACTGCATTTTGGTGATCATTGACAAACTCACCAAATATGATCACTTCATTCCTCTGTCCCACCCATACACTGCTTTAATAATAGCTCAAAAATTCATCGATGTGGTGTATAAGTTGCATGGATTACCCACTGTTATCATTTCAGATCGTGTCCCAATCTTCACTAGCAAGATCTGGCAAGAATTATTTCGCCTAGCTGACACTAAGATGAATATGAGCTCGTCAAATCATCCTCAGACCGATGGCCAGACAGAGAAATTGAATCAACGTTTGGAGACTTATCTACGATGTGCTGTACATGCCTCACCAAAAAAATTGGCACAATGGCTTCCTCTCGCTGAGTATTGGTACAACACAAATCACTACTCTGCTCTCGGGAAAACACCATTTCAAGTCCTGTGTATGGGTACACACCAAGACATCTAGGTGTCAGTAACCTGCAATCCACAGTTTCACCCGATCTAGCAGGCTAGCTCCAAGAAAGGGAACAGACAATGGTGCTGCTTCGTCAACACCTGCTTTGAGCTCAACAGCGCATGAAATCTCAAGAAGATAAACATCGCTCCGAGCGAGAATTCCAAGTTGGTGACCATGTGTACATGAAACTGCAACCCAATGCACAGCAGTCAGTGGCTCGAAGGGGCAATCATAAACTGTCCTTCAAATACTTCGGTCCTCATGAGATCCTTGCTCGCATTGGGAAGATGGCTTACAAATTGAAGCTACCATCTGGAAGTCAAATACATCCGGTTCTGCACGTATCGCACCTGAAGAAATATGTTCCTCCTGATGAGGTCATCGACTCCACCTCTTCTTGTCAATTTCTTACTGACAGTTGCTTGGTGATTCAACCATTGGCGATCACGGCTACCAGGGACATCAAGCGGGGATGAGGCTACATTTCTCAAGTACAAGTGACATGGACGCATCTTCCTCCATCATTGGGCACCTGGGAATCGGACGCTGCGCTTCGACGGCGTTTTCCTCTGGCACCTGCTTGGGGGCAAGCAACGCTTCAAGGGGAGGGCCCTGCTACGACACCTACTACACGACGCCGTAGGCGACGCGACGTCAGACGGGCCGTGGGCCGTCTCGCTGCGAACAAGACCAAGCCGGCCCAGCCCGATGACCAAGCAACGGCATCGACTACTATTTAACTGGTTGAAGACAGCAGCTGTCATCATCGATGATTACTGTAGCTATTAGCTCACCTGCTCCTCCCTCTCTTCTTCCTTCCCACGAGACTTCCGTGGTGGTTGTAATCAAGATTCAGATTCATACACCTGTGCGTGACGCGAGGACAATGATCTAGATTAAGATTATATGTATCTAGGTCATAGCAAGCATGAGCCCCGACTCCAAGCCGTCATCGGGGTGGCGCATCAGCAAAGGCACGCGATATGCCGCCATCCGCACGTCACACCTCCGCTTTCGGCAGCTTCAGCGGCACCGACGGAGGCTGCTCCTTCTCCTTCTTCACAATTTTGGGCCAACCGAGAAACACCCCCCACGGCAACCATGAATGTGGTAATGTAGAAGAAGATAATAGAGTCAAACAAGCGCGGTAGGAGGAGTTTGACTATGGGAGGCTACCACGAATCCGAGCACATAGTAATATCGCACGACCTTCGTCCCAAAAGATAGTGAATTTTCCAATTCTCTCTTCTGCCCCAATATCATATCTACTTATTACCATCTTAATCGATCATCTCACTGCAACAAACCACAGTTTTACTTATGTGTGTTTATTCAGTTTATTACAACCAATTGCAATGGTTCACATTATTTTAACATTGTTTGTATTACTTGAGTGTTTCATGTACTTGTTCAAACTCAAAAGACTTGTGATATCTTTGTGTTCAGCCATACCTGTTGGGATCAATCTTAATTGAGAGTAATACTTCGCATGAAAATATGGTTCAACGACTTTGTCTCGACTTTTAAGCGACATCCATTCTAACTTTCCTTCTATATCATATTCTTTCATATACGTGCACGAATCCTTTCCTTGTACGACCACGGTCGAACGGAGATTCCTTTGTACTTTTAAGCGCATAGGTCCTCCTACCTTCAAGAATACAAAAGTATAATCGTTGGCACTCCGTCTCCTCCAAGTTTCACTGTTGGACAAGATTGCCTTCTATCGACCGTCGAACCACATAAGAGTATGGTTTTCCATAATGTTTATGTAAGAAAGTATGTTTTTATATCTCTGAAAGATACGGTGTTTCTATAGTTTTTCTTAATAATCAGTACAACTTAGGCGCACACCCATCACACGCACACACTTACAACTTATACTGAAGACCAAAGTCATGAAACTTTAGGATTGACGAAGTCATTATATATGTGTTGCTATCGTCGGAATTTCATCTCCACCGAAGGAGTAATTCGCTTTAGCCACACACATAATAGCAAATCTGGAGTTTGGTCTGTGGAGGTGGTCCAACCCTATTAAATCCTAAATATCCAGCCATGGGGGTTCTCGCTTGTTTCTATAGTTCGACATGAACAAGCTGCCTTTTAGGCCGGGGCGGCGGCCCCGGATATTGGTATGACGTCCGTGGTCTGCGAGCAGCTCTCCCTGGGCAGCTTGGGCTGCGGGTGGCTGGTTCGTGCGGCGTCGTGGCTCGGTTGCGAGCGGTGCTATGTCGGGACGGCGGTCCCGGAAGGGGGTGCTGGCGGCGAGGCTGTCGGGGCTGCTGGGGCAGCGGCAGCAGCGGTTGACTTTTAGGCCGGGGCGGCGGCCCCGGATGCGGATACGACGGCCGTGGTCTGCGAGCGGCTTACCTGGTGCAGCGTGGGCTGTGGGTGGCCGCGTCGTGCGGCGTCGTGGCCCGGGTGTGGGCGGTGGCATGTCGGGGCGGCGGCCCCGGAAGGTGGTCCAGGTGGTTTGCGCAGGAAGTGGTGTCCGTGAAGTGGGTGTTTGTGTGGGCTTTGCCCCGTGGCGTTCGTTGTTGTTGGCGTTGGTGTTTGTTGTTTGGTTTTCGCCCGGTTTCTTCCATTAATAAACCGGGCACCTTCTGCTTAATTAATATAAGGGGCAAAGCTTTTGCCTCTCGTTTCAAAAAAAAAAAGAACAAGCACAATTTTCGCAATTTAGTATTATATACTCAAGATATCAGAATCAAATAAAGGCCAATATGAATCAGTCTTGTGCTTCGTTTGGATGTTTATATTGAGGCCTTGATATTAGATATTCAGAGTATTGAGGCCCGAATATCCCGAATGTTGGTGTTTGGATGTGCTACGCATTCGCGTTGGGTTTTTGGGCTGAATATCGACTGAGCTCGCGCGATGGAGAAACCGGCCCCGACTCAGTTTTTGGGCTCAAAAGACCATGCCACCGGTGAAGGTGCTAGGACAGGTGCTGAGACTGCGGCTGAAACTGAGATTGTACCACCCGCACAAGAGGCAAATGGTATATGTCCAGAATTTGCTGGTCCATCATCAAAGAAGCCACACATGGGTGAAGCAATTATGTGCATGCTTGGAGATATGAAGACGTCTTTTGCTGATGCAATGAAGTCAACTGAGCCATTACAAATGCCTCAGGTTACTTCTCCTTCTGTGATACCTGCTGCACTTGATAACATACCGGAGTTATCTCAAACAGACAAGCTGCGAGCTTACGGGAAGCTAATCCTTAGCGAGCGTTTATTTCATGCTCTTATGGAGCTCCCCATGGAGTATAGGAAGGAATGGCTGCTGATGTTGGTTTGATTCACATCACATTTGCTTGTTGTGTCAAGACCTTGTCATTTGTGATTGCTATGTTAAGAACTTGTAATATTGCGTATGAGACTATGTAGTTTGTTTGTTTGAGACTTTTTTAAAATGGTCGTTTATCATGGATTATGCATTGACTTTGATAAAATATTGTTGTTGAAATATTGGAGAATTTATTCTTCTAGGTTTCGTCGGTACCATAATAAATGGTTGTTCCGTACAATTTTGGCATGAATAGAACAGTATAATGATCAAGTCTCAAAAAACTGCAATTCATCACTTTTATACATCCAAACAGCATTTGACATTCAACCTCAATATCTTGTCTGGTGTCCGAATATCTAACACATCCAAACAGAAATATTTATATTCAATCTCAATATCAATATCTTGGATATTGGACATTCAGCCCAATATAATATCTAGCCTCCCAATATAAACATCCAAACGAAGCATTGTATATATTTGGAACCGTCTTTACCACATTCGATTGATAATAGCTTACGTCTCCATCGACGAGGGTGCCCATCGATGTATAGTGCCGAACGTATCTGATATGTTCGTTTAATGGGATGTGTTGTGGTTTCTTGTTCTTTGGTCTGCTTTGGGCATGCTAGTCTGGTCTGTCGTTCTATTCCAATTGACATAAAGTTTGGTCCGTTGTTTCTAAATATTGTTTTTTTTTTCAAGATTGCTCACCACATATGGCATGCGTATTATTTCTTCCTATTTGAAGGTTTTTTAATTTGTTCTTTGTGAGTTTTAAATAAAAAGATCAACTATGGTGTATGGTGTGGCGAAAAGCGCAACACCTAAATAATCAGACAAAAGTATGAAAAAATTATACATAATTATAACCCTTAGTTGCACTTGCTAATTACACGTTTCTTAAGAAAAGTACAACATGTATCGGAAAATTGGTTAAAGTTTCACATTTGTCATTCGCAAGAAAAAAGTTGCATATTTATTGGGAAAAAATGCAAATTTTATCAAAAACCGGTTGCAATTTGCGTTTTTCTTCATAAAAATCCAACTCTTCTACAAAACCGATTGGAGTTGCATACTTGTGGAGAAAAGTGCAACTCATTTTAAAGCCAATTGGAGTTCCACATTTCTTAAAAATGTGCAACTATCAAAACTTGGTCATTGCTTGCATGTTAGTGAGAAAAGTGAAAGTCGTCTCGAAAACCACTTGCTAGTCTATCTATCTATCTATCTATCTATCTATCTATCTATCTCTACTTCTTATAAAACAAAACGCCACTAAAATTCGTTAATTATTTTTCTATCTCAACATGCAAGCCATCTACATCGTCCATTCTTTTAGCAACCAAATGTTCATGTCATCCCACTTATATTTATTAAAGCCAATATTTTCTTGCATGCAACATATCCACACATCATCTACTTTTTATCCATCCAATTGTCCATGTCACCAATTTTTAATCATCAAATACAAGAAAATCACGTTAACTAAATTTAGCCTATCGACAATTCTGATCAATTGAATATTCCATATCTTACAAACAACTTCATATATCATGGGTCTTATATGCCTTTATTTACACAACAAATTTTCTAAGGAGATTTCCGCCGCAACGCACGGGGTATCTTTATATTTCATGTTATGTTAGACAACCAGTTGAAGTTGCACATTTCTTGAGAAACATGCAACTCACATCAAAACTCGGATGTTGCTTATTTTTGTTGCAGACCAATTCGAGTTGCACATTCTTTAAGAAAAGTGCAACTTGTATTGAGAACTGACAGTGTTGCATATTTAATGAGAAAAGTGCAATTTCTATCGAAACATGGTTGTTGCTTGCATGTTATTTGAGAAAAACACAACTCATTCATAAAAGCACCTGCTAATCGTACTTTTTTGAGAAAAGTGTAACTCATGCCAAAAAGGTTGAAGTTGCACTTTTTATTTCAAAAGTGTAACTTGCATGGAAATAATGTGGTTGCTTATGTTTATTAAAAGAAGTGCAACTCCTTTCGAAACAACTTTAATTTGTGTGTTTCTTTAGAAAAATGCAACTCATATCGGAAACAGGTTGAATTTGCATTTTTTTTTGAGAAAAAATGAACTCACTTTGAAACCTGGTTATAACTTGTGAAAAGTGCAAATCATATAAAAAACCGTTTGTTGATTACACGTTTCTAAATGGGAAGTGCAAACCTCTAAATACCTAACAAAAAATGCATATGGAACCATTGTTGCACTTTCCTGATAAAATAGTTGCACATTTTGAGAAACGTGCGTGCAATTTTGCACTTAAGCCATGATGTAGTTTCACGATTTTTTTTAAAGCACAATTATCGTGTGACGAAAATGCAAGCAATGTAGTTGTACTTTTCGAAACAAATCATTCGTTTATTCAGTATAAGGAAAAATATAGCTAAATGTATAAAAGTAGAAAAAACATTCATTTGATACAGCTAATTGCACAAAACAATTATTTGCAAAGTACAGAAAAGTGCAAGTGTCGAAAAATAGCTCATAAGCTTGCATACACAACGATACAAGCCCTAGGCTTCGATACAAAAAAAAGGCAAAATACCCTACACAAAAGAAACGGCCCAGAATATAGCCCAGAAGTGCTGCTCGATGTGTGCCCAGTCCTCTGTTCTGCTCGTCTCAAGCACACGAATCTCGAAGAGGATCGGACGGTTGACGACTTAAGCTAAAAGCAGTCACGTAGACTTGTTCACCTGTGAATTGTCAGTTGTCACGCTGCACAGTGCGCGGCGCCGGCACGGGAGTACAGCCCTGCTGGCCGCCATTCCCTGCACCAACGGCGTGCACCTTCATGGTGTCAAGAAAGCAGCGGCGCGCTTGTTCCATTGGTAGCGGCGACCCCTCGTCGGCGCGCATCTGCGCTAGAGAGTATCCGGCGCATCCCGCGGCGGCAGCGGCAGGGGGTGGTTGTGGACGCCGTCGTAGGTGGTGATGACGAAGCGCGCGTCGTCCCGCTCCCGCTCCACCCGCTTCTTCACGCGGCACTCCTCGCTCGAGCAACGGTAGTAGTTCCTGCTCGCGCGCCACCATCGAACAGAGTCAAAATGCATCCGCCAGCTGGGCTTTGATTCGGCTGCAACTGCATATGCCGTTCGATCGTACCTCGGGTTTGGGCTGTTCTTGACCATCTTCTTGCCGTACTTCCTCCACCGGTACCCGTCGTCCAGCACCTCCACCTCCGACCTCGTCTTGAACGCGATCTTGCTGCACTTGCTCCTCGCCCCGCCGCTCGTAAAGCTCCTGACAATTCGACCACAGCACAGTCAAGTTGAGACTGCTGAAATCACAAACTTGTGAAGACGAAGATTCTTCAGAGTGTCGATCTAATTAATGCTTACTTGCTGACACTGTCTTGGTAGAAGAGTCCATCTGAACTAGTGCTTGCTGCTTTCCCGCTGTTGTAGCCGTCGGCGTCGGCTTGCGGCGAGTGAACGGGGAGTGGCGCCGGCGCCGGCGTCTGCTGCTCTGCGTGGTAGGCGGCTGATGCCTCCGGCAGGGAAGCAAACTCCTCACCGACGTCGAAGTCGAAGGATGGTAGGTAGCTGGCCGCGACCACCATGCCTTTGTCGTCGTTGTAGCTGTCGTCCACATACCCGCCGGCGCCGACCAGATCGACGGGACTCATGGAGAGGAAGGACGAGTAGGAGGACATGGCGACGAGTCAGCTTCCTCAACTGGCTGCACCTGCACTGCACGTTCATCAGCTCAGAGCTACTTATAAACGGCAACCAAGGGAATATGACGCACACCGAGCCGGCCCCCTGTTCAAACGGATAGCGCGCAGTGGGAGCACACGAGCCAAGACTTTGCCTGGAAAACTCGCTGCCGCGCGTCTCCGGATACCAGACAACGACGAAGACGTACGCGACGGACGGACCCTCGCCTTCTCTATCTGTGCTAGCTCTAGGAAGTGAAATCCATCTGCGAAAGGTACGTAGACCGCCGGTCGTCGCCGTGGACCGACGACCTTTGACGGCGAGAACCCCTGCTGCTCTGCTCTCCTCTCCTCTCCTCTCCTGGCGTGGCAGCACGGACGCCAGAGCGACGCCGTGCTCCCGGTGGCACCGGTAAGGGAGGAGACAGCGACTGGTCTTCGGTTTTCAGCAGAACCGCAAGCATGTTTGGAAGGATCATACCTATGGCTACGCACCCTGCCACGCACTCGGCGTCCGCTAGCTGGCTCACCCAAGCTCGAGCGTCTGGAAACCACCCTGGCAACAACAACGTGTTTGGTTATCCGCCTCGCGCCAAAATTTTGACCCGTACGAACGATAAAAGGAGCAGAAGCATTCCCCAAGGAACGGCCGAGATGGCGCGATCTCACGAGTGCAAGGAAAAAAGTGGCCGGAGAAATTTCGTCACCGCCGCCGAATCCTAACCATATTCACCTCTTTTCACCTCAACCCCAAGACACGCTACACTATTTTCCCCTCTTCGAGCTCTCTGTCCCGGCCGCGAAGTTTTCTCAACGACGAGAAGGTAAGTGGTGACATCTCTATCCCCTCCTCCGGTCCGTGGTGGTCGACAACGGCGGCGGTAGCCTCTTCCTCCTCTTCTCCGAGCTGATCCCGGTCTACTCCACTCCCCTTATGGATGTACGTACCGTCAATCACTAGCTCTTGTAGCTTAAATCTGTGAGCGTGTGGTAGATCTGCAGATAGTATGGTAGGTTTTGTAAATTTGCTTGTTGTTATTGTGTGAGCACGTGGCAATGTGGTGTTTTGCACTTGATATTTTTGTAATGTGCTAGTATGACAGATTAATAAGCTTCGTAGATTGCTAATGTGCTAAATTTGTAGGTAATATGGCAGGTTGTGCAAGTTTTGTTTGTATCAAACGCTGGGAATGAAAATGTGAGGGGTCAGTGAGCGCAAAGACCATGAAATTGACTCCTTTCTTGTCCACCTTAAGTCTGGACAAGATGTGTGATCTCATCTCCTCCGGGATTAGGACTCACTCTTTAAAGAGGTGCACATCGACAATCTTGTCAAGCTGTTTTTTTTTTGTTTTCTTGCACAAAGGTGACCACAACTCTGGTGTACAACCATCTAAGGAAGTGGATAACCAGGTGGATCCATGTCTCAAAACTTCGAGACCTTTGTGGTGAACGGCAGGATGATGACACCTACATCATTATTTTTGGAGGATGAGCACTACAGAGGCAAACATCATTGCTAGTTTCATTGTCTAACTTTGATCACAATCATCTAACATGTCAATAAAATCTAACTTCACTGTTTTTCGTTCCTATGATCACTCATGATCACCCCAAGGATACTAAATACCTCAACAAGCACATCCAGAACTACTCGAGATGCAGACTGTCTACTACTTTGGCTGGTGAATTCCAAGTTTGCAATCGTCTCTAATGAGCCTCCCATACGCCTTCTCCTAATTAGCATAACACACAGAAGTCATATACCATCATCCTTGATGGCCTTGAGAAGGCTGGTGAGAATGTACCTCCTCCAGCTTATGATAGGAAGAGGGACTCTATGGCGGACGAGGATGTGATCGTCTTCAAAAGCATGACCGAGGCGGTCAAGGAGGTGACAGCCACCATCAGAGAGAGCCACCATCAGGAGGTTCTCTCGACAACGTTGGCTTCAGCCTAGAGGCTCTGATGGTTGCTTTGAGCACCTCCTGGACAATAGGGCACTGGGTTTGGAATTTGTTGGCATGGCCGAGGACCATAGGAAGTTAGGAGCCTTTGGCTTAGGACGAGAACGTATCCAGTGAAACCGACCAATCTATGCACCAGCTGCACCGATGGGATCTGGGCCTTTGGATGGAAAATGTGGGCATCAGATCTAACAACAAGGTGGACTGCTGGTATAATTTACAAAGTGAAACTTGCAGTGTTGTTGAATTACACGAAAAGTCCATTCCAATCCGGTTGTATCTCCATTTGCCCCTTCCATCTGCGGAGACTGGCGACGAGGTTGCGTTGCATCGCGAGACCAAACGACGACGACGCTAAGGCCTGGTATGGCCGTTTCCATCCCGACGGCGATGCTCGCATCACGGCTATGCTCGTCGTTGTCTAGATCTCGTGCGCCTGCGCAACCGTGTTGTTGTTCTCCAAGATCCAGTGAGACATGCAGCCACTTGGAGAGAGAAAGATCTGAAATTCCGAGGCCTAGTGAGATCCCAATCCCATGTCTTATGTTTTCTCCCATCTAAAATCTCCAATCTTGAATCACTCTGCAGGAAAATAAGGGAGAGAGGCTTCGCTCAAACCAATGGCTACCTCGCGCTAGATGAGAGATGAGACGAAAAGTAGGTTGTTTCACAGGGCCCATTGCGCAAATGTGCCAGCAACCCCTTTATATATGTATCATGTCCCTTCTTTTTCCATCCAAAGGCCCACACTACATCGGTGCAGCTCGTGCATAAGTTGGGGCGTTTCATATGATATGTTATGGGCTTAGAACCTATCTAGAGAAGCACTACTTCGTGTAGTGCAAGTTTCGCTGGTGGAGTTACTGGTGCAAGCATGTTTGATGATGATGGCATATAATTTTGTTGTTAGGACTTCATGATTATGGTATGTGTGTTTTGTTGAGGTGGTACATATCCTAACCACTCACATGCTGAATTGTGGTGGAGAAAAATTCATCAGCGGTCATTAAACTTGAAGCGGTGTCTCACATGCATCACTGAGCTTCAAAATACCCTAATTACGGTCATTCTTGTTGCAGAAGTAGCTCACTGCGTTCACTGCATAGCTTTTCGTACCGTATTCTTGTACGTACGGTGACACATGGGCGCTGACCGCGTGGACAGCGTGGCGTGGACCGGACAGAGTGGGCGTAGACGTGGCGGCGGAGGGTTTTTTTTTGCAATTTCGTAGTGTGGAATAAAATCGAGACCCGAACCCTACTCGACAACCCCAAAAATCCCCACATCCTGCTCCCCAAATCGAGACCGGCGTCGCCGATGGATAGCCGCCGCCTTTCGAGCGTTGGGTTCTCACCCTACGCGCACCATGCTCGAACTGGAGCGGAAGTGGAGGGGGTGGGCGGTGGTGGCCAATTTTGCTGGTCGCCGTCCTCCTGTCTCGCCAGAGGACATAGTGGCAGCGCTGGTATCGGATTGCGGAGTGACGCTGCGACGTGAAGGTGGATGTAGCTGCTCCGCCTGCTGATTTCTTCATCCTCTTCCGCCACGAGGAGGATTGCTCTCGCGTGGTGTACAAGTCCTGAGACCTCTACATCTCAGGGGTGCCGCTTCAGTTTGCCCGTTGGCACCCTGCAAGCGGTGCGGAGGAGTCTGAGCTGCCGTTCTTGTTGTCTTCCATAATCATACACACACACTTGGTGGATTTAGGCTCGAGGTAGGAGATGAACACACAGAGTCAAAACAGCCAGAACACTCTCGATTCCTCACTACTCTGTACAAGTACACTATGACCCTTATGTCACTTTTACACCACAGCCCTTCTACTCTCTTCTATTATCTTACAGGTCCATCCACACCTCAACACTCCCCCTCAAGATGGGGCAAATATATCTATGAGCCCCATCTTGTCACAAAGTTTCATGAAAGATATAGGAGTAACACCTTTTGTTAGTACATCAGCAACTTGATCTACGGATTTGACAAAACTAACTTGGAGAATTCCCTCATCTATTTTCTCCTTAATGAAGTGTCTATCTATCTCAACATGCTTGGTTCTGTCATGTTGAATTGGGTTATGAACCAAGTTGATTGCTGCTTGATTATCACAACAGAGTTTAAGAGGTCCATCGTCAAGCAACCTGAGCTCGGACAATAAAATCCTAAACCACATTAGCTCACATAGACCTGAAGCCATTGACCGAAACTCCGCTTCAGCAGTTGATCGTGCCACTACGCTTTGCTTCTTACTCCTCCAACTCACGAGATTACCGCCCACAAAAACACAATATCCTGATGTAGATTTTCTATCGTCCAAGCACCCAGCCCAGTCAGCATCTGTATACCCTTCTGTTTTGAGATGCCCATGATTGGAGAATAAGATGCCCTTTCCCGGGCAACTCTTGAGATACCGGAGAATTCTCAGTACAGCATCCCAATGACCGGAACGAGGATCATGCATATACCTGCTTACAATGCTAACGGCATAGGCAATATCTGGCCTGGTGTGGGATAAGTAGATCAAACGTCCAACTAATCTTTGATATTGATGTTTGTCCACATGATCACCTGAATCCGCTAGTATACGGTGGTTTTGCTCAATGGGTATGGGTGACGGCTTACAATCTAGCATGCCAGTTTCAGCAAGTAAATCAAGTACATATTTTCTCTGTGATAGATAAATACCTTGTGATCCATATGCAACCTCAATCCCCAGGAAATAATGAAGAAAACCAAGGTCCTTGACTTCAAAGGACTTAGCCAACATCCTTTTTAGGCATGCTATCCCATCATCATCGTTACCTGTGATCACAATATCATCAACATACACAATAAGAATAACAATCTTGCCACTCTGGTGCTTAAAGAAGAGGGTGTGATCTGCATTGCTTTGTTGATAACCCATAGAGCATACTTCATTTCGGAACCTCCCAAACCAAGCTCTAGGTGATTGTTTAAGTCCATACAAGGATTTTTTTAGTTTGCACACTTTGCCCACGGTTTCTCTACTATTAAACCCAGGTGGAATATCCATATAGACCTCTTCCTGCAAGTCCCCATGAAGAAAAGCATTCTTAACATCCATTTGAAACAATTTCCACTTACTATTTGCTGCTATAGATATAAGAGCCCTAATGGTGTTCATTTTCGCCACTGGTGCAAAGGTCTCATCATAATCGACTCCATAAGTTTGACTATAACCCTTAGCCACCAATCTAGCTTTATATCTTTCTACCTTTCCCTCTGCATTTTGTTTCACAGTAAATACCCACTTACAACCAACAGCCCTTTTATTAGGAGGAAGAGTAGTGAGTACCCAAGTGTTGTTCTTGTCAAGTGCTGTCATCTCCTCTATCATAGCTGCTCTCCACTCTGGATATTGTTTCGCCTCCTGCCAATCATGTGGTATAGGTAAAGTGGAATCTAGTGCAGCTATAAAAGACTTATACTTAGAGCCCAATGACAAGTATGAAACATAATTGGAAATATCATATTGTGATAAGTTTGGTGGCAACTTTCCAGCAGTGGAACGGGGCTGCTTTCTGCGGGCAATAGGAATATCTAAATCAGCAAATGGTAATGAAAGTGTACCATTATTTTCAGAGGGACTTGAACTTGAGTCATGCATGCCTCGCTGAACTAGATCTTCGGGATTCTGTCCTATTGGTATGTTTCTCTCCCCCTGCTCCTGATCCTCCATTGTTCGGTGTCTTCGTGTATACACCCGAAGCTCTTGTTCTTCATTTGGTCTTGGCCAATGTAACACCTCATTTGGGGCACCTTGATGCTCCCCTTGCATTTGCCCTTGCCTTTCGCGGTTAGAACCCACAACTCTCTCATCATGACTATCTTCTCGTGGTATTACTCCAACCACCACTTCCCTTGATGTTATAGAGTTACTCTCTTCTCCTTTCTCTCCCCTTGTCTCATTGTCCCGATCTAGAGCATCACTAGGAAACAAGTCAGGAAAAGCATCAGTCAAATCAACAGGTTCACCATAAAATGGTTCATGCTCCTTGAATACTACATCCATGCTCACAAACATTCGTTTTTCTGATGGACACCAACATTTATAACCCTTCTGTTTTCCGGAATATCCCACAAATACACATTTCAGTGCTCTAGGGTCTAGCTTCCCAACTGATGGTCTATAATCCCTCACAAAACAAACACATCCGAATACCTTTGGTGGCACAACATAAGTAGTCTCACCAGTTAAGCACTCAATTGGTGTCTTGTTGTTGAGCACCCGAGAAGGCATTCTATTCATCAAATAGGCAGCTGTCATCACAGCTTCACACCATAGATATTTAGGAACATTCATAGCTACCATGATACACCGAGTGATTTCTAAGAGATGCCTATTTTTTCTTTCAGCCAGCCCATTCTGCTCAGAAGTGCCTGGACAACTAGTTTGATGGATAATTCCAAAGCTTGACAAATATTTTTCAAATTGTTTATTTACATATTCTGTGCCATTATCAGTTCGAAATATTTTCACCCGTGCATCATACTGAGTCATGATTAAGTTATGAAAGTCCTTAAAACATTCAAACACATCACTTTTACTTCTTAGCACATACACCCATGTAGTCCTGGTGCAGCAGTCAATAAATGTGACAAATGAGCGATATCCATAAAGAGACCACACTCCACTAGGACCCCATACATCTGAGTGGATGGTTTGAAGTGGTACATCACTTCTATGATCAGATGAAATATAAGAGCTACGGGTAATCTTTCCATACTGGCAGGCATCACATACTAGAGTTTCCTTGCAAATTTTATTATAAAGTTTAGGATAGAGCTGACCTAGGGTGTTAAAGGATAAGTGTCCCAGCCTGCGATGATGAAGAAGAAATTCTTCCAATGGTGACTGTGACAGAACAACAGCAGCCACGGGTGACATATTGCCATCTAGGTAATATAGACCATCACGCATGATCCCCATCCCAAGTCTTTTTCCAGTATCAAGCTCCTGAAATAAGCACCATGTTGGGAAGAAAACCGCTGCACAGTTGAGCTCTTTTGTAATACAACTAACAGATAACAGATTGATTGGGAATGAGGGAACATGTAATACTGATGAAAGAGGCATATTAGGTCCACACATAATTTTTCCTGACCCCATAACAGTTTGATAAGAGCCATCAGCTAACCTTACACTTTGCCTCTTTAAATCAGGAGCATAGTCCACAAATTTTTCATAAGAGCCAGCCATATGTCTAGAGGCTCCTGAATCTACTAACCATGGTATATCAGCCGTTTTATAGCTCATGGCATGGCAAGTGTTACCATCAGAGTTTGTAGATGCAGCAGATGTGAATGTATTGGAAACCTCACTCCATTGCTTGTCCTCCATATACATCTTCTTAAATTGGCACCACTTTTTCCAATCATCAAATGACATCTCCACTCTTACGGTCTCAAATCCCTTTTTAACGGCTGAGGTAGTACTCACCGTGCCTCCAGGCTGCATACCACAGCCCCAACCACCACTACCAGCACATGTTCCACTAACAGCAGCAGGGCGCGCAGCTCCGCAGCGATTACAGGCACGACGGAATGCGAAATTTACATTTCCACAACCTGTATCTGGACACAGCCAATCTCCATCTCACTGCCAAGATTTTATAGCACCATCATCATGTCCTTTACCTATATCTGATCCATTATCCATTTTATTTTTGGTTTGACCTCCTGTCTTTGTGCTCTCCCCCTGCTTACCAGTCCCATAAAAAGTAACTGGGTATTTTGCAGCCATAGCTCTCACCAACGAGTCACCAACACAGCACAAACCTGGCACTACCCCCACCAAATACTATGGTGCAGATCAAGTAACAATTCACAGATGTTACCTGTTAGCACTGCCACCTCCTGCTCTGCTTCAGGACACAAGAAACAGCGACTCAACCTGTGCTTCACCACCCTGTGAAAGCTCTCTACCTCCAACTAAGCAGCAATTACCGTCCGGATCCCAGCCTGCTGCAGCTCCTTTGCCTTCTTCAGGTCGCCACCCACTGAATTTCACCAGTGCCACGCCCCAATCACTGCCCCTAAGCTGCACGGACGCCGCTGCCGTCACCTTCAGTCTGTCCCGATTCCTGTAGCAGCTCGGCACCTCAATGCGCTGCTTGGAGCTCTACCAAATCTCCTCCTCTGGACGAGCAGGAGCCTCCGCCTCACCCCTTCTCTCGACTCCTCTGCTTCTCTCGCAAGGGAATCACGCCACCAGCCACCGCCGCGACAACTCCGGCCGCCTCCACAACAGCCCGAGGTGGTCAGCTCCGGCGTCCACCGCACGTCCTCTCCTGGTGCTCTGATACCATGTTGTCTTCCATAATCATACACACACACTTGGTGGATTTAGGCTCGAGGTAGGAGATGAACACACAGAGTCAAAACAGCCAGAACACTCTCGATTCCTCACTACTCTGTACAAGTACACTATGACCCTTATGTCACTTTTACACCACAGCCCTTCTACTCTCTTCTATTATCTTACAGGTCCATCCACACCTCAACAGTTCTCGACGAAGCTGACCTTCGAGAGGTACCCGCGACAGGCGTGGGAGCCCGACGTTGTTGGCCAGTTCGTGAACTGGCTGGGCGGCCACCTGAAGAAGATGATGGTGCCGAAGGACAGCTGGTTCCTCTCCGTCGAGGCATGGATGAAGAATCCTTGCGATGTGCCCAAGAGCTTCGTGATTGAGGTGCCACTGGCGCGGCAGCCGGTCGGGCCTCCGTCCATCGACTACGAGTCCGAGGAAGACCCGTCCACTCCGCCACCACCGAGCTCGCCGACATCAAAGCGGACAGCGGTGCACAACGTGCTGATCCATGTCTCTAAGGAGCTTGATCGCAGCCCAGTCATCACCGACATGCCGATGTGCTACCAAGATGACGAAGACCCGACGCGCACGCATTTCTTTCCATTTCAGGGCGGCCGAATGGACGGCAGTGTTCTTCCTCCGGTCCTCGACGGTGGCCATTACTTTGGTGGGCACAACGGTGATGGTTCCGCCGGTGGGGAGTGAAGCTCTGACGAGGTGATGGTGTCGTTGTCTGAAGAAGATCACAACTGTCATTTTGTTGTCTGAAGAAGATCGCTATTGTCTGTTTGTGTGTTCGAACAATTTGTGTACTATAAATTACGTTGTTTGAACAATTTGTAAGCCGTATTTGTGCTGAATTCAAATCTATGTTAAGTATGAATTCATATTTTGTGCTCAATTTCGTTGTACTCTCAATTTGTATGTCAGTTTGTTATATTTTCATTGTTCATTTCGACACGACTCTGTGTGTCCCATAGTACTATGTATCAGACAATGTGTCCAGGCTATCTAAATGCATGTGTTGTGCTTATCTAAATGCTTTTGATCTTGTTTGATTGAATTTGGTCATCTTATCAGAAGTAACATGCATGTATTTGAACTACAAAATTCAGAAGTAAGATGCCAGCACGAACTACATTCAGTACAGGATTCAATCATCATCTTAAACTTCAGGAAAAATTCACATGATAAGAGAAAAAACATGTGCCAGAAACATGCCAGTTCGCATTTCACAAGTTTTAGATCACAAGTGCCAGCCAAAATATTCTACAAGGTTCAGCTAAACTGATCACAGAAAAGATCATGCAAATAATTTAGAAGTTGTTAGCCTCTCAACTCATCAAACATGTTCACTTTCTGTTGCTTCTTGGCCACATGTTGATCATCAGTAGCAGATGCTTCAGACATTGCTGCCCTCCTCTTCTTAACAATTTGTTTCTTAGCCTCTGCCTGCTCTGCCCTGTGAGCTATAGCTTCAAGTTCTTTCCTTTCTTTCTCCTGCTGAGCAAGTCTCTTCTTGGCCTCTGCCTCTTCTTTTTTCTTCTCCTTCTGCAACTGAGCAAGCCTCTTCTTCTCCTCTACTTCTTGTCTTTTCTTCTCTTTCTGCTGCTGCTGTAAAGCTTGTTTAGCTTCTGCAGCCTCTCTCTTGGCAGCCTTTTCCAGTTCTTTCTTCTCCTTAGCTGCTTCTCTTCTCTTTGCTGCTACCTCATCTTTTCTCTGTTGCATTTCTTGTCTTCTGAGTTCAGCTTCTTGTGCTTTTTTTCTCAAGAGCTTCATTCATTGCCTCAAGTGCTGCATCTCTTCTGGCAGCCATCTCCTTTTCTCTTTCTCTCTTCATTTTCACGAGCTTCAAGGTCAGGTTATCATATGTTGTGGCTGTTTTAGAGGTAGTTGCAGGTTGGGCAGCAGCAGCATTACTGATGAATTTTGAATAAGTAATGACTCCAGTGCACTCAACTCGTGAAGCTGGCCTTTGTTGCTGGATCCTCTCAAGCATGGTTACTCCATACAAATTCTGAAAGTCCATCATAGCACAAGATTAGGGAAAAAATGCATAAAGGAACAAGGAAGAGCAGCACAAGAAAATAGCAGTATCTTGTACCTAAGCTACAGCTGGTTGCTCTTGCTAAGTTTGTGGTTGCAGTTGATCATGTTCTTGCTGAGTTTGGTGTTGCAGCTGATCAAGTTCTTGCTGAGTTTGATGTTGCACTCCTGCATGTTGTTGCTGCTCATCATCTGACACATCATCAGGTATAGCTTGTGTCTTCCTTCTCACAGGTGGCTCAAGTATAAGTCCAGCTTTTTTTCAGTCCGCATCCTGCTATGTTGCCTAGATCCTCAATTATGTTCTCAATCACTGATGTCCAATTAACTCTATCGCAGTAATCAAACCAAACACTTGCCCCATGAGAGTACTCGTTGTGCTTGCCATGACCAATGAAATAACCACCATGATAGACAATCACAGAGAAGTGGTTACTGCGTTTATCTGCATACAATACAAGGACAAAATGCATGTTAACCCTGAAAAACTGACAGAAAAGCAAGCATTTTTCACTAATTGACAGAAAAAGCAACAATTTTTCACTAACTGACATTAAAGCAGTCATTTTTTAGTAAATAACATAGCGTGCATCAACAATTGGTAGCATTCAGAACTTGGCACACACTTTTTATGAATTCGTACCATGAAAATCTATAACTTTTAAACACATTACATGTCAGATTAATGCACCATGCTCAGGGTTCAGAAACAGGACACTACATCGTCTTCAGAAACAGGTCACTCAATTTGCAAGAAAATCTAACACCTTTTATCATTCCACTGCCCAAAATCATAGCACCGACCGAAAAAGGATGAATCTTTAAACCCTACCAAACCCCAATTGGATGCACTGCGCCCGAAGATGAACTCAACCAAACCAACTAATTACACGGTACGAACAACAAACCTATCTATCTACAGCACCAGCTAACGCTCCAGTCACCGTTCCGCCGCCGATATAGAGGAAAGAAGGAGCAACGGAACTCACCGTACAATGGCAGCGAACCTCTTCCTCCAGCCGCCGCTCTGGACCCAGCGGAATCTCGCTCAACAATCTCCGACCAGAGGTGCGTGGTGGTGGGTCGAAATCGTCGGCCGAGCCCATGTCGTCGCCGCTGCACGCTCGCGCCGCGACGATCACCTCGACCTCCTCGACCAGTTAGACAAGTAACTTCAAACGACAAAGCAGGTGGAGAGAGGATAAATCAGAGGGCGCTGTCCGAGAGAGTAATTTAATAAGAGTGAGAGGGCTTGGTTGGAGAAATACACTGAGAAATTGCAAAAAAAAAACCTCCGCCGCCATGTCTACGCCCACCCTGTCATGTCCATGCCACGCTGTCCACGCGGTCAGTGCCCATGTGTCACCGTACGTATAAGAATATGGTACGGAAAGCTATACAGTGACCGTAGTGAGCCACTTTTGCAACTAGAATGACCGTAATTAGGGTATTTGGAAACTCAGTGATTCATGTGAGACACTGCTTCAAGTTTAATGACTGTTGATGAATTTTTCTCATTGTGGTGGGTGTTTAAGTTGACACCATAGTAGATATTGCATTGCATATCTTCTTATCAAGGCTTGTGTTGCATGTTGTCATCTTGACAGTGAAAGTCAGTGCTTGGAGCAAGAACTCCAAGTCCCTATTGAGACGGATCTCGGGTCGCCCAGTTAGTCCTCTATGTATTTTGTTGTTTTACCAAGTAAGCACAGCCAGCAAAATGTGGACAACAAACACAACACTTTGCATCAGCTTAGATCTCAAATCCTAAATGTTGGCAATCAAGTGTAAGAGCATCTCCGCCTGCACCTGCCAGGTGCCGGACACAAAATCTGAGGAGACAAGTGTCGGATTATGTGATTTTCTATGAATTTTATTTTTGTAACCCTTGTGTAGTAGTGAAAAAACAAAGGGTACCACCACACCTAGGCATAGGAAATCACATGAGTCGCCACTCGATCCACTCTCTAGATCTTTTGTGGCCATAAAGCACACACAAGGTGTCCCTTCCTCATGCCTAGCCACAGAGTATTCAGTGAGTGTATAGCTTGACCTTGAGGATGGCAGGCCACTGGATCCACTCATGAGATCTGTGACCAAATAAATAAATAACATAACATAACACACATGAGATCTTCTGTGACCAAATAAATAACATAACTTAACATAACACGCAGATCCTGACCGTGGATCCGTTAGTATGGATGACATGTGCGCCAGCCCGCCGGGAGAAACATAACACGCAGATCCTCACTGTGGATCCGTTAGTGTGGATGACATGCGGGCTGACATGTGCGCCAGCCCGCCGGGCACCTCCCGAGACCCTCCAAACTTGGGGTGGCTCAGAAGTGCTAGACATATTTTGGCTAGGCCCGGACACTTGGGATGCCGCTGGGAGAGCCTCCAAACTTGAGGTGGCTCGGGAGTGCGAGACATATTTTGGCTCAACCGGACACTTGGGATGCCGATGTGGATGATTTTTTTTGTCCGTGCTCCCATTGGGTGGGGTTTTGGGGGGTGCCGATGCATATGCTCTAATCTGTCCGAGTCACGTCCCGTAGTCAAGAAAAGCATGCAAGCAAACAATCACGCCCCCAAAATCCATCAAATGAATCCGGCATTAGTGTGTGTTTTTTAACAGCGATCAAATACTGTACCTCAAACGCACCGTCAGCGTGATCCAATTCAGTAAAATAAAGCTTGTAATGAAGCCTCTTACCAAATTTCATTCACATCGTCCACAAAATTGGAATGGCACATGGTAACTTAATATGTATGTATAACTAGCATACAAAATTTCCTGCCGGCCGTCTAGCACGAACAACATGCCGTGCAAATGTGAATGCTGTACAACTTACTTCTGGTGACACTAGCAACAAAACTACCTCAGCCACCTTCCCATCTTCATCGCTGTTATCTTCCGCTTCTTGTGATCACGGTGCTTGGCAGCCATTCGCAGCTTCCTCTTAGCGTGGCGCGCTGGGTCGACAGCTGCAACAAGCTTCTCACCCTGCTTTCTCAACTCCCTCTTTGCTTTGAGGTCCTTCCGGACACTGTTGTAAACTTCCACAAATTTCTCAACGCCAATCAGATCACGTAATTTGTCCCTGGCCACCTCTGCTGATTGCTTAACCTCATCTACAAACCAAAACAGCAAGAAGTTATAAGTTGGCCAAGAGTACATGTAAGCTTTGTGTGTTTCATTTTGCAATAGCACAAATCTACGCTAAGAAACTAAACCTCAACAGCATGAAGGGAACAGAACAAAACAAATGCATATAAAAATACGCAACAACGCCAGTTTGGGAGAAGACAAAGATCATACCACTAATGACTTTCCCAGCAAAATCTTCAGCAACTTTGTACAATGGGGCCAACAGATGAACAGCATAGGTTAGTGATACTTCAGCTCCAAGTCTTGATGAAATCAAACTGAAACAACTGAATACGATCTTCATCTGCGAAAAAATACAATTTTTGAAGTATTTAACTATTAATACCTTAAGAAATAGTAAGGATAATATTTACAATGGGCAATGACTTAGGTAATGTTATGGTGCTTACATGTGTGTCCTCCATTTGCATTGCAATTTTTCCCATCTTCTTTAGGAGAGAAGAAACTAACAAAGATCTAAGTTCTGCACTGCTGCCAAGGTCAGATCCAGCCGCATCAGTACAAGAGAGGAGAAATGTGTTCTTTGTTTTTCTTGAACCAAGCAATTCAAAACCCTCGAGGAAGGCAACATGATCAGAAGAACCAAGGCTAGACCAAAACTGATGTGATGAGATTGTTTGCTTAATCGACATATGCAAGTTACAGATTGAGTATGCAAGATTTTGTACGATTAGATTGTTTGCTGCAGTATCACTTAGCTCCGTCCTCAACTGTTTCAAGAAAGAAGCAGCTATTAGGAATAGCCTGCTTGGTTGGACAAGGAATGATGATGTGGCATTCAACTTCTCCTCGCGTTTCCTTTTCTCTACTGAAGCAAAATATGAGGCTACCAGAGAGCTGGCCATATTACGCAACTTTGAATGGGGATGTACCAGAAGCTTGCAAATTATCATCCAAATTGCCTGCATGTAAAAAGTGTGTCACGGTTGCACAACAAGTAGAATACTGGCTACTTCTGTTTCAGGCATGTAATCCAACAATGTGAAGTGGCCATAATACCTCCAATATCAAAATCTGTTCTGGATTTCTTTTTAAAAAATGTTTTAGAATTTGGTGTGTACATGAAATTGAGGGGGAGAGGGAGGCTAGTCATTGTTTAAGCTACTTAAGGGATGTGGACTACGAGTTAGCTATGAACTCTGTTTCTTCATTGCTACAAGTTAGTCATGAACAGGGTTTACTTTCTGTCAACGGACATAACATAACATAAAATTACTTGTAAAACGTGACAATAGTTCTGCAAAACCAATAATAAGAGAACTACAGCAAGTCAACACCTCGTCCAAAATCATGATAAGAGCCCCTCACATAGTGTTACATCAGTTGCAAAATGTGACAATATTTCTGGAAAACAATAATAAGAGCACTGCAACGGCTAATAAAAAGAACACATGACAAGATCCAGTTCTCAAAAGGTAATCATACCTCAGTATTTTGCTTGAAGTACAACTCTGGGAACTGTAGTAGCAACTTCTCCATCATGGCAATAGAGTGGTAGGCCTCTTTCCAAAATGGCAGATCAGTTTCACCAGTTAAGTCTAGTTGCACTCCTCCAGAAGCACTGACAGAATACTCCATTATTTGCTTCGCAACAGCCAAAATACTCTCAAGATGTTTACCAATTCCTAACGAACGATTTCCAACGAATAAACCAATAACCTGCAAAATACAATGACCATTTCTCCAGTTCAGGACAAAAAGTATGCAATAATAACAGATTGAAGTGCTTATATGCTCTCCTGAAATGTTAAAGCAAATCGAGGTGACAATTTGCAAAAGACGATTTCAAGATTGTTGCATTAGTGATGGGATGATCATAAAAGAAACAATCATTAACCTGGGCTGAAGCGCTCCACAAATTCTGTTTTTCACCAGTGTACCACGAGAGAGAGTACTCAAAAATTGAATTCTTTCCCTGATCACCAATGCGTCCTAACAGCTTCTGGATTGTTCTAAGGATCATAGAAGACACATTCTGGTGCTGTTCATTTGCTAAAGCAACTACAAGATTAAGAAAAAATGTTTGACCCTGGTCATCAATAATTCTCTGGGGAAATCTGGTCAGAATATCGTGGAGCATTTCGAGCACAGCTTCTCTTCCTGATGCATGCTCGTAACTGCAAACTTTTAAAGTTAGCTTACATCACACATGCAATGCCAAAGGCAAGTACATATTAGAAATTCGTTCATACCTCAGGTTTGTCAGGAAAAAATCAATATGCTGCTGTATGCGCTTCTCGGAGAGTGGATAATTTAGAAAAAACTGTAGCAGAATTTGGATGCATTGCTGCCTTGTAGAGTCTGTTTGAGTTGTTACCATCAACTCTCCTATCCTAACTACAATATCATAAATCTCATGGCAAACCAATTTTCTTTTGACTATTGCCTTAAAAAGTGATAGGGCAACAGGTGAAGGGTTTGTCTGGAGATCGACAAAAATTGGGAAACGCACAAGCATCTGAAGCTGGTCATCTGAAAGTGAAATCCTGTAGCCTCTAAGTAGATGAGCAAGTAGTTTCAAACAAGACGTGACCAAATGACCATTAGAATTTCCAGTTCTCTGTGCAATCTCCATCAGTACATTCTTGATAGGATCTGCATTGTCCTTGAGAGATGGCAAAGGAAGTTTCACCAACATGGCAAGACATCTAAAAGTAATAGAAAGGACACTTTCATACTTGGAACTCAAGCATTTTCCCAAAAGGTTGACAAAAGGATCCAGCATCGACAATAGTTGCTCATCTTCCTTATGCAGCTTGATGCTCTTCAAACGATTACGCAGCAAAGTAAGTGCAAACCTCGTAAGTATATAGGAATTTTGTAAGCCACCCTCACCAAGTCCAAGGGAATTCATTCTGCGAATATTTTCTTGACCAGGACCAGATTCCGTATTATCTTTGCACTGAGAACCATTCCCTTTAATAGTATCCTCAACAAGGCCATAAACAAATATAAATAAATTAGATGTTTCAGTTGATGGATTGCACTCAACCCCCAAGGCTATACTGTGTAACATCGTCTCAAGTTTCGTTCTTAATTTTGGACTAACGTGCTTCCGAAGATGCGCAGAAATCGGCAAGATTAATTTCAAAGAATGTGTCTTGAATGTAATACTCTGGGCAATCAACTTAAGAGTCTCAAATGACATTCTCTTCTTTGTCTCTTTCATTTTGGAGGCAATCTTTTCAACTTCCTTCTGTTCCGCAATATCTCCAAGTATATCACTTTCAACTACAGCCAACAAATCTTGTAAGCAATAGTCAAGGCTACCATTCATCTCGGCAGTTATAGTTTTTGATAATAAAAAATGAAGGGTGTAGCCCAGAACATGTAGCTCATAACCCCTTTTCAGTATTGCCCTCAATATCTGACCACAAACTGCAAGTAACCAATCCCAAGTTCCTTTAATGATGCAGCCAAAGCTGACCTTGCTTCATCACGTACGCTTTCAAGACGATTCTTGAGAAAGTTGCAGATTCGATGTATGATGCTTGAAAGTTGTGACTCGAAATAATCCACTGGTAGTAACTTGAGTATCTTGAGTGCTACCAGGTTTATGCTCACATTGACTTTCTCTGGATCAGATCCTAATAACTTCTGGACCTGTGGAAAGACTACCTTTCGCAGGTACTGTTGCTTCTCCAAAGAGACTGTAGTTGAGGAGAACGTAACGGAAGAAAGAGAATCTTCATTCATAACGTCAGAACTACTTGAGACGTTGGCTGTGGATTTCGCGAAATGGAACGCATCCAACACAGCACATATTAGCCTCAATATGACCTTCTGCTTATCAGGCTTGAGACTCAACTCCCGGAAGCATCTCATTAATATTGTTCGGTAATGCTCCCACTGCACTTTGGCAGCAATAGAAGAAAGTGTATCCAAACATACATCTCTTACATGTTCACCTTCCCAGCTTTGACGTCGAAGAACATATTGAAAAATAGTGGAACAAAGACTTTCATAGTCACGTCCTAAAATGAAAGCAAAAGAATTAAATGTAATCAGTAAAAAAGGAGACAGCAGGGTATCAGATGCTTAATCCATTGCAAGTTTGGTGCGCCAGCTAATATTGAATAATGCAATTGTCGTGTGACAACTAATGGGATAAAATGCACCACCAAACACCTATCATGGCAATCAATAGCAAAAGATGCAGCCAATGACAGACTGAACATTGAACTTTATGGCGGTTACTCATTTTATCCGACACGTATTCCACAAACAAAAACTTGCAATAATTTAACATTTACCTCAGAAAAGCTGGTATCTTTCATTGCCTGCCTGAAAAGAGATAACGCTTTGGATCTTTTACCAGCCTGCATTTGTGGATATGACCATACAAATAAGAACTACTGTCTTTTATTTGGACTCTGGGATGAATGTATTGAGTAGGTTTACCTGTAAATGAATTATGCTGTGGAAAAAATCTTCATCCAGATCTTCCTTGCAGAGAGGCCTGAAGGAGTTTAAGGATGGTACATGATCAAAATTATAGACCATCTCCCGTAGTAAAATTATCCACTCCTGAAATACAATAACATTAATTTCTTCTTTTGAAATTACAATGGCATATAGTAAGATACAAAAACTTGACAGAATTTACACCTTTTGAACTGATATGTCTTTACACATTGCTGAACCCATATTATGAAGGTAAGTTCTCTCTAATATTTGTTGAATACGGCCTTTTGTGCAAACGCTGCTGGAATTATTCTCTCCAGGTTTAACAGTGGCTGTTTCAGTTGAGCACTCAAGGTCATTGTTCATAACTGATGCAGAGAAGCCCAGGAACGATTGAAGAGCCCTGGATGCACTTTGCCGGAAAATTAACTCTTCGGATGACATATCATACACACAATGAGATAATATGGCACCCATATGTTCTTCTTGCATGCCATGAAACAACTGCGGCTGAATAGTATCATATGCTTTGATTCTCATGTCATAATCTAGTTCACCAAGTTCTGTAGTTGAAACAGCATTCAGATCTCGCAGTAACCGAGCCTGTAAGAATGAAGGACCAACTATCACAACCGAGACTGTAATAACGTAGGAACAGGTACTGGGAAAGTTGACACAGATGACATGACATCAGGAGTAAAGAAAATAATTACCAGAGACGGCATTGAAGACTCATGCGATGACAACCCATCATAGATGTCACAGATACATAGCCGCTGCTCGAGTCCAACAGTCGCAAGCAATGGGTTAAGTGCATTTACAATTTTTATCGATACACCATGTCGTAGATTTGGTATTATTCCCCTTACAACATGTAGAGCTTCCAGACACTCATCTATTATATAAAAGACAAAGAGAGAAGAGGGCAGAACATGTCAAGGTCGTAGAAGCCTAGAATGTTGCAAGCGAGATGAAAAATATTGAATAAATCTCGTGTCCCAGTTTGCATGTTGAAATACAAATTAGGTGTGTGAATACGACAAACTTGACCAGAAGATAGGCTTACCAGAGTTCAAATCCTTCTTACTGAAAAAGTGAAGGACGAGGTCTACAACATGCTCTGCAGCTAAGGGGTCTGTGATGTAATTTAGCAATAGTTTAAACAGCCTAAGTTCACGCTGCCCAAGCCATCTCCCAGTTCTCCTGTACACATCAAGCACAAAACATAAGGTCCAAAACTGTGTAATAACCTCAGTCTGAAGCATCTCCAAGCAAGAAACGGGATATCCCAAACAATGCATAACTGATGCAGCTAATAATAATATATACTCCACTAACATGCAAGTGGACTCGAGAAATGCTCGAACCAAAATAATTTAGCAGTACAATGATTTTTTAAGTACATAGTTTCTCTCCAACAGTAATGATAAGAAGCAAGCAGAGAAGAGTTCACAAAAGAAGAAAATATCCTTCAAATCAAGGGAACGAAGGCTGCTGAGAAAGCGAATAGATAACTTTAAAGGCCATAACCACGCACAAGAGATGCTTACAAAATAGATTGATATGATGAAAATAGATTGATACGATAAAATAGATTTACATTTAATGCATATAGAACTACTACATATAGCAGTGTGAGCAATTCAGTACCATTTGTCAGACTCAACCCAAACAAAAGCACATACCTGTGAAGCTCTTTGCGGTAATTAACAAAATCATGGAGACTACTGAGAAGCACATCCATATGTTGAACAAGAATTTTCTTCACCGAGTGATCTTCTTGCGACTCCAAATCATTATCCAGCCTCAATAGATTCTCAATGAATTCAAGTGCATAGGAGGTGATAGATTCTGATGCAGTCCTCACAGTTAAAATAGAAAATATGGCGGGTACAAGATTATTTGTCCCCAACAGTGGTGCTAGTTTTGGGCTCTGACTCATGACCATGAAACACGAAAATAATGAGCTCGGTTTTTCACTACTGGAAGCCTCTTGTCTGAAGCAGTCAATTAGAGGTTTCACAGAAGCGAAAAAAGTATTCCAGAAGTATTCTCCAAAGTCATGACTTTCATACTGACCAAGTGCCAAGGAAACAATTCTAATACATAAGGACCTAAGATCCTTTAATTGCTTGACTGAGGCACTTGCCTGCATAAAAGAGTGTGAAGAGGATGAGTTCAGAGAAGATAAGCACGATTTGCCAACATTAGCTTGATCAAAGAAAGAATGACACATACTACAAATAAGTTAAATTTCCGTAAGACTTAAATAGAATCACCAAGCAAACAGTAGCGAGGATCTGCTAAATATGTTTACTAGTTTTTCTTAAAGTATCAGTTAGTTCTATAGCTTGAATTAGGCAAATCATTGTCAGCTTATTCCCAGGAAGTACAACACAACAATTCGGTAGTTCTGTTAAACATGGATATAGATATGTAATAACGAAATCAATCTTAAAGGTGAGAGCACTGCACATTGTTTTCATGATATATTTTCATAATGTGACACACCTCAGTATCATCTGATACTGTCATCTCTTTTGAGCCTTCTTTCAGATCTATGGAATTGCCATCTTCCTGGCTCGTGGAGCACTCGTTGTCAGGGTGATTTGATTGTTTATTAGGATATTCCTCATCGCTATTCCTTCCGAGATTCCGCACGCAACTCTCGAGCAAGTGAACAACAATGATCATTATAGTATTAAGAAATGAACTTATATGTGCCATGCCAAAAGAACCAAAGATTTCTTCGACCAAATGAAGAAAACCATTTGCCCTCTTCCATGTAAGATTCTCAACACAGATCTCTGTTGACATTCCCATGATATCAGAAATACTTCCAAGCAGATTGCCAGACTGACAAGAGAACTTTTCAAGTTGAAGGCTCCCAGGGACCAAGGACTTCAGAAGCAATGAGAAAAAGAGCTGAAGCTCATTTGAATCAAACTGCAGAAGGAAACGAAGAATTGCCTTTCGATGGCTAACACCTGTGTGCTGGTAAAACAATACAAAATAAATAGACGTTATCTTCACACGAGTTAAATTACACATATTTGTTTATTCTAAACATTATGGTCCAAGACAATCAGATAAAATACCAACCTTTCGAGAACCAAGCAGCTTCAGTTTCATTACTTTAGGAGTTAACACACGGATAACCAAAGGAACAACACGACTTCTGTGGCATTTCTGAATAGAACTAGAATCATGTGAAACTGCCCACGTGGTGAGTTCTTCACGCAGAGTTTTCAAATCGATCAGATTCTTAAGGTTTTGACTGTATGGGATCAGGAATTCATCCTTCCAGTTTAAGAGGCAATCTAATGCTTTTGCCTGTATGTCTGGATCACTCTCAACAAGGATTCTGGAAATAAATGTTAATTACACACAAATTTTCATGTAAATCTTTGTGTTTGCAGTGTTCTTCGTGTGCGACTCCATCGCGCAATCCCTCCCCCGAATCCTCAAGCATCCGTTCGGCCCCAGAATAAGCCACCCCGTGGCATCTGCGTGTTCCCACCACGACAGTTGGCGCCCACCGTGGGGCTGATAGTGGCGCTTGTTGGATTAATTCGGATGGGACCTTCGTCATCAACGCGGGGACTCAACTTCGGCATCGTCCCCGTATGTTGACTCATTTTCGAGTTGGCTACAGTGGAATCCGAGCTGTTCTGGAATCCGAGTTGTTCTGGAATCCGAGGTGTTCTGAAGTCCGAGGTATCCTGGGAGAATCCGAGTTAAGACTTGGAAATCCGAGTTAAGACTTCTCCAACAACCTGGCCTTGTAAGTATCATTTATATGTCTGCTCATGCTTTTAGATAGTCTCAAACAGTGCTCGGGGACTGCCCCTTCGTTTCTACCTTGCTTTGATTAGTTGTTTTCCCCGGAGTAAAGTGTTTTGACCCGGGGACTGGATCCCCAGTCCAGTTCTGTTTTGTCTCAAAAGTTACTCGGGGACTGCCCCCTCGCTTTTTGTTTAGTGTTTTCCCCGGGACAAGATGTCTTAACCCGGGGA
Source organism: Poa pratensis (assembly GCA_947311845.1). NCBI lineage: Eukaryota > Viridiplantae > Streptophyta > Magnoliopsida > Poales > Poaceae > Poa > Poa pratensis. The sequence continues at coordinate 5,989,097 of CAMZMU010000058.1, read as the reverse complement.
CTGGGTAGCCAGTCTGTTTTACACCTTCTCCTAGATAAGAAAAGTGACTCGGGGACTCGGTTGAAACCGAGTCTAGTTTTTTGTGCATAGTATATGCTGTTAGATTAGTTTTCTATTAAGTGCTATAGCTGGTTTGCCTCGGTTGGTATAATTGTTATTCCCGTCAAATATTCTTCATGATATGTATGTTGAACTAACGTTGAAAGGTGACATCGGTTTTGTTGAGAATGTTCGTTACTGAGGTATCCTGGAAACCCGAGGTATTCCAGAAATATGAGGTGTATTATAATCCGAGGTATATTGGAAATCCGGGTCATATCGGAAATCCGGGTCATAATGGAAATCCGGGTTATAACGGAATTCCGAGGTATAATGGAATTCCGAGGTATGGTGGAGATCCGAGGTATAGTGGAAACCCGAGTTATAATGGAAATCCGATGTATAATGGAAATCCAAGGTATCAAGGTTATGTTGGTTATCTCAAATTACCCAAGGTATCATGGCATTATCGGTATTCTCTAGATCGCCGATTATTTCGGTTTGCCACAGTATCACGGCATCTTTCCACATCCCGGATCGCTGTGTATTTCGGTTTGTCACAATATCCTGGCATCATTCCATATCCCAAATCATCGTTTATTCTGTTTGCCAGCATATCATGGCATCATTTGCATACCAGATCTTTGTTTATGTTTGTTAATCAGAGGCAACCTTTGAGATATGTTTTTGCAGGTTATATGTCAAACCAGCAGTGGCTGGAGACATCTATGTCGGTATACGCCCGAAGTGGCTAAAACCGGCATTCGAGATATGCTTATGTCAAACCAGCAGTGGCTGGAGACATCTATGTCGGTAAGCGCCCAGAGTGGCTACCAGACATCCGAGATACCGAGACATACGTGATATGCCTAGAGAGGCCGAGGTACCGAGACATACGTGATATGCCTAGAGAGGCCGAGGTACCGAGACATTTGAGATATGTACATGCAGCTTTATGTCGGCCAGCTTACACTGGCGGCATCCGAGTTCGGTGAAAGCCAGGAGGGCTAACCGACGCTGGCGGCATCTCAATTCGGTAAAAGCCAGGAGGGCTAACCGACGCTGGCGGCATCTCAATTCGGTAAAAGCCAGGAGGGCTAACCGACGCTGGCGGCATCCGAGTTCGGTGAAAGCCAGGAGGGCTAACCGATGCTGGCGGCATCCGAGTTCGGTGAAAGCCAGGAGGGCTAACCGACGCTAGCGGCATCTCAATTCGGTAAAAGCCAGGAGGGCTAACCGACGCTGGCGGCATCCGAGTTCGGTGAAAGCCAGGAGGGCTAACCGACGCTGGCGGCATCCCAATTCGGTGAAAGCCAGGAGGGCTAACCGACGCTGGCGGCATCCGAATTCGGTAAAAGCCAGGAGGGCTAACCGACGCTGGCGGCATCCAAGTTCGGTAAAAGCCAGGAGGGCTAAGAACCGACGCTGGCGACATCCGAGTTCGGTAAAGGCCAGGAGGGCTAAGAACCGACATATAATGGTGACCATGCAGGCAACACATTCCCAGTGCAAACTGTCCATCTCGTTGTTGATTCGGGTGAGCTCGATCAACCGGATGTCGCATTTGGCCTCGAGGGCATGGCTGGTCGACCGAATTATGATGGTGCCCATGCAGGCAAGGTGGTATATATATGGAGGTGTAGACAATGACATTTGTTTTTGTAAGACTGCGCGCGACTCTGCGAGTCCCCCGCGGCCTCGGGGACTAATGTCGGGGATGTAACCCCGGGTACCCCAGAGTTGGTGGTGTGGCTGAGGTAATAAAGGAGATAAAAGCATGGTTTAATGAGTAAAAGATAAAAGGAAATAGAGGAAGAGGCATAAAAAAGCAGTCTGGGCCGAGACTGGAACAACTCAGGCCGGAATATCAATTACTGGGCCGAGGTAGCCTAGCTTCGGCTGGACCGAGGCAGTAGAAACTCGGAATGAACCAAATATTGGCAGCAGGCCGAATTATCCCAGTGTCGGGCCGAATTTACCTCACCTCGGTGGGCCGAGGTGGCCGCAGCTCGGCTGGGCCGGCCTTTCCCCGCCTCGATTGGACCGAGCTGGTAACAGCTCGGCTGGGCTTCTCAGCCTCCGACGGGCCGACATAACCATGCCCCGCGCGACCCGAGTCTAGCCGTCGCTTGATGGGCGATGCCGAGCTATCTAACGCCAACCTCGGGCCAGGCCTCGTTTCCTGCTCGGAGCAGCGTCCAGCGCCTCGGACGGCAGGCCTCGGTGAGCCACGGGCGGGCCGCTGCTGCCTTGCCTCGGCTTCGACCGGGATTCTCCAGTAGGTCGGGCTCTCCAGCAGCGCTCCAGGCAGCGACCGAGGTCTCCGACACCTCGACTGCCTTCCTTCGACCGGGATTGCAGCCTCGGTGACTCTGGCTACCGACATATCCCGCGAGAGCTGCATCGACCGAGACTTCCCTCGACGGAAACGAGACCGAGGCAACGGTACGCACGGACGGACCGAGATACGCCACGCCCAGACCGGCATCTCTCCATCGGCAAGTACAAGATGCCCTGCCAGGTGATCCCGAAGATCCCGGAGACAGGAGCAAGAGGACAAAGACGATGACACAGGCAGCGTGGCTACAGTGCCAGCGATGTGACTAGAGTACACCTCCATGACGCAGCTACAGTGTACCTGGAATAGTGTTTCTTGTCCCCTGCTTGTCCCTTGTCCCCTTGTTGTCCCCTGGGCTCTCTCTATATAAAGAGCACCAGGGGAGAGGCAAAGGGACGGGCACACGAGGCCCCTGGGCTCTTTCCCCCCCGCGGGAGCTCTCCTCTCTAGAGATTAGCAGCTTAATTAGCAGTGATTAGAGGCATACTTAGAGGCACTTAGAGGTATACAGCTCGAGGGGCATCTGTACACACTGCATGTATGAGATGAGAATACACCAAAGTAGGATATATGCTGCAGTAGGGTTTTACCTCCTCACGAGGGCCCCGAAGCAGGGTAAGTCTTTGTGTTTGCAGTGTTCTTCGTGTGCGACTCCATCGCGCAATCCCTCCCCGAATCCTCAAGCATCCGTTCGGCCCCAGAATAAGCCACCCCGTGGCATCTGCGTGTTCCCACCACGACAGGCCCACATGCGCCACAGAATGCCTCCTTTCTGTGGCGCATGGACCACCGTGCGCCGCAGAAAGCATGAATTCTGTGGCGCATCTGTGGGCATGCGCCACAGAAATGACCCCAGAATTCGAAATCCAATGATTGGTGGTGGGGTTCACACGTTTTCTGTGGCGCATCTCCATGTGTGCGCCACAGAATGTTCTCTTTCAGTGGCGCATTTGAGCTGCGTGCGCCACAAAATGCGCACACATTCTGTGGCGCACCTTGTATGGTGCGCCACAAAATTTCTTTTGTGGCGCACGCACGTTTTGGTGCGCCACAAAATTCCGTTCTATAGAAAGGCAGTTTCCTGGTAGTGTCGCAGTGGTTGCCGCCACCACTCGAAGGAAAGAAGCGGCTCACGTAGGCGCAGGTCCAGGAGCAGATCACGCAGATCTTACAGTAGCGACTCATACTCTGATCGAGAGCCTGAGCCACACGGAGCTCTGTGCTTCACTCGACGCCTCCGCGAGACACGGATGCCCAAAGGGTTCAAACTCACATCTGAACAACCCAAGTACACAGGTCGACAGGAACCTTCGGGGTGGTTGGAAGACTACAGGCTGGCTGTCGCGTGACAGCGAGGCACAAACATCACAACCATGCAATACATACGACTCATGCTCGAAGGCACAGCCCGCGACTGGCTCAAGGGTCTGCCTCCATCAACATACGACTCGTGGGATCACTTCCGCGCAGACTTCATCAAAAACTTCGAGCCTCTATGTGAGCGCCCAAAAACGTTCGAAGAGCTGCGAGCTTGCGTTCAACGGTCAGACGAAATGTTGAGGTCATACATCAGACGATGGACTGAGATACGCAACTCAGTTGGTGTAATTTCGGAAGATATGGCCATGGATGCTTTCATCATGGGCCTCGCCAGGCGAGACTTCAAAGAAGCACTTGGTCGCCAAATGCCAACCTCTGTGGCTAACCTCTTGAAGATCGCGACTGAGTGGGCAGACGGCGAAGACATGGCGCGCACCACACGCGGGTCCTCACCCCGCGACAACCACGAAAGCGGCAGTCGAAGCCGCAGAGACTCGTACAGATATGATCGGAGGCGCAAACGTTCAAAACGTCACTACGACGACGAAAGACCCGAATTTATGGCGGCTGGGTTCTCCACACCCCGCAATGACCAAGACAGAAGCGACCGACGGTCAGAAGATCGACGGGACAGTCGAGATGATCGCCGGGACAGTCGAGATGATCGCCGGGACAGTCGAGACCGTGGCCAACGCAGCGACAGCTACAAGAGGAAAGACTGGCGCACAAACCGAGCGATCATTCGAAGAAAAGATGGATGCTGATTGCAGATTCCACTTATACAAAGGGGAAGACGGAAAATTGCGCTCCAATCACTCGATGAGAAATTGCAGAGAATTCGACCAACTAGCGTCTGAATACGTACAGCTCAGAAAGGCAACAGCCGCACACGCACCCGCACCTGCACCTGTGCCTCAGCCAAATAATGTGCCTGTTCTGATGGCACCACCTCAACCACCACAGCCTGCCGCAGGCGGAGATCTCGCGGGTGCCATACAACCCGTACCTCGGGTGGACGAACCTCAGTACCCTCCGCCCCAAGGGCAGATGTACATGATACAGAAAGGTCGCCCTTCCAACAGGGAGCAAAAACTTCGCACTCGACAAGTAAACATGGCGGTCATGTCACCTCCTGCTGTAACAGAATTTTGAAAGGTTCTGAAACCGCAATAAGCTTCAGCAGAGAGGACCACCCTCCATCGGTCGTTCGTCCAGGGCACTCTGCTCTGGTACTCGACGCACAAATTGGAGGCTACGCCATGTCCAAGGTCTTCATGGATGGTGGCAGCGGCATAAACATCATCTTCGCAGATACGCTCCGCAAAATGAACAGGTCAGTCGAAAACCTGCCAAATCCTCAAATACCTTTCACGGTATCGTCTCAGGCAAAGCAATAAGCCCAGAAGGCACCATACAACTCGACGTAACGTTCGGGGACAAGAACCACTTCAGGACAGAGTCGATTGAATTCGAAGTTGTCGACTGGAAGTCACAATACCATGCCATACTTGGACGACCGACGTTCGCTCGATTCATGGCGGTCCCACATTATGCATACCTCCAGCTGAAGATGCCTGGACCAAAAGGAGTAATCACAGTCAAAGGAAACTTCCAAAAGTCTGACTCTTGCAACCGAGAGTTCAGCAAAATCTCTGAGATGTTTGGCATGGAAGCAACACTCGCCGATCTGGTGGTCTCCAACGATCAAACACTTATGCCGGAGCACAAGAAGGTGGCAGTCGACAGAGCATTCAATGTCACCAATGACACAAGGTCGCATCAGGTGCACCCGACTGACCCGACAAAGACAGTCAATGTCTCGTCGAGTCTGCCTATCGCATAGGAAAGCGCGCTCGTCGAATTCCTCCGTGAGAACTGGGATATATTTGCGTGGTGTCCAGCCGACATGCCAGGTATTCCGAGGGAATTCGCCGAGCACTCTCTCCAATTATTTCCAGATGCTAAACCAGTCAAGCAAACAATGCGCCGCATATCCGGCCCGAAAAGAACCGCAGTCGAAGCCGAAGTCGACAGGCTACTCGCAGCGGGCTTCATCAGAGAAATCAAGAAATCACAATGGGTGGCCAACCCCGTGCTCGTAGAGAAGAAGCACACAGATATCCTTCGGATGTGCGTAGATTTCACAGCACTCAATAAATGTTGTCCAAAGGATCACTTTCCACTACCTCGAATCGACCAGATCGTCGACTCCACCGCCGGGTGCGCTCGCTTGTCCTTCCTGGATGCTTACTCGGGTTACCACCAGATAAGGATGAAGGAAGAGGATGAAGAGAAAACGGCGTTCATAACCCTACTCGGGGTCTACTGCTACACAACCATGCCTTTGGGCTCAAAAACGCAGGCGCAACCTACCAGCGCATGATGCAAGACTGCCTCAAGAAGCAAATTGGGCGAAACGTCCAGGTCTATGTAGATGACATCGTCATCACAACAAGGGAGGAAAACACACTACTCGATGACTTGCGAGAGACGTTCGCAAACCTCAAACGCTTTCACATCAAGCTCAACCCGAAGAAGTGCACGTTTGGCGTGCCAGCCGGGCAGCTCCTTGGGTATCTAGTCTCGGCTCGAGGAATTGAGGCGGACCCGGAGAAAATACAGGCCATCTTGACGATGCAAAGGCCTTCAAAGCTCCATGACGTGCAAAAATTAGCGGGTCGAGTGGCAGCCCTCAGTCGATTCATCAGCAAACTGGGCGAAAAAACACTCCCGTTCTATCGACTGATGAAGAAAGCAGACAAATTCGAGTGGACGCAGAAGCCGAAGCAGCCTTCACGGACCTCAAGCGAGTCCTCACAAGCGCTCCAATCCTCGTCGCACCAAGGGAACGCGAGCCACTGTACCTATATGTATCCGCAACTAACAGGGTGGTGAGCACCGTACTGGTAGTCGAACGAAGGGAGGAGGGACACGCCCAAAGCATACAACGCCCAGTCTATTACTTGAGTGAAGTGCTCTCCATATCAAAGCAGCGGTACCCGCACTATCAAAAGTTGGCCTACGCCGTGTTCATGTCCTCAAGGAAGCTAACGCATTACTTCTCCGAGCATCCGATCACTGTAATCAGCACCTCAGGGATCGGGGACATCCTCACAAACCCCAACGCAACTGGGCGAGTCGCAAAATGGCTCATCGAGCTAGCACCACGAGATATCAAGTATGATTACCCGAAGGCCATCAAAGCACAAGTCTTACCTGACTTCCATACCGAGTGGATCGAAGCTCATTACCAGGAGCACCAGATGTGTCCAACTCATGGACTATGTACTTTGACGGCTCAAAGAAGAACGAAGGCGCAGGCGCAGGTGTCATCCTCATATCACCAAAAGGCGACAAGCTTCGCTATATCCTGCAGATGGGATTCGAGTTACCATCCAATAACGAAGCAGAGTATGAGGCCCTGATCCATGGCATGAGGATGGCCAAAGCCCTCGGGTGCACTCGACTGATGATCTACGGTGACTCGAATCTTGTGGTGCAGCAAACAATGAAGGCCTGCGATGCAATCGCAGATAACATGATCGCCTACCGTGACTGTACAACCTAATGGAGGGCAGCTTCGAAGGCTGCGAGTTGCGGCACATAGGGCGAGAGCAATGAAGAAGCAGACAAGCTAGCCAACATTGGCGCGACCAAAGCACCAGTTCCAACTGGTGTCTTCCTCGAGCGCATCGAGCACAGGTCCATCAAGAAAAAGCGAACATCTCCTACGTCAGCCGCACCAGCCAAGAGCAAAGCACCTAGCACAGAGGACCCGCCGGTCGAGGTACTCCTCATCGAGCAACTTGGACTCAACCTTTCCTCGCATACATACTCCGAGGCGAGGTACCTGAAGACATAATAGAGTCAAGACGCGTCACTCGAAGATCCAAAGCATACACCGTCATCAACGGCGAACTATACAAGCACAGCGTATCAGGTATGTTCCAACGTTGCATAGCATTCGAAGATGGCCAGGCCATCCTTCGTGATATTCATGCAGGTACCTGTGGGCATCACGCCAACAGTCGATCACTCGTAGCCAAAGCCTTTCGCGCAGGCTTCTACTAGCCAACCGCACTCAAAGACGCGGAGGACATAGTCAAAAGGTGCATCGGCTGTCAAAAATTCGCCACAAAGCCGCACACCCGCATCGGCGTTGAAGTCAATACCATTGGCCTGGCCCTTCGCCCAGTGGGGGCTCGATATGGTCGGGCCACTCAAAAAATCCTCCCATGGAGGGCATACTCACCTTCTGGTGGCGGTCGACAAGTTCACCAAGTGGATCGAATCACTCCCTATCACAAGTTCGACTGCCACTACAGCAGTCAAATTCATAAAATCCATCATATAGCGCTTTGGTGTGCTAAGCAGCATCATGATGCACCTAAAATGCATCTACTTTTCCAAGCACTTTGCTTCATAATTTGCTCCGGAATCCTCCCATATTTGAATAAACCTGCTGAATCTGACGCTGTTTTTAGCAAAGTCTCGTTTCTGGTTATTTTTGCAGGAAATTAAATCGAGGAAAAATACCACGTCATTTTTTATATAAAAGGAGGACAACGTGCAGAGGATGGACACGAGGAAGCGCCGGCGCGTGGGCCCACCTAAATGGAGCCTCGGGCGCCGCCTCTCCTTCGGCTTTCGCGTACCCCCTCATATATACGAAAAAGTGGGTGCCCTAGGAGGAGAGGAGCTTTCGCGAAACAGAGCGCCGCCACCACCACGATCTTCGTTTTCGGAGACAGATTGATCCAGGATTTCTCCTCCGGTGGAGGGATCCGGAGACCGTCTTCACCGCCTTCATCTCCATCGACCATGAGCTCCCTCTCCATCACCATGTGTGAGTAGTCCGCTGTAGGCATGTGAGGTGGATGGGGATTGGATGAGATTGATCATGTAATGATACCCGTTGTTCGAGATCTTAGGGGTTTATCTTGAGGATATTTTTGTATTGTGTTGATGCACTTATGCTATGTTTAATGCTTGCTACTAGGGCCCGAGTGGCATGATTTCAGTACTGAACTTATTTTGCTTCATCATATAATTGAGTTTGGTATTTATCTGCAAAGTGTATCACCTGCTATTATGTTGAACCTGCGAACCCTAAAAGTGACAGTATAGGGAAAACAAGGGGGAGATGTTTTAGTTTGAGGATTCTATGTGTTCATGAAGTGTTAATGCGTTGTTCCGGGCTATTCGAAAGGGTAGACCTTAATTACCTGTAGTTCCAAGTTGGCCCCGGTGAAATGGGCAGGTAGGACAATAGATGTTGTGCAAATTCTCTTGGTTAGTACGCACAACTAATTATGGAACACATACCTACATATATCGGAGTTAGAGATAAGTCCCATTGCTATTTATATCTTATTATATGATCAATCTTATTCATGCAACACCCCGCTATCACCTCATGCCTACGTTTTAAATCTCTGAGTTACACTTTCACTTTTCCGGTGAAAACTGGGAAACCCTTGTTCACTACTGCTGTTCTATTTGCTACTTGAATCATACTACTGCCATCACTATCACTGCTGCAAGTTTATTGATATACAGGTGTGGTTGAGAGTGACGCCTCAATTGCCAAAGTCTTATTGGTATTCTTGTGTTCCCATCGTGTCGAACTATAAATTTGGGTAATACTTCCCAACGAAGATTTCAGCGATCCCCTATACTTGTGGGCATCAAGACATTTTCTGGCGCCGTTGCCGGGGAACCTAGCTTTATTGGTAAGACAACTTGTTATCATTTATTTGCTGCACTTGCTTGTTCCAACTATGGGAAAGGAAAAGATACTCCGAAGGAAGTAAGGCCTTCAACTACTCGTAGAGGTACTGATTTGCCAAGTAGGCCAAACTTTTCACCTAATGTTGCTTCTGCTATTGTTGCTAAGAAGAAAGAAAAAGCTTTATCTAGTTCACCATTGTCTAAGATGTCTACTAGTATTGAAAATAATTTAATATGTGGTAGCGTAGACAAAGAAGTGACACCTGAAACATCTGAGATAACTGAAAACTGAAACACCTGAATCTGCTATTATTGAAAATGTTGAGTCTGAATTAGAAGATAATGAATATTGTGATGATGAACATGAAACTTCTTCTGAGGAAGAGGATGCATTTACTATGGCTTTTATGGATTCGAATTTTGATAAATTGGATAAACTTGATATCTATAAAAATTCTCCTCTTGATGATTATTTCCCTGTTACTGAGAAAATGAATGCTCCAGCTATTAAAATTAAAGACAAAGATTATGAGTTTAGTGTTGATCCTGAAATAATTGAAAAAGCTGAGAAGTATAAGTTTTATGGGAGAGACAATGAGTTCCCTTTTGAACACATTGCTGATTTGCATGATTTATCTGTGTTATTTGGTAAAGATGAAATCCACCAACGCTATTATTTCTTAAAGTTGTTTCCTTTTACTTTGGGAGGAAATGCTAAAACTTGGTATAATCGTTTAGAACCTGGATGTATTACTAGCAAGGAGGAATGCTTGCAGGTATTTTATAATAAATATTTCCCTGCTGATAAGATTCATGGTTTAACTATTGAGATTAGCAACTTTTCACAAACAGAGAAGGAGGATTTACCCCAAGCTTGGGGGAGGTACAGTAAGATGGTTAGGAAATGTCCTACCCATGGCTTCAAGAATAATGAAATACTTGATATATTTTACAATGGACTAACTGAAAATACAAGAGGCTATCTTGATAGTATTGCAGGTAGTGTTTTCAGGGAAAGGACCGTTGATGAAGCAATTGAGTTATTGGAAACTATCTCTAGAAACTATGAAGATTGGAATATTGAAATAATAGATGACAGAGAGATATTTCCAGAGAAGAAAGGAGGTATTCTTGAATTAAACAATGAGGCAATGAAGGGAGCCTCCAAGGATATGAAAGAGAAGGGAATTAAAACCTCTCATCTTAAGGAATTATCTGAAATGGGTGTTAAACTTCCTATTGATCGACCATGTTTTCCAATCCCAGTCAATGCTATAAGCTCTTTGGAAGGTAATGAAAAGGTAACACCTCCTATTGATGTATCATATGTTAATGATTTTGCTTATCATAATAAACCTGAAGAGCATGATATTAGAATGAATATGATGGAAAACTCTCATAAAATTAAATTCCTTCGTGAAAATATAAATGCTAGTGTGGGAGAAGTTAGAAGAATTGTTAAACACTGTGAAATGATGAATAATCAAATTGAACAAATGGTTTCTCTTCAAAATCAATTGTATGAAAATCTTATTGAGAAGAAACAGGTTTGTGGGGTTAGTACTAGAGGTGGTGCAAGTACTCAGGACCCTGACTATCCTGAAAACCATCCCAAGAGAAAAGAGCAAGAGGCTCTCAAAAGGAAATCTTCTGCAGGAAAATCTCCCAATGGAAACAAAGGCATTGATGATTCTCAAGAACAAGACAATGATATTTCTATTTCTGATGCTGAGACCGAAGATGATAATGTTGAAGAAGAGGAATCATCTCCACCTGAAGAAGATCAACATGAAGTTGAAAATATTGCAGAACCTGAACCTCCTGAAAAGGAAGACCCTCAACCATCTACTGAGAAGAACAAAAAGAAGAATCATCCAAATCCACAAAAAGGTAAAGAGAGGGATCCATGGGTACAAAGACCCATACCATATCCCCAAGAGGTAATGAAATCTTTGGATGATGCTAGGTTTGAGAAATTTTTGAGTTGATTAAAAATTTATGTTTGCAAATTCCTCTTGTTGATGCTATTAAAATTCCTCCATACTCAAAATATATGAAAGATATTGTCACTAATAAAAGGAAGATACCTAATGATGCAATTACTGCTATGCTTGCTGATTATTCATTTGAAGGAAAATTGCCTGAAAAGCGTGGAGATCCTGGTATTCCGACTATTCCTTGTCGTATTAAAGAAACTTATGTGAAATATGCACTATGTGATTTAGGAGCTGGTGTTAGTGTTATGCCTTTTTCTTTATATAAGAAACTTAACCTAAACAAATTGGTTCCAACTGAAGTTTCATTGCAAATGGCTGATAAATCAACTGCTGTGCCTATAGGTATATGTGAGGATGTTCCTATCTCTATTGCTAATGTGTTAATTCCTACAGACTTTGTTATATTAGAAATGCCTGAGGATGATAATCTATCTATTATTCTTGGAAGACCCTTTTTAAACACTGCAGGAGCTGTGATAAATTGCACTGAGAGCAAAGTGACATTTAATGTAAAAGGAAATGAGCATACTATCTATTTTCCCAAGAAGAATCTGTTACAGTGATAAACAAGAGTGTGAATTCTATTCAAAGAAATACTATTATGATTGGAAGCTTTGAAATTGCACTACCACCTCCTGAACCAAATATGCTACTTGATGATTGGAACTATTCCAATCAATATGAGGTATCTTGAAACTCTTCTTTATATCTATAAAATAAGAATCATGTATTATATCTTTTGCATATTATTAATGAGACTTGATCAACCTCATTACTAATGTGGAAATGATGAAAACTTGATTCCCATAAAAATTTGTATTGCATTTTAATTTTATTTATCTTAGAATTTTAGAGTATATGCATAATCATAATTATTTCAGAGTTCAGAAATTCCAGAATATGAAGTTTGAAAAATTCTCTTTAGAAAATTGTCTCTGAAAATTCCAGAAAAATTTGGAGGTAAGTTATTTAACCAGAGGGACCATCTGCCAGAAGTGGGACACCAGGAGGCCACCAGGGACCAAAATGGGGTGTCCCACGCGGCCAGATTCCTTGGCCGCGTGGGACCCACCAACTTTGTCCCCAGGTGGTGTTAGGTGAGTGTCCTGTGCCCATCTCCTTCCCCTCGACAGAAAACCACTTCCAGGTATTTTTCCCAAATTTTCCCGAGCTCGTTCTTCCTGCTATCCTTGGATCTCCAAGTTTAGGGCAGATTTTTCAAATCTGTTTGGTGGGATTGCTCCTTGGTATGTGACTCCTCCACCCATCCAATTATTTTTTGTTCTTGTGCCTCATGTATGAAGTATTTTGCTGCACTAGGTGTCACCTAATATGCTTGAGAAATCCATGGATTTAAGTTTTCTAGTTGATATGGATGCATGATATTGATGTGGAGACTAGTTATGGATGGCTCAATGTTGTTTTAGAGTGCTACATCTTAATTTTTGTTGAATATTATTTATGGGCAGCAAGGTACCATGATGAACAAAGGCAAGGCATTGCTTGGGATGAGCTCAAGACCGAGGAGAAGAGCATCTAAAGTCTCCCTTAATTATGATGACAACCATCTTTGGGAGGATGATGCAGTTTTTGTGGGGAGAAGCTGAAGATCCATACAACTAGATGGCAAGACCCCATGTTCTTGAGCAGTGGGGGATAAAAGAAGACTTCGACACCTTCGCCAATGCAACTGGTTTGCTTGAGTTTGCCCAAAATCCACGAGGTACATACGAGGAACTCTCGCGAGAATTCCTCTCCACATTCAGGTTTGAGGGCCCTGAGATCTACAAGCACAGTAAGAAGAGTAAGGCACCCTCCTACCTTTGTTTGTAAATTTACTATGAGGGGGGAGCGCCTTGTTATGTCTTTGGAGGAGTTTTGCAAAGCTATTGGTGTGGAAAACAGGGGTAGTTGGGATGAAACCCGTGCTGACTCCAACCAGGAGCTTGTTGCATTTTGGCACTCTATTTCTGTTAACTCTCATGATAGATTGAATAGGGGTAAATTTACTCATATACAGCACCCAAGTTTGAGATACTTTGCGTTGTTCCTTGCAAGAGGATTTCTTGCTAGAGACAACAATTCTGCTTGCACGGGACCAATGGTTTATTTACTTAAATGTGCAAAAGAAAACACCACATGTGAGTATAACTTGGGAGTCATTCTTGCTAGATCCTTGCATACGGCTGTGAGTAGAAATATTACTGATCAAACCCCTATTTATGCTGGTGCTATTGCTACTTTAGTGTATGAATACATTAAAGATGAAAGAGGTTATGGTGATAACATGGGTACTCCTGTGATAGAGTCCAATTTACTCGATTTTGCTTTGACTACCCGTATGGATATAAGTGTGATGCATGGGGATCATTATTGGTATAACTATTTGAGTACTAATGGACAAAGAGTGCCCATTAGGCTCCCCCGTGCTGACCTTTTTGACAGGAGTACCGGAAAATGGATTGTGGAAGAGATGCCGCCTCAAGAGGAGCCACAAGATCCAGGGATGCAAGGCTACCAACCTCGAGAGGAGCCCCAAGACTCAGGAATGCAAGGCTACCCATATGGTTACTTCCCTGGAGGTGGAAGTGGATACAACTACTACCCGGGATACTAGCTTGATCGCAAGCTTGGGGGAGTACCTCTCTCCCTTTCCATTCATTGTGTTATATCACTGTTATCTTGTTATGTTTTAGTTTCTTGTTCTAAAAATCACAAAAACACAAAAAGATTTCATTTGTTTAGTTACTTCTGGACATTTACTTTATGCATCTTAAAACTAAAAAGAACAAAAACATTTTCGTTTTATTGAATCCAAAGTGAAAACGGAGGTGCAGGAATTGCTGAAATCTGCTCACTGTTCTATTTTTCATATTTTCTCTGTAACTCCGAATGAGCTAAAATTTTAACCACTACTGCAACTTTTCATAACCTACACACCCGTAAATTATGAGATTTTTCTGAAGTGTCTAGGTAGGGTAAAAACAGTACTGTATGCAGTAGCATTTTATGGCAGATTTGAGTTTTTATTGCGCAGTTCAAATTGGGAGAGGAGAACAACAATGATGAGTTGATGTGCATGAAGTGGATGAAAGGTATGACACCTTTGCCTGCTTATGTGGACTTTTTAATAACAGCAAGTGCGCACATCATAGTTTCTTTAACATCTAGGGAAGTGGTAGCAAATGTTTATCTCTCCGTGTTCTAGTATGTTATATTATGATGCAAGTGAGATAATATGTAGCGACAACACTTGGATGTGAGTTGAGTAATTGTGGCTCTAAACAAAGGTCTACGCATCCCATTGTGCTTGCTAAACTTGCCAACCAAAGAATAAAAGAATTTTTCAAATGATAAACATGAAGTCATATGCTTGACAAGCTTAGTGGTTGGGAGTTAACTTAAATGTGCTGACACATGGAAAGCTTTCAACATTGCACTAAATTATATTTAGTTGATATCATGTACCTTTGTTTATGGATGCTTATCATGTGCGAAATAAATGTGGAAACTTAGTAAGTTTGAGGAGTAGGAATAATTGGCTAGAGAGACGCCTGGGCCGCCAACCTAAGCCATGCATCATTCATGGTGGAAATTTACAGCGTACCATAGTGAACATTCAGTGATGCACATCATAATAAAAAGCTACACAAATAGTAAATAAAAGAGTGCTGAGATTGTTCATTGTCTGTTTGTCTTGTCGTTTGGACATGGGCTTGTTCCATGTCTTGGGACAAGAGGTACCCCAGTTGACGCTCTTGATGACGCTTTTATTACTTGCAATGACTGAAAAACTCGAACTTGCCTAGTGACCAGAGTTGAGTAGCACGTGGTGTAGGTACTCGTATTCACGGGGCATGAGACTTTCAACCTCTAGTTGGTCAAGCATATGAGTCATAATAGGGAACACCAAATGGTTTGATAAAACTGAGAGCAAGGTTGTAAGCACAATGAGTTCATTAGTCAATAAAAGAAAGAATCAAAAGATCTCAAAAATCTTGTCTTGATTCAATTAAAAGCGATGCAAGAACCTTTGTTTATTTCTACAGTTGGGCAAACTCATCCAAGTATTGACACTTCATGATATTTCTCTTGCAACATGTATAAATGCTTTAACACTGATTAGATATACCTTTGCTAGCATTTTGTTATTTGTTATGGAAATTATGTTTTGAATACTTGTTGGTATTAAACGGTGTTACATATGCAATGCAAAGTTCTTGTCAAAGTCTTTTTATCGCTTCTGCACTATGTTTGAGTTGTTCGAGGACAAACAACGAGCTAAGCTTGGGGGAGCTGATGCACCTAAAATGCATCTACTTTTCCAAGCACTTTGCTTCATAATTTGCTCCGGAATCTTCCCATATTTGAATAAACCTGCTGAATCTGACGCTGTTTTTAGCAAAGTCTCGTTTCTGGTTATTTTTGCAGGAAATTAAATCGGGAAAAATACCACGTCATTTTTTATGGAAAAGGAGGACAACGTGCAAAGGATGGACACGAGGAAGCGCCGGAGGCCCAAAAAGGGGGCCCCACGCGGCCAGATCCTTGGGCCGCGTGGGCCCACCTAATGGAGCCTCGGGCGCCGCCTCTCCTTCGGCTTTTCGCGTACCCCCTCATATATACGAAAAAGTGGGTGCCCTAGGAGGAGAGGAGCTTTCGCGAAACACACCGCCGCCACCACCACGATCTTCGTTTTCGGAGACAGATTGATCCAGGATTTCTCCTCCGGTGGAGGGATCCGGAGACCGTCTTCACCGCCATCTTCACCGCCTTCATCTCCATCGACCATGAGCTCCCTCTCCATCACCATGTGTGAGTAGTCCGCTGTAGGCATGTGAGGTGGATGGGGATTGGATGAGATTGATCATGTAATGATACCCGTTGTTCGAGATCTTAGGGGTTTATCTTGAGGATATTTTTGTATTGTGTTGATGCACTTATGCTATGTTTAATGCTTGCTACTAGGGCCCGAGTGGCATGATTTCAGTACTGAACTTATTTTGCTTCATCATATAATTGAGTTTGGTATTTATCTGCAAAGTGTATCACCTGCTATTATGTTGAACCTGCGAACCCTAAAAGTGACAGTATAGGGAAAACAAGGGGGAGATGTTTTAGTTTGAGGATTCTATGTGTTCATGAAGTGTTAATGCGTTGTTCCGGGCTATTCGAAAGGGTAGACCTTAATTACCTGTAGTTCCAAGTTGGCCCCGGTGAAATGGGCAGGTAGGACAATAGATGTTGTGCAAATTCTCTTGGTTAGTACGCACAACTAATTATGGAACACATACCTACATATATCGGAGTTAGAGATAAGTCCCATTGCTATTTATATCTTATTATATGATCAATCTTATTCATGCAACACCCCGCTATCACCTCATGCCTACGTTTTAAATCTCTGAGTTACACTTTCACTTTTCCGGTGAAAACTGGGAAACCCTTGTTCACTACTGCTGTTCTATTTGCTACTTGAATCATACTACTGCCATCACTATCACTGCTGCAAGTTTATTGATATACAGGTGTGGTTGAGAGTGACGCCTCAATTGCCAAAGTCTTATTGGTATTCTTGTGTTCCCATCGTGTCGAACTATAAATTTGGGTAATACTTCCCAACGAAGATTTCAGCGATCCCCTATACTTGTGGGCATCACATCATCACTGATAACGGTACAAATTTCACGGCTGAAGAATTCCGAACCTTCTGCAAAGAGCAAGATATCACGCTCAACTATGCATCCGTGGCACACCCGCAATCCAATGGCCAAGTCGAAAAAGCCAATGGACTCGTGACGAGCGGAATCAAGAAACGCCTCCTGGTGCCACTCAAAAGGGCCGCGGGTGCTTGGGTTGAAGAACTCCCGTCTGTGCTATGGAGCCTACGCACAACTCCCAAAGCTTCAACACAGTTCACCCCATTCTTTATGGTCTACGGCGCAGAGGCAATCCTGCCATCAGATGTAAGATTCAATTCACCAAGAGTCGAGGCATTCAACGAAGAAGATGCAGATGAAGCACTCGAAGATGCAGTCGACTTGCTAGAAGAAGCACGCAACACGGTGCTCGCACGCACAGCTGTTTATCAGCAGGACCTCCGCAACTACAACAGCCGTCGACTGCGTACCAGATCCTTCGAGGTTGGCGACCTGGTACTTCGACTGAAGCAAAAGAAGGTGCATAAACTTGCTTCTCCATGGGAAGGACCCTTCATCATCACCGAGGTCATTGGTGGTGGAGCATACAGACTGAAGCACGCGAAGACACCGAGGCCTAGAAAATCTCGGGACGAGATTTATTTTTAAGGGGGAAGGTTTGTAACATCCCAAAAAAATATTATCAGTATTACTATTCCAAAAATGAGAGCCAACAAAAACTTTTGTGGAAATTATGTGTTGATTGTACCTTGTCACTTGTGTTATTTGTTTCTTGCTATTTGTGTGTTGCTTGCTCTAAATAAAAACAGGAAGAAAAGAAAAGAATTAAAATAAAAAGCAAAGCAAGAAAAATTAATGTGACAAGTGTCACACAAATTCTCCAAGAGAGAAACTCAAATTGTTTTAAACAAAAGTCAGTGCAGTGGTAATATAAACACTCCCATTTTATTCTTACCACTTACCCCTCTCAAATAATATTTGAACTAGTTTAAAATTCTAAAGTAAAAATCAATTTGAATAAAACCAAAATACCATAATTAAAACCCTATGAACAAAAATGATACAAAACATTTTATTTTAAAATGCCAATTTTTGTGGAGCTTCTACATGTTATGGGAAGGCTTCACAAATATTTGGAAATTTTTCTAAATAGTTTAAGTGCCCCAAATAAATCCTTAAAATGCTACTGGATTGAAAAGAAATAAAAGAAAAAGCAGAAAAGAGAGGCAGGGGGTTTTCTGCAAAAATGTCATCCCCTACCTCTCTCCTAGCTCACTGTCGCGCGCCGTGTCGCCATGGCCGTCGACGCCGCCCAGGCCCCCCCCCGCAGCCCGCGCCTGCCCTCGCGCCGTGCCTCTGCAGCCTCTGCACGCAGGGGAGAGCACTCGAGCGCTCTCGCTCGCCCCGACGCCGCACTGTCCCTCTCTGCTACGCCGAGAGGAGCTCGACGGCGCCGGCCAAATTAGGCCCCCCCTCTGCTCCCCGACACGCACCCGTCGCCGTAGCTTCTTCTAGAACACGCCCGGACCCCGGAAGACCTCACGGCGACACATACCTCGCACCACCGCCACGGAATCGATCCACTCCCGTGCGCCATGGACGCCGCCGTGCACCGCGACCACCATGGACCGCTCCCGCGCTATAAAAACCACCCCGAGCCCCTCTGGAAACTCCACACCACCCCCACTGTTGGAAATATGCCCTAGAGGCAATCATATTGATGATGATACTTCCACATGTTTATGAATATCTGACAAAAGAATAATTGTCATTCCGTCCCTTGAATAAACTATCATGATATTGGTTAATGAATACGTGATTCATTTGTGAAACCCATTATCTCTATGATGTTATTCTAAATAGGTTCCTGGTCAACAATCATATGAGGGAGGCATATGATTTAGTGACTAGCACATGTATTGATAGATGATCATGTTTCACGGATCATTGACATGGAGATGTCGATCATTAATGTGGACTCATGCTACGAACATGGAGTTGGACTGACCCACCATGAGACACTGTGAGAATATCTATTCTTTCATGTCATCAGCTGATCTCATACAATGTGTATGCTGATTTCTTAGACCTGAGATCTTCGCGTGAGCTTGGGATGTGTAAGGGCTTTACTTTGGGGCTATCCAACGCTACACCGTGAAAGGGTAGCTATAAAGGTAGCTTCCGTTTTGTCACGAAACATGCTGCAAGTCATGATTGATCAAGATGGGATTTGCCCTCCGTCCAACGGATAGATATATCTTGGCCACTCGAATGACCGGATCCAGAAAATGTATGGCCGTACTCTCGGTTAAGTGTTAACCGTGTTTCAGGGATTCCGCGTCATGGATATCGAGAAAGATGATCGGGCTATTACAAGGATGACAAGTTCTCACCTTGAGCTTAATCAATATCGTGAGGCAAAAGGAACAAGTGTACAATATTGTGGAAGGTTCGTCCGATATGATCTTTACGTGTATTTGGGAGTCGGCACGTCTTGCTAGAGGCCGCTACCGATTATTGGTCGAGCAGTGTACTCGCGCCATGTCCATCTATACGTGAACCTATAGGGTCACACACTTAAGGGGTATGGAACAGAGTTTGGATATGATCCATCTCTTATTGGGTTTATAGTGCTAATGGGCCTCTAATATAGAAGCCCCATTAGGAGGACTATATATAAGAGAGGAGTGAGCAGCAAAAGGCACACCAGTGGAAACCCTAGCCGCCGCACTCTCTCCACCAGATCGCGCCATCGGTGCTAGCACCCCGACCGCGGTGTTCCATCCCTGTATGTGTGGATACCGATAGAGGCGTTACACTTGGGGCGCTTGGACGATCCGTTCATGGGATCCGCGTGGTGCTGTTCGTGGGATCGTGAGGAGGAGGAGTAGTACGACTACACGGCATCGACGCGCTACATCGACAGTCTTCCGCTGCACTGCGCGTCGAGAGGTAATTCGTGCTCCGTGATCGATTACTTGCAGGGGTTCCTTGGGATAATCGCGGTAGAAATTTTGATTTGTGCTAGCGTAGCCTACCCCGATTCACTACAGTGGTATCAGAGCCTTCCTGTTTAGTCTTCGATTCGGAGCGGGGCACAAGGAGTTGTGCCGGCGGCGGATTTGATCTGCGCCGTGGCAGATGCGATCTGTGCGCGGTTTCTTTCCGATCCGTAAAGTAGATCGATTCATGTGATGAATTGGATCCACCGAGCGGACGAGCGGCTTGTAGTTTTGTATTGATTTCCGTCGCAAGATTCATGTGATGAATTAGTACTAGTCGATTAGATCGACGTGTGTTTACATGGCGGCGGAAGCATACGCGGCTGGTGCTGCGGGACGACCGAGGCCAGCACATGGCCTTCGTGCGTGTGTTGTTCTGCTCTTCCAGGATGTTGCCTAAGTACATTCCTGGTACCATCCGATGGATTGATTAAATCCATGAGATGGGTTCGATTAGATGCAATGGTCAATTCTCGTTCGTATGCCCTTTTCGATCTATTTGTATTGTACACACCTGATCGGTCGGCCGGCCAGCGGCAAAGACTTTTAGCCGAGTACCATCGGGGCTTGTACTAGGCTGATGCATTTGTTTGATGCATGTCTGCCCAGGCTGCTGCAATCCCTTCGCATATGATGCGTCAGGAGAGTTGCTAGTAAAATTCCATTAGATGGATTGTTTCATCCGATTATGTTTGCCGGGGTTGTGTAGCCGAGGCTCGGCAAGACGCCAGTGCAAACTATGATGCTGTTTTTCTTTTATTCATTTGATGGATCAAAGGATCAACTGGTGTATGTTTGCTGGTTTTGAGCAAGTTCAGATTTGATCTGATATTTCTCGAATATTATTGCTTTTAGATATGATCTACTGGCATATGCACTTCCGGCCGTACGGCAGCCGGCTATATGTACACAGCAGATTGCAGTGTTAACTTGAGAAGTTCCTGGTATTCTGAAGTCGATTCATGGGATGGATCGATTGGTCTTGGTCACTGTTAGTAAATATGATCTACTAGTAGCGACTAATTGAGCTGGTTGTTGCATGGTGATGCACTCAGAATAAAATGCAGAATTGCTGATACAAGATAATCCGTACGATGGATTTCTTCTTGCAGTAGCAGATATGCTCAAACTGTTGAGCACTATCTGATACTTGTGAGACGGGTTGCTTATTCATTTGATGGATGGAGTCTTGTCGCTGCCAGTTTGCATTCGAGTAGATATGATCTAGTGAGGGCATCGGTGCAGTATTGTTTTGTTTGGTACTGACCAGGTATTCTAGTAGATACGATCTACTGATTCATGTGAAGGAACAGCAAGCAACTTTAATTGCACTTGATGCTGCATGGTGATGCATGTACAGGACGGTGCACTTATAGTTTAATCCATGCGATGAATTTATGCTTGAGAAATAGCACGGACACTAGCTAGTACTAGCAGTTTCAGTTCATATTTATATACTTGAACTTGATACTGGCTCTTGTATTTGATACTGATATTCAGTAGGCGTACATGATGACCCTAAATTGGCTTTAGCCTTGCGAAGTTTCAGATTTGATCTGCAACTGTGACGTCGTGCTAATTCTATTATCAGAGTACAAACCGGCAGATGTGATCTGCGGTTGTTCTTGCATGTTATCTAGTCGTGAGACAACGGATGTTTACAGACCTTGCCAGACATTTTCTTCTTAGTCGATATGATCGGCCGAGTGCCTCTTTAGTTGAATACTTATTGATTTGATCGACTGGTTATACCAACTTCTGAGTGCTATTGTCAGCTTGGTTGGAAAAGAGTTTCCGAAAGTCAAGTAAATGTTACTCGTGTATATAGTGGTTGTAAAGTGTTATGACGCAGTGCCAAAATATATTGATGCTTATTGATTGATAAGATTAATCGATAATTCCTTTTGCATACTAGCCGGTGAATTTGTTCTTCCGTGTTTGTGTGATTGGATATGGTTGTCGAAAATTGTTTTCGAGTATAATTCCTGTAGCAGTATATGTTACCAATTCACCTTATAGAATTTGATTCTATGCAAAATTGTTTTGTGATAATTGAGGCGAATATGGTTATGTCCATTTGTGCACATATGATGTGCATTGAGCGCATGCCACCATAAAGTGTTATGGTACGGTATTCGCGCTAGGATACATGTGATGTGTCGTGAAGAAGGCAAGTGGTGAAAGGATGTGGCGACAAAGGTCGTCATTGCAAAGGTGCACAAATTTACAGTTAATTTGATTATCCGCAATTTGTTATTATACCTTTGCAAGTTCTACTTCTATTATTGTTTTGTTGCTTGCCATGCTTGTTACATAATAGAGTAGATTCCCTCACAAATGTTAAGTTAAACAAATGCCCTCCCAACTAAAACTTGCACCATCCCATGTCTTCTACAATTGATGGTGGGACTGTTGCCGCAGACGCCTCAGTTTTCGTTGACTAGATGGGTTTGTATCGGTTAGATGGTATTTTCTGTTGCCGCAGTGTGCCATCTACCGGTAGCTTACGCGCATAAGGGGTTGGTTAACTTATCAAGGTAATCTTAACGGTTAAGTGCCTTGGGGCATAAAGGTTGGGTTTTTAGGCATAGAGATGTCACCCAACAACAAGAGTCATATGTGATATGATTAGCAAGTGTTGCTTACCGATCTACCTTGTCTTCTAGCAGTGATGCATACATCACTAGTTGACTTGTTCGTTGCGGATCTTGAATCGCTAAAAGTCGTATGAGGGATACGGAATTTAGTGGGAGTATCTTTTATTAAATAGTTTAATGCAAGATACTTTTTCATAAACATACATCTCAGCTTTGCATGAATATTACTGTTGTAGATTTATTTTGATATGGCTACATTCAGTTTTATAGTATTATGTGTGTTCGATTATTGTTGAACTATTAGTTGGCTGAAATTTTATTTGTAGAATTGTTCTCAAGTAGAATGTAAAATGGAATATGTTTAGGAGTGTACTTATTCATTTAGCTGTGTCTTGATGCTGCTCAAGAAATGCTTGTGAAGCATCAAACTTTCCTTGTTACTTGCGTTCTCTTAATTGCCGCAAACTACTCTGAGCTTTTGAAGCAAGATGAGAATTTGTACGTCTACAATATGATTGTGAGACTAAAAGGCATATATGAGAAATTAACAAAAACGAGATGTTTGACATCTTGGAGATATTGTTGATGCAAGATAGCGGAAGGAAAAATTGGTCGATCTCCATGTAATTAAATTGTTTAGTTACACTGAGAATTTGGAAAATGTTTCCGTTAATTTGTCAAGTGTTGACTAATGTTTGATTCTTTCATTCATCTTGATTGTCAAATGATTGTCGTGAATAAATACTGGACCAAAGTGCATTAGATGCATGTGATAGATGAGTTGAGCATTAAGAATAGGCATTGATCATGTGATGATTATGCCGAGACAAGTGCTTTAAAATGATAGGTTAGGACTAAAGCATGTTTTAGGATATGATCCTGAGCATGAGCTTGTGTCCAATGATCCGATCGCTGTTCTAAATCATGAGGATGAGTGGCACTTAGTCGTTTGCAGTTATTGAAGGAAAGAGGTGCGTGAATTCCGAGGACTAGAAAATGGGCATGGGAAGTGTGACTTCATTGTCCGTGATGTTTGTTGTGAATATTCTCATTGTTGATCGTCTAACAAGCTCTTTAGTATTTGATACTTAATCGATTGCTTCGGGCAATGCGATGCTTGAGCTGGTCTTGACGAAAGGTTAAGCAGTGATCGAAGATGGTCTTCGTAACAGCAATGCGGCAATAATTGCTACATTGGCTGTTTATATGCTGCAATTGTTGCTATTGTCAAATCTGTGAAAGGAACTAGATAAATGTTATTATGTTTCTCCCCTCATCACATGAATAACTTATGTCGTTTGACAGAAGGTTGTAAATTCTAAATAGAGAACAAAAGTTGTTCGATATTACGAATGATGTGTTGAGTGGGAGTACTCCATTGGCGAATGGACTACTCGTCTTGGTTTTGACAGGGTCGCATAGTTTCACAACGATAGTTAAAGGTATTGCAAGATAATTTATATTCTATGATTTGATTATAGACATATATATTTGAGCTATACACGGTTACCATGTGAAGCAATGTGGAATAGTTCCACTATTGCTATAGCCACTGAAGCATCCAAATGTTGGACCTTTCGGGTGGTATATATGATCACACCTTGTAGGACATGGTTAGATCAATGGTAAACTTTTCTTGTCCGAAGTTTTCTTTTCTGTTGCACGTAAGAATGAGTTGTTCTAATGTAGAATTGGGTTCTTCTATGAGAGACCATTTGAAAGACACCATATATGATATGTATCAGGAGGAGTCCTGAGTTGTCGTTTCGTGAGGTCATCATAGCGTTATGAAGATGGCGAAATGTTTGCCGTTCTAAAATGACTTTCTAAGAGAAATTGTTTCTCTAATAGAATTAGTGGGAGCACGACGCGACTCAAATTTGTTTGAGACACGCCTACCCAGAGAGCGCAGGTCATGTACTCGTCGGTAATACGACTTGAACATGAAGGAGCGTGATGGACCCTGACTCAAAAAAAATGGTTTTGAACCATTACACTCATAATAGATTTATGCATGTCATTAAGGTTATGAACCTGGCTGACACAAGTAGTCGTGAAGAGTTTTCTTCAAGTTCAAATTGTTGAACATAATGAAATCTTCTAGTCAATTGTGATGCTAAAATCTTTTGTGAGTGAACATTATTGTTTGACTTAGTCAAAATGTTTGATTTTGCCAATACAATAAGGAGTCTTGTTTTACAACAAGATTAGTGGGAGTACACTCATATTGATCATGCATGTGGAGACATGTAGATCGGGATAATATTCTAATAATTGAATCCTTATAATCTTCATAAGAAAAGAGTTTCTTGGTGAAGTAATAATTGTTGAAGTGTTCATCAGTTAGTATGTCAGCATGATTTTCATGATGAATACCAAAAGGATGTATAATTTGTTCTGAGTGTCATGAACAAATATCAGTCAAATCTGAGTGAAAGTCGCTCGGCTATGGTTTAAATCTTTGGGTGCTTCAGAAGCACAAAAGGATTGTTTCCAATGGTTAGTGCAGCAATTCGTAAAGAGTTACGTTACTGCTTATTACCAAGATCATAATCGTTCATATTATGTTTTGAAAGACGGTGAGCTGGAATTGTTCCATGCGAGAGGTCGACTTTCGTTGTATGCAATTTATGCACGGGCAACGAATGTTATTGCGCTGCCAGCAAAGCGTAAACCACAATCTAAGTGTTAGATGCACAGATGAGTAAGTGTTACTCGATTCCTGTATAGTGATACATGATTGACTCTAGTGCAAGTGGGAGACTGTTGGAAATATGCCCTAGAGGCAATCATATTGATGATGATACTTCCACATGTTTATGAATATCTGACAAAAGAATAATTGTCATTCCGTCCCTTATATAAACTATCATGATATTGGTTAATGAATACGTGATTCATTTGTGAAACCCATTATCTCTATGATGTTATTCTAAATAGGTTCCTGGTCAACAATCATATGAGGGAGGCATATGATTTAGTGACTAGCACATGTATTGATAGATGATCATGTTTCACGGATCATTGACATGGAGATGTCGATCATTAATGTGGACTCATGCTACGAACATGGAGTTGGACTGACCCACCATGAGACACTGTGAGAATATCTATTCTTTCATGTCATCAGCTGATCTCATACAATGTGTATGCTGATTCCTTAGACCTGAGATCTTCGCATGAGCTTGGGATGTGTAAGGGCTTTACTTTGGGGCTATCCAACGCTACACCGTGAAAGGGTAGCTATAAAGGTAGCTTCCGTTTTGTCACGAAACATGCTGCAAGTCATGGTTGATCAAGATGGGATTTGCCCTCCGTCCAACGGATAGATATATCTTGGCCACTCGAATGACCGGATCCAGAAAATGTATGGCCGTACTCTCGGTTAAGTGTTAACCGTGTTTCAGGGATTCCGCGTCATGGATATCGAGAAAGATGATCGGGCTATTACAAGGATGACAAGTTCTCACCTTGAGCTTAATCAATATCGTGAGGCAAAAGGAACAAGTGTACAATATTGTGGAAGGTTCGTCCGATATGATCTTTACGTGTATTTGGGAGTCGGCATGTCTTGCTAGAGGCCGCTACCGATTATTGGTCGAGCAGTGTACTCGCGCCATGTCCATCTATACGTGAACCTATAGGGTCACACACTTAAGGGGTATGGAACAGAGTTTGGATATGATCCATCTCTTATCGGGTTTATAGTGCTAATGGGCCTCTAATATAGAAGCCCATTAGGAGGACTATATATAAGAGAGGAGTGGGCAGCAAAAGGCACACCAGTGGAAACCCTAGCCGCCGCACTCTCTCCACCAGATCGCGCCATCGGTGCTAGCACCCCGACCGCGGTGTTCCATCCCTGTATGTGTGGATACCGATAGAGGCGTTACACTTGGGGCGCTTGGACGATCCGTTCATGGGATCCGCGTGGTGCTGTTTGTGGGATCGTGAGGAGGAGGAGTAGTACGACTACACGGCATCAACGCGCTACATCGACAGTCTTCCGCTGCACTGCGCGTCGAGAGGTAATTCGTGCTCCGTGATCGATTACTTGCAGGGGTTCCTTGGGATAATCGCGGTAGAAATTTTGATTTGTGCTAGCGTAGCCTACCCCGATTCACTACACCCACTCCCTCTCCCTCGCTCCAATTTCATCGGGGCACCCCCAGGAGGGCGTGCACGCTGCCGCCACTGTCGCCGTCGAGGTCGGACATGGCCGCGACGCCACCCCCTCCCATTCTCTTCTCTCTGGCCCATACTCTCTTCCTTATGGACACCGCACTCACCCGCCGTATTTTCCTCGTTGTTTCGTGCACCAGAGCCCCCGCAGGAGCTCGCCGGAGTCCGTTGCCGTGGCCGTGGAAGTCCGACGCGTCGCCGTCGCCGCTACACGCCGTCCCCGCAAGTACAACTCGCGCCACGAGCTTCCTCGAGCCTCCGCCGTTCTCCAGCACCCTCTCCGCGACTTCCCGAGCCCCCTAGGTGAGGAACCATCCACCACCGTGTCGCCGGCGCGGCGGCGCCGCCAGTTTAGGGTCGCCGCCGTTGTCTTTGAACACGGGCCGTTGGATCTAAATCCAACGGCAGCGTAACGGTTCGCTGTAGATAGCCACTGACGGGCTGACCCACCCGTCAGTGATTTAATAATTTCCACCCGTGCACTAAGTCACTGACAGAAGGGCCCCACCTGTCATAGTTTTGAACATTATCCGGAATAGTAAACTTTTCGAATTTAAACTTCTCTGTTAAATCAGTACTGGACCTAACTTCAAAATTCAATAACTTGAGATCTAGACATCCAAATAAATCAAATCCAATTGTTACGGAAAGCTTATGAAAATGTTTAACCAACCCAAGTGGATTCAATTCATTTAGATAAATAATAAAAGTGTGGTAGTAAAAATGCCACAGAAGGTTTAAAATCTAAACTTGTTTGTTTCTGATACTCTACTAGTCCAAATAATTCCAAACCAATTTTGTTAGATTATTACTGCAATGTATTAGCTTCCCTAATTTTGGTAGAATTATTTGTGCAGTAGTAATTGTTTAGTATAAAGTTGAAATTAGAGAACCCTTCTGCACTAAATATTTAAATATGTTTAATGGTTAACCCAAATGGTTTAGGACCAATTTTGTTAGGTCACATTTAGTCATGTTTAGTTACCCCTAAAAGGATTTAATTTTAGGATCAACAGAACTTAATTGATAGCCAAAACTTGATTAATAACTCACTGGATTAAAACAATTGTGTTGGGAGTTTGGTAACTCCAATTAATCCAAATCAAATTGGGTTGTCTTCTACACATCAGTAGCTTTCTATAGAAACTTAGTTTGTATTTGTGTGACCAATAGAACTCAAGTTGTGGAATTAAACATGTTTAACAAGTTTCTGCCTTAATTTTGAAATGATTAATTAATGTTTAATTCAATTATTTTGAAACCAAACTGTATGGTTTGATGTGTGCAGTAGCTATTTGTGATGTTTATGATTGTTATGATGAGATAATTGCTTGAGTATTTTAGTGATTGTTTGTATTGTTTGTTTATTAATTAGACGAGAACACTGTCGGATTTATCGAGGAAGGAGAGTTTGTTGAATCTGAAGATCAAGACCAAGGCCACTTTGCCGAGCAAGGCAAGCTACTCCCTGAGCTTGCACCTAAATACATATGCATCTACTTTGATCAAATGATTTACTCTTAAGGCATTGGTTTACAAAACCTTTTCAAAAAGTATATGGATATTATTTTGCCACCCTATGTAGAAATAAAGATAGTCATATCAAATTATAGGATGGGAAAAATAAATGTTGTTTATTCAAAACTCCTTTGAAATTACTTGTGTGATTATGGAATGCCGAGATGTCGGTGTTGGAATGAGGAAGTGGAAAAAAATGGAGTTGTTTATGAAAAATGCACAGTGTGTCCTTGTACTTACGTCAACCATCCGATACCCTGTGCGACCACATTTACCACATATGGGAAAGGGGTAGTCATATAATTTGCTCATATTAGTATGGGATACCTCATCGACGGAGATGACTCCGTTATGCATGAGGGGATAGTGTGTTGATCTACCCCTGACCCGGGTCCTCGCTCAAACTCTATGAAAAGATAAGGAGGCGGATTGAAGGTTCCACCATAAACCGCCGGGCAAAACCTATGAGTCCTCACACTTAGATTCCGACGGGCTGGGTTAAGTGTGGTGGAAGTGTCATATGGGAAGGATCCTATACTAGCTTGAGCAAAGGACAGGCTATGGTCGGCGGCTTACTTCGCATACACCTTGTATGGCGAGACGTGGCGGACACGATGAGTTGCCGGATGGATGTGGGAAAAGCGTGCTAACTCTGCAGAGTGTAAAACTATTCGAATAGCCGAGTCCTCGGATATGGACAGTTGGGAGGCCCTACTTTGACCATGTGCAAGTTTTTAAAAACTTTGAGTTTTAAAAAAAAATGAAGTGGAGAATGTTCCATACACCTATACCAACGGATCGGTATGAGGTTGTTGGAGGAAGTGGACCATGACGGGCTATGGTCGGAAAAAGGAGGAGTTTTGGAGAAACAGATAAAATGGTGATTTCTTTAAAGATGGTTATAAAACTCTTCTTACCTTTTTCAATAAAGATATAGAGATGTTTTAAAAAAATAAAAGTAAAATAAAACTAGTGCATACTCATGTTGGGGTAGTTTGCGAGTACATTCAAATGTACTCATATTGGTTTCGTCCCTGGCTATTGTCCTAGCCAGACTACAAGGAGGAGCACTACGCCGAGCAGGAGTATGGCGACTTCTACGCGAACTAAGGATCTCCACAAGTCAGCTGCCTGTCGGGTCGTCGTCGTTAGAATATGATGTCTACGCCGTAGCTTCCGCTGATATTTTGGTTTGGCCCATGAAGGCACCTATGTAAGACTTGGTCTAAATGACCATTTATGTAAGACTTTTAATTCGGTATTGTAATGGATGTAAACTTTGGTATCCAATTCGGATTATGTGCAACGACAGACTGATCACGGGATCGTTGTGTTAAGCATAATCGGGTATTTCGGACAGCTAGTCCGGGGTCCCCACAGACTTGGTATCAGAGCCATCCTGACTTTAGGAAACCTTAGTTAGCATGGTCGTTAGACAAATGTTACAAAAGATTAATTTCTAAAAGAAAGGAGTGAAGTATTTTCGAAAACTGCTTATCTCCAATCCTCTTACTTATGCAAAATTTTACTCTCATTAAATATTACATTTTCCTTGTATCCTTAAAATTTTGCACACTTCTCATTAAGCTTAAAATTTGACTCACTTGTTGCCCACTACATTAAAATTTTGATACACTTGTCACCTCACTAACTTAAAATTTTGTTAAAAATTGTAGATGGCACTCCATTGGACCGAGTTCGTTCAGCTTGAGAAGGACAGCAAGCTGACGTTCGAGAGGGACTTGTTCGAGTTGA
Source organism: Poa pratensis (assembly GCA_947311845.1). NCBI lineage: Eukaryota > Viridiplantae > Streptophyta > Magnoliopsida > Poales > Poaceae > Poa > Poa pratensis. Next base: position 5,958,959 of record CAMZMU010000058.1, on the reverse strand, counting down.
GCAAGCTGTTAGGTCGCCCCGCTCCAGAGTTCAAAGGAGCTCAGGTTGACGTTCACGGAGTCGGGAGACTGAGTTGGCTCATCGAGTCGTCAGTTCGCAGGAACATCAAGTCTCCCAGTTCCAGGACGATCATCTTCACCACCAAGGCTTCCACCTGGGTTGACGGTCTCTGTACTGCCACACAGAGGTTGCTAGCCCGACTTTGTGAGGAGCACAAGGCGGAGTTGGCAAACTCCCGTTTCCGGTTCTACGGGAGGCGCAACAGCGATGGACACCCTACTCCTACCCTTACCACCCGATGTTTGGGAGCTACATCATGGACATGGAGCTCTTACTTCAGTACACCCAGGATGATCTGATGCGCACTAGATTCAGCTTCACTTTGATCGCATCTCGCTTGTTGAGATTCGCGAGAATGAGGAGAAGCTGCTGGAGGAGAAGGTCGCTCTTCTCAGGAAGAGGGCCCAGCTGAGGAAGACCATCGTGAAGCTCCGCAAGAAGGTGGCAGAGCAGGACAGCTGATTGAGGATCTAGAGCACCATACTGACGAGATGGAGGAGGAGGGCGAGGATCTCCGCAAGGAGAACAACGCTTTCCTCAGTGACGATGATGACTTCGTGGAGGAGATGGACTATGAAGGAGGATGATGAGGAGGAGTTAGTTGACGAGGAGGAGGAGCCACTCGAGGCAGTTCTCGAGGACGAGGAGGAGGATCCCGAGGAGCCACCCTACCAGTCAGATGCTGACGTGTTAGAGCTGGAGGTTCCACCTCAGTAGGCGAGTGACTTGATCACTACCGCAGGATTAGGTTGACCCCCTATCGCTAGTCGAGTCGAAGTAGTGGTTCTTTTGGAAACCAGATGTTATGTATCTAGATGTAAGGTGATGTTGTAAGCTTGATGTTGTAAGCTTGATGTTGTTGTGAACTCCTTGATGTGATGTTTGTGATATATAAGTATGTTTGTCTTGTTTGATCTGTGTAAATATTTTCATATAATCCTTAAATTAATCAACCACTTGCGAAATCGTCTTTTCCCTTAGTCGAACTTTTTTGCCTTGCCTCTTATACCCGGTGTGCTTCAGGATGCCGCCCCGTCGCACGCGGGAGGAGGATCAGCACCACCACCACCGGACCCAACCCCCCCAACTTCTCGCGCTTATCATGGAGGAACGTGAAAATGCCCGGCAGGAGCGCCAGCTCATCTCGCTGCCCTGCAGCAATCGCAGCCGCCCTTAACAACAACAACAATAACAACAACAACAACAACAACAATGGTGGTAATGGCAATGGCGATGGAAACCAGCGATCCACCTTAGGCGATTTCCAGAAGACCAACCCACCCACCTACTCCAAGGGACTTCACCCACTGGAAGCCGATGATTGGCTTCGCACCATCGACAATAATCTGGAAGTTGCTGCTGTGGGAGAAAATGAGAAAGTGCTGTATGCAACCCACTATCTCGCTGGACCTGCAAGAGCTTGGTGGGAAACTACCAAGGCTCTCCAGCAGCTGGTCATGTTATCAACTGGGCTGAGTTCCAGGAGAAGTTCCGCAAGAAGCATATTCCGCGGACTTATTGAGAGGAAGAAGGATGAATTCCGCAAGCTGAGGCAGGGAAGTAGAGATGTGGTCGGTTATCTGGATGAGTTTACCGACTTATCTCGGTATGCTCCTGATGACACCGACAAGAAGAAGAAGATGGAGCGTTTCATGAGTGGACTTCATGATGAACTGCAGTGTGCTCTGGTTATCCATGACTTCCGTGATCTGGAGTCACTTGTGGACAAAGCCATCCAGCTGGAGACCAAGCGCAAGTCTATGTATGAAGGTCGCAAGAGGAGGATGAATGCTCAGGAAGGTTCGAGCAGCCAGAAACCTCGTATCTTTCAGCAAAACCCAGGCCTGCCTATCGTCCACCCAAGCTCCACGCCCCAATTTCCCTAACCGCCCAAACAACTTCAACCGCCCCAATGACAATAACCGTCCCGGAGGAAACTTCAACAACTTCACCCGCAATCCAATGTGTCTGCTTTGAATGCGGCAACAAGGGTCACTACTCCAGAATGTCCCAATCCCAAGAGGAATGTCAGCGCCCCAATGCGCCACACGAACAATGGTCAAGGCCGCAATGGAAATGGAAATGGCAAGAATGCCGCACCCCGCGGAAATGCTGCTGTTGCCAAGGGTCGTCTGCACCACATCAATGCTGAAGAAGCTCAGGATGCGCCGGATGTTGTGCTGGGTACGTTCCTTGTCAACTCAGTACCTGCAACTGTTCTGTTTGATTCTGGTGCTACCCATTCATTTGTTACCCAAGAATTTGTTGCTAAGGGAGGTTTAGTCGAGAGCCTCTTACCCAAACCCATGGTCATCCAAATCCCAGAATCCACCGTAGAGACCAAGATGTTTTGCTCCGATGTACCCCTTGAGATCAAAGGAGAAAAGTTTCCAGTTAACTTAATTGTTCTGGGAACCCAAGGCATCGATGTTATACTCGGTATGAATTGGTTAGCCAAGTACCATGGTCGAATTGACTGTGCCAGAAGAGCTGTATCCATCACCACCGACAAAGAAGTAGAAGTGGAGTATGTGTCTGAAACTAGTCAATCTCACCCAGGCTGCCATGAGAGCATAGCTCGACCCCCTAGATGAGATCCGTGTTGTTCACCTGTTCAAGGATGTTTTCCCAGAAGAATTGCCTGGTATGCCGCCAGACCGGGATATTGAGTTCATAATTGAGCTTATCCCAGGAACAGCCCCTATATCCCAAAGACCTTATCGGATGAATCCGGAAGAACTGGTTGAGTTGAAGAAGCAGTTGGCAGATATGCTCAGCAAAGGACTTGTTCGCCCAAGCGCTTCACCTTGGGGATCACCCATTATTTTGTGGACAAGAGAGACGGTACCACACGCCTGTGTGTGGATTATCGCAAGCTGAATGACGTGACCATTAAAAACAAGTACCCTCTTCCCAAGATCGAGGATCTGTTCGATCAAATGAACGGAGCCCGAGTCTTTTCCAAGATCGATCTTCGGACAGGTTACCATCAGTTGAAGATCCGAGAGACAGACATTCCCAAGACCGCCTTCACCACTCGTTACGGTTTGTTTGAATACACCGTGATGTCTTTGGTCTGACCAATGCCCCAGCCTATTTCATGAATCTCATGAACAAGATTTTCATGGAGTACCTCGACAAGTTCGTGGTAGTTTTCCTTGATGACATCCTTATTTATTCCAAGACCGAAGAAGAGCATGCTGAACACCTGCGTCTAGTTTTGGAGACTCTCCGAGAGCACCAGCTGTATGCCAAGCTTAGCAAGTGTGAGTTTTGGCTCAGTGAAGTGGCATTTCTCGGACATGTTGTATCTGCCGGAGGAATTTCTGTTGACCCGAGAAGATCCAAGCCATTGTTGACTGGTTATCCCCAACCAGTGTGACTGAAATCCGAAGCTTTCTCGGACTTGCCGGTTATTACCGCAAGTTCGTTGAAGGATTTTCCAGTATAGCCAAACCCATGACCCAACTGTTGAAGAAGGACAAGAAATTTGAATGGACTCAGAAGTGTGAGGATAGTTTCCAAGAACTGAAGAAGAGACTAACCTCAGCCCCAATTGATTATGCCAGACGTCACCCAGAGTTTCGACGTGTATTGCGATGCATCACGCCTCGGACTTGGTTGCGTTCTGATGCAAGAAGGCAAAGTTGTGTCGTACCTGTCCCGGCAGTTGCGACCGCATGAAGAGAATTACCCAACCCATGACCTGGAGTTAGCTGCTGTTGTTCTTGCTCTTAAAACGTGGCGTCCCTATCTTGCGGGACATCGCTGAGGTCTATACAGATCACAAAAGCTTGAAGTATATTTTCACCCAGAAAGATTGAACCTGCGACAGAGGAGATGGATGGAATTAATCAAGGATTATGATATTGGAATCCATTATCACCCCGGAAAGGCTAATGTAGTTGCCGATGCCCTTAGTCGCAAACCTTGCACCCTGAATGCCCTGATCCAAGCCGAACAGCCAGCCTTGTTCAAAGAGTTCAAGATTTTGGACTAGAACTTGTTAGCCATGGTTATCTCGCCAATTTAGAGTTAACCCCAACCCTGATGGATCAAATCAAAGAAGCCCAAAAAGGTCATGAAAGCATTGAAGGAATTAGGAAGAAGATTTCCCTCGGCAAAGCACCCGGTTTTACCGAAGATGCTGAAGGAGTGCTGAAATTCAATGACCGTATCTGTGTGCCCAATGTCACGGAACTTAAGGAGTTAATCCTGAAGGAGGCCCATGAGACCCCTTATTCAATCCACCCCGGCGGAACCAAAATGTACCAAGACCTTCGAGAAAGATTTTGGTGGCATGGAATGAAGCGAGAGATTGGTTCTTTCGTAGCCAAGTGTGACATCTGTCAGCGAGTCAAGGCTGAACATCAGCGACCCGCTGGATTGCTTCAACCTTTGAAAATTCCCGAGTGGAAGTGGGATGAGATTGGAATGGATTTTATTACCGGACTTCCAAGATCCAACCGAGGCCATGATTCAATCTGGGTCATCGTTGATCGACTGACCAAGGTTGCCCATTTCATTCCTGTCAAGACCACTTACGGGACTCAGTTAGCAGACTTGTATATTTCCAGAATAGTGAGCCTGCATGGTGTGCCTAAGAAGATTGTATCTGATAGAGGCACGCAATTCACCTCAAGATTCTGGAAATCCCTTCATGAAGCCCTCGGAACCAAGTTAGCATTTAGCACAGCTTATCATCCCCAGACCGATGGCCAAACTGAGCGAGTGAACCAGATATTGGAGGACATGCTTCGCGCATGTGTTCTATCCTATGGTTCCAAGTGGGAAGATTGTCTTCCGTTTGCAGAGTTCTCGTACAACAACAGTTATCAGTCTAGTCTGCAAATGGCCCCTTTTGAAGCCCTTTACGGCAAGAAGTGTCGTACACCCCTGAATTGGTCCGATACCGGAGAAGGCAAATTGTTTGGACCAGATACCCTCCGTGAAGCTGAAGAGCAAGTTCAGCTTATTCGTGAACGCCTCAAAACTGCCCAATCCCGTCAGAAGAGTTACGCTGACACCAAGCGCCGTGACCTCACCTTCAACGTCGGAGATTATGTTTATCTCCGAGTGACACCCCTTAAAGGAATGCAGCGTTTCCATGTCAAAGGAAAATTAGCGCCAAGGTATATTGGACCCTTCAAGATCATTGCTCGTCGAGGAGAAGTATCCTATCAGCTGGAGTTGCCCCGGAGTTAGGAGATTATCATGATGTCTTCCACATTTCCTTGCTCCGGAAGTGTCTTGAAGTTCCTGACCAGCCTGATGTTTTCAAAAACATCGACCACCTCTCCATCGACCTGAACCAAGACCTGACTTATCGTGAGAGACCCCTCAAGATTCTCGAAGAAGATGTTCGTGTTACCCGAAGACGTGCGATCAAGTTTTACAAAGTCCAGTGGACTAACCACTCTGAAGAAGAAGCAACTTGGGAACGCGAAGATTATCTTAGAAGCGAATTCCCAAACCTCTTTAGTACCGAAGCCTAGCAAATCTCGGGACGAGATTTATTTTAAGGGGGGAAGGATTGTAACATCCCAAAAATATTATCAGTATTATATTCCAAAAATGAGAGCCAACAAAAACTTTTGTGAAATTATGTGTTGATTGTACTTGTCACTTGTGTTATTTGTTTCTTGCTATTTGTGTGTTGCTTGCTCTAAATAAAAACAGAAGAAAAGAAAAGAATAAAATAAAAAGCAAAGAAGAAAAATAATGTGACAAGTGTCACACAAATTCTCCAAGAGAGAAACTCAAATTGTTTTAAACAAAAGTCAGTGGAGTGGTAATATAAACACTCCCATTTTATTCTTACCACTTACCCCTCTCAAATAATATTTGAACTAGTTTAAAATTCTAAAGTAAAAATCAATTTGAAATAAAACCAAAATACCATAATTAAAACCCTATGAACAAAAATGATACAAAACATTTTATTTTAAATGCCAATTTTTGTGGAGCTTCTACATGTTATGGGAAGGCTTCACAAATATTTGGAAATTTTTCTAAATAGTTTAAGTGCCCCAAATAAATCCTTAAAATGCTACTGGATTGAAAAGAAATAAAAGAAAAAGCAGAAAAGAGAGGCAGGGGGTTTTCTGCAAAAATGTCATCCCCTACCTCTCTCCTAGCTCACTGTCGCGCGCCGTGTCGCCATGGCCGTCGACGCCGCCCAGGCCCCCCCCCCCCCCGCAGCCCGCGCCTGCCCTCGCGTCGTGCCTCTGCAGCCTCTGCACGCAGGGGAGAGCACTCGAGCGCTCTCGCTCGCCCCGACGCCGCACTGTCCCTCTCTGCTCCGCCGAGAGGAGCTCGACGGCGCTGGCCAAATTAGGCCCCCCCTATGCTCCCCGACACGCACCCGTCGCCGTAGCTTCTTCTAGAACACGCCCGGACCCCGGAAGACCTCACGGCGACACATACCTCGCACCACCGCCGCGGAATCGATCCACTCCCATGCGCCGTGGACGCCGCCGTGCACCGCGACCACCATGGACCGCTCCCGCGCTATAAAAACCACCCCGAGCCCCTCTGGAAACTCCACACCACCCCCAATCCCTCTCCCTCGCTCCAATTTCATCGGGCACCCCCAGGAGGGCGTGCACGCTGCCGCCAATGTCGCCGTCGAGGTCGGACATGGCCGCGACGCCACCCCCTCCCATTGTCTTCTCTCTGGCCCATACTCTCTTCCTTATGGACACCGCACTCAACCGCCGTCTTTTCCTCGTTGTTTCGTGCACCAGAGCCCCCGCAGGAGCTCGCCGGAGTCCGTTGCCGTGGCCGTGGAAGTCCGACGCGTCGCCGTCGCAGCTACACGCCGTCCCCGCAAGTACAACTCGCGCCACGAGCTTCCTCGAGCCTCCGCCGTTCTCCAGCACCCTCTCCGCGACTTCGCGAGCCCCCTAGGTGAGGAACCATCCACCACCGTGTCGCCGGCGCGGCGGCGCCGCCAGTTTAGGGTCGCCGCCGTTGTCTTTGAACACGGGCCGTTGGATCTAAATCCAACGGCAGCGTAACGATTCGCTGTAGATAGCCACTGACGGGCTGACCCCACCCGTCAGTGATTTAACAATTTCCACCCGTGCACTAAGTCACTGACAGAAGGGCCCCACCTGTCATAGTTTTGAACATTATCCGGAATAGTAAACTTTTCGAATTTAAACTTCTCTGTTAAATCAGTACTGGACCTAACTTCAAAATTCAATAACTTGAGATCTAGACATCCAAATAAATCAAATCCAATTGTTCTAGAAAGCTTATGAAAATGTTTAACCAGCCCAAGTGTATTCAATTCATTTAGATAAATAATAAAAGTGTGGTAGTAAAAATGCCACAGAAGGTTTAAAATCTAAACTTGTTTGTTTCTGATACTCTACTAGTCCAAATAATTCCAAACCAATTTTGTTAGCTTAGTACTGCCATGTATTAGCTTCCCTAATTTTGGTAGAATTATTTGTGCAGTAGTAATTGTTTAGTATAAAGTTGAAATTAGAGAACCCTTCTGCACTAAAACATTTAAATATGTTTAATGGTTAACCCAAATGGTTTAGAACCAATTTTGTTAGGTCACATTTAGTCATGTTTAGTTACCCCTGAAAGGATTTAATTTTAGGATCAACAGAACTTAATTGATAGCCAAAACTTGATTAATAACTCACTGGATTAAAACAATTGTGTAGGGAGTTTGGTAACTCCAATTAATCCAAATCAAATTGGGTTGTCTTCTACACATCAGTAGCTTTCTATAGAAACTTAGTTTGTATTTTTGTGACCAACAGAACTCAAGTTGTGGAATTAAACATGTTTAACAAGTTTCTGCCTTAATTTTGAAATGATTAATTAATGTTTAATTCAATTATTTTGAAACCAAACTGTATGGTTTGATGTGTGCAGTAGCTATTTGTGATGTTTATGATTGTTATGATGAGATAATTGCTTGAGTAGTTTAGTGATTGTTTGTATTGTTTGTTTATTAATTAGACGAGAACGCTGTCGGATTTATCGAGGAAGGAGAGTTTGTTGAATCTGAAGATCAAGACCAAGGCCACTTTGCCGAGCAAGGCAAGCTACTCCCTGAGCTTGCACCTAAATACATATGCATCTACTTTGATCAAATGATTTACTCTTAAGGAATTGGTTTACAAAACCTTTTCAAAAAGTATATGGATATTATTTTGCCACCCTATGTAGAAATAAAGATAGTCATATCAAATTATAGGATGGGAAAAATAAATGTTGTTTATTCAAAACTCCTTTGAAATTACTTGTGTGATTATGGAATGCCGAGATGTCGGTGTTGGAATGAGGAAGTGGAAAAAATGGAGTTGTTTATGAAAAATGCACAGTGTGTCCTTGTACTTACGTCAACCATCTGATACCCTGTGCGACCACATTTACCACATATGGGAAAGGGGTAGTCATATAATTTGCTCATATTAGTATGGGATACCTCATCGACGGAGATGACTCCGTTATGCATGAGGGGATAGTGTGTTGATCTACCCCTGACCCGGGTGCTCACTCAAACTCTATGAAAAGATAAGGAGGCGGATTGAAGGTTCCACCATAAACCGCCGGGCAAAACCTATGAGTCCTCACACTTAGATTCCGACGGGCTGGGTTAAGTGTGGTGGAAGTGTCATATGGGAAGGATCCTATACTAGCATGAGCAAAGGACAGGCTATGGTTGGCGGCTTACTTCGCATACACCTTGTATGGCGAGACGTGGCGGACACGATGAGTTGCCGGATGGATGTGGGAAAAGCGTGCTAACTCTGCAGAGTGTAAAACTATTCGAATAGCCGAGTCCTCGGATATGGACAGTTGGGAGGCCCTACTTTGACCATGTGCAAGTTTTTAAAAAAGACTTTGAGTTTTAAAAACAAAATGAAGTGGAGGATGTTCCATACACCTATACCAACGGATCGGTATGAGGTTGTTGGAGGAAGTGGACCATGACGGGCTATGGTCGGAAAAAGGAGGAGTTTTGGAGAAACAGATAAAATGGTGATTTCTTTAAAGATGGTTATAAAACTCTTCTTACCTTTTTCAATAAAGATATAGAGATGTTTTAAAGAAATAAAAGTAAAATAAAACTAGTGCATACTCATGTTGGGGTAGTTTGCGAGTACATTCAAATGTACTCATATTGGTTTCGTCCCTGGCTATTGTCCTAGCCAGACTTCGAGGAGGAACACTACGCCAAGCAGGAGTATGGCGACTTCTATGCGAACTAAGGATCTCCACAAGTCAGCTGCCTGTCGGGTCATCGTCGTTAGAATATGATGTCTACGCCGTAGCTTCCGCTGATATTTTTGTTTTGGCCCATGAAGGCACCTATGTAAGACTTGGTCTAAATGACCATTTATGTAAGACTTTTTAATACGGCATTGTAATGGATGTAAACTTTGGTATTCAATTCGGATTATGTGCAACGACAGACTGATCACGGGATCGCTGTGTTAAGCATAATCGGGTATTTCGGACAGCTAGTCCGGGGTCCCCAAAACGTTGCGCAGCTGCGCCGTTTCTATGCTTAGATTGCTCAGTCGCACAATGTAATAGGCACATATGTCAGATGGCTGCAAGTTTCAGACGCGCTCTTTTCCTTACCAGGGTACCTAAGGGGACTGGAAGGTTTTTAATGAGGCGGCCTGCAACCTAACATTCATAAATGGAATATAGTCAATAATTCCTCATATTTCTCCCTGCTTACTGCTCGCATAACTTATCAGCATAAACTTAGCTTCACCCGAATGCTCGGGGGCTGCGCTGTCTCAAAGCATGAGCTTTCGCTCCTTCACACATAATACCCCAGCCGCACTCGAACACTCGGGGGCTGGGTCTTAAAATAATGCATAAAGGGAAAAGTTGCTCAACCCCACTCAACTACTCGGGGGCTGAGCCTAACGGCACGAGTTGAAGCTTCAAATATCGCAAAAATTCATAGCCTCACTCGAACACTCGGGGGCTATGCAATTTATGTTCTAAAGTGTTTTTCATAAACCCCACTCGATACACTCGGGGGCTGCATACATACAAGTAAACGAATATACACTACGTACAAGTGGCAAATTTACACTCAACCAACACCCTCGCATATTCGACTGTATCGTCAAGATGCGACTGTGACAAAGTCGATCCAGGCACGGGCGGACGTAGCTGCATATGTGGACGCTGACTTCGGATATATGCCATCGTTGCGTTGGCTCCATCCACAAGCTTCTGGGTGATGAAGTCTCGAATGGGACCTGCACTCCGGAAAAGCCCGAGCAACGCGTGGATTCCTTGAGGTTGCGGCCCAGTCGGGAAAAGAGTCTGGTTGATTCGACTGAAGGCCGACCTGCATAACTCGAGCAGCATAGTGCTCCGCCACACTCGATCCTGCAGAGTTGCGAGTATGCGCGCTCGGTGCTTATCCAAGCGAAAATGCTGACGACCCGTCGTTGGTTCGTCAGTCGCATTGTTCAACTGCTCGTCAACACGAGCCTGCTCCGCCTGGAAGTCTGGAACAAAACCTGCAGCAAGACACGTTGGATCAACAAAAAGGACAGATTATGAACTCTCGAGATCAAGGCAGTCATGCTTACACTCGAGCTGTCTGTTCACGATCTCCATCTCGCCAAGCACATACTCCTCCCGCTGAGTAGGTAAAGCAGGCCTCGCCCTCATCCTATCCAGCTCACTCCGGGCACTCCCCAACTCTTGCTCCAGTTTTGCGACTCGAGCCTTCATATAACGCAGTACGGCGGCATCGTTTGCCACCTGAGCTCGAGATCGAGTAGGGGCACGATGCCGCGACGAGCGGGATGAAGTAGCAGCTGCCCGTTTCTGTTCCAAACATCATAAAAGTTTCATGAGAAACTCATCACAAAGCTCAGGCAAGTAACAACACACAGCCTTACAGGTAAAAACATAACAAGGAAATCAAATTCATACCAGTGTGGCAAAAGCATAAGTATACTCGAGGTATCATAAAAGTATAATTTTTTTTTGAAATACATAAAGTCTATGATGCAGAAGGGAAGATGGCCCTAAAGTCTATGATGCAGACTCCGACCTAGCCCTACGCGCGCGATTGGCGACCTCCGCTGACCGGCGCTCCACGGTAGTCATAAATATTTGAGCCAGCTGCGAGGCTGGCTCGTTCACATGCTTCAGAGACACCAGTTTCCCATCCGGCTTCCGAGGGAAATCAGACAGAGCGGCCTTGAAGTCACCCTCTATCCCATAACCTAAAAGGAGCTTGAGGGTGGTTTCTGAGCCGCGTACCGTCAGGTGCGAGCAAAATTCGCCATCGTGGAGGTTCCAGGGCCCAGGACGTCGGCGAAGCCTTCCACAGTCGATGGAAGTTGGCCAGACGGGAATACGCCCTTGTATACGGCACCGAGTGTGCTCGTAGACTTGGCGAGTGCATCCTTGGCTTGTGCGGAGACGACGTCCAGGTCGCCAATAGCGCGGTCGAGGGATAAATCGCCACTCGCCTGGTCTACAGGTGCCGGTGCGCCAACAGCTCCTTCAAAAATCAGAAAGAACAGAAACTCTTACACGACATTCAGCGGCAACAGAAGTAAACAAAGAGTGGGAAATTCAACTCACCGCCCACGTCTCGGGTGAGGCTATCCAGACGCTCAGCGTACTCTTTCTCGCGCAAAGCAGCGGAGTTCTTGGCATCATCCAAAGCCTTCTTCGACTCAGCACGCTGCTTGGCGAGTGCATCTTCTAGCTCCTTCACCCGGGACTCAGCTGATGCCTTGTCATCTGAATTTGATGGCAAGAAGCAATTCAAACACTCAACTAAGCAAAGACAGTGCAAAAGGGACTTCGGGTTACAAATCAAAATACACTTACGAGTGAGTTGCTCCAAACTGGTGCGCAGGCTATCCCTCTCTTGCTCCAGTTGGACAAAAGCCTTGCCTGATTCTACCAAGTTGAGGTAGTAAGGCTGCAAGCACACGAAATCAGCATAAGTTATACATAACCAGTCCCATATGCGGACTCGACAAAAAGACACTTACGTGTTCTGTCCAAGGCGCGGGCTTCGCGGCTGATGTCCCGACCTCCGGAGCTGCGGCACTCATAGCTTTGGCCGTCTCAATAGCAGTAGTCGTGGCTGCTGATTGAACGACTTCTGGAGTCACGTGAGAGGCTTCCGGGTGCTCAGGGGTCGTCATCTTCTCGGATGGGGGAGTCAGAGGGCGCACAGTCTCAGCACTGCGAGTGACAGACGAAATACAACATAAGCAGGACTATCAAGAAACAAAAACTTTAGTGCAAAAAGCTCAGACGCATACCTGTGCTCTTCTTCCTCATCAGTATCAAGATTGTCAAAGTTTGGGCCTCCAAAAAGTAGCCCCTCACCCGCCATGGGAGGAGGAGCTGAGCTCAACGGGCTCACGCTCAAAGGACCAGCTGTGGTAGTTGGAGACAAGCCCGAGTCTCCGTCATCTCTCACATCTGATTCCTTCGCGGGTGAACTCGTGGAGGAAGACACAACTTGGGCCGCCCGACGACGCTTGCGAGTGGGAACCTCGCTCACATTATCAGTCGTGGCGAGCTCCTTGGCCTGTATTTCCTCTGCCCCTTCCTCTTCGATCTCTTCCATGGGAGATGTGGTAGCCGAAGGAAGAGGCGATTCATCTCCTCCCTTCGTTTCTACCGTTTGCACCTCCATCTCATGAGTTGGGCCATCTTTGGGAAGAGGAGGAAGGGTTGAGGTGGTCGAGTGGCCCTGCATACAAAATACCGCAGTCGAACGTCACAAAGATGCACAACAAAATAACAAAAGCAGGAGATCATAAACTCGATAGTTCACTAACCTCCTCCAAAGGCCTATCAGGACCATAAGGGGTGACAGGGCAGTCAACATTGCAGGGCTCGCTGGACTTCGTGCTGGTGATGGACCGCACATGTGACACCAGCTCGCTCTTCGATAGCTCCTCCTTGCTCATTCGGGTGGCGTCGAGCGCACCCTCGTACACCCACATGGGGTGGGCGCGAATGCGGAGCGGCCACACCCGCATCTTCACAAAGGTGGCAATCAAATGTACACCAGTTACGCTGCTTAGCAGCTCTCCAATCTTCGACAGCAGAGGCGCTGCTTCTGCCTTTTCTTCAGCCGACAGCGGGTGGTCCCAGGCGTTTGTCCTCGCGAGTATGCCAGCAGTCGAAAGCGGCGGGTGGTGCCTGGTTGACGGGAGAGTATTTGAGGATGATGATGATGGTGATGATGAGTACGTCCCCGGCAACGGCGCCAGAAAACAGCTTGATGGCTACGTGTTGGTGAACCCCAAGAGGAAGGTTATGATGTAGACAGCAGAAGTTTTCCCTTGAGAAATCTACCCAAGGTTATCAATCCAGTAGGACTTGACGATCTGTCGGAAGGTTGTTGATGTTGACTCCCCCTGGCGCTAGGGAGCTTGCACCAACGTGGAATCTGCACAGACACAAACCAGAACTTTGACCAACACGAAACAGAGAGGTTGTCAATCTCTCCGGTCTTGCATAAACAAAGAGTTAAACGTATGGTGTGGAAAACAGCAGGAAACGCAGCAAGTAACAGGAAACCGATGATTGCAGCAGGTTGTGTAAACAGTATGAGGAAATTGGACCAAGGTCCACAGTTCACTAGTGGTGTCTCTCTCAGAACAGATAACTAGCATGTTGGGTAAACAAATTACAGCTGGGCAATTGACAAATAGACAGGGCATAACAATGCAATATATGCCAAGATGTCTACTATGAAATCTAGTTGGGCATTACAACAAAGTACATAGACCGTTATTCCAACCGCATCTATGCCTAAATAATCCACCTTCAAGGTAGCATCCGCATCCTGTTCAGTATTAAGTTGCTAACAACAGATTATTGCATGAAGTAAAGTGTGTAATGTAATCAATACAAGTGCCCTTGGACACTGCACCAATGTTTTATCCCTAGTAGCAACAACACATCTACCATCTTAGACCTTTCTGTCACTGATCCAGATATCTAGAGACTGAACCCACTATCGAGCATAAATACCCCCTCTTGGAGTTACAAGCATCTACTTGGCCAAAGCATCTACTAGCAACGGAGAGCATGCAAGATCAAGAGCACATAGATAAACAACTTGAATAAACATGGTATCAATATTCATCGGATCCCAGCAAACACAACATCTAGCATTACAATAAGATGATCTTGATCATGTTAGGCAGCTCACAAGATCTAAACATGGAAGCACAAGGTAGAGAGACAACCATCTAGCTACTGCTATGGACCCGTAGTCCAGGGGTGGACTACTCACGCATCACTCCGGAGGCAGGCATGGTGATGTAGAGCCCTCCGGTGATGATCTCCCCTCCGGCAGGGTGCCGGGAAGAGCTTCAGAACTCCTCCGATCTGAGATTGACGATGACGGCCGCGACGGAACTTTTCGTGGAATATGATCGACCGTAATAGGGTTTTCGCATCGCGGAGAATATATAGGCGAAGAGGCGGCGTCGGTGGCCGAGGGGGGCCACCACGCCATAGGGGGCGCGGGCCCACCCTGGGCCACGCCCTAGTGTGGCGTGGCCCCCTGGTGGGTCTGCTCCGACTCCCCTTTGGACTCCGTGATCTCCTCGTGATATTATTGACGATGTCTTTTGTTTCGTCCAATTCCGAGAATATTTCCTTAATAGATTTTCTGAAACCAAAAACAGCAGAAAACAGGGAACTGGCACTGTGGCATCTTGTTAATAGGTTAGTCCTAGAAAATGCATAAAAATGATATAAAGTATAGCCAAAACATGTAGCAATTGATATAATATCAGCATGGAACATCAAAAATTATAGATACGTTTGAGACGTATCAAGCATCCCCAAGCTTAGTTCCTGCTCGTCCTCGAGTAGGTAAACGATAAAAACAGATAATTTTTGAAGTGACATGCTACCAACACAATCTTTGATCAAATAACAATGTAATGCACATGATCTGAATGAAGTGATCCAAGCCAATGGTCTATAGTTTGCAAGCAAGTAAATAAAGAGTAAACATAAGTGATCACACAAGTGCAAACTTTCATGAATAACACTATAAAACATTTAGAGATATAATAGTCTAACATAATAGTTAGTTCACAGCAGCAATAATTCTCAACATGAAAGTGTTTGTATCAACACAAAGGAAGATAATAGCTTCAGCATTTGCTTCAACTTTCAACATGTATATCATATAGATAATGTCAATGCAAAGAATATGATCAACCAAACACAAAGTTATGTAAAAACTGTTATACTGGAGTTGACAATGATGTTTGCTTAAGTAGACATAAAGAAGTGGGAAAACTGACTCAACATAAAAGTAAAAGAATGGCCCATCGCAGAGGGAAGCAGGGATTAACATCATGTGCTAGAGCTGTAGTTCCCGAAGGCATATAGAGAGCATAAAATATTGTTTTGTAAGGTAATGGTGTATACAGGTGTCAACAAATCAGCAAATAGGCAATACTCTACTTCACTAGTTGATCAAACTTTACAAGAGCGGCTCCCATGAAGGACGTTATTTCTACCAGCAAGGTAGATCATCCCTCTTCTCTTTTGTTTACACATGTATTTTAGTTTCTTTATAGTTGACACTCCTCCCAACCTTTTGCTTACACAAGCCATGGCTAACCGAATCCTCGGGTGCCTTCCAACATTCACATACCATGGAGGAGTGTCTATTTGCAATTTAAGTTGCTTACTGATAAATCAGGGCAAAACATGTGAAGAGAATTATTAATGAAAGTTGTAATTAATTGGGGCTGGGCACCCCGTTGCCAGCTCTTTTTGCAAAATTATTGGATAAGCGGATGTATATGCCACTAGTCCAGGTGTGTAAAATTTGATCAACCAGGAAATAAAGACCACCTATCTACGTCCTTATGAGCTTTTCAAGTAGTGACACAAAAAGGAAATGTAACAGTTTTGAGTAGTTAGTAGATAGCACATGAAGAAATTTACTTGGAATGGTGAAAACACCACATAATAGGTAGGTATGGTGGACACAGGTGGCATGGATTTGGCTCAAGGTTTTGGATGTACAAGAAGCATTCCCTCTTAGTACAGAGTTTAGGCTAGCAAGTTATTATAAGCAAACATCATTATCAACTGGAATAGCAAGAGTGTACATAAAACACAAGGTTTGACGAACCATAGACTCCCACTGTCTTCCTTGTTAACACATAGCCTTCATCCAAAAATTATCTAGACTACTATGGACTCCTATCATGCAACAGATTATTATAGCAGAAAATCCTTATAGTAGTTCTTCATTAATAGCCATTACTTACATGATGCACAAGCTTAAACATTAATTACTTGACAGCTCAAAACAATTGGCAAGCATCAAATTACTCAAGACAACGATCTAAAAAGATTCATGTAAGCATTTTATACCACTACCACATGCATAGCATTTTTCTGGTCCAACCAAACACCAATCAACTTATTTGACAACTCTCCAAACAGATATAAGTGAAGCAAGAGAGTACTTTCTTCAAAAGAAACTGAAAGCTCTAACAAGAGATACATGAAAAACTGAGAGCTAACAGCAATAACAGCAGCTAGACAGGAATACTCAACAAGTATAAGTGAAGCACAAGAGTATTCTAATGAAAAAGTGGAGCGTGTCTCTCTCCCAAACATGAATACTAGGATCCAACAAGTATAGCACAGCAAACAAAACAAAACAAACTGAAAACAAAAACACACTGACGCTCCAAGGAAGAGTACACTAGTATGAAGCAATAAAAATATAGCACCATTAGAGATGACCTGATAATTTGTAGATGAAGAAGGGGATGCCTTGGGCATCCCCAAGCTTAGATGCTTGAGTCTTCTTGAAATATGCTGGGGAGGTAAGCCTCCCCAAGCTTAAGCTCTTCACTCTTCTTGATCATGTAATATCATTCTCCTCTATCAACACTTGAAAACTTCCTTCACACCAAAACTTAACAGCTTTTCTCATTAGCAGGTTAGTGCACTAAAAGATAATACTTCAAAGTTCTAGCAAAGACAAAACTCACAAGCCAACTATTTTAAACATTAGCCACTGTTACTAGGCTCAAGTGGGCACTTTTACACGAAAAGAAACCACTTAAAAACTTGTAAAAGAGAGAATGCAAAATAAAAGACAGAATCTGTCAAACCAGAACAGTCTGTAATGACGAATTTTTTCGAGGCACTTACGATGCTCAGATGAAGAACTTTGAAATAATGAAAGTTGCGTAACATCATCAGGAACATGCACAAAAATTTCAGCATTTTTCGATTTTTTCTGATTTTCTACTGAATTAAACGGTGACGAACAGCAATCTGTCCCAATGCAGTCCCGAAAATAAAAACCAACTTTGCATTAGTAACTCTCCTTGGCACAACAAAACAGCAAATAAAAGATACAAAGGAGTTGCTACAGAGGTAAACAAGCATCCTTGACTCAAGAAAACAAAAATAAAACAGCAAATAAAAACATGGGTTATCTCCCAGAAGTGCTTTTCTTTAATGCCTTTGAGCTAGGCATGAAGAGATGCATCAAGTATTGTCAAGACCAGAAAATCCAAAACCATAATTTGTCTTGACACTAGTATCATGTGAGTATTTCATCTTCTTCCTAGGGAAGTGTTCCATACCTTTCTTGAGTGGGAATTGAAATTTTATATTCCCCTCTTTCATATCAATAACAGCACCAACAGTTCTCAGAAAAGGTCTTCCCAAAACAATAGGACAAGAAGGATTGCATTCAATATCCAAAACCACAAAATCAACAGGGACAAGATTGTTGTTAACCATTATCAAAACATCATCAACTTTTCCTAAAGGTTTCTTCATAGAAGAATCAGCAAAGTGAACATCCAAATGACATTTTTTAAAGGTGCAAGCTTGAGAATATCATATAAATTTTTAGGCATAACCGAAATACAAGAACCAAGGTCACACAAAGCATTGCATTCAAACTCACTCAGTTTCATTTTAATAACAGGTTCCCAATTATCATCTAACTTCCTAGGGATAGAAGCTTCAAGTTTTAATTTTTTTCCCTAGCATGCATGAGAGCTTTGATAATATGTTCAGTAAAAGCCATATTTATTTTACTAGCATTAGGACTCTTAGCTAGCTTTTGCAAGAACATGATGACTTCAGTTATGTTACAATTTTCGAAATTGAAGTTGTTGTCATCAAAAACAATGGAGCAATTATCACCAACACCTCTAAAAATTTCAGCACTTTTACTAGGAACAAAAGTAGTGCTATCAGGCAATTTAAACTTTTTGTAGAGGTAGTAGAGACATTTCCAACACTTATTATCTTTTCACTAACAGTAGGGGGCGCATTAGCATGTGAGGCATCATTTGTTTCATTAGTAAAAATAGTGCAAACTCTAACAACACTATTTTGTTCAGCAATTTCAGCTTCTCTTTCTTCTCTCTCCCATCTTTCATGAAGTTCAGCAAGCATCCTAATGTTATTATCAATTTTAATTTGGATAGCATTGAGTGTTTTACTCTCTCTAATATCACTAGGAATAGCTTTTATTTTCAGCATTTCAACATCATGAGCAAGACTATCAACTTTAGCAGCAAGAGTGTCAATTTTTCCTAGCTTTTCCTCAACAGTTTTATTAAAAGTAGTTTGTGTGCTAATAAAATCCTTAAGCATGACTTCAAGATCAGAGGGCACACTTCTATTGTTACTGTAGGAATTGCCATAAGAGTTGCTACCATTAGCAGGATATGGCCTATAATTGTTGCTACCAAAATTATTCCTATAAGCATTGTTGTTGAAGTTGTTATTTTTAATGAAGTTTACATCAACATTTTTCTCATCATGAGCAACCAAAGAAGCAAGAGGAATATTATTTGGATCCACAACACCATGTCCATTCGAAAGCATAGTCATAATAGCATCAACTTTATCACTCAAGGAGGAAATTTCCTCAACAGAATTTACCTTCTTACCAGTTGGAGCCCTTTCAGTGTGCCATTCAGAATAATTTACCATCATATCATCAAGAAGCTTTGTAGCAGCACCCAAGGTGATGGACATAAAGGTCCCTCCAGCAGCCGAGTCTAGCAAATTCCTTGAAGAAAAATTTAGTCCTGCATAAAAGGTTTGGATGATCATCCAAGTAGTCAGTCCATGAGTGGGACAGTTTTTAACCAAAGACTTCATTCTTTCCCAAGCTTGGGCAACATGCTCATTATCAAGTTGCCTAAAGTTCATAATACCACTTCTCAAGGAGATAATTTTAGCAGGAGGATAATATTTTCCAATGAAAGCATCTTTGCATTTAGTCCAGGAATCAATACTATTTCTAGGCAAAGATAGCAACCAATCTTTAGCTCTTCCTCTTAAAGAGAAAGGAAACAATTTCAGCTTAATAATATCACTCTCTACCTCCTTATACTTTTGCATATCACAAAGTTCAACAAAGTTGTTTAAGTGGGCAGCAGCATCATCAGTACTAACACCAGAAAATTGCTCTTTCATAACCAGATTTAACAGTGCAGGCTTAATCTCATAAAATTCTGCTTTAGAAGCAGGTGGAGCAATGGGTGTACAGATAAAATCATTGTTGTTTGTGCTAGTAAAGTCACACAACTTAGTATTTTCAGGATTACTCATTTTAGCAAGACTAAAACAAGCAGCAGGGCAACTCGAAATTAAAAACTAGATGCAGGAATTTAATTTTTTTGGGTTTTTGATTTTTAACAGCAAGCAAAACAAAATAAAACAAGACAAAAACAAAGTAAAGAGATTGGAACTGAGAGACTCCCCTTTCCAATAGCCTCCAAGTCCCCGGCAACGGCGCCAGAAAACAGCTGGTGCCTGGTTGACGGGAGAGTATTTGAGGATGATGATGATGGTGATGATGAGTACTTCCCCGGCAACGGCGCCAGAAAACAGCTTGATGGCTACGTGTTGGTGAACCCCAAGAGGAAGGTTATGATGTAGACAGCAGAAGTTTTCCCTTGAGAAATCTACCCAAGGTTATCAATCCAGTAGGACTTGACGATCTATCGGAAGGTTGTTGATGTTGACTCCCCCTGGCGCTAGGGAGCTTGCACCAACGTGGAATCTGCACAGACACAAACCAGAACTTTGCCCAACACGAAACAGAGAGGTTGTCAATCTCTCCGGTCTTGCAGAAACAAAGAGTTAAACGTATGGTGTGGAAAACAGCAGGAAACAGCAAGTAACAGGAAACAGATGATTGCAGCAGGTTGTGTAAACAGTATGAGGAAATTGGACCAGGGTCCACAGTTCACTAGTGGTGTCTCTCTCAGAACAGATAACTAGCATGTTGGGTAAACAAATTACAGCTGGGCAATTGACAAATAGAGAGGGCATAACAATGCAATACATGCCAAGATGTCTACTATGAAATCTAGTTGGGCATTACAACAAAGTACATAGACCGTTATTCCAACCGCATCTATGCCTAAATAATCCACCTTCAAGGCAGCATCCGCATCCTTTCAGTATTAAGTTGCTAACAACAGATTATTGCATGAAGTAAAGTGTGTAATGTAATCAATACAAGTGCCCTTGGACACTGCACCAATGTTTTATCCCTAGTAGCAACAGCACATCTACCATCTTAGACCTTTCTGTCACTGATCCAGATATCTAGAGACTGAACCCACTATCGAGCATAAATACCCCCTCTTGGAGTCACAAGCATCTACTTGGCCAAAGCATCTACTAGCAACGGAGAGCATGCAAGATCAAGAGCACATAGATAAACAACTTGAATAAACATGGTATCAATATTCATCGGATCCCAGCAAACACAACATCTAGCATTACAATAAGATGATCTTGATCATGTTAGGCAGCTCACAAGATCTAAACATGGAAGCACAAGGTAGAGAGACAACCATCTAGCTACTGCTATGGACCCGTAGTCCAGGGGTGGACTACTCACGCATCACTCCGGAGGCAGGCATGGTGATGTAGAGCCCTCCGGTGATGATCTCCCCTCCGGCAGGGTGCCGGGAAGAGCTTCAGAACTCCTCCGATCTGAGATTGACGATGACGGCCGCGACGGAACTTTTCGTGGAATATGATCGACCGTAATAGGGTTTTCGCGTCGCGGAGAATATATAGGCGAAGAGGCGGCGTCGGTGGCCGAGGGGGGCCACCACGCCATAGGGGGGCGCGGGCCCACCCTGGGCCGCGCCCTAGTGTGGCGTGGCCCCCTGGTGGGTCTGCTCCGACTCCCCTTTGGACTCCGTGATCTCCTCGTGATATTATTGACGATGGCTTTTGTTTCATCCAATTCCGAGAATATTTCCTTAATAGATTTTCTGAAACCAAAAACAGCAGAAAACAGGGAACTGGCACTGTGGCATCTTGTTAATAGGTTAGTCCCAGAAAATGCATAAAAATGATATAAAGTATAGCCAAAACATGTAGCAATTGATATAATATCAGCATGGAACATCAAAAATTATAGATACGTTTGAGACGTATCAGCGGGACTCCTTCCTGGTTGACGCGCACATAGAACCACCTCTTCCTCCACCCTTGCGCCGATTCGACTGGCTTCAGGGCGAAGTAGCGGGTGTCGCTGCGCGCCTGAATCTGGAGGCCGCCAACAGGATAGGTGCGGCCACCTCGGTTGTTGGGCCGGACCATGAAAATCGACTTCCAGAGGGCCCAGCTGGGAGAAACTCCCAAGAAGCACTCGCACAAAACCATAAAACAGGCAATGTGCATAATGCCATTCGGGGTGAAATCATGGATTTGCACCCCGTATGCATACATCAATCCACGAACAAAGTCGTGGAGGGGAAACGAAAGACCCTAGGCAGAAACTCCGCAAAACAGACGCGCTCGTTAGCGCGAGGCTCGGGGAGTACCTCCTTGGGCGACGGCGCGCGGACGAACAGCTGGTCCGCGGGTGGCAGCATTCCCTCCTCGCGAAGATTGTCCAGATGCACCACCTTGATGGTGGATTTCATCCAATCGCCGTCGCTCTTCTTGAGGTCGACGGCGGCCGCAGATGCGCCAGCCGCAGTCTTCTTCC
This sequence comes from Poa pratensis, assembly GCA_947311845.1. Taxonomy (NCBI): domain Eukaryota; kingdom Viridiplantae; phylum Streptophyta; class Magnoliopsida; order Poales; family Poaceae; genus Poa; species Poa pratensis. The sequence continues at coordinate 5,936,863 of CAMZMU010000058.1, read as the reverse complement.
CCTTCAGAGCGGCCGCGTCGGTCGCGGGCGCGTCAGCGGCAGCAACTTTTCTCTTTGGCGCCATGGCAGTGGTGGCTAAGGGGAACAGCGGGACCTCGGGCGCACGAACAATGGAGGCGAGAGGAAGACGATGAAGCAGGGGCGGCGAGCAGAGCAAATGACAAGTAAAAAAGTAATGCCAGCGCCGTTCCCCTATTTACCACAAATCAAAAGCGGTCACAACCGTTCAGATCGTAATCGTGCGTTACGCATGCAATCTCACCGTACACGTGGCAAACGCGGAGGGCAACCGTCGCCGGCCACTCCGCCCACTACGCACGCAAAAAGAGGAGCCATCATCACGCCTCCGTAAAAAGTGGGCCAGAGTGGTCAAATCAAGTCCAAACGGCACCGTCGTTCGGTCAGCGCTGCACAATGGGCCCACCTATGGGTCACGTCCCATCCATCACAGCATAACGCACGCCACCGCGTGTCAGGAATCGCAGTCGCCAGAAACGTCATCCCTGACGTCATTGCAAGCATCTGTTCATAAATACATTCGAGGAATACATTGGTCACTCGACCGTTCCTTCGGCTGAGGCATATTACTCCCATCGGGAGCATATCAAAAAATTCTTCGACTAGAGATGCTCAAAACAAAATGATTTTGAGATTATCCTCCATTACAAGTAATAAAGCAAAATCTCGGGGGCTACTCCCATCGGGAGCGCTGTCGCGCACCCGATAGAATTACGACAAAAATTTCTTCGATTAACATATGCTGGGTAAGAAGATCTGAGATTATCCTCCATTGCAAACAATAAAGCACAATCTCGGGAGCTACTCCCAGCGGGAGCGCTGTCGCGCACCCGATAGAATAATGACAAAGCGTCAGTCGACAAAATCATCGACTCAGTTCATATACAAAATCATACTCGAAACATTCTCGAGTTGCGTCCGCCGCAAATATCTCGGATGCTGCACGCATAGTGCAAAGGTAAGACCCACCGAATTTTCGAGCTGGGCTAAGGACCGTTCCAGCAACGTCAATCCTTATACTTTCCGTGTCAGTAGACATGATGAAAAATCCTGACGGACGCGTTAGGTAAAATTCAAATCTATACTGCAGATCGACTTAGTAAGACCTCCGCGGCCTAGTCGAATCTGACCAGTTTGTTCCAGATTCGAGTCCGGTGACTCGAATTTGATTGAAAGCTAGTAAGGTTTTACCCGAATGTGTAGTTAACCAGTCCCGATCCGTCGAGTATACTGGGCCTGCTAAGCTATTATCCCTTGATCATCATAAGCAAAAACCACAGTCGATGAGATACTCGACATAGCCAACATGTGCTATCCATACAGGAATTCCAATTATAATATACAAAATACAAAGCATATGACGTGCACTTACGAGTGAGTCAATGCCCGACTCTTCGAGTCAGACAAGTACCCGGGGGCTACTGACAAGGATATACATCTCGGGTACCCTACCATAAGGGTACCTGGTGCACGTGTCGACTAAGGCCCAGTTATCAAGAGCCTACATGAAGCCCATGATGAAAGGCCCAACAAGATGGAGTACCCTCCAAGATTAGACATAGGCATAGTCGGTTTATACTTTCCTTACATGTAAACAGGGTCGGTTACGGACTCCCGAGACCCAGCCTCTTATAAAGGCTGGGAGGGCCGCCGATCCTGAAAAAAGCTATACTCGAACCACCAAAAGCCCTAGCGAGATTGACATCTCGCCGGAGCTCCCTTATAATCGCATAATCTCACACGATCAATAACAGACAGGCAGGAAGTAGGGTCTTTACCTCCACCCGAGGGGCCTGAACCTGGGTAAATCTTTGCCTCTGCTTGTCAGCCGACGAAACTACCAGTACTACCACGTTCTCTCCCCATAATCTCAACCCTAGGTCCTTAACCATGGGATTTGATGAGTTCACCCCTCGTCACCGGAGCACCCCCGTCCCACCGTCGGTGTAGATATACCTGACGACCATGTGCAGCGAGCCGCTAATCTCCACGAGGTAGCGCACCATCGAGCCATTCTCTCGAATGAAGAGCAGGTCGTCTGCGTAATCCTGGCGCTGCACCATGTCGAAGTCGCGGCGGATCATGGATAGCTCGTTGTTGTCCCCGGCGCGCATTGGCATGTACAGGACGACTCTCTCGGCCGTGGTGACGAAATAGAAGGCGCAGTTCCAATAGATGACGTCCTGCGGCGGCCGACCCATCCACAGGTCTTCCTGGTCGGGCGTGATCCAGTTTTGTAGCCCCTCTTCCCAGAACGCGGGGCACCTTCTCGCGCCGACGAGGACGATGGCGCCGATCATGTATCCCCGGCCGTCAGGCGTCGGCGGGAACGGGAGCGTGGCCACGCGCAAGACCAAGGGGAGATTCCTGGAATCGGGGAAGTTGACACCCGGAGGGAGGCGGATGCGCTCCCCGGAGTAAATGTTGTAGAGAGCGTGCGCGTGGCTAGTGTCGAGCGCGAGGACGAGCCAGCCTCCATCCCCGGAGCCGCACAAGCGTGCGTGGCGGACGGGGCTCGGGAGCGGGAGGGGTAGCTCCTGCCGTCGATGGGCAGAAGAAGGTGGGCGCCTCGGTGTTGGGGAAGATGAGACACGGGAGCAGGGGCGGCAGAAGGGGGAGATGCGGCGGCCGCCCCCGCCCCTCCCGCGCAGGGCGCGGCTCCAGTGCGTGTTGACGAAGGCCATGCGGATACGGTCGCCGCGGGAGGGGAGGTAGGTGGCGAGGCGGAGGAGGATGTTGTCGGGGACGTCCTCCCATGCGGACGCCGCCGTCGGGTTCATGGCCGCCGCCATCGGGAGCGAAGGAAGGAGGGAGGTTATGCCTACGCACGCCACCGATGAACTATCTCTCTCCCTCGCGTTGTGTTGTGTGCGCCGAAAAGGGTTTCGTTGCGGCCGCTTCGTCGCCGTCGGGATTATATATAGGCAGCAGCGGGCTGGCTGCGGCATCAGGACGGCGCGTTTACTGGCACGAAATGAAGCGATGCAAGCAGGCCCCTTTCCTCCTCGGCGCGCAACTGCTTCCAGAATACGTTTCTGCAAGCAGGTTGCTGGCCAGGCGTTCGGCAAAATGGCGGCGCGGACTGCAGCCTGCCGTGATTTTCTTTAACTTTTTTCCCAACGACATGCATCAAATACGGAGTAAAAGTACAACCGTATGCACCGTATCACAATACTAGAACGAGCTAATAGCATCTCCAAGAGATGATCAAAAAATAGAATGTGCCCAAAAAAACAGTGACGTATATTTGGGGCACCAAACAAACGTGTACAAAAATGTTTTGGGCAGCGCGCGGAGCTCAACGGCCGCGCGGAAGGTTCATTTTGCTCCTAGCCCGTCGCCTCCCCTCCCCTTCCCATTGCCGCCGGCTGCCGAATCGCCATGGAAGACACCGTCTCCGACCCCGGCGATCCGCTGCCGCTCCGCCGCCATGCCCCCACCTAGGGTTCCTCCCACCCGCCGAAGGAAATGCGGCGCAGGCCCAAGCTCCTACAGAAGCTAAGGCCACGGCCAAGAGCCAAGAGGGCGCACGCGCAGCCGGCTGCCAACGGCTCGAAAGGTAGGAAGAAGGCCGTGGCAGAGGGGTCACCGATGGGATGCTCCGGTGGATCTGGCACCCCCTCCATTCATCCTGCATACATCGCCGCAGTCACCGATGGCTACTGCCGCCGGCGTGCCCAACATGTTCGAGGAAATGACTCTGAGGTATAATCTTTTCTTTCTTTGATGAAATGGTTTGCAATTTGAATGTTGTGATGAGGGAACCGATCTATAAGTGGATTTTTCAATAATAGTTGTGTTTCCAATAGATTAGGTTAGGGTTTTGGTACCCATCTTTTTCATCAATGAAGATGGCATCATTTACAATAAGTGATCTTCGGCCCGTCGTTCGACGGCGAGATCTGCTTCCCAGCGTCAATGGTGGTATTGGAAGATTAAATTTATCTAGATATGGTCCTTCATATTTTTGCTTCGGTAGATCGACTTTGGAAATTTTCCCGTGGTTGCCGTGAGTAGGATTATCCTCGTTGTATTTGTCCCGACTGCTACATTCTCGACAAGGGTATACTCTCGGCTCCCAACGACGTTGTCCGGTTGTTATTCCTTAAAATACCGGTGTTACCGATGTTAGTCGATTACTTTAATAGTTGTGTGCGTGCACGTACGGGAGAACACTCGTTGGTATTTACAGGTGTGTGGTTTCATATCATTGTCATTTTTTGATGGTTGCTTTCAGAAAAATAAAAGATTGTGTTATGAAAAAAAAGATTGAAAATTTTGAAGATTTTTTCTTTAGACTTTATTTTAGAATCACTCTAGTCAGCTCATATATCTCTACCATGTATTATTCACTATTATTTTTAGAACCATGCAGGAGCACTGCATGTGTTAAATTAGATAGAAAGAAAACCCAAAGGAATGGGCAAAGTCTTACAAGAAGGCCTGAAGCCAAGAGAAGAGGAACAACATAGGCGACGTCAACACTACAGGGGACCTCAACGAACAGAACCTACAACGACACTAGAAAATACGGAGTGACCCGGGAGCAGACTAACTAGCTCCAAGTAAATCTAAAACTTAATCAAAAGCCGGACGACCGGACTGGCCAATGCCCACTGTTTGGCCTCATTCTTGATATGAATATATCATGATATTAATTGTCAAAAAAAAGGCAAACTCTGTTGTCTTTGGTCCTTTTCTTTACGTCTTTTATGTTTTGACACTAAATCAGTGAGGCTTATTAACTTGCTGGAACAGCTAAATGGCCATCACAATGTTTACAAAGTGCAATACATCCATATGCATTAGATCCGTTCGTTTGTTGGGACTATGCCACGTGGCCATTAATATTGAGTGTTTTCCAACCAACCAATTTGCAGCATGTTCTTTACATTTTTGGCTTCCCTCTAATGTTGATAACCATATCACCAAAAACAGAACTCGATTTCACAGGTAATTCACGCATCATCCCTCATGCACCAGCCTCTACCAAATTCGGCAACGAAGAGAAACGTACAATCGCTTCCAATCTGTTTATTCTCTACTACATGGTCCACACATGCACAACCTTATGTTGGGCGCCATCAGAAATGGAGACTACATTTTTTCTGTGGTGACAATAATTGCCATAAACTTTCCTTGTATTAATCACACACATTGCTTGGAGTACAAACTGGGCTATTTACATAATTCATAAGACATAGAAAATGCAGAAAAGCCCCAAAGGTGGTCAAGAGAAACAGAATAATAAGGGAGAAATGGGATGATGAAGTATCTAAATTTCTTTCACACTTCCTTACTCTCGAGCCTATCAATGGTCTGATCATAAGAACCTTGTGGACTCCATGACAGCAATTTGTCGCTGATCTGTTGGCTCCAGCTTTTATCCTCGACACTTGCATCGTCTAATAATTGGCAGTCCAACCCTTGTGGACCACTGACAATGATTTGATTGACCAAATGATACAACAAACAAAAGATGTCGAGAGTAAAAATATTTGTATCAAGAAACAGCAGAAATAAAACCCTTCTCTAAATTTTGTCAGCAATCTCACAAATCAGTGAGTGAATATGTTTAGAACAAACAAATGCCGAGAGTAGTAAAATTAAGAACTGCAGAAAAAACCCAAGCAGTTCTCTAGTATTCTCTAGCAATCTTACAGATAAGATAAAATGACCAATAGCTCTTTTGTAGCTACACATACAGCTTTCTCAAAGTAATCAAGGCTCTTATGTTAGATTATCAACAAAAAAAACCAATGTTGTTGCTTCCTTCAGGATCGCGAGCTTAATATGTAACCGTTATCATTTCCCGCAAAAAAAGCAATTGTTTCCTCATAGATTTGTTGCAAGATATATCTGTTCAGGTAGATCTAGAGTGCAGTACTGTTGTTTGGTATATATACCATGACAGTTTAGGAAGATCTTTTTACTTGAAATCTCGAATCCATGAACACCCAACTACCTTTGCAATTGTATATTTACAACTAAAATAAAGGTACTCAGGCTAGTCAGCTAGATATTACATATGTAACTTGAGTTGGCTTAGAATCGTTGCTTAATAAAGGTACTCAGGTTCCACGCGACAGTCGGCAGACGCGGAGTAGCCGAGTAGGGCATATAGGGGCAGAAGCCGGAGGCGCCATCAACCTGTCATGTCCACAAAGGGTTGGTTAAATACCTGCACCACATTGACTTGCACTCAGACATGAACTGAGAAACCAGAGACCATTTTGTATAGATCTGTTTACTGCTGCCAATTTCCAAGCCCTTTTGATAAAAAGAAATTGAACTAACTTGTAGCACGTTACTTACTTGTCAAGATCGTCTGCAGGAGCAAGAACACTGCAATTTCCTACATGGGTGTACTCGCCGGAACCAGGCCTTTCTCATCCACCCCTCATTGCCGTGTCTCTGCATCGTGCCGTGTAGATACCATGGCTGGAGTATTCGGCAGCTCGGGAAATCAGACAAACATTGAGCAAAATGTAAGTCCAAGCCAAAGCAATGCAGTTCGCATCACCTACATAGGAAAATCCATGTATGATAGCTGGACAAAATAATATGACAATCAAATACAGTAGATTGCAGATAAGTATGTAGATCTTCACATGATACATACATTAATTTCAGTCCACCCGATTGCATCCGTGCCTTCGTGCCTTCGATGTATCCCTGCATCCGAATCATTTCAGTCCACCCGATTGCAATCGTAGCGTTACGAATGCTTTGACGGCAATTTCTGAAAACATGCCCGCTACCTCCCTAACTTAGCCATGCTAATTTGCACAAGCACCCCTGCGATCAGGCGCACGCGACTAAACCCTGTGATCCATTGTTGCCGACTTCGATCACAATGGCGGCGCTCCGAAGCTAGAGACGGATCTTCCAAATTTGACGTGCACAGGATCCCAACTTGTTGGCCTCAGCCCGATCATCCCACGCGGCTCGTCGTGTGCGATCTTCCGACGCGGCTCCGTGTACTTTCCGGCGAGGTACGCACGTCAGCCTGACTCTATATCCTTCTGATGCAGAGTCGCTGTACTATCTCCACGTCCAAAGCTAACTCACCTAGCGACCAATATCTAGCTACTGAGCTTCAGACTCCTAATTAAATTGGACTCACAGCACACGCCGTGGATTGCCAAAGGATGGATTAGGACTCCGTATTTTATAGAGAATATGCTGGCCTGCTTAATTCTAACAACAGCCACAGTAGTTTAGCGCTCAGAGGCATGGGCAGATTGGATTTCTTCAGCAGTAGTTTATAGCGACAAAATAAGAATTTAGGTATACTGTACACATGTAAATTTCTGGTTTCAAAGGTTTATTATGTACTTGTTTGTGCAGCAATAAAATCTACGAGAAGCATGGATTTGCAGTTTAACGAGGAAGGATTTGGTACACCCGTAAAAAAAAGCAAGCTAGTGTTCCCCTCTCTCTGTAAGTCAATTGCTTCCGCAGACCATGGTTGTATTCAGTTCAGTTAGTTATTAATAATGTTGCTTACTGATTCATTGTTTTTTTTTGAAGTGTTCGTCTTTTACACCTGATTGTGAAGAGAATTTGAAGCCTAAATTAGGGATGACAATTGAAGGACTAGAGGCTGTGGAGAAGTTCTACAAGTACTATGCACATGAATCTGGTTTTGGAGTTCGTGTGGGACAGCAGAAAAAGTTAGAAAAAATGTCTTTACGTAATGGATCATAATTTTTATTTTGTCCAACTGTTTGTCTTAGTCGTGAGCAGATTAGAGCTTGCTTTTTGTTATTCTATTTGCAAATGAATATATCATGCTTCTTTGAGCATGAGGTGATATGTGAGAGGACAATGATTCAGAGTCATGCTGCCTCATATCCTCTTTAAGCTTTCACTGAAAACTGCAGTCTTAATGTTGTTTGCTTTCACTCCAAACTGTGGTCTTAGTGTTGTTTGCTTTCACTGGAAACTGCAGGATTTTGTGACAGCAACATTGCTGGAATCTGTACTGTAGTGCTGCTTAGTGTTCTTGGTTTGGAAGATTGCAGCAACAGCATTTTTCTGCCATACTTAGAAAATTGACATGAGTCACTGGATGTAGCTCAGTTTTCAGTTCTTCGTCATAATGACACACTGCATAATGTTTCTGGACACTTTATCTAAGAACTTGTTCAAGGATACTGAAAGCATGTCACCATATACCCGAGTCTTGATCGCCAGTGTATTTGTGAAGCAACAAATGCTGCATGTTTCTTGTAGCAATCATTTTTCTGTGAACATATCAGAATGTTTTGGCGTGATTCTGTGATTCAGTTATATTAAGTCACACAAGAACACCTCAAATTGCAAGTACGAATATGGCAACAAGAAAATGTTGCTTCATGAATTTCCATTCACAAAAGCTTATACAATTCTCTCTAGAGAATTCAATATTCACCAACGATGTGCATTGACATTATATTCTGTAGCTACAAGCACATCAATTGGTAAGCAGCGTCCAAAGAAGTACTAGATACATAAGACAGGAGCAATGAAATTCAGAGATATGGCCATCATTACTCTTCAAGGAATCCCCTGTTCTGCTCTCATCTCACGCGAGTCTGTAACCGGCCGGACCAGGGCGCAGTGTAAGCCGACAGACCGGAGGTGGCGGACGCCGGCGAGCTTGACATGAGGGACCGGCAAGAAGGAGTACGTGCGCTGAGGTGGCCACGAGCAGACCGGCCGGAGGTTGCGGACGCCGGCAGGCTTGGCATGAGGGACTGGCGAGAAAATGGATGTGCGCTAAGGTGGCCGTAGACCTGCACGGCAGTCGCTCCTGGGCCGTTGAATGGGATCTCAGTTCCGGCGACGGCGAGCACAGATGGATTTTTTTGGGGACGCGCCGCAGAGACTCCCTGCGAGCTAGTCACCATGGCCGTCGCCTTTGCGAGAAGATAAGGGTTTGTGATGTTAATCAGGTTGTGATGTGTTAAGATGTTCAGGGGTTAATTTGCAAAATACAGATCCCTGATGCGGGCGCCTCTGTGCATAAATGTTTAGGAGTGAGTAGACACGCAGGATTTTGATCGAACGATTAAAATGGATCGGATGCAGGGATACATCGAAGGCGCGGATGCATAAGATACGACGCCTACATTAAAATAGAAGAAAAAAAGTAGAAAAGCAGAAATTTCAGAAATAGATATCATATGTATTCTAATGGTTTCACGCTAATCATGTAATTTTAAAATTCATGTGCATATCAAGTATCATTGTCAAGTTTTGAGCAAAGGCACGGTTCATATGTAATTTTAAACTGCAGCATAAAAATTATATATGGTTAAATAGTTGTTGGAAGAGAATATGAGTAATCCTCTTAAACATGTTAAACATCAAAGGTTCATCCCCTGATGAAAATTTTAGCAAACTTAAATTGGGTATCAAGGCCATTTTGCTAAGTCTACCATCACATTCATGAACTGCTTCAACCTGGGAAGGGTACCAACATATACCACTGCAAGCGAGTCCAACAAAGTGGCGGACGAATCAATGCAAAGTCAATATCACTAACCAGACGCTCTGGGATTGTCATAGCATTGTTTGTGTTGAGATCAATGACCACCTGTTGGCAAAAGAATAAACAGCTCAGCTATACAGCTCAACTAGTTTGAGCATTAGAATTGCAGACAACGTAGCCATGCGTGGAGCTTCAGTCTCAAGGATTTAAACGGCTAGCGCAGGCCAGATACACGGCGACAAACTTCCGCTCTTGTACATGACCAAACAAAGCTCAATAAGATTATTATATACAAACTGGTTACCTCCCTCTCGCAGGGAAAATGTATGTATAGAAGTAACTAGGATTTTTTTTGCATGGAAATTAACTAGGATTGATCACAAAGCACTTGATACTACTCCATAATATACTGTCAGCTATACATGTCAAGCAAGCACTAGCAGTCTACGGATCGAGCATCGATCAGCGCCATCCCCATCTGTCTCTGCTCCAAAGCTTGGAAGACGGCAGGCCTGCAAGCAAACTCTAAAAAAAACCAGTAATGAGCTAGCTGGCTAAGCTAGCGAAAGGATAAAATAATACCACTACTTGTCTATATACATAGTTATATTAGATTAGATAATCATTTGATGATAAGGACCAGTTGCTTGGAGTTGACGGATGCAGTAACACTAATCAGCTTCTGTTACTTGACTGATGCAGGGGCAACACGCATGGTTTTCAAAAATATAAATTATGTGCGGCACCCTCCTAAACTCCCTGCTCCAATTGAAAAATATGTTAAGATCCACATTTATTAAATTCTCCATAGAAGCTGAGGGCAACAAAGAAAAGCATCCAGGAAAAGCATTCGAAGCTGACGTCAAACCAGCAATGAAGCTGAGAGCATGAGCAGCACTAATTACATAGCAGTACAAAATAAGCACCTACTAAAATTGCAACACACAGCAGGTACCTGTCTGCTCTGAGAAGCAGCAGCAAAAATTCCTCTCAACCGACGGCTCCACAGTTTCTTTGCAGGCCTTCTTGTTCCATGCCTAATCATTCAGCGACCTGTTGCTGTCGAAATTATACATCATGGAATGTACAAACGAAACAAGTACAGAAAGAATCATAGTAGACTAGAATTGCACAAGTTTTTTTTAACTGTGAAGCTTCATTCTGAACTAGAGGGAAAGGCCATTGTATAATGATGTGTTAAGATGAAATCACTGCTTATGGCTAGTAGTTAGTGGGAAACAAACACGAAGAATTTTCGGTTCAGCAACACTGCCATCCTCAAACTCGGATGCAGAAAACAGGACGGTTCAGCAACACTACCATCCTCAAAGTCGTATTCAGAAAACAGGACCTGGATATCAGTGTTTTCAAAAAGTTGGATTCAGAAAACAGGCTCTGCCATATCTTCCAGATCATCCATGTAATATGGGGACCTGGATTCAGCGACACCAGATGCATCTATCTGGAGTCGAACAGTACACGGCGCATGCCTGTCCACCCCTCGAATATATAGTCGAACAGTGCACTTGCTTCATGAGTAATAATTATTAACTACTTCTTAGCCTACTTCATTCAACGAATAGACGAATTCTTCATGCATGATCAATAATTGTTCAATTCACCTGTTTGTCAAAAAAGGCTACCGAAATTAAGAAGCGTCTATCATGCAATATACGAGCAAAACAAACACAACTTGTACCAGAGGGGGAGCAGACTTCTTGTGGGTAATACATTATTGAGCAAGTACACTAGTTCATCCTGACTCAAACTTGGCGTCAGTACAAACGTACTCCATTCAAGCTATTGCTAATTCAAGACTAAACCTTCTACTTACTTAAATATTTGTGGAGAGGCTCTGGACAAATATGAAGTGCTCTTCAAACTCAAAACAGTGAAATGCAGCACAACATAGTCGAATGGCACAACACTTCTCGGCAAGCAGAGTTGTACTCTGCTCTGCTCTGCTGAAAGAAGACGAAACAAAAAAACAGATGTGTTTGGATTGGGTTTTCTTTTACCTTACTTAATTTCTTCTAGGCGTCCATAGAGTGTCAACAGGCTGTTTGTACGTGGTTATGCAAGTGTGCTGGATGCTAGGAATAGGAGGACCTGGGCACCTGAGAACAATACGTACCTGTAACTCTTGGGCAGGAGCTGGGATGGCTGCCGTCGTCGCCGCCCACGATGGCGCAGGAGGAGGAAGAGTTGTGCTTTTTACTGTCTAAAAGGGGCCGATGGAGGCAACATCAACCTAGAAGAATTACGCAACGTGCATTAGTATGTTGGAGAAGGTCAAACTTCACCAATTAGAAACATGAATTGCTTCGGGTTCTCTTACAGATTCAGCCAAATGGACAGTATATACTTATTGTAAAGTTGATGCATGATGCGGCAGAACTCACAATTTGCTCTTCAGGCATTCCCTTGAGAATACAGGGATTTTAGCAGAATTGTAAAGCATGATGCGCATGACAAGTGAGTCATTATCTCCTAGCACCCATTTTCTGAAACTCTCAACTAAAAGAAAATTGCTCCTCCCGGATCTAACTCCTAAGAGAACATTGAACGGCCTACTCATCAGATTTATCAAAAAAAAAAACATGTTTAGTCAAGAATCGGTAAGACTCTTCGTACCTTTGATGCTGCAACGTAAGCTCCGCAAGATCAAATGATTTTGTAAATGTTCCTACTTCATAATATCAACATCAGCTGGATCCACTCGCAGTACTTCACAGACACCTCTGCCCTGTCTTTCCAACAGCTCAAAAAATGAGTGCATCGTCCAAATATGTGTGAGCTCATTAGGATGCTTAAGAATTCAGGTCAATACTCAAATACATCACTGGAAGTCTGAAATCTTGGGTAGCTGGTGAACACCAGTACTATATAAACCACAAGTTGTATGGTCAGTATGCAAGGAACCATTATTGTCCATAACTACTATATGATGCACAATGTTCCCTAAATAAACAGCACACAACAAGTCAGTATGCACAATTCTTTTCTTAATGTCACGACATGCAAGTCTTGCATGTTCTTTAAAAAGTATGCACAATTCTCAAACCTTGCATTTATTGCAACAACGGTTCTTTCCATTACATGACATAAACATATGACACGGATTACAAACTAACAGCCACAAAACAGAGCAAATTGTTTTCCTCGATCAGCCCAGACTCTTATCACCAAAGGTAACTCCTTTTCCCTCTCCATTGATACCGTTGCCTTTATTCATCCTCAGCTGAGAAAGTACCAGCAAATTGTGCTTTGCGGAGCACCTCCAGCAGCAGCGGGAAGAAGGCAAGCCGTAGACCTCCTAGTTGCCATGTCAAAGACCATGCCCTGGTCCCTACCCCTCCCCCCAATCCAATAGACACAGTTCCCCTTGAGCCCCGGAACATCTTCAGCACGCACCGACACCGCGTTATTCCTCCCGAGAAACACCGAGTAGCCTCCCAGGTCCGTCACAGCATCCCAGCATGGATGGCGCTGCGGATAGTACCTCAGAACGAACACTTCATCCTGCGCTACACGCCGACGGCCGCCCCCTGGCAGCTGCAGGGTAACCGTGCAGCTTGTGTTCCTCCATATCTGGTACAGGTTACCGTCGCAGAACACCAGGTTCTTGGCACTGGTGAAAGCCGAGACCTTGTTGTAAGGCGGGGGAAACTCGTGGCGGCATCCAAGGGGACGGAGTGCAAGGGCTCGGCTTTCACCGGTGCATCCAGGTCCGGCGCATCCAGTAGTTCGGCTTTGACCCGCCCCCAAAGAAACATTTCCCTCCTCCAAAGAGGCAGCATACCCAGTTGGTCGTCGATCCCGGTAGCCAGCGCAGCAGGTTCTTGGTGCGGCTGCGAGAGCGCTGGCCCTGACGATGACCGGTGGTCGACCATAGCAGCAGGTTCCCGGCGGCGGCCACTCTCCGGCAGGCAGAGCACGTGGACGTCTCCGTGGCGCGTGAGGCAGTATACCTTGCCTTCTTCTTCATGGTAGACTAGGTCGGCGAGCTGGTCTCCGTCGGCGAGGCGGAGGGGGTCGAGGACGGCCCACCTCCTGGCCCCGGCGGTGACGTAGGCGAGCCTGTCGGTGCCGCAGACGGCGGCAGCGGCGAAGTCGTCCCTGGCGGGGTTGGGCGCGAAGACGATCTTGGAGGGCAGGTCGCTCCCGGCGCAGACGAGCGGCGGCAGGACGATCTCGGCGGCGGTGACGGGGTTGAAGAGGCTGAAGGAGCTCCGGACGGAGAAGGCGAGGGCGAGCCAGCCGCCGCTGGAGCCGACGCAGTGTGCTCCCGACGGGAAGGCGTTGAGGTCGAAGCAGCGGCGCGCGGGGAGGGAGGCGGCGGAGGGGCGGCGGCTGGCGTCGTCGGGAACGAGGAGCAGCGATGGGGTCGGCGGCGCGAGCGCGCGGCGCCACGCCGTGCAGGGCCCCCGCGCGCTGGCGTAGCATTTGAGGCCGTCGAGGAGTTCTGCCATGCGGTAGAGGAGCTCCGGTGGCAGCTCCGCCCAGCCACGGAACGGCGGCATGGCTGGAGATGGTGGCGGCGCAAAGTGAAATGGAAGAGACGAGCTAGGATAGGTATACTAGTTAAATTTTGTGGCGTCACGCCACGCCTTTGGTGTTTATTTTTTTTGTAAAATATGTATATTGTTTGTTCAGCAAAATGTTTGACAAATTGGAGTGTGAAAACATGTTCTTATTTTGTTATAGGTAGGTAGCATTTTTTTGTGTGCATTTTTTAAGTATTTTGTACAGTTTTGAAATATTTTGTGGCTTGGAATGCTTGAACGTTTAAAAAATGTATAGTTTTAAAAAAATTGTGAGATTCAAAAAAAAGTTGACGTCTAGGAATTGTTCAAATCTGGAAAATTTGGTCAAATAGATTTCAAAAATTGTTGAAACTGGGCAGATTTTAAGTTTTTAATTATTTGAACGATTATAGAATTTTTCAATTGCAAAAGTTGGTGGAATTGTTAGATTTGGAAGGATTCAATTTTTTTTGAATATTCAAATCTGTATGATGCGTTTATGTGGTGGAATTGAAATGTTGAAAATGTCCACATTTTGAAGTTGTGCAGATCTGAAAATTGTTGAAGTTGTATTTCAAAAGTTATGAAAGTTTTTGGGAAAAAAAAACCAGGGGAAATGTGGTGAAATACAATTTTTGAAAATGTCCACATTTTTAAGTTGTAGTGGTTGCGAAATGAGGAGACTTGGAAGTCATATGACATTATGAAAATATTAAAATTTGTAATTTGAGTTGGAATGGTGAAATATGATTGCTTCTCCCATAAAATTGTGCACATGTAGGCCAATTTGAATTGTTCAAACTAATTTGTCTTTTGTGGAAAATAGGTAACTTTTTTTCCTGTAGTATTTTCATATATTTTTTATATTTTTGCGATGGGTATTTATATAATTTTTTCTGTTAGTTGTATTTTTTTATTACTGAAATTGAAAGAAGTTTGCGGCTAAAAATTGTTTAGGTTTTGGAAATTGTTGAAGTTGGGGTGTTTTTCAGATTAGAATAATTTACGTTTGTAAAATGAGTAGGTTCCGAAGATATTAAAGATTTTGGAATATGTAAATCTGAATTTTTATTGTCTGACACAAATAATCAGCATTTATTTTTTTGTGAGGGTATTTATAGAAATACTTTCATGCTTTAGAAATTGTTATAAGGAGGAAGTGCGTTAGGGTTTTCATCAAATATTCATCAATTTGAAATGCTGAAACATTTTTGTTTTCTGACGTAAATAATCACTATTTATTTTGTCGGAGCATTTTGTTGTGTTCTTTCATTTTTTCCAGATGGGATTTTGTAGAGATACATCCATTTGCAGGAAATGTAATGAAATTGAATGCATAAAATTAGAGGAAGTCAATTTTGATTGTGTCTATATATTAAACGCATCCGTTGTAATTTGGATTGTTTAAATTCATTTACTGGTATTATTAATTGTTTTGATTTTTTTTGTAGAGTTTACTTGATTTGAAAGGAGATTTATGGGATCCATATATTGTAAATTGAAGTAAATGTGTCAAATGGGTGTCTATGTAGGATTTTAAATTTCCAAGATTTGCAATAATTTGGACAATGTTCCACGGTATCTGGAATGGTTATTTTGTTGCTTACAAAAAAATTTAAGTTGCTCTGAATTAATTTGTAGTTGTATTTGAGTAATTTGAAAACTTTGAAAAGTAGGCATCCATTTGCAGGAAATGTAATGAAATTGAATGCATAAAATTAGAGGAAGTCAATTTTGATCGTGTCTATATATTAAGCGCATCCGTTGTAATTTGGATTGTTTAAATTCATTAACTGGTATTATTAATTGTTTTGATGTTTTTTTTGTAGAGTTTACTTGATTTGAAAGGAGATTTATGGGATCCATATATTGTAAATTGATGTAAATGTGTCAAATGGGTGTCCATGTAGGACTTTAAATTTCCAAGATTTGCAATAATTTGGACAATGTTCCACAGTATTTGGAATGGTTATTTTGTTGCTTACAAAAAAATTTAAGTTGCTCTGAATTAATTTGTAGTTGTATTTGAGTAATTTGAAAACTTTGAAAAATAGGAAAACAAAATAGAAAGTACAGGGGAAAAAAAGTCCAGCCAGCCGCTCAGAGAGCGGCCCAGCCCACTAAGAAGCCCGGCTCTCAGCCCAGGCCCACCGTGACGTCAGGGCGACGTCACTGGTGGCCGGAGCTGGCGCGGCGGAGGCCAGCACGCCGGCGTCGCGACACGGCGATTCGGCACGCGCGGATGGCAGCGGCGGGTGCGCCTGGGCGCGGGCTGTCCGTAGGTGGCGGCGCCGCTCCTTTTAGGCCACCGGAACGTCGCCGGCGAGGAGGAAACGGCGCGGCGACCACCGAGCGCGGCGGCGCCGATTCCCGCATGCTCGCTGCGGTACGACAGCTCAAAGTTGGCGAAGGAGGAGATGACGCGGCGGCGGAGGTCGGCGGGGCGTGGATCTGGACGGGGAGGGCCGAAGCGGGGCGGGCACGCGTCGGCGGCGCCGCCGGCGACTGCGGTGTCGCGGGAGAGAGAAAGGAGAGGTGGATTCTGCGGGGGCGTTTTGCAGAAAAGTCCTTGATGTTTTCTGTAATTGCAAGCAGGTCCAATGTAGCGGGGAGGTATGGACTGCGGGTTGATTGATCATTTAGGGAGGTTTTTTTTTGCAAAACCGTCACGGGCTTGTGGTGGGAACCGTCCGATCGCCGAGTGACGGCTCGGATCGAAGAACTGTAGATACTGTTGCAGCGAACAGTATTTACTGTAGTTATCTACAGCGCGCGATCGCTGCGGTGCCGAGGATTTGCCCATCTTTCATATAGTTAGTGAGATTAGCAAGCAAAACAAAAAAGCTCTCACTAAGCCATTATCTGGTGGAATTTCAGACATATTTGAGATAGTGAATTCACCCTAATTATCCATGGCATATCATTCGAAATATTTGTTATCTTAAAGTAAATTGATGCATATGTGTTTGGTCTGGCAACTTAATTTTGATGGATTTTTCAGCTCTCACTTTAGCATCCTAACCCATAAAATCCCCGCAGCAACGCGCAGTACATCTAGTACTTGATAGTAGTGGAAGCCGAAATAAAATACATGGATCAGTTGTGAAATCCCTGCAGCAACGCCCGGTGCATCATCTAGTAATTGATAGTAGTGGAAGCAGAAATAAAATACATGGATCAGTTGTGAAATCCCCGCAGCAATTGCTTCCATACGGGATCTAGAAGTTAAAATGGATCCTTGCAATCTCTGCTCCCACACTTAGAACTGGTGGAATACAAAATTAGATGGAGCAACCCACGATTTGTTGTTCTCAATGAGGTGACCATCCTAAATTCCCCATCCGGACATAACTACAATCACGGTTCGATGGGAGCAAAGGAGATCTTGAGGTAGAAATAGGAGCAGGTGACGGGAATCCTTGCATCGACCCCTACCATTCAGGACATCAGTTAACTGAACAACATGGGGAATTGCTTATAGTAGTAAGCTACATGGTACAGTGTTGATATGAAACCAAAACCTGATCCAAATTAAGCCATCAATTGGTGGTTCTCCTCCGAACACGAACAAGAAAACTCAAGGCTCGACTCCTCTGAGGTCCTCTTCCTCCCTTCTCTCCTCTAGGCACCTGGATCATAGAGTGCAGGTCGGATCCGCGGCCCCCTGGCCAAATAGTGAAGGGGGTTAGATGAATGGAGGTTAATCGGATGTGGTGAGGTGGACTGGGAGTGGCGCAGTGGAGGAGGTGGGCGTCGCGTCGACGACGGCGATGCCGGCCTCCCACAAGCGGCCGTGCCGAGCGCGGCTCCTCTCCCGCGCTGTCCACCTAGACCCATTCGAGGCAGCACCAGAGTCAGAGGCTGACGACGTCGACAACTGCTTACCGAGGAGCTCGCGTAGGCGGTGGAGAGGCCGAGCATGGGTGGACGGGCCCGGCGTGGTGGCGGAGTCGTCGCGACGGTCTTGATCTGGCGACGCGGGGATGGCGGCATGGCGCGGTGGTGGCGGCGTCAGATGGGCGATTTGGATCTTGTCTGTTGTTTGCCAGACAGATGTTGGCAGCGTTTCCTTCCTCCAGACGGTCCCACTTGTTGGTGTCAAAATTCGTACGAGAGGTGCGATCAAGGAGTTGGACGATGCGAGACGACGTACGAGAGGAACCAAATTCTTTTTTAAGATAGTAGAGATAGGTGTACGAATAGGGTAAATTGACCAAAATTCTATTGAGGCCGGCAAAACTGAGGACGTCGCTTGTGTCCCCAGTCCAGTGTTTGGTATGGCCCGCTGCCAGCCTAGAAGTAGAAGGCCTCGAGGCCCTGACCTGGAAAGCAGGCCCGACCGACTCCACCGGCTAGACCGGCGCCGACTTGGCCGCATCCTGCCGGCAAATTGACCAAATCTAACCCTTATGCAAAAATTTAACACGAAATGAACTGTCTTCAAATTTTTAACCGGATCTAACCCTTTTTGGTACCGCTCAACATACTGGCGGTACGATTAGGTGTGGTACCGCCAGTGTTATTTTGACGGTACCACGACTAACTCTACCGCCGAGGCGGTATCATGTACAAGGCTACCGCCAGATCACCCGGCGGTACCACATGCAACCCTACCGTCAGAAGGTTTGGCGGTAGCCAAAAGGGTTAGATGTAGATTTTCTTTTGAAAAAAGTTCATTTAAGGCTCAAGTTTCATACAGAGGTCACATTGGTCAAAATTGCCCATCCTGCCGCAGGCGTAACCTGCGCCACACGATACGCGGAGGGGCAATCTCGTCATGGGGAGAAACCAACGCAGCACGCAGCGCAAAGCTGGTGACCGAAAGCGTGCCGTCTTGTGCTTAAAAAAAGAAGCGTGCCGTCTTCACGGGCAATACAGGGAGCGAAATATTAAGCGCTCGTTGCTTTCCGGTAGCTGATCACAAAACTGTAACTTTAGTTACGGAACCGTCTCTCTTTGTTCTTGGGCTTTGTGATCTTTGGATGTCAGTGTCATAGACAGGACGAAAGCTAAACGTCCCTTTCAGTGAGTGTTACATTGTTTATTGTGCTCTTTTTTTTTGTCATCCACCGTAAAATCTGACCAATTTCACGTAAGAAGAGTACACATGTTCGCGGATCAGTGTTAGATGTCCGTGGCATGGAATGCAGGGAGACAATTAAGTTTAACAAAAAAAAAAAGAAAGAGAACAAGGTTCGAGCTAAGAGAAAAAACAACACGAACATTTTATTTTATCTTGCTACCAAGTACTTATCTTCTCCTTAGTTTATCTTGACCATGATTTTGTTAAACCTATGATCAATATTAAGCGTGTAAATCATTTGACAATTTTACTATACTAACGGCAATTCCACGGTTCATGCTAATGACGAATTAATCTTTTATATCTACGTTACGGGGTTTTTTTTTTATTCATGATGAGTCTTAGTGACTAGACAAAACACCAATTGTATGCGACGGAATTACACTTGAGTGTATTATCTCCAGAAGTTGGAATATTTGCATATATTTTATGACCTACGAGACACCTTAATAACAAATAGAACTAGAAAGATACCGCGCGCGTTGCGTCGGAAATCTTTTTAAGAATTTTATTGTGTAAATAAAGGCATATAAGACCGAGCTGTTTATAAGAATATGGAAGTTTCAATTGATCACCGTTGTCGAAAGGCTAAATTTAATTGACGTGATATTTTTGTATTTGATGATTAAAAATTGGTGACGTGGACAATTGGATGGATGAAAAGTAGATGACAGTGAATATGTTGCATGCAAGAAAATATTGGCTTTAATGAATGTTAGTGAGATGACATGGACATTTGGTTGGCTAAGAGAATGGATGATGTGGATAACTTGCATGTTGAGATAGAAAATTATTTAATGCATTTTAGTGGGGTTTGGCTTTATAAGAGGTATAGATATGTGTCTAGTGATATTAACTTTTCTGTTGAGGTGTCATGTAACATCTTCTCACTGAGCTGAAGGAGACTGAGAATTAAATAAAGGTTGCCTTCTCTTAGTGAATCCATTTACTTATTGTTATTTTGTCCATCGTGGATGATGTCATCCTTTCTTCACCTTTTCCTATTTAATTTTAATTACCATATTAATGTGTGTATTTATTATTAGAGAAGACGTAGCGGGAAACATTTATAACAAATTGTTATTTTCCTACCTATATCACGTGTAAGACATAAGAGAATGTAACCGTTCTCGGCTGTTTGATGACGTAAGGATTTAGCAAAAAAAATATAAATTCATGGATTTTTCTTAGAAACACCAGCTACATTAGACACATATGTGTATTTTGAGTCTAACTTTGATCATCAAATTGATCACACAAAAAAATTATATACCACAAAAATATACAGTTGATAACCTCAATCAAATACAAATACAATGATATACTCTTTGTGGCATATTACTTATGTTTTACCGGTCAAATTGGTTGTTAAATGAAAATAAGATTGGGGCTATACCTGAAGAGAGGGGTTATAGAACAATATAAGATAATGCTTTTACACATTTTTCTCAGTGTAAAAAAGTATGGAGGATGAAATGGAAATGCTACGAGGCCTTCAAGAAAATTGACTAAACCACAGGACCTTCAAGAAAAATATTTGCAAATACTTAACTGCCCAGCCGTCCGGAGACAGCGCATTCAGGAGTCAGGACCAAGACCAGAATTCCTCGATTGTTTCAAGCGGAAGAAACTAAAACAGCGCGTAATTACCATTTCTGCCCTCGCCCCTCCCTTCCAAACTCGCCGTCGCGACGCAGGAATCCGCCGCGCCGTCATCGCCGACGGCGAAGCGCGAAGCCACACGTGGTCCAAGCAATCGCGAAGTAAACTGCGCGAATCGCGTAGAAGAGAAGGGAGAAGGTCGGAGGAAGGCGAGAACTTGCAGCAACCAGCTAAGCAAAGGGGTAGGTAACTAAAGCAGGGAGGAGGCCGAGCGGAGCCAGTCCAGTTGGCTGGCGCGACGGCCGCCGACCTCTCCGGCGGCGAGATCCCTCTACTGGAGCTGAGGGATTCCTGCCCCCCTCCGATCCTAGCCTGATCTGCCCATGGTACTGTCGGATCGTGCACTTGTTTATGCTTTTGCTTCCCTAATTACTAGCTTAGGTGCTGTGCGCTTCGCTCCAAGTGGCCGCGGATCGGATAATTATTGCTAGGGTTCGAGGTTTTGGATTGGTCCTGAAGGCTTGTGGGTGGTATGAAGGAGTTCTCGAGGATTCGGGCATCCGAATTGATAAATTTTACTAGCCTCTTTTTTACTTTTGTTACATGACGTGCCATAGTTTACAGTACACTAGGTATTAGTATTGAGCCACTTTCAAAGGAGCTTCTTCTCATACATATCTGCGATAGCTTTGGTGGTGAATTAGCGGTACCATTTCCCGCGAATCACACTGATGGCAGAAATTATTAGTCTAAGCTCTCATCCACATTAAAGTTTCTTCAGCAGTAACGCGACACAGAATGGGATACCCCAACCCCTCTGTTGATAGCTTACTGCGAAATATCTTACCTTACATGGCACTTCTCTATGTGTGCAATTGATGTCTGAGCCGGAAATGAAGGCATACCTTTCATATGTCAACGTGCATTTTTAGGTTTATATGTTTTTAGGCTCTATTGTTTCCGTAAAATGAATGACCGAGTTTTGAACTGGTACGTGCGAGTGAAGCTCAAACTACAACATGACAGATGTGATGTCTATATATAATCTACATAGTTATAATCTGGCCCCAACAAAATAAGCACTGTTGCTCCTTCTCGTTTTTCTCAGTTAACAAAAGAAACTCTGGTGGGTTTTCATATTTTTGCGGGTTGCTATGGGAGTTCCTGGCGGTCAAAGAGAAGTAGGTGGTATTCCCACTGATTGATTATATATATTTCAATAAAAACATCCCAACATGCTCGGTCTTTGGGGTTGATTATTATTTATTTATTACAGGAAATATTTATGATGAAATTTTAGCGAACTGTTCTTGTGCTTATTTTGCTGGGAGTAGTTCTTGTGGTTTTCACTTTTCAGATGTGGCATGGGTTATCATCTGCTATTTCTTTGCCTAGCTTCTTTTGATCCCAGTCCCCCATAAGCTATATTTCCCATCGTTCATCTACCTCCTGTTGAAATATGAATATATTGCCCACCTTTCTGTAGTAAGCTTTTTGGTGAAATGTTCGGTGCATGAAACTCAATATTGTATTCGACAATTAGATCCAAGAGGTCCTAAGTTCGAATCCCGCAGGCACAAATTTAGGAAAAACACAACGGCATCGGCATCCGAGTTTGAGTCCATGCCAAAACCTAGAGTTGTAGGGAGAAATAATTATAGCCAACTTGAAATGACGTCATATTTTTCTTCGAGAAAACGCTAAAAATCTTTGTGTCTCGATGCATTGATAGAAGAAAAGAGTTATTTTTAAACCCTAAGAAGGGCCACATCCTAATTTACAACACCATGCCCCTAAGACCGGGAATAGCGGCAAAAGACCCATTGCCCTGCTATCTCTACACTTGGGCCTTGGCCATGAATCATGATTGTGTCGAGTAGGCTGGCAATGTTGACCGCGTTGCGTTTCTTCCAAATCTACCAAGCTGTGAGCATGATCACTGAAGAGATGTCCTTCCTCGCAGAGGTGGATGCTGAGTGTAGTACGAGTATATGGCTCACCTTCGCCGTATAGCTTAAGCTTATGGATGAACCGGTTGGTGCATGGATTTAATTCACTTTCTCGTGCCTTAACATTGCTTACTAATAATAGGTTAAGTATTCATCAGGCCTTAGTGCTTCATGTTGGGCACAGCCAGCAGCAATTCAAAATATATTTTTCTATCCATACTCTCACTAAATATGTATGACCGTTCGACAAGACGTGTCACAGTTCACTAGCATGAGTGCGGAAGGCATAGTTGATCACCCATTAAATCTCAGGTTACTAATAGTTCTGGTATGCTTTGACAACACTTTGATTACTGCATCATTTCTTTTTGCAGGGAACTCCGGCAAACATCGTTGTTGGTTCGCATGTTTGGGTGGAGGACCCAACTCTAGCATGGATAGATGGCGATGTTGTCAGCATAAAAAACAACGAAGTTCATGTGCAGACATCAAATGGGAAAAAGGTACTGTTTCCAATTTCTTATGCATTTCGCTGATCTTATCGTATTATGAATTAATTATACATTGTTTTCTTAGTAGTTAGTATATCCTTCTTAACCTCCCTGGACTGTATTACGCTGCTCAGTTTAAATCTAAAAAAAGGAACCTTATGGTCCTGGTCACTATTTACACATGATTTCGCTAGGGCTTTAGGGGCAGAAAATGGATTGTGAATTTCATCAGTGCTTTTGTACAGGTTACTACAGACAGATCAAAAGTTTTCCCCAAGGATATGGAAGCTCCACCAGGAGGAGTGGATGATATGACAAGATTATCATACTTACACGAGCCTGGTGTTCTACAGAATCTTGCTACACGTTATGAACTGAATGAAATATATGTGAGTCCTTATCTTTTGTGTGAAAAATCTTAAAATTGTATAACTTGCACCACACATAATAACCATTCCGCTCCATTCTCAGACTTATACTGGTAGCATATTGATTGCCATAAATCCATTCCAAAGATTGCCACATCTTTATGACACCCACATGATGGAACAATACAAGGGCGCAGATTTTGGGGAACTGAGTCCTCACGTCTTTGCAATTGCAGACGTTGCTTATAGGTGAATTCTTGTTATACTATATTCATTTACGTTGTCATACATGGCCCAATATCAATACCTACATTATCCTGATGCAATCTATTAATATTATCGGAAACCAGGGAAATGATAAATGAAGGGAAAAACAATTCTATATTGGTCAGTGGAGAAAGTGGTGCTGGTAAGACTGAAACAACAAAGATGCTTATGAGATATCTAGCACACTTAGGTGGGCGATCTGGAGTAGAAGGGCGAACTGTAGAGCAACAAGTTCTAGAGGCAAGGGCGTTCAACCTTTCTTTTTTATTTTCTTACTAATTGTGGCTTTCAAATGGAAAGCATATGCAATTGGCGATTGTCTTATACCCAATAGTATTTCAGTCAAACCCAGTTCTTGAAGCTTTTGGCAACGCAAAAACTGTGAGGAACAATAACTCGAGGTAATTGTTTGCTCGATTGTTTTATATTTATTTTCGTTCAGTGGAATTCTTTCTTCCCTTTTTTGGGAGATCACCAGCTGGTTGTTTGACATCCTCATTGGTTTTGTAATTTATGGTGAAGTCGCTTTGGTAAGTTTGTGGAGATCCAATTCGACAAGACTGGACGAATCTCTGGAGCTGCTATCAGAACTTACTTGCTGGAAAGATCCCGTGTATGCCAAATAAATGCCCCGGAAAGAAATTATCATTGCTTTTATTTTCTCTGTGCTGCACCACCTGAGGTATTTTCACATTGACTCACTATTGCTACCTGACTATTTGCCTTTTCTATATGCAACTCTATGTAGTCTAAAAGATCCACTCTTTACAATAGATTCCTGTAACTTGCAGGATACTCAGAGGTATAAGTTGGCTGATGCTAGATCTTTTCATTACCTCAATCAGTCAAGCTGTATTGAGGTCGAAGGAATTAATGATGCAGAAGAGTATTTAGCAACAAGGAGGGCCATGGACATAGTTGGAATCAATGAGGAAGAACAGGTCTGTGTCGTTTATACTGAAGCTATTGAGAATACCAGTTTCAGTAATAATGATTTACACCAATATCGATTTATTTTACAGGAAGCTATATTCAGGGTTGTAGCAGCTGTACTTCATATTGGAAATATAAATTTTGCCAAGGGAACAGAAGTTGATTCATCTGTGATTAAGGATGATAACTCCAGATTTCACCTTAACACTGCAGCCGAGCTATTGGAGTGAGTAAATTTTCTCCTTCCAAAGGAGGTGTTGTACCTTTTATTCTCTACATTTTCAGTGTGACTACATATCAAAATGCTGACAAGTCTCTTGCAGGTGTGATGGCAATAATTTGGAGAAGGCACTGATTACACGAGTAATAGTTACCCCTGAAGAAATTATTACTAGAACACTTGATCCCGAGTCTGCACTTGCTAGCAGAGATGCATTAGCGAAAACATTATACTCCCGATTGTTTGATTGGTAATGATACTTTGGCAGAAAACTCCAAGTAGATTTTTATTTACTTTCAAATCTTGACATTTTGCATTGTTACCGTGACCTATGGACAGGATTGTGGAAAAAATTAATGTCTCCATTGGGCAGGATCCAAACTCTAAACAATTGATTGGTGTTCTTGATATCTATGGGTTTGAGAGTTTCAAAATTAACAGGTTAGTGTTTTCCACCTTTCCTGAATTTTATGACAACCCAAGTCACAGAATTTGCTAAAGCAAGTGGCTGCGTTCCTCTGAACAGTTTTGAACAGTTATGCATCAATTATACAAATGAAAAGCTGCAGCAACATTTTAACCAGGTATTTCATGGATTTTGTTTCAACCATGCTGTTATTCTTAGATATTTCTTTATTTTTCTCAAACACGTACCAGATTGCGTGTCGTTCTGTAGTAGAAGAAGAGCGCTGGCAAGGCGCTTAAGTTACACACTAGATCACAAAAGTAGATATTTCTGATCTTGGATTTAACTTGTGATGTTGCCTTGCAGCATGTGTTCAAAATGGAGCAAGAGGAATATACGAGGGAGGAGATAAACTGGAGTTACATAGAGTTTGTTGACAATCAAGATGTGTTAGACTTGATCGAGAAGGTACATATTTCTTCATATTTTTCATACTATGACATGGCACACAAAATGCAAGGTAGTTATCATGTAACTTCTGAAGGCAAATAGAGACTGAAAGTTCAAAAAAGGCATTTGGAACTCGGGCTACATGTAGCCCTTTTTTTTTTTTCACATTTTTTTTGGAAGTCTGAAATACTTTTTTTGAATGTTCAAAATAAAGGGCAACATGGATCCTGGGCTCCAAAACGACACACTCCTGAAAGTTGGGCTATCTAGGTTATTTATGTTTTTCCTTGTAAAGTTGGTGGGTTGAAGGATAAAAGGATAAAGAAATGCTGTAATTCCTCCGAAGCCCTTTAGGCTAAAAGAGGAACTTTTGTTCTGTAAATTGGAAGCCCTTTGGGCTCCACCATCTGTGAGTTTATACGTTGATATCCAAGAAGCAATAAAAAGTAGCTAATTGGCATTTACTCCCTCTGTATCAAAATATAAGATGTTTGTGCATGTTTGGGTTCTTATATTTTGATACGGAGGGAGTACAAACTAGCAACTTGAAATGCTCATAGTTCTATGACGAGCTAAGAGATGGGCAAACAAGTTTTTGGTATTTGAATAATGAAAACTAGAGCAAGCACATTGCTCACTGCAAGTATTCTGTCTGTATTAGTACTTAGTAGCATGAATGTGTTCTGCTATTTTCAGAAAGGCGGATTGATTGCACTTTTGGATGAAGCATGGTATGTTTCGTAACTTCCATTTACCATTCCAGTGCAAGCAACATAGATTGCTTCAACAATGATTTCTAGTATGATTGTATATTATTTGAGCTGAAATCTGACATCTTATGTCTTACAAAGTTTACTAAATTTATGTGCACAGTATGTTTCCCAGATCAACACATGAGACATTTGCGCAGAAACTGTATACAACTTTTAAGAATAACAAGCGATTCGTCAAACCAAAGCTTTCACGTACAGACTTTACAGTCGTCCATTATGCCGGTGATGTAAGCCTTCTTTATCAAATTGATAAGTATGGTCATATAGAAAAATACAGGTATTGTACTGATTGGACAATTTCTTGTACCGTTCACAGGTGACATACCAGGCTGATCATTTCATAGACAAGAACAAGGATTATGTGGTGGCTGAACACCAGGATTTGCTGAATGCTTCTTCGTGCCCTTTTGTAGCCGGTTTATTTCCTTCACTCCCTGAAGAGTCGTCAAAGTCTTCAAAATTTTCATCTATTGGTTCACGTTTTAAGGTGAACTTTAACTTAATTCTTTATAAGCTATTTAGTGTATAGTTTATTAAGCACCAGTTGCCAATACAATCTCTTAGAGTTAGAATAGCATATGGATGCCACTGTCACTTTCTCATTAACTCATTATTAAAATATGCTACCCATGTTATGGTCTCACTTGTACTGGAGGTGATCTTTTTCGGGATCTGACTAGGTACAGTCCTGATTTGATTTGGGCCACATGAGCTGGGGCAGGCTATCCTGTTAAGCTAGCTGGATTGGTAACCCGCAGGCTTGTACCCTAAAAATGAGTAAAATTGTACCAAGACGGGCTAATAGAGATGTGCCTCCAGCATTTTTCTGCCCATTTACTCTGTTTTAGTTATCTCCTGTAAGCATGTCACAGTTACAAGTAATTATGATTTTTCATGGTCCAGTACTTATAGAGAAAGTAAATCTTGTGATTCTCCTTAGTCCTTAAAGTGTTTTTGACTTTCTTTCTTTTGGCATTCTTTCTGTACGATTCTCAGCTGCAACTTTCATCTCTCATGGAGACCTTGAGCTCTACTGAACCCCATTATATTAGATGTGTGAAGCCCAACAATCTCCTCAAGCCAGCCATTTTTGAGAACACAAACGTGATACAACAACTACGATGTGGAGTAAGAGTCATATACTCTTCCATTATTCTTATCATACCTTCTGTTGAACTAATACTGACTTTGCAGGGTGTTCTTGAAGCTATCAGGATAAGCTGTGCTGGATACCCTACTAGAAAAACATTCTATGAATTTGTTAATCGCTTTGGTGTTCTTGGCCCCGAACTTCTAGAAGGAAGGTAAGCAATCTACAGAGAAACCAAAATAAAGTCTTCTGCTCATTTATTGGACACTTATTTTTATCTTTCAAGCTATTCATTAGTGTTTGTTTTAATTTGTATATTCCAGCAACGATGATAAGATTGCATGCCAAAAGATTCTGGAAAAAATGAGGCTGGAGAATTACCAGGTAGGACATGGAACCACTATTAGTATGAATCACTCATTTCATTTGACTCAGTGGTGCTTCACACCATTTAGATTAGGATAGGAAGCCAAGTACATTTATCACCATGCAATGATTTCAGAGAACAAAAAATTTCTCTTTATATTACTGAATGTTCTTACATCTTTACATGCAAATACCTAAATTTAACTCACAAAACAACATGTGAGATGTTTCTTCTGTGTGATTCTTATCTACTGTCCTATCTGTGACGTCTATCTTGACATCTATAAAAGAGAGGGTGCCTCAGGAGCTGCTTCCATCTTCCAGATGTGGATTGCAGCACTTGTCTACGTGTCCCTCTCAATTCTTATGTAGTCTATTTGGTTGATTTCCAGATAGGAAAAACAAAGGTGTTTCTGAGAGCTGGACAAATGGCTGATCTGGATGCACGAAGGACAGAAGTGTTAGGAAAAGCAGCAAGAATTATACAGAGACTAATGCGTACATATATTGCACGGAAACAGTTTGTTTTGGTTAAAAGATCAGCAACACGTCTACAATCTTTCGTTAGAGGTACTGCCCTTCTCTGTTTGCATGCACACAGCTTAAAAAGTGTCGATCCGCTGGCCGATGGTCCATGTAGGCAGGATGATGCTATTGTCATATCCTGTAATGCAGTTGCTGTACCATTCTACAGATTTCATGTGCTCATCTTTTTCCTTGTTGTAACCAGGGACCTTGGTTCGTAATTTATATGAGTGCATGAGGAGAGAAGCAGCGGCAGTGAAAATACAAAAAAACGTGCGTCGTCACAAAGCACGCGAATCTTACTTGCTACTGCAAGCAGCTGCAGTCACGCTGCAGACAGGCTTAAGGGCAATGTCTGCTCGCAAAGAATTCAGATTCAGAAAGGAAACTAAAGCAGCTGTCCATATCCAAGTATGTCCTGTTTTGGTCAAATTGCTATTAGTTATATTCATCATTTTTACGAAGCATTCCATGGCCCATGGTCCATCAAATTTCTGAAACTTCACTACTCTCTACCCTGACTCATTATTATAAAGGCAACCTGTGACATGACATTTTGAACACAGGCTCGATGGCGTTGCCACAGAGACTATTCGCATTACAAAAATCTGCAGCGAGCAGCTCTTACTTACCAGTGTGCCTGGAGACAAAGGCTTGCAAGAAGAGAGCTCAGAAATCTCAAGATGGTAATACCCTTACGCTTTTCATTCCTCCAATGTTCTTTACCATGGCCCATCTGTCATTTTGTGTAATTCATGAATCATCTGCAGGCTGCGAGAGAAACAGGGGCCCTCAAAGATGCCAAAGATAAACTTGAGAAGCGTGTTGAAGAGTTAACATGGCGCTTGGGACTGGAGAAGAGATTAAGGGTACCTGTGATTTGTTCATTTGAGTCCTAGTACTGGTCGCCCTGTTTGGACTATGGTAATATGGATGTTTATATTTGATTTTTATTTTTGCAGACTGACCTTGAGGAAGCAAAAGCTCAGGAAATTGCTAAGCTGCAAGGAACATTGCGTGATATACAGCTGCAAGTTGAAGAAGCAAAGTCCATGGTCGTTAAGGAAAGAGAAGCAGCCAGAAAGGCAATTGAAGAAGCACCTCCAGTGATCAAAGAGACTCCTGTATTGATCGAAGACACTGAAAAAGTTAACTCTCTAACAGCTGAAGTAGATCAACTGAAGGTATGGTGGCAGCTGAATCAGTTGTACTCGTCTCATGCAATTATTTATTTATCTGGTACTCCCTCCATATCACAAATGGATGACGTTTTGGACATTGACGCGCTCTTCAAGATGTAACTTAGGCCAATATATGTATAAGAATCAAATTTATACATATGATTTTGACATGTCCAAAACGTCATGTATTTGTGATATATGGAGGGAGTACTTGGTTATAAACAATTATGCAGAGTCAGTGCGCACATAACATAACCCTATGTTTACCCTAATGTTTTGGAAGCAAGGTCATATGTTGGACATTTTTCATTGACAACAATATTAAACTCTACGTTCTTTTGAACCTAACACTCTGCTTTGTACTGAAAGATTGTCCCACTTTTTGCTTATCATATATTCATACGAAATAAATTTGTCAAATGTCTCCGTTTAGCCCAGAAAAAAAAGTAAGAGTTCTGCTGCAGTATGTGAAGTGCTAAGTCTTTTAGTGATTGAGCTAAAGGGCAACCCAGGGTTGGAATTCGGAAACCTATGTTTGTTGTATGATAAAGGCAAACTTAGGCTGGATTTTGATTTCACAGGCTTTGCTGCAAACTGAAAGGAAAGCCACAGAGACTGCAAAGAAAGAACATGCTGAAGCTGAACGGAGAAATGAAGAACTAACGAAGAAATTTGAAGCCGCAGAGAAAAAGATCGAGCAACTTCAGGACACTGCCCAGAGGTACAACCCAAATAAAACTAGCAGTTATTGTTTATTCGACTTAATGTATTGCTTGTTAAGGAGGATGCCTCTGTTTATACTTTTATTAGCAGTTTAACACTGTTTATTTATTCTGCATAAATATTTAATAGTATAATCGTGCAAATGTAAACAGGCTGGAAGAGAAAGCAACTAATATGGAGTCTGAGAACAAGGTTCTTCGTCAACAGGCTGTTGCAATTTCTCCTACCGCAAAAACATTAGCTGCATATCCTAAGTCTCCTTTCCAAGTATGTCATGCCCCTGGTACTTGCATTCTGTACAAATATATTCTTATTTTCATCATAATGACCTAATATTTCAAATTGACTGACTTTGTTAGCTGAGAACTCCGGAAAATGGGAATGCTCCAAATTTGGAGGTGAAATCATCGCCAGTAAGTGGAAAGAACATGACCATACAGATGACTTACAATTCAAAAAGTAACTGATACGATAAATAACTCATGTATTGAAATCTTTGTACAGAATGTAACCCCCATCCCACTGAATCTCAAAGAGCTTGAGGCTGAAGAGAAACCTCAAAAATCGCTTAATGAGAAGCAACAGGTATCCTATTTGTTGACTACTTTGTTTGCTCCATCTTACCCCTCAAAAGAAAGTTATGCACCTTTTCCTGTTTGATCCTAAAAATGGTACTGTATCATTTGTGTCATTCTAATGAGATATCTTTTTCATCATATATGATTTTTTAGTTAACATTGTATATATGCATATTATGCTCCAGGAAAACCAGGACCTGCTAATCAAGTGTGTATCGCAAGATCTGGGATTCTCCAGTGGTAGGGCTATTGCAGCTTGTGTTATATACAGGTGTCTTCTGCACTGGAGATCATTTGAGGTTGAAAGAACTGGTGTTTTTGACCGTATTATTCAAACAATTGGCACTGCTATAGAGGTAGGCGTACTCATCACTTGTTTCTTGGGGAACTCTTCTTTCTGTTAGAGATACAATTCAATTTTGGTTAGTTTGATTTAATTGTGAATTGATGATACCTTAGGCCTTCATGATGGACCTTGAGTTACATATATCAAGTAAAAACAGCAGTAACAAATATTGAAATTTTAAAAATACTGCAACAACGCAGATTTATATTCCCTTTTCCAGTTCTTCTCTATGATACTGCTATAGTGCTATATAGTCAAGTTCGAATTGTTCCTTTCAAAGGTCCCGGACAATAACGACAAGTTAGCATATTGGCTGTCCAATTCATCCACATTACTGCTACTGCTACAACGGACACTGAAAACAACTGGAGCAGCTGGACTCACTCCTCAGAGGCGAAGGTCAACTACTGCATCATTTGGGAGGGTTTTTTCGGTAAACATCTTTCTCCTATCCAGTTCTTTGCTTCTTGTTTTCTATTCTATAGTATGAGAATTTCTTAATATCATCGCTGCTGAAAACACCAGGGAATTCGAGCTTCACCACAAAGTGCCGCGCGTCCTTTTCTTGGTAGTCGCTTGATTGGAGGACTTGGTGATCTCCGTCAAGTTGAAGCCAAGTATCCTGCTCTGCTTTTCAAGCAGCAGCTCACAGCCTTCCTCGAGAAGATCTATGGAATGATTAGAGACAATCTGAAGAAAGAAATATCTCCATTGCTCGGTCTTTGCATCCAGGTATGATGTTGGCTCTACAATTCCTTTTATTCACATCAAAGGGTAAACTTCAGGGTTTGTTTACTGTTACTTCGTTGCAGGCACCAAGAACATCTCGTGCAAGTCTGATAAAAGGATCTCGTTCTCAAGCAAATGCCTTGGCCCAACAAACTCTGATCGCCCATTGGCAGAGTATTGTGAAAATATTAACAAACTACCTGAACGTTTTGAAAGCCAATTATGTATGTAACCTGAAACTATAAATGGACATACTATTTTCGAGTGAGAATATGCATTAACATCTAATTTGTTGATATGCACAGGTCCCTTCATTCTTAATCAGCAAGGTGTTCACTCAGATATTTTCGTTTATCAACGTTCAGTTGTTCAATAGGTAAGATATGTTCTTGCTCTACTGGCGGTACATTTTACTTCTTTCCCCTAGGATTTTAAGATATTCCATATCTTGTAGCCTGCTTCTCCGGCGTGAGTGCTGTTCATTTAGCAACGGAGAATATGTAAAAGCTGGATTGGCGGAGTTAGAGCAGTGGTGCATTTATGCCACTGAAGAGGTAGATGTCGGTGATTTATTTTTCCTTTGTGATATTTAATTTGTGTGCTAATTTTTTGTTGTCTATAGTATGCAGGTTCTTCCTGGGAAGAATTGAAGCATATTAGGCAGGCTGTTGGATTCCTTGTATGTGTTCTATACTGATTGGAAGCATTATTTGCAACTTTCTATGTGAACGTTGTTTAAGCTAATGGGTTGTATGCTTGTCTTATTAGGTAATTCATCAAAAGCCAAAGAAAACATTGAAAGAAATCACCAACGATTTGTGCCCTGTAAGTGACTTTGAACGCGGATGAGCTTTGCCAGTCATTAAAGCATATGTTGGTTATGAGTTATGAATTGTCACATATTCTGGAAACTTTCAGGTCCTTAGCATACAACAGCTATATCGAATTAGTACAATGTATTGGGATGACAAGTATGGCACCCACACAGTTTCGTCAGATGTAAGCTTGCTATACTTGATTTAATTGCTGGTTGTGTTCCTTCACCAGTATAGTTCCGTTTTAAACGGTGAAAAAAATGATTGTAGGTCATCTCAAGTATGAGAATAATGATGACAGAAGACTCGAACAATGCAGTGAGCAGCTCTTTTTTGTTGGATGATGATTCAAGGTTATGTCCTGTTCCAGGTTCAGTAATTAGTCCACACATTTATTTCATTGTCTCCAATCTAACATTGTCGATGATACTTGAAACCACAGCATTCCATTTTCGGTGGATGATATCTCAAAGTCAATGACAGAAATCGAGGTAACGGATGTTGATATGCCACCTTTGATCCGGGAGAATTCTGGCTTCACCTTCCTACATCAAAGAAAGGACTAAATGGGTGGTTCTTCAGCTTGCGAATCTCTTCCACATTCCTTTCCCCACTCAAGACCTGTGCACAGATCATGTACATATATGCATGCCATTTTTTCTTCTACAAATCAAATCTAGTCTGGTCAGGGTAATTGTAGATCAATTTGATATTTCTTGTTAGGTCCTCGGTTTGATTGATTGGTTCTTTCTTCAGTCTGGTCTCCCTTTTTTTCTGGGAGTTCAATTTTATATTGAAATGCCAGGGGTCGGATGCCCCTGGTCAGGATCCTGAGCTTCTATTGGAAAAAGCTCGTGGTCCTTTTAGCCTCTCTAAAGGTCTTCCACAGCTAAGAGTCGGTTATTTGTGTCGTCCATTTCAATCCCCACTGTATTGTAAATTGGCATTGCAAAGAAGATCATAGCTGAAAAAAAATACAGTGACAACTGAGTTGGTGCACTCTGTTTAGATTCTTCTATCATCTGCTGTTCAATTCACAATCATACATTGGTGTTTCATCATCATCTGGACACGTACAGATCATAAAATCTTTGAGATAAGATGGCAGATCATATGTTAACTCTGAAGAAATCTGCACACATACATTATTTTGCTTGAGATACTTTGACTTAATTCGATTTGTATCAAAGGAGAGAGGGAGTGATGAGAATGTAGATGCAGGTCTGACTCCGCCAGATTTTAAGGATCCAAACTAGGAGTGTTTTTATATGAACAGGGAGTCACTACCCGGCTAAATTTCATAGATTACAGAACAGGAAATAAAGAGTGATAGCTCTATGTCGAGAGAAGTTTAATAGGGCTAGCAACAAAAAATGAGTTCTACCAACTCTACAAGTTTGTTTTCTAATAGACAGGACCGCTGCAAACTAGGAGGGTCAATTCTACACTAAGGGCGTGTTTTGTTGGTCGCGAGGCCCTCACCTAGGCTCTCAGATGTAAAAATGGCCTCGCTAGGCTCTGATGATTGGCTTTGTGTATCTAGCCCGACAAATCTTAAAGCACCCATTAGCCAGTCCCTGTAGGAACGGCTGAATCAGCTGTTTTCGCATAGCCAACCTTTTCCCGTGATTTCTCCCGCCAAATTCACGCGAGCTTGGAGATGGCGCGAGCTCGCCTGCACACGAAAATACAGTGGGAGAAATTTCGTCACCGCCCACCTTTTTCACCTCCCTATTTTAGCTCCTCTGTCTCACCGGACGCCAAAACTTCCGCCACATTTCCCCACTTTCGAGCTCACAACCTAGCAGGTTTCTTCATCGAGGAGCGTAAGTGGCAACATCTCCGAGTTCGGTGGGCAATGGTTGTTGGCAGCAACCCTTCTTCGTCCTCTTCTCCGAGATGTCCTCTTCCTCCCCCGCTGCTTCCATGGCTATAAGTCAATGCAACCCTCGCTCTCATAGCCTAGATATGTGAGCATGTGTTAGATCTGAGTAGATCTAAGTAGATATGTAGGTTCTATGTTATGTTTTGCTTGTTGGCAGTGATGATGTCGGTGTTGCCATGTTAGAGCTGTGATCTTGGTTAGTGTATTAGTATATTGGTCATATCATACTGTTGTGTGTTCAGTCTTCATCCATCTTTGTGTAGGTGCATGCTTAATTACAACGGGTCGTTGCCACGCAAAAACTTCATTGATATACAGTTCGTGTATGAGAGAGAACATGGTACAACAGTTGGTTCTACACAATGTAGTTCTCATCAGTTGTACCATTGTTTCTCCCATACATGACAACATGCAGTGAAGGTAATGCATGTTTAGTGCTCGATGTGGTAGTTAATTATTATTCTACTCAATATGCATGGTTACCACTGGTGATGTAATTGTTTTGTTCTATCCCTCATGATGCATGCTTACAAATGGTAATTAACCTCTATAGAACACGCCTAACTCCCTAGATCTTTTTGGCTCCGTCAGTGCTTTCTGCTCAGTTGGTTCGATGCATACCGCTAGCTGATAAGTACATCGCAATGTGCAAGGCTAAAGGCCTTCCAATGCAATGGCCACCTGCTATGTCCACCTTCGTCCTCAATAGGATGGTTGAGCTCACCACTAAGGGGCTAGATGTGACCTACAAAATGAAAGAGAAGGACTTGCAAAAGATTGCTGACAATGTTCTTCAGTTCTGCGGAACTAAGGTCACCACTACTCAGGTGTACAACCCCCTTAGGAAGTGGAGAAATAGGTGGCAGATTCCGTAAGCCGAAAATGTTCAAGGAGTGGAATGGTGGGAGGAGACAACTTCTTTTTTCATGAAGGAGGATAAGTTCCTAATACATGTCACGTAAGCTTATATATAGTTACACTTGTTCAATTTATTCACTACTTCGTTTGTCCGGGACTAAATCTATTGTTGTTGCCAGAATCACCCCAACGTTGATTGTTTCATCAACAATCTAATCCAGAACTGTGATCAGATAAAGATCATCTTCAACAAGAATCATGTTCCATACAGTGGTATCAAGTTTGAGACGCTGCGGTAAGCTCTAAGCTACCTAGTGGAGAACGAAGCAGAAAGTATCAGCTAGCTTGCGATGACCCCGGATCCGAAGAAACAGTGCTTGCTTCCTTCCTCCGTAAGCACCACATGAGCTGATGATGATGTTGTTGCCCCTGATGTGTTTTATGTGATGCCCTGACGTATAACCCTTAAATTAGCTAGAACTGATGAA
Organism: Poa pratensis; assembly: GCA_947311845.1. Lineage (NCBI taxonomy): Eukaryota > Viridiplantae > Streptophyta > Magnoliopsida > Poales > Poaceae > Poa > Poa pratensis. Next base: position 5,900,715 of record CAMZMU010000058.1, on the reverse strand, counting down.
AACTTATGGTTGTATGTATATTTTTGCGAAGTGGTATACTAAACCCCTCAGATGATGAACTTTGGGTGCATTACCAGGAGTTGATCTGCTGAATTCGTGGTGCATCATCAGCAGTTAATCTGTTGTTTTTTGTGTTGACATTCTTGGTGCAGTAATGGGTATGTTCACCACTCATCCGAGAAGGTTACCACACCACGTGCTTTGCACACAACCAAATGCCATGCAGTTGCACCAAAAAGTCTGAAATGGCCATCACAGGCTACGAAATACCATGCAGTTGCACCACAACCTTTGGTCCTCATATGCAGGCTAGGAAATTGTTGGCAAGCAAACGTAGTGCAGAACATGGCCCAAGCCGTGTTTCTACTCAGCCAGGCCCTAGGGAGTCACAGATGTAAAAGGGAAGAAATGCATGTGACCAACCAAACACGCCCTAAGATATTTACTATAGAAATTCTACATCGCACATCGTGGAGCTCGCTAAAACCCGGCTTGTTCGGTTTGCTAACTTTCGAATGGGATTAGCAGGGATTGAGGTGGATTAATTCCCATGCAAGTCAAAATCCCCCTAATCCCCTCCCATCCACTCCAATTCATTTGGAGAGGGGATTAACCGAACAAAGCCTCATGCATATAAAAGAACAGTTTTAAAAACAAGTAGCTCTCACTGGTGCTCATTCGGTCACTCGGTTGTTCCTTTTACCGTAGCGAACGCCTGTCACTGTCTCTTCTCTTCATGTGCCCCATGCAGCACCGGGCTCCATGGCGTGGAGGGTTCGCATTTGCATTCCTTTTGGGCGTGTTTTGATTATTTGCACTGATTTTGGCATTTTGCATTTGTAATCCGTCAAAATCTGGTTGAAGATAAACACGATATAGGTCATAATGTGCAGTATGTTTATTTGGCAACAAGTTCTATGCAGCTCTGGTAGTGCCTGTGTGAGTTAACAAACACCAAACGTTTGGTTGCATGTGTATGTTTCACAGATGCAAACTAGTGACTATTTGCTTGCTCACCGATATTGTTCTGGTCACCCCTTCTCCCTAGTGGCGACCTTACCACATATTGCACTATACCAACATGTAATAGAGTGCCAAATTAGCGATGTTTTAGTCCTAACTACTAACCAAATGGCAGTTCGCCACGACAACTGATCTACTAAACCAACGACAGTTCGACATGATTGTCCTACCTACTAACAAATGGTAGTTTTAACAAGCATATGGTTCAAGGGGAAAGTTATTCAGCAGCGGTAAGGAGGGGGGGGGGGGGGGGGGGGAGTTCACCTTCTACTACTTCTTCTTCAGATCCTAGTGTTACATTTTCTTAGCCCACTCCATTCTTTTGGTCTTTCAAGTTTCATTATCATGAGAAACAATACCATGGCCCCAGTTATGTCCAAGGTACGGCGTCACATCACTCTCTTCCACGATAAACTCATGAACACGAAAACCTAAGATCTAGTTATGAAGAATGCAACATGCAATATTGGCTTCTGATTAAGGATCTTAAATTGTTTCTTCAAAGCAGCAAATGCACTCTCAACCATAACTCTAAGGGTAGAGTGTCTCGGATTGAAACATTCCTTTGCAATATTAGGATAGAGCCTTCCAGATAGTACCTAGTTCTCCTGAAGGGTAGAAAACACCAGAGCGACATGCATATCCAACATCTTCTAGGTAGAATTTCCATCTGGATTATTGATCCCATGATCGACTCATGCTGTCAGCTAGAATGCTTGCATCATGGACTAATCCTTCCCAACCAGCTAGCACATATGTGAACTTGAGAAAATCGACATCAGCAAATACATTTTGACTGATTTAATTCTTTCTACCCCTGTATGCGGCAGTCTCTGACCTTGAAAATCTAGCAGTCGCATGAGAGCTATCAATTGCACCGATACAATTTCGTGACGACATGAACAAAATGTTATGTTCCACAACAATATAAGGATGTCATGCCCCGAGCTAGCAAATATGATTTTCTCACCTTGGAATATGGATACGACCTATACATGTTTCGTATCTTTCGTGGAGTTTGACCAGATGGCAAACGAAGTGGACGATTTGTGTGCAAGCTCAAAAAACAATGGAGCCCAATGGTGGGAAGACAAATCGTCCATTGCCTTGGAGGATGAGCAATACTTAGTCCGCATAACGGTTAGATTAAAATTACCACTATTTCATTTGATTAACTTTTTCATATGTTTCAAACTAACAAACTATATTGCCACTTTAGGATTACTCGAAGCACGCTAAGTTCATCAATAATCCAACTACGAACTATGGTCAAATAAGATCATCTTCAACAGTCGTTATCTCAAGTTCTCAACCTTGTCATGGGAGTGGATGCATCGCACTTCGCTTACGTATGAGTTATTTTTGGATGACGATGCGGTGATTTACTTCCTTTTTGTCCAAGCACTACCTATGAATGATCTATTGATGATGGTGATATGTTTTGTATGAGATCTTGATCTAACTCAATTAGGTAAGAGGATTTGATAAAACTGATGCCAGGTATGTATACTTTGTCAGGTGGTATATCCCAAACCCCTCGGATGATAAACTTATGGTACATCAGGAGCAATTGTCGGTGAGCTCGTGGTGCAGTAACATAGTTTGTGGACTGTTTAGATTATGTGATGCTACTTGTTGTTTTTCCGATGTGCTTATTTGAGTTAATATTCTTGGACGAGTGATGGGTAAGCTCATAACGAAGCTGAAAAATTTATCATATCACAAACATTGCACATAACCAAACATTCAATATTTGCAGGAAACTAACCAAAAAATGGGAACTGGAGGCGAGCAAACATTGGAAGTCGCTTTGTACCCTGATGACAAACCCATGTGATCAACCAAACAGGTTGGAACATGGGCAAAATGGACAAAAATGACCACGTGACGAAACTATTTCACAAACTAAACGTTCGGCGAAACTATTTCACCGAAATAACCATTTTGCCCAGGTTGTATAAGTGAATCTGTCCCATGTTGCCCAGATGCCCAAAATGGCTGGGGGCAACCGAGCACGCCCTTATTTTGTATTGTATCATCTTCATGGGCATTACAGTGCCGACTATAAATAAACGCAACGATGTCGATCGCGTCGTGCAATTTTGATTGTTGTCGCTCAGTGAACAGTGATTGCTGTTGTAAAGACTAGACAGCTAACAAGCTTCCATCCACGCCGTACTGCACCCCTGGCTGTGGGCCGCGCTACCCAATTTCATTCCAACTTTACAGAATGTAAAGACTAGCGTTCGATTAGCTGCCCACACACACCTCAAATTGTGGATTAGTCAGACTAAGCATTTTTTAACAGAAGAAAAATGAAATGAGATAGTCCATAGTATTCTCCAGCTGTTGGATGAGATGTGAGGGCCGCTTCTACTTGACCTGCCTATAATAAAACGGTTTCGTTGAGATACATTATTTGATCCAGTGTATATTTATTAGTAGCACTAGCAGGCACTGGCCTACCAACCAAGACCTTTGCCAATTCATCCTTATGGTTCTTTCGTTTTTCAGGCAGGAAATACAGCAGTTTCTGCTTGCAAATTATACTCTAAAATATTCAGAATCTGCTCTTATTGATTGCGCCGTCGGCGCGCACCGCTGAAGTTTCCCCGCTGGGAACGACCTTCAGATTTCCTTTCTCGCTTTCTCCTTTTCGCTTGTAATGTTTTGAGGTGGCATGTCCTTGTTCCATGGTAAAGAGCAAGTCAGGGCAAGGGAAGGGAAAGTAGCTAGCCAGGAGAGGCTTTGACAGGGCAGGATGCAGCTGCCAGCTGCTGCAAGACGATGTGATGTCTGCTCGTGAGATCGATCGAGCATCTGATCTCACACGCTGGTAAGCTAAGCTAGCTTAATCGATCATGTGTTTTATGCTCACCTACCTACTCGATCGTGTAATTTTCCATCAGTCTGTTGACCCCCGAGATCTCACACGCATGATCTGCTTGCAAATTAAGAACAAGAAGCCTCATGGAGATCATGGATGGAGATCGGCGGAGGAAACTAGCGGCGATCACCCGGTCGGCGCGCGGCCAGGACAGCCCGGCGCGGCGCCTGGTCGCGTGGCTGCAACTTCTGTTCAGTGAGTGATCGATCTCAGCTCGTTCTCAATTGCCGCCGTCGATCGAGCTCGCTCATGATCCGTCGAGATGATTTTCTTTGGTCGTCTCTTGCAGAGGCTTTTGTTCAGAGGTACAGCTGGCTGGCGAGGTGGGACGCCGCAGGGCGCCCCGCGTTCCTGCTCCTCTTGGCCTTCTTGGTCCAGAGGAAACTGCGCCGCTCCCTCTCAAGGCAGAAGTCGCGGCTGCAGCTCCGAGCCGCCGCCGCCGTCACCGTGCAGGCGGCGTGCCGGGCGTTAGCGGCTCGCCGCGAGCTGTCGATCCGGAGACAGACCAGAGCAGCCGTATGCATCCAGGTAACTACATATATATACATGATGCAGTCAACTGTTGTACTTTGTCGTGCGTGAATCATACAATGAACATTTTGTCTGTGCTCGTCGAAAAAAGGCGCAATGGCGCGCACACAGGGCGCTGTGGAGCTATCTGACGATGAAGAGAGCCTCAGTGATATGCCAGTGTGCTTGGAGGCAAAGCATTGCAAGGAAGCATCTCGGCACGCTCAGACTGGTCCTCTCCTCATTCCTCATCTTCTACTTGCTCACAACGCCACAATTCGTGCTCTGTTATTGGTCATGAACTCATGCACATTTTGAATGGTTAGTCATCTAGTTTTGTCAAAATGTGCAGGCCAATGCTGAGAGGGAGAGGCTTGATGAGGTCACCAGGCTCCACGAGATGGTGGATGTGCTGCAGCAGGCGGTCGAGGACGCGGAGGTGAGGGTGATCGCGGAGCGGGAGGCGGCGATCAGGGCGATAGCGGATGCGCCTCCGGTGATCAAGGAGACAGTGGTGTGGGTGGAAGACACTGAGAAAGTTAACTCGTGGAACGCTGAAGTTGGGCGCCTGAAGGTCAGTCGCGCCGATGCTCCATCCAGAGATCTTACAATGTGCTATGGTTCATATGAAAATTTGATCTGAGAATAGTCCGGATAAATGGAGAGATTAATATTGGTTCTTGATTTTGTGTGCTGCAGGCTTTGCTGGGAGCAGAAATGCAGGCGACGTTTGACACGAAGAAGGCGTTGGCAAAGGCTGAACTGAGGAATGAAAAACTGGCTAGGTTGCTTGGAGTTCAGGAGATTAAGAACAAAACGCTGCAAGATTCTCTCAAAAGGTTTTTTTGGTGCATATTTACTCTTTTGCACAATTCATGCTAGATTCCTGTGTGGTAATGGTAGATAATTCGGGTGTTTCTCACGGGTGTTTAACAGGATGGAGGAGAGAGCTTCTGATCTCGATGCAGAAAACAGAATGCTCCGACAGGCTGTTGCGTCGACCCCTGCTATCAAGTCACCAGCTAGTGAAAACCACAAAGCACATGAACTTCAGGTACCTATAATCACAAACTATTCTACTGATAATTATGATGCCAGTTGCCAGTGTACTAAAACATGTCTCTGCATGTTGACAGATAACTCCTGAAGATGAGAAAATAACAAATGGTGCTGGGAAGCCCATGATAGTTTACAGGAGCAATGATATCCATAATGTATGTATAATCCTACATTTTAGTTTGATCAATAATTTGTGGATACATTGCTAATTTAACCCAGTGGGATCTTTAACTAGGGTGACAATTCTGAGTTGCCTGGCTCAAATGACTCTGAAGCTGAGAAGCAGCAGCAGGTAGGATTCAGGTTCAGAATTGTTTGATAATCTTGGAACAATATGATAATTCATATGGTGCGCCTTTACGACTCTAACGTTTCTGAAAATCTAGGAGCTTCTGATCAAGTGCATATCTGAAGATTTGGGATTCTCGACCGGAAGGCCTATCGCTGCGTACCTCATCTACCGTTGCCTCGTCCAATGGAAATCATTTGAAGAGGACAGAACCACAGTGTTTGACCGCATAATTCAGAAGATCAATGCTGCAATTGAGGTATGTGACAACCGTAGGCATCATTTTCTGACAAAGGAGCCTTTATTAACTCAAAACTCGCATCAACCCGATACAACCGAGTTTGTTTTTACACCTGGCCTCTAGCAAACACTTTCTATGGTTTGTACAAATGTACACATAATTTGATGTCCTTCCTTTCTTGCAAGGCTCGAGACAGCAATGAAACATTAGCATATTGGCTATCCAATTCATGCACATTGCTGTGTCTCCTCCAAAGGACACTGAAAAACAATGGTTCAACTGCTTTGGCGCGTCAGAGGCGAAGACCATCGTCCCTCAAGTCACCCAAGGTAATGCTGCAAACTTATCATTTTTGTCCTAACTTTTTTTAATCAGTAAACTTGAAATTGTGTACTCAATAATACCAAGTTGGAACCTTTCAGGAAAACCAAGCTCCTGGTCATCCTGAGCGTTCAGTTCCAGATGGACGGTTGGTCGGTGGGCTAACTGATATTTCCCAGGTTGAAGCCAAGTACCCAGCTCTTGCTTTCAAGCAACAGCTCACGGCATTGTTGGAGAAGGTCTATGGAGTGATCAGTCAGAATCTTAAGAAAGAACTGACCCCTCTGCTTGGCCTGTGTATTCAGGTAAGCATTGCGCATCTCGTAGTTTTCACAAACATTCAGTGGAAGATAAAAAACTTGCAGATGAAATCTAAACCTTCTGTAGGCACCAAGAACATTCGTCGTCAGCCCCAGAGGATCAGACATGGCACAGCAAGCCTCCATGGCACATTGGCAGAGCATCATCAAGATCCTGACGAATTCTCTCAACGTTTTGAAATCAAATTACGTATGCGTCAAAACTCTACTGCTGTATATTGTTGTTATTCCAATGTCCAAACACGCCTCATTTCAGACTTTTTCCATTGTATTTGCAGGTTCCTCCGTTCCTGATCTGCAAGTTGTTCACCCAATTATTTTCATTCATCAATGTGCAACTATTTAACAGGTATATCGTATGTCATAGCTAGTAGCATGAACAGTTGAACTCACATGATAGTATATTTTCTTTTTGCAAAACTGCAGTCTCCTGCTACGGCGTGAATGCTGCTCATTCAGTAACGGGGAGTACGTTAAAGCCGGGCTGGATGAGCTAGAGCATTGGTGCCATTGGCTGACGGATGAGGTGACTGCATTTCTCCACCATCGTTCCAACACAGATCTCACAGGAAGCAGTTGATAACCAACCTTGATCTGAAAACAGTATGCAGGTTCTTCCTGGGATGAGCTGAAACATATTCGGCAGGCGGTCACGCTTTTGATACTCGAAGAGAAGCACAGCAAGTCTCTCAAGGAGATAACTGACGACTTCTGCCCGGTATGTCTGAACCTGTATCCTTATTACTGCTTTCTTAGACATCGTTTTAATGTCCTTCAAATTATTCTTGGATGTGCTTCTGTCTTGCCAATAGGCACTTAGCATGCAGCAACTGTACCGGATCAGCACAATGTACTGCGATGACAAGTACGGAACCCTGGGCATCCCATCAGAGGTAGGCCACTCCAGCATATACACTCTTGACAACAGATTGCAGTTTTGTCTGTTATTATTCCTTAGATTAGACTGAATGATCGAAACGCAGGTCGTTACGAGCATGCGAGCCAAGATGATCGGCGGATCGAGCAGTCCATCAGTGCAAGATGACATCAACTCTTTCCTGCTAGAGGATGATTTCAGGTTTCCACTTGATCTCCCGCCCCTTCTTTTCCGTTAACTGGCCCGTTTGGAATTTTCTCTCTCTCATGCCTGTGCTAATTGTTGTGTATTTCTCTGTGATACAGCATACCTTTCTCTGTGGATGACATCTCGAGGCTGATGGTCCACGTGGACACCGCAGACATGGATCTGCCGCCACTGACCCAGGAGAAAAATGGCTCCCCGTTTGAACTCTGAAACGAAACCGAACTGATGATCAACACGCCTTTTTCGTGTACATAGCACCACAGTTTTGAGTTTTGGGTACATAAATACGGAGTATATGATTTGTTTGTTTTTCCTTTTGGCTGTTTTTTTTTAGTTTGGAGTGATTCATTGGGTTTGCGTGTGCCGACTTGTAAACAAGTGAGCTGTGTCTAACTATGTATAGTCATGAACGAAAGAAAGACTTTGGGTTTTGAGAGGTTGATGCCTTCAAGCAAAGTATACCCTGCTGCCTGCATCTGTGTACATTGCCAGATGTGCTATGATCAAGGTGTTGAAATGGTATGCTTCTCTGTCACGCTCGCTCGTTCTTCCAAATTCTAATCTTGAAGTTGACGTCTGTTTATGAGCCTATCATCGCTTCCTTGTTATTCCGACGACCCTGTCAATGCGATCTGGAACCCGGCAGCGCATAGATAAGTGATCGCGAGAGGAAGCTCGACCGCTGTTCGTACCAGCCAGGGCAACATCAGTGACATTGTGACTGACAGCGAAGTGGCAGGAATGCAGATCAAGATCGAGCAGGCTCGTATCTTCACCAAGAACTTGTCTAACAGAGAGCGTGTGTAGCCGTCGTCATAGTACAGCTAGCCTTTGCTAATTAATCCACCCAAAGATAGCAAGCCGTTAGCGTCAAATGCACGTACGGGCTGACCATACTACTCCGTATATAACAGTCTCGTAAGAGCATCTCCAGTCGCGGCGCCCAAATGGGCGCCCAAAGGCCGTCCGGACGTGCCATTTGGGCGCTGTCCGGACAAGGTGCGCCATTTGGGCGCCCGCGTTCCCCACTCGCGGCGCCCAAAGGGGCGCCCCAAAAGGTTTTTTTACATGAATTTTAATATTTTGTGAAAGGAAAAATCAAACATACATAAATATGTAATAGTTCAAATACAATATTTAATAGTTCAAATATATAAAATACAGTTCAAACGTCTTCTCTTCCTCCTCTGCCGCTGCCATGCCCCGGCGTGCCCACAAATACTCCGCTAGATCAGTTTGGAGTGCATTATGAGTATTTTCATCATGAATTTCCAAATGCATTGAGATATAATCTGCGAAATCTGCCGGCACGTTGTGATCAACCTGTGCATGAGGACCCTCAAAGTCATATGGCATATGATCATGCACTGGATTATAGCGCTCACTCTCGATGATCATGTTGTGCAGGATGACACAACAATTCATCACCTCCCACATTTGCTCATTTGACCATGTCAGAGCAGGATACCGAACGATAGCAAAACCTTTGCTGCAGCACTCCAAATGCCCGCTCGACATCCTTCCTGGCGCTCTCTTGTTCAGCGGCAAAATGACAAGCTTTGTTCCCACGAGGGTTGGGGACGCTCTTCACAAATGTTGCCCACTTTGGATAGATGCCATCGGCTAGGTAGTACCCTTTGTTGTACTCGTGGCCATTGACCACATAGTTGACAGGTGGGGCATGGCCTTCAACTAGCTTCGCGAACACAGGAGAGCGCTGCAACACATTGATGTCGTTGTGTGATCCTGCCATGCCGAAGAATGCGTGCCAAATCCATAGTTCATGATCGGCCACAGCTTCAAGAACCACACTGCAATATCCTTTGTGGCCTCCTTTGTACAATCCTTGCCAACCAAATGGACAGTTCTTCCAGCTCCAATGCATGCAGTCTATGCTTCCAAGCATCCCAGGAAATCCTCTAGCTGCATTCTGTTCCAGGATCCGAGCTGTTTCTTCTTCATTTGGTCATCTCAAATAGTTTGGGCCAAACACACCAATCACCGCCCTGCAGAACCTGTACATCGACTTGATGATTGTGGACTCTGACATCCGTAGGTAGTCATCTACAGAATCAGCAGGTGCTCCATATGCAAGCATTCTCATGGCTGCAGTGCACTTCTGGATTGACGAGAAACCAACAGTTCCCACGGCGTCCTTCTTCAATCCGAAAGCGTCGACGGAAATCCTTGGCGGTGGCGACAGGAACTTCGGCAAAGTAGTCCGAGACTAACATGCAATGGCCTTCCATTCTCTGCCTCGGCTTGCTCTTCTTCCTTCCGAACGACGAGCCTCCCCGTTTTGGGGCGGCATTGGCTTCCTCGTCGGCTTGAAGTCGGAGAAGACAACTGAGAATTGCTATATTCTCATCTTCCTCCGCGGCGAGGGCGTCTTCTTCTTCCAACAGCATCGCGGCCATCATCTCGTCGTCGCTATCCATCTGCAATACAACGCGGCCACTGATCAACGACCGGTCGCCGGCTATTGGGGCGACGATGAAAGACGGGGATAAAATCAGGCGAACCTTCCGCCGAACACCTTGCAGGCAGGCGGGTCGCGGAGAGACCGTCGGGGACGGTTGTATCAAATACAGCGGCGGAGAGATCGCCCGAAGGCCGTCGAGGAGAGGAAGCAAACGGCGGCGCCGGCGTCCAGGTTTGGGTGGAGCGGAGCCGGCGGCGGGGGCGGCGGGGGGCGACTGGGGCGACGAGGCAAATTGGGGCGACGATGAATGACGGGGATAAAATCAGGCGACAAAACGACGAGACATAGTCCGTGTCTCACTGCCATGCGTGGCCCGCGCGTCGGGAGCCGACGTGGCGTCGCGTTTCCTTCTGTCCGGGGCCGCCCCAAGCCTCCCCAACTTGAGGGCGTGGGCTGGGCGTGCCGGACACAAAACTGGGCCGCGCCGGACCGAATTCGCGTTTGGGCGCCGCGACTGGGCGCGATTTTGTGTCCGGCACGCCCCAAAGGCGTTTGGGCGGCCGTTTGGGCGCCCCGACTGGAGATGCTCTAACAGTGCAGGGGCTGAAACCTGAATCGCTTTCGATCATGACGAACTATGTATGATGATGATGATGATGATGATGATGCAGTTTCTCCTGCATGCTCCGGAGGCCGGCGTCGAGCAGAGCCGGCAGGAGGGGCTCCCCTCCCGTCATGCAAGAACCATTCTGCTCCTCGCCCCCGCCTTGAATCAGGGCTGGTTAACAGACAGCTAGCTAACCGTAGGCCGAGCCCCTCCTGCCCCGGCACGAAAACTGTGAACCCGGTTGGCATGGCAAAGGGCTAATAAAGGCCACCGCCGGTTTCACTAATCCTTGTGTATAAAGTATTTGTCTACTAAGAGTGATGGATTAATTGCATGCTCACGGCCTAATTCTGGCCACAACTTTTACCGGAGAGTCTGGTCCGACAGCGTGGAGCGAGAGGGTAGTCGTACACACGGAGTAATCACGGATGTAGAAAAGTAATTGGCACAAGCGAAATGTGAAAGATATTTCTTTACTGATATTTTTGTGGTCTGTTTACAATGATCTTGTTTTATACTTCCTCCGTCCCAAAATAAGTGTCTCAAATTTGTGCAAACGTGGATGTATTTAGACATTTTTCATGTGTAGATACATCCATTTTTTGACAAATCTGAGACAGATATTTTGGGACGGACCCAAAATGGTACGTGGACGAGAACCAATATAGAGCGAGAACCTGTCACACAAAAGGGAAAAAGATGGTGCCAAGTTACTCATACAAAATCCCGCAAAACCTCCAGCACAAAACACGTGACAAGTTACTCATACAAAATCTGTTTTTGATGAATTTGAGCTTGGCATGAAGATAAAATAATATCTAAAAGGTCACATAGAGAAAAACCAAATATCAACTGAGAAACATGGTGCTAAGAATGCGAAGGTTTGAACTCTCTACAAACGATGTGATCAAAATATTCACACGAGACCCCCCCCCCCTAATAGTATGTTATTGAACATATGACCCGGTCTCGCAACAACCATCTTGAGACCAGAAAATGACTACCAAAGGTCATACATTTGCCTTGTGCATTCCCCTTCAGCCAGACGGAGATAATTATGTCCGCCTCAAGTTGGAATACCTTTCTTGATGCGCTTGCTTGGTAATGACTTGCAAATTGCTCGATGATTTGGAAGGTTTGGGCCCCACCGAAGGTCAAGTTCTTTGCTTGGCTTGCTCTACAAAATAGGCATTGGACTTCCGACCGTTTGGCCAACCGTGGGTGGCGAAATTGTGGCTTGTGTCCTCTTTGTATGAGAGAGCCGGAGTCTATGCCCCATCTCCTCTTTGGGTGCCGGTACACCATCCGTCTTTGGGGCCTCATCAAGGATTGGCTTGGCATTCATGCTTTGGATCCAAGCCAATGGACGGGCCTATCTCTCGATTCGTGGTGGCAAAAAATGACGGGAACTATTGCCCCTAATCGTAAAGCTATGGCGTCGGTAACCTTGCTCACGTCTTGGGTGATTTGGAATGAGCGCAATGCAAGGGTCTTCCGCAACAAGCATGCGCCTACAATGGTGGTTTTTGACAAGATCAAAACCGACGCTCGCCTTTGGGTGATTGCGGGTGCAATGAGGTTGGGAGAAATTGTACCGGGAGAGTAATCCGTGTTGTATGCTTGTTTGTTTGGGTGAGGACCGAGTGAGACTTCTTTGTTTCTCTCGGTCCGGGTTGTAAAACACTTCCTATCTTAATAAATCGATAGGGGCAAAGCTTTTGCCCCCATTTCGAAAAAAAAAATTGCTCCCCCATAATCACTATGGGAAAGTCTCGCTTAGGAATATCTTCACATGTCCATAATCACGACAAACTTCAAGAATAAGATCTCCTTGAGATGCTCATTCTGAACCTGCACTTCTTAATCTTGCTCACGATCACCACTTGATGTCATCCACTCATGACCACTGCTTCCAGAGGTTAATCGTCAGAGTGCAGGTGCTATGTCCAACTGACACGCTGAAGCAGTGGTGGCTACAGGAGCGAAGGAAGTTCCAGGGCAAGGACAAGAAGAAATTGGATACAGCGACAACCCTGACGTGTTGGTCCAACTGGAAACAGCGTAATGCTAGGGTCTTCAACAGTGTAAACCAGCAGTGTACGGCGCAGGTTCTTGCGAGTAGGATCACTGACGAGTTGTGCCTCGGGTTTAGTGTGCGTACTGGAGTAGGAGGGAGAAGAGAGATTAGGAGAGAGTAGGCCTAGGTGTGGAGTGTTGGTGTTCTACTGAACCCTGTTTAGATAGGTGTTTGGTATCTTGTAATGTTTTCTACCTACTATAAAAATATGGTGCGCCATTGGCGCACTCTCGAAAAAAAAAATTCTATTTCTCACTATCTACTTGCCAAAAAAATATTTGATCGGAAATAATCCAATCTATGTAAGACTCCTTTAGGCAACTGGAAGAAAGAAGTCATATACAATACCATATTACTTAACACTGAATTTATAAGGACTAGTCTGCTACCAAAAGATAGTAATTTCCTTTCCAGTTGTTAGTAATTTCCTTTCCAGTTGTTAGCCCTTTTTTAAGTCGTTCATCGACATGTTTTCATTCAGCATTTGTGAGTCTACGATAGCATACCGGAATACCTAAATACTTAATACGAAACTGGCTCTGCTCACAGCCAAATAATTCGTCACATAGAGCAGCCTCGTCTTGGGCCTCCCCGAAAACAAAACAATTCGCTCTTATGCAAGTTTATTTTAAGTCTAGAAAGTTACTCGAATGATGACAAAAACACGACAAGTTACTCATATGAAATCCATTTTTGATGAATTTAAGCTTGTCATGAAGAAACAAATGATATCTAAAAGCTCGCATATAGAAAATCCAAATATCAACTAAGAAATATGATGCCAAAAATGTGAAGGTTCAAACTCTCTACGAACTATGCGATCAAAATACTCACCTGAGATCCCCCACCCCAGTAGTACGTTATTGAAAATATAACCTGGTCTCCCAACAACCAACTTGAGACCAGTAAAATGACTATCAAGGTCACACATTTGCCTTGTGCATTCCACTTGAGCGAGATGAAGATAATTATACCCGCCTCAAGTTAAAAAAAACCTTCTTAATGCGCTTGCTTGGTAAGGACTTGCAAAATTCTACCCGATAATCACTATGGGAATCCCTCGCTTGGAAATATCTTCACATGTCCATAATCACTAAATGGACGACAAACTTCAAGAATATGATCTATTCGAGATGCTCATTTTGAACTTGCACTTCTTAGTCTTGCATACGATCACCACTTGATGTCTGAAAGGACACGGATGTCGCCTAGAGGGGGGGGGGGGGGGGGTGAATAGGCGATTTAAAATTCTTTACGGTTTAGGCTTGAATAAATGCGGAATAAAACTAGCGTTTAATTTATCAAGCACAAAACCTAAACAAGCTAGGTTTATCTATGTGCACCAACAACTTATGCTAAACAAGATATGCAACTAGTGATAGCGAGATATATTACTTCAAGCTCGATGGCTATCACAAAGTAAATTGCATAAGTAAGAAGCTCGGGTATAGAAATACCGAGGCACTTGGAGACGATGATTTATCCCGAAGTTCACTTCCCAATGGAAGCTACGTCTCCGTTGGAGCGGTGCGGAGTCACAAAGTGATCCCCGAATAGCCGTCAAATGGCACACCGTAATCTCCTTCGTGCCTCTACCAATGTAGAGTGCCACGAGCCACTATGGGACACTTGAGGGTGGTCACCGAACCCGTACAAGGATGAGGCACACTCCACAACTTAATTGGAAGCTCTCACCGGAATCCCGCGGCTCCCAAAGCCACAAGACTCACAAGGTTGGGGCACGTCTCCACAACTTAATTGGAGGCTCCCAACAATCCCGCGAGCCACCAAAACTCCGAGATCAACAAGGACCGTCTAGGGCACTCCAAGTACCCAAGAGGACAAGCTCTAGGGCACCCCAGTACCCAAGAGTAACAAGCTTCTCAACTTCACTTTCCACGTATCACCGTGGAGAACTCAAACCGATGCAACCGATGCAATGGGCAAGAACACAAGAAGTGCTCAAAATCCTCCACTCTCAAATCCCACCAAAGCAACTAATGCTTATGGGGGGAGAAGAGAGGAAGAACAAAGAAGAACACCAAATTCCTCCAAGATCTAGATCCAAAGGCTTCCCCTCACTTAGAGGAGAGATTGATTGGTGGAATGATAGATCTAGATCTCCTCTCTCTTTTCCCTCTAATTGGAGGCAAGAATCATGGAGGAATAGAGAGATAGCAAAGCTTCAAAGGGTCAACAATGGGGGGCAAAACCGTGCTCAAGAGTTGGGGTCTCCTTGGGGAAGAAGACCCCTTAAGTAGGTAGGTGAGAAATCTGCCCGTTGGCCAGTTTTCGCGCAGCGTCGGAAGTTCCGCCATTCCGGGCGGAAGTTCCGCACCACCGGAACTTCACCCAGAACTTCCGGAGGTAAATGAGAAATATGCCCGTTGGCCAGTTTTCGCGCAGGGTCGGAAGTTCCGCCATTCCGGGCGGAAGTTCCGCACCACCGGAACTTCACCCGGAACTTCCGGACAAAGTTCCGCTTATGAAATGAGGACACCCGAGAGCTAATATGATTAAGCGGAACTAGATTCGGAACTTTTCCCGGAACTTCCGCACCAGGAAAAACAGGAAAACCATCAATACGAAAACGAAGATATCTTTTGAATACGAACTCCGTTTTCGACGTTCTTGGGCTCGTTGGAATCACCACAACGAGCACGACAAGATTATGCAGAGAAACATCATAGTCCAACAAGGGAGGATAAAACCAAATGTAGAAAGGTAAAACCTCTCTATAAAGAAACAACCGGTAAAACCTCCAACATCAAAAACGCAATAAGTTTTTCATACGAAATCCGTTTTTGATGAACTTGAGCTTGTTATGAAGATCACAACAAGCTCCAAAACCCCACACAGAGAAAATCCAAATAAGAACCAAGAAAGATGAAGCCAAGTATGCAAAGGTTTGAGCTCTCTCCAACTGATACGCTAAAGCTCAATTGAGAGCCCCTCTTGATAGTACGGTATCTATCCTATAACCCGGTCTCCCAACTAGAACCATGAGACCGGTAAAATAGAAACCCTAACAACATCATACCTTTGCCTTGCTCATTCCACTTGAGCTAGATGACGTCGATCATGATCTCTTCAAGTGGACCACCTTTCTTGATTGCGCTTCGCTTGGTGAAGACTCAAACATTGCTCCCCCATACTCCACTATGGGAGAGCCTCTCTTAGGCACATCTTCACATGAACATTATCTCTAATGGGTGGCAAGCTTCAAGCCTTGGATTTCTTCGAGATGCTCCTCTTGAACTTGCGCTTCTCAACATTGATGACGAACACCACTTGACGTCACCGATCATGGGCTATATGAAATCTTCATTTGATGCAAGCCCATGGAAAGATATCTAACCACACATAGAAATGCTACACACATATCATGGGTTAGTTCACAAAGCTATATGGACAATTGCTTACCATACCAAGAGATACATGATCCCACTTGGTACATCTTGTAGCTTTGTGTGTTGATCAATATCTTGATCAACCTTGTATATTTTCTTCTCTTTTCAATAGATGATGTCTTGAAGATAACAAGGAATGATCACATAATGCTTTTCTTCAAGACATACTTGCAATATGCTCAACTCGCATATGACCAATCATCGGATAACTCCTCTTATAACAACTTGGTCATCACATACTCTTCTTCTTGATCATATCAAATATATCCATACAACTCGATGATCTTGATGCCAAATACTCCATTATATCAATATCTTTATGGCATCAACCTTGAATCCAACATATGGAGTTCAAGCATTTGCCTATGGACAAACACTACAAGAATAACTCAATGCAACCATTAGTCCATAGGGATTGTCATTAATTACCAAAACCACACATGGGGGCGCCATGCCCTTTCAATCTCCCCCATTTTGGTAATTGATGACAATCTCTTTTACAAGGGTTTATATAATGAATTAAGCAACCATGCAAATCAACAAGCATGG
The DNA here is from genome assembly GCA_947311845.1 of Poa pratensis. NCBI lineage: Eukaryota > Viridiplantae > Streptophyta > Magnoliopsida > Poales > Poaceae > Poa > Poa pratensis. Next base: position 5,883,916 of record CAMZMU010000058.1, on the reverse strand, counting down.
ATGCATGAGCATGAAAGGTAAATGCTTATGACCAAAACAAAAGCATAACACCAAATTCCCTTAAACCCTATAAAACTTCTCCCCCATTGGCATCCATTTCCAAAATGGGCGAAAAATCTTAGAAGGTCAATATAGTATGAGCTCCCCCATAACGTGTGCATTTCTCAAAATATGAGTGAAATCAAATACACATATCCAATGACGAATAGTTGGAGAGAGCACAAACTATATTGAGGATCCAAAGATTGCAAAAGAATGATATGGAAAACTTTTTACAATTCTCCAAATAAAAAGTAAGCAATCAAAAAGATCCAACTAACCAAATAAACACAAGATATTATGATTTGAGCAAAAGAGTGTTTTAAAGAAAATAGAGGAGCTCCCCAATATTTGTACACAATTTAGAATTATTGTATTTGAATACAAGGTGTACAAACATGGAATCCTCACTCCTCCGTATCCTCTAAAACACAAAAACAAATGAATTCACAAGCTCAATAAGATGCAAATGAAAAACAAAGCTTGTGACATATCCCATGGTGAAGATTATTGGCTTGTAAAGACAAGCAAGATATTCACCAAGATGAGAGCACCAAGATGTGATAAAATAGGATATGCACTCATAAATCAAATTCTTTTCGGAGTCACCAAAGAATAAAAAGAATAAAAGAGGTGACACCGAAGAATTAGGATATCGAGTAAAGATGTAATTTCTCTCATGTATATAAGTTTCTAAGTGTACAACAATCATGAGATATATATCCACAAAGAAACATGTACACATAAAATTAGTTACTAAGGAAAAGAAACAGATATCCAAAATAAAGTCATATATTATACACATATGATATTTGTGTAGGATCATAGCCCATAGCTCAATGATTTCATATTGTGTAATAATGAACTTCAAATTCAACCTCAACACAAGCATCACAAATATCACTAAGGGAAAAAGAGATAGTTGGGATGCATTGAGGAAAGCAACAAGTATCATAAGAGCCGAATAGAATTTGCAATAGCTACAACAAAGGCAAATAAATACTTTTCATGCCATGATGAAACCTACACAAGGTTCAATGCTATAAAAGTATGCATGAGGGTGGATACTTGTTACCGAGATGGCATGGGTTGATGTAGTAGACAAGAGTTTATCAACCATCCTAGCTTGGCTCCAATAAGCATGTGGTGAAGACACTTTCATTGTAAATGAGACAAGCATCCAATGCATCTCCATGTACCTAAAACACATTCAAGTAAATTGTTCCCAAACTAATTGGGTCCAAAGTAGTTAGTCAAACTATACATAGAAGGAACTCCACATAAATATGTGCATATAGATATGAAATTGAATTTCATGCACATCTTAGCCGATTTAGGATTCCGTGGAGTTTCACCTATATATTGGCACAAAGAAGAAAGCATGCCATAAAATAAACATGTAGTAGATATGCATGCCTATTAACTTTAATAACCAAACGGAGATACAATTTGGACAAATATCAAGAAATCAAAGAAGGTCCAAATTATATCAAAGATCCAAATCAAAAAAATGATTTAGAGAAACCAATTGAGACTAAAACAAATCAACATATGATTGAGAGATACCAATTGGACAAAGATACCAAAAAGGAAATAGGATACCAATTAATTAATAAATAAAGGGACTAGATATCAAATTCCCAAAGATAGATACCAATTGAGATTAACTCTCAAAAAGAGCTAGGTTCTAACAAATAAACCATCCCTCTACACTTTTCATGATGGCACAAAGTACCAAGCCGAAAAGGTTTGTCTTCCATGAGACATGTCATCGGGATCAAAGACCAATGGAAAGGATCAAATACCAATAGAATATAAATAGTGTTTAAAAGGATACATGATAGCTCTCCCAACAAAAGTGCATTATTTTATGATCTTGTATTTGAATACACAATGCACACACATGGAATCATCGCTCTCAAATATCTATTCAAACACTAGTCATGTATCAAGAAAAAGCAATAAGATCCAATACTAATGAAAATATAAGTTGTACTCAATATAGGATAGCTCACCCAAGAATAGTGCATTATCTATAAGTAGCCTTTGAATGCAAGGTGCACAATGATGGGATCAATGCCTCTCCTATACCAAATAAAACACTAGGAAAGTTTGAGTAAAGCAAATGATCCACAAGAGGTAGGAAGACCATGGGAGTTAAAACAAATTAATTTTTGGCAAGAAATAAGGCAATAAAATCAAGAGCCAATATGAAGATGATCTACACATTTCACCACAATTATGACATCAATTGTCATGGAGTATGTGTAGAAATTTCTTAGTGGTGTATTGGATTGATATTCAAGATCATCTTCACAACCAATAAGCACATGGTGAAGGATAAGATTTAAGCACGATGCTTATGTAGATAAATGTTCTTGATAGCTTCAAATATTCACGCGATAATGCAAAGCAACTACAAAGAGTGCTTTGAAGCAATCGGTTTCCCAAAGAGATATATGAGAACATATTAGAGGAAAACCTTACCAAGAACATTCATCACAAACAAGATCCAAAGTATGAGGAAGTAAAAACATTTAAGCAAAAGGGAACTTGTTTGAGAAACATGCCACAAAGGAATAAGATAATTAACAATATCAATTCTAGGTGGCAATACCTCACATGTTCACATTGTCTAGGTTTGTAATATGCACATAGCTTATTACCCCCCATAATTATAATCCATTTATTTCCACAAGAGGCAAATAAAACCCAACTAGAGATGATTAATGAACATTATAGAATTTGAATTTCTCATGAGAAGGACATACCATATAGAGACTAGATAAAATTGATATATCAACACTAAGTGGTAGTACTCATGTATATACATTTTTAGGATTGTGAAGTGCGCAAGCATATCACTCCCCAAAATGGGATAGTCCATTAATCTCTCAAAAGAGCCAATTAAGATATAAGCAAGTTGATACAAAAGGCTCAACACAAACTCACACATACATGGTGTGCAAACCAACATACACATACTTGATTACTCAAGAGTAAGTAAGTAGAGACAACACATACAAACATTAGCAAGGTTCAAAACCAAACACATGCAAGGGTGCAAGCAACTTTCAATGTATATATGATTTAAATACAAGTTACCGCAAGGAGGAACATTGGATATGAGATAGAACAATGTAATCATTGACTTGGCTTGAGAGAATATAATTGATGAAGATCCCTTAATTCTTCATGATGTAGCCAAGTCTCCAATGCCCTCCACAACACCTATTGATCAAGTTTTAGCTTGTTGGTCCCCAACCAAGTTGGGTCCTAAGAGGTTAGTCACAATAGGCTTGGCAACCCAAATGGTTCTTTTCTTGACACCACTTTGAGTACCAACATATTTGGCAAACACATTGCCAACCTTATCCTTCATAAGAGAGTAAGCATCTATTATATAATTAAAACACAGGTTAACCAATGGTGAAAGATTAGCTAGTCATAATCAAGTCACAAACAACGGTCAAGATTTAGTTTTCGTAACCATACGCGCATATACGCTGTCCATCTCCCCCACGTGACCTCTTGAAAGAGTCCCTCTTGAAGCTACCTCAAACCAACAAAAGGAGTCCCTCTTAAAATCGCAAAAGGAATACCGACAAAATAGCCTGTTTATGAGGGCCAAGGGTTTCTCTTAAACTGTGAATCCGCCGTCACACCAAATTCCGGGGCAAGCTGCCTCCGATCGTCCACGGCATCCTCGACGGTTTCAAGTGCTCCAAAACAGGTTCGGGATTCCAACTTGCTTCATCTGCTGCCGGCCATGATGATGATCAGATCGATCAATTTTGTGGGCCATGATGACGATCAGACCGATACACAACATGGCGGCAGCGGCAGCCGCCAGGGTTCTAGCCGTGAGACCGTGCTCACAGAATCGTCGCTCACGCCCATGGATGGGCTGATTGATTCTTTCAGAGGGCGGCGTTCAGGCAGGAGGTTATGTTGATGAAACACGTACATACAGGTCTGGACCAGGTTTCGGATAGAGAGATATCGTCGTGTATCCCATGAAGGGTGATGATTGCTTGACGCCGGCAGCAATGAAAAGCAAATAAGCAGCTGAGTCGCCTACAAATCATGGACATATGCATAAGCACGGAGGGCAATGAGTTTGCTGGAACAAGTCGCGCGGCCGGCCAGTGTGCGGATTGATCCCTTCTGATTTAGAAAAATATTCAAGGTGGAGATTAAACAACATAGAGGCAGCGTAAAGAGCTAGCCCGCCGCTAAACCGGATCGATGCGTATCCAGTCTGTACGAGACATAGGCTCTCTCCGTCTTTCATATCTCTCTTTTTTCTGAATTTTCTAATTAGAAGAAGGACCAGAAGATAGATCGGTCTCAACGATCAAGGAAAAGGACAAGCACAAGGTGATCGTTGATTTTGGCTTCGATTCTAGGCCAGCAACGAACAGTCAAGTCAACCCATGCCGCCGCCGCCGCCGCAGCCACGTCTAGGCGATGATCGGCAAACTCGAGACATGATACGCGGCAGCGACGGTGAGACCATCCTGCTGTTTTGATCTAAGCCGGCCCTAAACAGTCGAGTCAACCCAAGCCGGCGCCGCCGCAGCAGCAGCCACGCCCGGACGATCATGGTGCGCTGGTCATGGAAGGCATGAATGATCGGCGAACTCAAGACATGATACGCGGCAGCCACGGTGACCATCCTGATGTTTTGATCGAACAAACAATCGGTGAACTCAAGACTCAAGACACGGTACACGGCAGCCACGGTGACTATCCTGATGTTTCGATCAAATGAGATGCCCCGCAATTATAAGGCATGAGACCAATGGATCATTTTTTTTTTGACACATCCAACATCCTCATATATTCACCAAACATCCACATACAAAGTATATAGATCGAAGGAAACGAAGAACATACATACGAGGAGGAAAATCCAGAGCCAGCATCGCGAGCCGCAGCTCCGCCAGCGACGAAGACGAAGGCCAGCAAGCCACCTTGCCACTGCCTGGGCAACTTTTCGACCCTTGAGAGACGCCTCCAAGCCTGCCCGCCGCGCCGCGACGAACTTGTTGTCGATGAACACGCAGGGAGACGCCCCCCTGGCACCGCTTCCCTTCTTCACCTCGGCCACCAACGGATCCGTCGCTGGAGGAGGCTGGAGAACCCGAGCAGCCCTGGACAAGCACCGCAGCTCCAGCGCCGCCGCACCGCAGCAGCTGGAGGAGAAGGCCGCGCACGGCAGATCCAAGGATCCGCGAGCACGGCGAGGACGACGCCCGTGCGACGAAGCTCCACCGGAGCTCCACCGCCAGAGAGGAAGGATCAGTGTAGGTACGATAAGACGCTCCACAATGAGGATACTGCGTTATTTCTACTACATCAGATGCATATGGAAGACCAATGTTTTCTTTTTTTTTCCCGAAGCTGACTGTCCTGATTTTTTGCATCAATTAATGGATCATCAAACGATGAGGCGCTCCGCATTTTGAAGGCACGAAAGTAACGGCGTTATTCGAGGCTACATCGACTAGACTACATATTACTCTTGGACGGCCACAGCCACGCTGAGACATTCAACAATTAAAGGAAAGGCAATACCACCGTCAACTTCTGGTAATATTCCCGGGCACATCATCTTCATGTTTGTTTCATGTGTTAACATCAGCGAAGTGCATTTGCATGTTAATCTCAAGTTCTCAACATGCCTTGCTATCTTTATTTTGTTCTGAACTATTATTCAGACAACTCATTTATTACAATTATTATATTTCACACACATATATTATCAACTAACAACTGCTATTTTTCTGCCAAAAAAAACCTACAACTACTATAAAAAACGTTTGAAAAACTGATAATACTGCAGCGTATTCAAACTTTATAGGGCTAAGTAGAGGAGGACAAACATTAAGTGCAAATAATAAGAAATTAGGGTTCAGTAATAAACCATTTAACTAAACAATTTACGATCTTCGAACCAGTCTTTATGGACAAATATTAATAGTTGGTTTGTTATATCGTTTACATTACTCTTAACATAACTTTAACTCACTTTAGAAGGGCCATAAAATTTAGTCAATATCTTGAAAATCTGATCGCCATGAATAGATCAAAAGAAAATCAGTGGTATTCACGTCTGTGTATTTAGCAACTATACAAAATATTGGAATGTACATCACGCAATCAACCATGAAAGTAGAATTACCTTTGTGCAAAGAAAAAAGCAAAACGAGAGGTGAAATGACAATCCTATAATTTTCTATACTTGGTTCTGAGTTTGCTACCAAGAATACTCCGCAAGAATAAAAAGACAAACAATTCTCGGTTATATAGTCATATTTTTGACGTTCAAGTGATTAATATTTTAGCATTTAATTAAGTCATTACACATGCATTAAAATCCGATATCTATGAGATCAAAATCTAATACCAGAGTAAGCGCATACCCCCTGCCTCAACTCCTCAATTGAACATTATAGAATAAAGAGATTGTCATTAAATAATTTGATCAACTTTTTGGTTGTGATAAAATCATAGTAGCATTGGTGGAAAAGCCCTCAGATTTTTTTCCTATAAACATGATTTAACTGGTGAAAAATGATATAGGACACCACCACTAAACCATACAACTCCACATCCAAAAGAAAACTATCCATAGAGCTTGGAGCAAGCAAGATACCTGGGTATAATCAACCATCATTTAATCCACTAGGTTGTGCTGGCCCGAGGATCAGAGCATGTGTATTAGACTTAGAGTGCAAAAAATGGCCGAGTCAACATATGTAATGTAAGACGGGCGTGCAAATAACATATGTCGTTTGAAGTTAAAGAAATAGCTTCAAATTTTTGTTGAAGGCAAACAAATGGAAACTCAAATTACTTTATAATATGAATAAATGAAACTTTTGTGCTAGCTCAGAGTACAAATATATGTATAGTCTCAAGGAGCAAAAAGTGTTACGGAATCCAAAAGAAAAAATATAATTTAAAAATATGGTTCATGCCTATACATGGTTAGTAGATTCGAGTTTGGATAAACAATTCAGGTTCACATCTAAAATATTGGCAAGAAAATTCACAAAACTTTCTACTTTTGCATACATTATTATTCATGCTTGACTAAGTAGAGTTGAACAAACTATCTACATGTATCATGACATGCTTTGTTTTATTTAACTTAGCCATTTATTTCTCCATCGCCAAAAGCTCATATGAGGAACCGGACGTGTCACACAACCCGCAGTTTTACTTCAAGAGCAAAACCATGCATGCATCCACATAGTCATACTACGGGTTTGGCCCAGCAGAAATTAAATTTGCGTAGTCGGATAATAGAAATTAAGAAGAGGAGCTGAAGTTGAGGCGGAAGAACAGACATAGCTGCCCATCTATGTAAGAAGAGGAACTACGTAAGATGTGAGATAAAATCCGAAAATGAAAAAACAAGGGGCCTAAGCAATACCAATTGTGCTTTAGAAGAGTGATTAAGATGGAAAGTTCAGATTGCTGAGTCGTATGAGTAGATAATACAAATGATCTTAGCAATGCCTAATTTCAAAAGTTTATAATAAACAAATCTGACAAATCGAACTGGCAATAGAAAATCTAGCCGCGCAAATGCGCGGGCCACTCCGCTAGTTATCAATTATGATAGGGTTGGATAAGGTACCACTAGTGCATGAAGAAGCAAAGTGACCCTTCTCACGGCATAAGTAGCAACATTTGCTTCCTCCTTTCTTCTTTGTTGAAATCTCAACTTGAGAAGTAATAGCTTGATTCTTCTTGGGAAATGGCCGTTCTTCAACTTGGGGAACTTTAGTTTGAACTTGAGGCATCTTTCCTTGTTGCTTCTCACTAAGAGACTTCTTCTTCAAAGGGCAAGATCTAACATGGTGCCCTTCAACTTTGCACTTGAAGCAAACAATCTTGGCCGAATTCTTGACTTGTTCATGGCCCTTGTTTTTCTTGTTATACTTGGATTTGTTCTTGTTATTGGAGTTGAATCCAAGTCCACTCTTGTCATTGGGGCGTCTTTGCTCACTCAACATGTTGTCAAGTGTGGACTTCCCACCATGACGCTTTTCCAAGTCTTTCTTCAAGGAAGTGACTTGGGCCTTGAGCTCTTTTAATTCCTCTACATGGTTAGTATCAACAAAAACACTAACGGAAGTTGAAGCTTCATTGTTAGAGCAACAAGGCATGGAGAGTAATTCATCACAAGATGTAGCAATATTATGAGTGGATGAATTATTAGGAGTAGCACATGGCAATAAAGCATTTTGAGTAGAGGTTGTGCCATTGTCCACATGAGGCTCACACGATTTCACCTTTGTAATAATAGCCTCATGAGCTAACTTTAGCTTATCATAGGAGACTAGAAGATCCTCATGAGAGCACGAGAGCTTATCATGGCTTTCTTCCAATTTCCCATATTTGCTAGATAGCAACTCAAGTTGAGCCCTTAGCTCAACATTCTCCTTCACTATTGGTGCTTCACAAGAAATAGAGTTAGTAGCACAAACATTATCATTAGTAGCAATAGGAGAAGATAACTTGGTAAGCTCTTTTGAATATGAAGCTTGGAGTTGTACATGAGACTCGGTGAGTTTGATGAGCTCACTCTTAATGACCCTAGAGCCATTTTCGAGGTGCGCAAAATCCCCAAGGAGTCTAGCATGAGCATCCACAAGCTCATCATTCTTTATTTTAAATTCATTAACCACCTCAATAGCTTTATCATGGGATTCCTTTACCATAGAGAGTTCTAGAGTAAAAGTCTCCTCAAGAGACTCTTTAGTGGTTAGTTCTTCTTCAAGAGCTTCCTTGAGATCGGCGATCTCTTCCGCATACTTGTATTCGCGGCTTTGCATTTTCTCAATTGTGTCTTCATGCTCATCAATAAGTTTATTGCTCTCAATAGCAATAGTCAAGATTTCTATGAATTTAGCACGAGCATCTTTATTCTTAGCAATAGCATGAAGAACCATTTTACCCTTCTCAATAAGGGAAGCATCATTATCATTTTCTTCATTATCATCATCATTATCATTTTGAGAAATATTGGGAGTCAAGGTAGAAGTTACCGTTGATTCCATTGCCATGAGGCAAAAGTGCGAAGTGGTTGATGATGATGAAGCAAAACTTGAAGCACCATTCAAGTCCATGTCTTGTTCCATGGAGTGTTCGATTTCCTCTACATTGTTAGCCAAACAAATACTAGAGGGAATAGAAGTATTTTTATCAAGGGAACAAGACATAGAGAGCATATCATCACGAGGATTAGTCAAGCAATTTGCACATGATATGCAAGGACTATCAACACAAGCATGTGAGTCATTTTTGTGCTAGATATGTTTAAGTCCAAAGATAAATCATTGCAATAAGATAGAGGTGAAGGATCATCAATTATAAGCTCACTATCATCATTGCAATGTTTATCACTACTCACCATTGCATTACTTTGTGGCTTGCCAAATGTAGGTGGAGTAGACGAAGTTGAGAACTCATCACGGCCGGAAGTGGAGGGAGAACAATCATCTCCACAATTCTTGGACACATCATATTTGTCTTGAAGCTTGGTCCAAAGCTCATGAGCATTCCGAAAAGGAGAGACCGACATAATAACTACATCGCTCAAAGCATTGAAAATCACATGAGAAGCTTGAGCATCTAGATAGGAATTATTCTCATCCATTAAAGATAATCTTTTGGGATTCCTTGGAGGAGAATAACCCCTATATAGAATTCGCTCTATGTATGGATCAATGTCCCGAATAATATCAAGAATGCGAATTTTCCAAACATCATAATTTGTGCCATCTAATTCAAAAGAAGCATTGTGCACTAGTTCACTAGACGACATCTTTACTCTCGAGGCGGTGAAGCCAAAAACGAGAGAACCCGCTCTGATACCAATTGAAAGGACACGGATGTCGCCTAGAGGGGGGGGTGAATAGGCGATTTAAAATTCTTTACGGTTTAGGCTTGAATAAATGCGGAATAAAACTAGCGTTTAATTTATCAAGCACAAAACCTAAACAAGCTAGGTTTATCTATGTGCACCAACAACTTATGCTAAACAAGATATGCAACTAGTGATAGCGAGATATATTACTTCAAGCTCGATGGCTATCACAAAGTAAATTGCATAAGTAAGAAGCTCGGGTATAGAAATACCGAGGCACTTGGAGACGATGATTTATCCCGAAGTTCACTTCCCAATGGAAGCTACGTCTCCGTTGGAGCGGTGCGGAGTCACAAAGTGATCCCCGAATAGCCGTCAAATGGCACACCGTAATCTCCTTCGTGCCTCTACCAATGTAGAGTGCCACGAGCCACTATGGGACACTTGAGGGTGGTCACCGAACCCGTACAAGGATGAGGCACACTCCACAACTTAATTGGAAGCTCTCACCGGAATCCCGCGGCTCCCAAAGCCACAAGACTCACAAGGTTGGGGCACGTCTCCACAACTTAATTGGAGGCTCCCAACAATCCCGCGAGCCACCAAAACTCCGAGATCAACAAGGACCGTCTAGGGCACTCCAAGTACCCAAGAGGACAAGCTCTAGGGCACCCCAAGTACCCAAGAGTAACAAGCTTCTCAACTTCACTTTCCACGTATCACCGTGGAGAACTCAAACCGATGCAACCGATGCAATGGGCAAGAACACAAGAAGTGCTCAAAATCCTCCACTCTCAAATCCCACCAAAGCAACTAATGCTTATGGGGGGAGAAGAGAGGAAGAACAAAGAAGAACACCAAATTCCTCCAAGATCTAGATCCAAAGGCTTCCCTCACTTAGAGGAGAGATTGATTGGTGGAATGATAGATCTAGATCTCCTCTCTCTTTTCCCTCTAATTGGAGGCAAGAATCATGGAGGAATAGAGAGATAGCAAAGCTTCAAAGGGTCAACAATGGGGGCAAAACCGTGCTCAAGAGTTGGGGTCTCCTTGGGGAAGAAGACCCCTTAAGTAGGTAGGTGAGAAATCTGCCCGTTGGCCAGTTTTCGCGCAGCGTCGGAAGTTCCGCCATTCCGGGCGGAAGTTCCGCACCACCGGAACTTCACCCAGAACTTCCGGAGGTAAATGAGAAATATGCCCGTTGGCCAGTTTTCGCGCAGGGTCGGAAGTTCCGCCATTCCGGGCGGAAGTTCCGCACCACCGGAACTTCACCCGGAACTTCCGGACAAAGTTCCGCTTATGAAATGAGGACACCCGAGAGCTAATATGATTAAGCGGAACTAGATTCGGAACTTTTCCCGGAACTTCCGCACCAGGAAAAACAGGAAAACCATCAATACGAAAACGAAGATATCTTTTGAATACGAACTCCGTTTTCGACGTTCTTGGGCTCGTTGGAATCACCACAACGAGCACGACAAGATTATGCAGAGAAACATCATAGTCCAACAAGGGAGGATAAAACCAAATGTAGAAAGGTAAAACCTCTCTATAAAGAAACAACCGGTAAAACCTCCAACATCAAAAACGCAATAAGTTTTTCATACGAAATCCGTTTTTGATGAACTTGAGCTTGTTATGAAGATCACAACAAGCTCCAAAACCCCACACAGAGAAAATCCAAATAAGAACCAAGAAAGATGAAGCCAAGTATGCAAAGGTTTGAGCTCTCTCCAACTGATACGCTAAAGCTCAATTGAGAGCCCCTCTTGATAGTACGGTATCTATCCTATAACCCGGTCTCCCAACTAGAACCATGAGACCGGTAAAATAGAAACCCTAACAACATCATACCTTTGCCTTGCGCATTCCACTTGAGCTAGATGACGTCGATCTTGATCTCTTCAAGTGGACCACCTTTCTTGATTGCGCTTCGCTTGGTGAAGACTCAAACATTGCTCCCCCATACTCCACTATGGGAGAGCCTCTCTTAGGCACATCTTCACATGAACATTATCTCTAACTGGGTGGCAAGCTTCAAGCCTTGGATTTCTTCGAGATGCTCCTCTTGAACTTGCGCTTCTCAACATTGATGACGAACACCACTTGACGTCACCGATCATGGGCTATATGAAATCTTCATTTGATGCAAGCCCATGGAAAGATATCTAACCACACATAGAAATGCTACACACATATCATGGGTTAGTTCACAAAGCTATATGGACAATTGCTTACCATACCAAGAGATACATGATCCCACTTGGTACATCTTGTAGCTTTGTGTGTTGATCAATATCTTGATCAACCTTGTATCTTTTCTTCTCTTTTCAATAGATGATGTCTTGAAGATAACAATGAATGATCACATAATGCTTTTCTTCAAGACATACTTGCAATATGCTCAACTCGCATATGACCAATCATCGGATAACTCCTCTTATAACAACTTGGTCATCACATACTCTTCTTCTTGATCATATCAAATATATCCATACAACTCGATGATCTTGATGCCAAATACTCCATTATATCAATATCTTTATGGCATCAACCTTGAATCCAACATATGGAGTTCAAGCATTTGCCTATGGACAAACACTACAAGAATAACTCAATGCAACCATTAGTCCATAGGGATTATCATTAATTACCAAAACCACACATGGGGGCACCATGCCCTTTCAATGTCGTCCTCTCGTGGCCATATGAATCTTACTTTTAATTCAACCCCATGAAAATATACCTAACCCCATATATATAGAAACATCAACAACATAGATCATGGGTTATTAGTTCACAAAAGCACAATTGAAAAATGCTTACCATACCACGAGATCACCTGATTCCACTTGGTACATCATCTATACTTTGTGTGTTGATCAACTTCAATCAAATCTTTGCACTTTGTGTTGATCCACCTCGTATTGTTTTCTTTTCTCTTCCTTATGATGATGTCTTAAAGGTAGATAGGAATCCTCAAACAATATTACATTCTATAAGACATGATCGCCATAGGCTCAACTCTCACATGACCATATTTTGGATCACAACTTAAACATCACTTTCATCATCACTTGAATTTTTTCATGCTCTATCACAATCTCTTAAGATACAGAGTGGATTATTTACTTGCTTGCATGCCCCAAGCCTTGGTAAACCATGGCTCAACACATGAATCCATCATGACCTCGAATGAGAGTCATGTCGTGGTGGTGTCACGGCAGATGCCATAGGATGGCTTAAGTTGTGGGCTCGCTAGGACGTTGGGGGATTCCGGGGAGGGTTTGCGCGCTCACGAAGCACGCATGAAGAACGACCAAGAACTCGCAACAACAAACAAGAACAAGCAGAACCAAGAAGAAGCAAAGAACACCACGATGTACCCTGCTTCGGGGCCCTCTTGTGGAGGTAACACCCCTACTGCAGCACTAGCCTACTCTCTTTATATCTCAAGTGTTTACAAGTACAGAGCGCTCCTTGAGCTGTATGAAGAACAATGGTGAGAGCTCTAGGAAGAAGATGGAGCTTGGTGGGAAGTGACGCTCGTTGTGGTCGATCCCTCTGGTCTCCCTGTCACTGGAGAAGGTGGTAGCTCATTTATACACAAACCGAATTACTATTCTGCCCCTGGCTCCATGAGACAATGGCATTGCCAAGAGGAAAAGGACAAGCCTCTGCCCCCTGTCAATCCAACGGCCGGACTGTCAGGCCCTAGCAGGCCTATCTTGCCACTTTGGGCAATGGCAGATGTAGCCCACCGGGTCTCGGTCATATCCTCTTTCCCGAATTGGCCGAGTCAGCTCCTAGGTTGCTGCGCTCCCAGGAATCCCGTGACCTGACCTGGCCATCAAGTTCCTAGCAGGCCTATCTTGCCACTTTGGGCAATGGCAGGCGTAGCCCCCCGGGTCTAGGTCATAGCCCCTTTCCCGAATTGGCCGAGTCAGCGCCTAGGGTCTTGCGACCCGGAAAACCTGTGGCTTGACCCGGCTGTCTTCTCAGCCTCTGGCAGGAGACCTGCAGGACCCCTGAACCTTTCTGACATTACTTGGCCCTTGTGCAATATCCGGATTACCTTATCCGGGTCCTTCTTCTGACCCGGTTTACCAACCCGGCTAACTTATCCGGTACTCCTTCTTCTGACCCGGTTTGGCTTCTTCCCGCACTCTGGCATGATCAAGAGCTAACCGACTCTGCCAAGACCCGGCCAGATATCGATCCGGCCCGAAAGATCCGGCTAGATACTGATCCGGCTTGTACTTTATAACCTTTAAGACCACATCTTTGCCCTACCCGGGGCAGCCCCCCGACAGTAGTCCCCGAAGCTGGTGCGGTTCTACAGCCTCGGCTGAAGAGCCGTACCAGGTTTTAAAAACAAACATCACTAACCGAGTCACATACTACACAATCTTGTCTCAGGATTTTCTGGGACACTTGGCAGTGAATCTCTGCGCAAAGCCCCATAATCCGGGTCTCTGATCTGACATGTCACTGACAGCACATTATCCGGATTCTCCGGGTACTTGAGTGCATTTGACCAAACGACCGCGTCTCCTCGGTTTCTTCATTGACTGGTACACCCAATCCGCACGACCGCTTCCAATTCCGTGACCCACCATGCGCTTGAATTACACGGCCACAGCTGCGACCACAGAGTTTCACGGCACAGTTGATCTGCCTACGCCCCGAAAACCGCGCGGTAGTGCGCCAGTTACCGGTGAGCAGCTATAAATAGGGGCACAGGGGGTTTTCTCTTCTTCTCCCCCACACCTTCATCGCGAAATCTCCAACGCGCCATTGCCGCCGCCGCAATCTCGCCCTTCCAAACTCGCCGCACCGGAGACGCCCAGCACATCGGAGGAAACTCACCGGAGCCGCGCATCGCGCCCTGCACCGCCGTTCCATCCCCGAGCCATTCCTCGCCGTACGCAACTGTGAGTTCTTCTTCCTCCGGCCATGGCCACCGCGACCAAGTTCATACTCCATGGGGAACTTACGCCTCCTTCTTTTAGAGTCACTTTCATATGAATCCATGGCAACACCATAGCACATTCCCTAGATCTCCTCTCTAGGTTTTGTACTAGGATGCCTCAGATTCGCTTGCCATCGTTTGAACAGTTCACCACATTTTTCACTTGAATTCTTTTTCTTTTTAACTGCCGCGGTAGATCTTCCGTAACCCTAGAAACTTGCGGAAAGTGTTTAGGATAACCATCCGAATCACCTTCTCCGCTGAACCCGGCTAATTTCATCCGAAATCACTTTAGATCTGGTTCGATTACACCATTATCCGATTCATTTTGACTCGGCCCTATCCAACCTCTTGCAGGATAGATCCGGATATGACGAAGCTTCCTCCCGGCAGATGGGAGGGTTCTGACGTGACAAAGGACGATCTGGAATGGCTATTGAGCACCCGGCGTATAACCTCTGAAGTCATATGCCGCAAACCGGGGAAGGAACTCGCACCGGTCACCGAACCTGGTGAACGTGTGGTGTTTCTAGCGCACTTTGAGCGCGGATTCGGATTGCCGGCGAGTGATTTCTTCCGGGCTTTCCTAGATTTCTTTGGCTACAGCCTCATCACCTCCCGGCTAATGCCTTCGTTTCTCTATCGGCCTTTACTTCCTTTTGCGAGGGCTATCTCGGTGTCTGGCCGACTGTCGATATATGGGCAAAGTATTTCCACCTCCGCAAACATACTATTCCAGGCACTAAGCCGAAGCTGATGACTGCTTGTGGTCGGTTAGCATCACGCCAAGGCAGGGATCCATCTTTCCCCGTATCACCGGCCTAGACACTGTCAAGAAGTGGCAAAGGACTTTCTTTTATGTAAAAGTGCTGAAGGCCACGATGCTCTCAACTTGCCCGAGTTCAAGATCGAGCCACCCACAGCCGAATTGAACTTCGGATATAATCCGGCTGAGACTATTGTAGAACTTCAGCAATACATAGTACTCTGGAGGGTTTTCTGGAGAAGGGCCTGGCCTCGGATGATCTGCTCCGGACCTTCATCGGTCGCCGGGTCAGCCCTCTTCAAAGACGTGAACACAAGATATGCCACATGGGTGGTCTGCTAGATCCTACCCGGATCAGCAGGCATGACCTTAGCAAAGTCTCCATCAGGCGACGGGTAAACGCCATTGCCGCCACCGAGATGTCGGATAAATGGCGGTGGGGCGTAAAGCCGTTTTACCGAGAGCGCCTTCCACCACAGGTTAGTTCACCATTTTCCGAATCTAACCATATTTCATCAAAATGGCATCGGCCTAATCCGGATTTGCCCTGACTTTTCTGTAGCTGTTTGATCGCCAACTTATCGAAGATGGAGACCTCTCCACCAAAGAATGGGGACCGGATCTCAGCCCGCCGCGCGAGGACGAAGAAGATCCGGATACGGATGATTATCTGCCTATCCCGCGCGCCAAGCCAGTCCGCAAGGGTAAGCAATCAACTATTCACAACATTCCGACGAGGAAGATGATGATTGCAGGATCTTAGATCCCATCGACGCCATTCCGATTTCATGGTCACCACCTTGTGTTCCAGCCAAACAAGATGCTGAAGGGACATCTCGGAAACGCACTGACGCGCCCGGATCTGATTCCCCTAAAGCCAAGAGAATAAAGAAGTCTGGCTCCAAGTTGAATCGCGTCAAGCCGATGCCTACCACCAAGGGGTAATACTGACTTAACTTCATTTGCTTTCTTCCTCTGTTAACCGAGTCATATCTATCCGAGTTAACTGTTTGCTTTGCTTTATGCAGTGATGTCCTCATCACGCGCAGACTCATTCATCCATCTCTTCTCCCATTCCTCCACTGGATACGGCCATGGAAACCCAGTCTCCTGATCGAACTGCCACCTCACCAATGCGTGTCACAACTGCCAATATTCCTCAGCCGACTCCCATTTCAGAGCCGGTTATTGACTTGGAGAGTGAGGAAACCTCGGCTCCAATCCGAGATTCAAGTTGGCCACGCCCTCTCAAGGAGCTGGAGAAGGAAAAGGCCAAGACATCGGCTACGTCCTTGCCTAAGCCGGATCCTCGCCCTACTCCCGCAGCGCAAACCCTGCTGAACCAAGAACAGCAGAAGAAGAAAAAGCAGAAGCAGCAACAGCAACAACAAACTTCCGAGAAGCACAGAAACCGCAACATCAGAGACAGACCCGGGTGCATCACCTCCACCCCAGCCGACTCAATTGCCTCTGGCACACTCTGCCACCTCGGACAAGCAGGTGGTTGCTAGCAAGAACACTTCTGGTACTCCATCAGTGATTCGATTCGGCAGGCCCTGTCGAATCCGCGCCCTCCGAGCAGCGATAAGCTCGAGTCCGCCAAGCAATTCATTGAAGCTTGGAATGATGCTGACCTCGCCAAAGATTTTCTACTTCAGCGCCACATCCGGCTGGGCCTAGTCGGATGTTTCAATCATTACACTCTGTACAGACCTCGGTTGAAGCTAACCGGGTGTTTGAGGTAAATTTTTCCGAATCTTGCTTTTATTTCATGATCAATTACTATACCCAGTCCCCGAGATTCGGGTCGAACGACTGATACTCCTCCGAGTAAGAAAGTCATTCGGCTTGAATCTCTAAAAAACTTATCATGAATGTTGCCTTAACCGAGGACACCGTGGGACTTCCAGTCCCCGAGTCTCTTTTCCAACTGATTCGGTTAATCTCGGGCCAGTCCCCGAGATTCTTTTGACGCCATTTGCCTGTTTTCTTTCAGGAAACCATGACCGCTCGCGGCAAGCTCTTTAAGCAGCTCGCCCATCAGCACCAGAAGCTCCAAACTTCCTTCGATGGGCTCTGTCTTGAAATGGACAAGAAAGAAGAAGAGCACAAGCGCGCTTTAGAGGAAAAATCAGAGGTGACTCGGCTCCAGCGAGAGCTTGACCGAGTTGAAAAAGTGAAGAACAAGGTTAAAGGAGAGCGGGATACGCTGCGTGAAAAAGACACATCCAGAAGGAGCGGGATACTTTCAAAGCCGGACTTGCGGAGCGGGCCAAACTGGACAAGCAAATTCAAACGAACATTGCCGAATCTGAAGCCGAAGTCAAAGCGGCTAAAGAAGAACTGAGTGCTCACAAAGCGGCCAGTGCGAAATGGCTTGCTGCACTTGCTAGCCTTAATGATGACATGGATCGTAAGTTCACCGAATCTCCTCTTTTCTTTCTGCTCTTAACCAATACATATGCTTGTGTTCCTTCTCGCTGAACTCAGTATTAGCTTATTTGTTTGTAGGAGAGTTTACCAGCATCCGGCTTCAAGCCGCCAAGGCTGTGAGAAACGCCCGAGCTGAGAGAGCTAAATTAACCGAGGCTCCCCTACCAGAGACATGGGACATCGAAGATCATATTACAGCACTTAAGGCTCGGATTGCTCCTTTGAAGGATTCCCATATTGGTCTGCTCAATGCAAGTCTCAAGGCTCACCGAATCTTGTTTCCTGAAGCGCGGCAAGTTGTGCCTGCGGAGGAGCTGATCGAGACCTGGATCAAGCAATGACCCGGTTACAGCAGTGGAGGTCTTCGTCCGCCCGCGCTGGTGCTGACGCAGCTTTGCTATTCATCATGTCCTGGTATGAGCTAATTGATCTTGCCAAAGTGCGCTCATTTCGCGAGGGTTCTCCGTGGGCTACAGACCCTACCCGGATCAAGATCCGTGAAGAAGCCGCCAACTTCATGGCCGAATTTGCACGCACCAAGCATCTTGATCTGGAGGCTCCGGTCTACTCGGATGGAGAAGAAACTGAAGAAGAGGAATCGGACGACGCCTCCGCTGAAGAATACGCCGATTCTGAGGGCGAGTCTGATGATTCGGCTAACTCTGCCGAACACGCTCCTATCAAGTCCAAGATCCAGCTTCTGACTCGGCTAAGAATACCGAAGCAACTCCGGCCCAGACTTCGGAGATACCAGCAACTGATTCGGCAGAGATTACTAAACAAGCTTCAGCTGATCCGGATACCTCCGAATCTGCCCAGCCTTCAAGCTCTCCACGCAAGGTTACCCCTGAAGTTCCTCCATCTGAGCCCATCCTTGCAACCGAGCCCCCTGCAACCGAATCTACTCCAACCGAAGCTCCTGTAACCGAGGCTCGCGCGCCCGAGGTTCCTTCAACCAAAGCTCCTGCCACCGAACCTGCTACAACCGAGTCTGCTGCTTCCTGAAGTAACTTAGTGAAAAAACGTTAAATCCCCGGTATGCCGGGAGCAGATGTAATAGACTATTTTAAGTTCTTTCGAGACTACTTTAAATTTGCTTAACATGATCCGGACGAGGTTTATGTTGGATCATTTTAAACCGAGTCCCCGAGTCTGTTTTCTTGTTTACTATTTTTGCCGAATCTCTGCTCTTGTCTACCTTTTAGGTGTTTGACAGTCGAGTCACAAGATAGGAATCATAGCATACAATACTTGAAACATGCGAGTTGTGGTTTAGAATCATTCAACATAAACGAAAAATAAATAACAGGGGTTAGTAAACGACATGTGCCGAATCGGTTTTGGACCGAGTCCCCGAGTCCATTTTCATGTTTCCCATATTCCTCATCTCTGCTCTTGACTACCATTTTGGTGTTTGTCAGTCGAGTCACGAGATCAACAACACAACATACATTACTTGAATTTTGGGACGAGGTTCAAAGCAATTCGGCACACGAACGGTATGGACAAAACAGTAAAAAACACATGCATGAGTACGAAGCAGTCCCCGAGTCCAGACTCGGATTGCTGCAATTTCATTTATGATAAACGAAATACATACATTGCGCCCTTAGAGTAAAAGGGTCGAAGCAGAGCTACATTCCAGGTCTCTTAGTTTCTTGTCCGGGTCTGTCCAGGCCATCCTTCCTTGGTTCCTGTGCATCTACAAGGTAGTACGAGTCATTGTGCATAGCCCTGCTCACAATGAATGGTCCCTCCCATGGAGGTGACAACTTGTGTCGGCCTTTGCTGCGCTGCACCAGCCTTAGCACAAGATCACCCTCATGAAACACTCGAGGGCTGATCTTTCGACTATGATACGTCGGAGATTCTGCTGGTATATTGCTGTCCGAGATAGGCCAATTCTCTTGCTTCCTCTAGCAGATCCACTGCATCTTCCCGGCCTCTTTTGCCTCGGTTTCAGTATACATTGCCACCCTTGGTGCATCATGTTCTATGTCAGTGGGTAGCACAGCTTCTGCCCCATAAACCAGAAAAAACGGCGTATAGCCAGTTGATCGATTCGGCGTGGTCCTTAGACCCCAAGTACTGAAGGTATCTCGTCTATCCAGCACCCGGAGTTTTCAACAATGGTTCAATGAGACGAGCCTTGATGCCGGCTAACACTAGGCATTTGATCTTTCCACTTGCCCATTAGACTCCGGATGTGCCACCGAGGCTATATCTAACCGGATTCCCTTATCCATGCAAAACCGAGCGAACTCTCCAACAGCAAAGTTCGTGCCGTTATCTGAGATGATGCTATGAGGGTATCCGTATCTCAAAATGATTTCTTTCAGAAAAGTTACAGCCGAACGGCCATCCACTTTCCGAATTGGTTTCACCTCTATCCACTTGGTGAATTTATCCACCATTACCAGCATATGTGTCATGTTGCCCCTAGCCGGCTTGAAATCCCCCACCATTAAGAATTCTCGGTCTGTCTCCCGCTCTTCCTGCTTACAGGCCGCCAAGAGTTGAGGTCTGTTTGGCCTCTTGTACGTGCTGGAGAAATTGCTGTAAAACGCCTGCTCCAAGTCCATCCAACAATTGATACTACCCGGCGGTAAGTTATTCAGCCAAATCCGGGCTGGTCCTTCTAACATATGCGGGAGATACCGGACCGCCCATCGGCGATTGCCCCCCGCAATGTGCACTGAGGATACATAGTCTATCAGCCAATCCTGTGGCTTGGTGCTACCATTATACGGCTTCGTGCTTCGGCCAAGCTGAAACAACGGTACGCTTGGCTCGTTCATGATTCGAGGCCCAAAGCATGGAGGACCTGGTGGGCCCTGCTCTTCCAACTTCTCGGACTGGTAAATTCTATCCAACTTGAGACGCTGATCATCCGGATCCAATGCCCGTGGTCCCAGTCTTGATGCAAGTGCATTGTCATACGTCTGGTATCCGGCTCTCGCCATAGCCGAATTTCCATCATCATAGCGGTAGCCCCCCTGGCCGCCACCTTGCTGCTGCCCTTGCACCATCACTTGCTGCCCGGGATGACGAGGTGGTTGACCTCGGCCAGCCGAATTGCCCCTTCCGGCTCCCGGATAACCCTGACCACCATTGTTTCTGCTCTGGCCACCTCTTCCTTGAGCTGCTAGCTGCCTGCCGGCATACTCAGCATCATAGGTCTGCAGCTGTTTGCTCTTGCCCGAATTCACGCTCTGGGCCCGGTCAACTCCGACATGCGGGGATGATGCTTGTCCCTTGGATCTCTGGCTAATAGCTTTAACCGACACAACTACTCGGGAACCACCAGCATCCGGATTAGCTTTCCGGTAGGCCTCATTCTGCCTGTTGCACACATCTACTAGCTCATTTACTCTCTCCGCCTGCTTGCGCCAAGCATCCCTGGTTAGTGTACTCAATTCGGCTCGCGCTGCCGCTGCAGCCCTAAGATTCTTAGCCGGGGAGCTATACACCGGCTTGCCTGTGCCGGATCTAAGACTACTAACCTTACTCGAGCTCGAACCTGCAGCTCTGGCTAACTCGTCATTGAGGTCCTTACCCCTGTTACGCAACTCGGCTTTCTTGCGTGAGCGATGCACCACAGGAGTAAAACCATCGGTGATACCATTGGCAGCATTGTATTCCCTCATATCTCTATCAAATGCTTGCCTAGACTCTACCACTAACCGAGCCTCTTTTTGCAACCTCAGGCGCTCTGCCTCTAGCTGAGCTACAGTGAGCTCTACATTTGCTCCAGGTGCCACTGGCCGAGCTAATTTCTCCAAGACATCCTCTAAGGGAGCCTCCCGGCTTGACATGCCAAGCGGGCCAACCGGATCTGGTTTCTCCTTCGGGAACTTCGCCGTCCGAGCTGGCTTGACAGCTGGATCGATCGGCGTGGCCAGCTCCTCTGGCGCGCTCCTGCTGGCATCTCCTTTGCCTGCGGCAGCGCTTGGTCTGACCATCATCACCTCCACGCTACTCCCCGGGCGAGCGCTACGCCGACCGAGAGCTGCGCGGAAAGAGGGAGGATCCTCGGCCACGAGCACCTGCGCCGGGTACTCGCGGACAGGCTCGGTGGCGACGTAGGTGATGAAGCTGCCGAGCGTCATAAGGAAGCCATCAGCGGGGAAGGGCTTGTCGGTGAAGCACCCCGCGTTGTTGCTGATGAAGCTGAATTCGCCGATCTTGCACACGAGCCCGGACAGGACCTGCTCGCCGGAGCTTGTGACGGAGCCCGTCCGGAAGGAAACCCCAGCCAACGCCACTGCTCGCCCCACGGTGGGCGCCAACTGTCGTGGTGGTGTCACGGCAGATGCCATAGGATGGCTTAAGTTGTGGGCTCGCTAGGACGTTGGGGGATTCCGGGGAGGGTTTGCGCGCTCACGAAGCACGCATGAAGAACAACTAAGAACTCGCAACAACAAACAAGAACAAGCAGAACCAAGAAGAAGCAAAGAACACCACGATGTACCCTGCTTCGGGGCCCTCTTGTGGAGGTAACACCCCTACTGCAGCACTAGCCTACTCTCTTTATATCTCAAGTGTTTACAAGTACAGAGCGCTCCTTGAGCTGTATGAAGAACAATGGTGAGAGCTCTAGGAAGAAGATGGAGCTTGGGGGAAATGACGCTCGTTGTGGTCGATCCCTCCGGTCTCCCTGTCACTGGAGAAGGTGGTAGCTCATTTATACACAAACCGAATTACTATTCTGCCCCTGGCTCCATGAGACAATGGCATTGCCAAGAGGAAAAGGACAAGCCTCTGCCCCTGTCAATCCAACGGCCGGACTGTCAGGCCCTAGCAGGCCTATCTTGCCACTTTGGGCAATGGCAGGTGTAGCCCACCGGGTCTCGGTCATATCCTCTTTCCCGAATTGGCCGAGTCAGCTCCTAGGTTGCTGCGCTCCCAGGAATCCCGTGACCTGACCTGGCCGTCAAGTTCCTAGCAGGCCTATCTTGCCACTTTGGGCAATGGCAGGCGTAGCCCCCGGGTCTAGGTCATCGCCCCTTTCCCGAATTGGCCGAGTCAGCGCCTAGGGTCTTGCGACCCGGAAAACCTGTGGCTTGACCCGGCTGTCTTCTCAGCCTCTGGCAGGAGACCTGCAGGACCCCTGAACCTTTCTGACATTACTTGGCCCTTGTGCAATATCCGGATTACCTTATCCGGGTCCTTCTTCTGACCCGGTTTACCAACCCGGCTAACTTATCCGGTACTCCTTCTTCTGACCCGGTTTGGCTTCTTCCCGCACTCTGGCATGATCAAGAGCTAACCGACTCTGCCAAGACCCGGCCAGATATCGATCCGGCCCGAAAGATCCGGCTAGATACTGATCCGGCTTGTACTTTATAACCTTTAAGACCACATCTTTGCCCTACCCGGGGGCAGCCCCCCGACAAGTCATATATTGAATTATACTCTTGTAATCAAATTAAGTTTCAAGATTGTTCTATAAATCAACTTTTACATGACCATACTCCGGATCACACCTTGAACATCTCCTTTCACCATCACTTGATCTTTTCCATGCTCTATCACAATCTCTTAAGATACACAATGACTTATTTACTTGCTTGCATGCTCCAAGGCTTAGTCAAACATGGCTCAACACATGAGTCCATCTTGACGTCAACTTAATGCCATATATTGAATTATTCTCTTGTAATGGAACTCTCGGGATGTTGAACTTCTATGGATTAATACCCAAGTTAGAGCATAGATTTTTTAGTTCCACACAAGAACTACATCTTGATTTCTTCTTCTAAATCATACAATATATCCATCTCTTCAAATCGACGATCTTCTTGCCAATACTTAAAATTTATCTTTTCCTCGAGGAATCCAAAATTGAATTCACCACATGGTTTTCAAGCGTTACCTATGAAAAAACCATTCAAATATAACTCAATGAACACATTAGTCCATATGAATTTTTATTAATTATCAAAACCACACATGGAGGTTCCATGCACTTTCACTGTTGTTTGGTTAAGTAACTAATGTATTTGTGAGTATACAAAGGAACTTAGACTAGAGGTGATTGGTTTAACAACGAGAAAGTTAACTCCTCAAGATAGAGTGACGGAAAGTTGAGGCCTAGAAAATTGAAGAAGACTCAATAAGCGGAAATAAGTACTGCGGGTCCAAACATGAAGACTTGGGATAATGGTGAAGCTACCGTTTTGGCTAACTCATGTAATTTTCTTAACTAAGATCTTTGAATTGCATCTCCTAATTATTTTCGTTCTGCATAGGTATTGAAATTGTTTTTGGTGTGCAAATCAAAGACCTTCACTCAGGTACAAAACAGTATATGATTAATATACAAACTATTTTTCTCATGTTTGAAATTCCTGACAATTAGGAGAAAGTTGACTCCTCAAGATAGAGTGGCGGAAAGTTGAGGCCTAGAAAATTGAAGAAGACTCAATAAGCGGAAATAAGTACTGCGGGTCCAAACATGAAGACTTGGGATAATGGTGAAGCTACAATTTTGACTAACTTATGTAATTTTCTTAACTAAGATCTTTGAATTGCATCTCCTAATTTATTTCGTTCTGTATAAGAATTGAAATTGTTTTTGGTGTGCAAATCAAAGACCTTCACTCAGGTACAAAACAGTACTATATGATTAATATACTAACTATTTTTCTGATGTTTGAAATTCCTGACAAGCAAATGATGTAGCTGAAGAAAGCAGAAATAGTCAGGCCGTCAAGTGTGGCGCCTCATCTGCAAGATTAGGACATGAAAGAGCGATGCACTCACTTATAGACTATTGAATTGGATGAAAGAAAAGGAGAGACAAAGGTGGATAGAATGAGGGTGTCATCTAGGAATCCATTACTGCTATTTTAATCACGATTAAGATAAGATTAAATATACCGAACCAAGTCTCCACCAGCACGATGCAAGTAGAGCAATGCGCACGAAAGCTACACAATTGTTCAAATGAAAGCAACTCACTCCCGCGTTTTGAATGAATTATGGTGGATGAGAAGGTGTTTTCGGAGTGGGTCTACGGAAGGACATCTCCATGTTAACAAACGGAAGTGCCCTTTTTGTGAAATATATATATTTTTAGATGAAAATGGCCTTGCCCCAGTTCCATTCAAAGAACGAAGTGAACTAAATATTGTCGCAGGCTCTGTTTTTCTTTACCGCCGGTGGCTTCTTCTGCTCTTTGTTTTCTTTTTATCGCCTGTTGATCCATGACAGGAGTCAGAACGGTAGCCGCCGTGCTCATATGCGCTGAGCTTAAAATTAAAAACTCCTGACAGTCCTCTCACAAGTACTAGTATTTTCATGTTTTTCTATTCTGAAGCTGGTGATGCCTGCGGCATTTCGTTGTCTACTCGATGGATGTTGCCCAACCACACGAGGCCCAAATATGATAAACACAACTGGCCACAATCATGGCAAATTATACACCCAAACCGCAACAAGCCAAACACTCAAAATCATTAATTAAGCTCGACAGCTCATGCAACTCTAAAACACAAGTACGTAGGAGTATCTGCACAAGGGAATAATCCACAATACCGTACACAAGGTGTAGTATTGTTGCACGTACTAAACATGATAATTAAAAAGAAACAAACAAAAATGTAAAGCTCTATTACTTTCTGGTATATATAGACACATGGAATTCACATCACATCACCTAATGCAACATATGGGTAGAGCTTTCTGGCCATTTTAAAACATGCACATAAAGCTCTCTCTCTCTCTATATATATATATATCACTCTGTTCAATTAGAGCAATGTCCCTCTCTCTCTCTCACTCACTCACTAATTATGTACTAATATTCTCAAACACTGCATTGATCCTCTCCATCAGCAATCAATTACCCCATCTCACTGTCAATTCTCCTAGCTACCCACAAAAACCAAGAACAAATCTCATGGGAAACACGGCAAATAATCCAAGAAACAAAAGTTTTTTTTGGCTTTTTTGATTTTTCAAATCTTTTATCTTCTTTTTTTCAAGTGTCAATGCAACACTTAGGAAGTCAGAAGTAAAATTAGTAGCCGACGGCGACAGCGGCCGCGGTGGCGGTTGCCGGCGTCTCCGGCATCGACATATCGTTATCATCTTCGAAGAGCGACCCGATAACCATGAATTCCCCGTCCTCCTCCGCCACGGTTACGGTCATGCCTTCTTGGATCTGCAACTTCTCCCGGTACGAATTGATCTTCTCCAGCTTCAGCCCGGCGCGGAAGCGTTCGATGAAGTTGTCCGCCTTGGTGTTAACGTCAGGGCTCGCGCAGTACGAAGGCGCCGGCGACGCCGTGACCGACGGAGCCTCCTCCTCGCCCTCCGACATCGCCGGTGGAGGAGGGGGCGGTGGCGGCATTGGGGGCGATGGCGGCGGGAGCGGGTAGGTGTAGTAGACGACGCCGCGCCCGGGGTACACTGGCGGTTGCTGCGGGTACCCGTACCCCTGCACGCGTGGTGGCTGTTGCGGGTGCGCGTGCGCGCGCGGCGGCCGTGTCCTCACTGGAGCAGGCGGTGGCGGCGTAGGAGCGGGGCGAGACGGTGGCTGTGGTGGTTTCCTGGATCGGCGCGTTGGTGGTGGCGGCGGAGGCGGTTTCGGCGGCGCCAAGGAGTGGATGCGGCGGCTCTTGCTGCCTCCCTTCTTGAAGATGTTGGAGAAGATGGATGACGGCGGCGGAGGGGGAGGGGGTGGAGGTGGAGGTGGCGGTGGCGGGGGATTGTTGCGGGTGGTGGCTTCGGGACTCGCCGATGCTTCGGACGAAGGCGACGAATAGTGGTCGTCAGAGAGATGGTGGTGGTGGTGGTGCCTCTCCCTCTTCATGATAATGCTCTTGCGCTTCTTCTGGTAGAACAGAGCAATGGCGGAGGCCAGTTCCTTTGCCCCGCCCACGCTCCCGCTCCGCTTCTTCTTGTTCCTAGATGACATTGCTGCTCCCGGTGGCGGCGGAGGAGGAAGAGGAGGCGGTGGCGGTGGTGTGCTCGGTGGAAACATGGCAGTTGATGGAGGGAGCGGATTATCGATCCCTTGGACGATAAGCTCTTTCTCCACTTCCTCCATTGTCGGTAGGCTCTCTACGCTGCGCCGGTGACGCCTAGGCCGCGGAGTCGGCAGTGGTTCTGCGGACGCCACCTCCGATAGCGTAGCGTTCAGCTCCTCGGTGCTCCACGTCCTGCTCCTCGCCGGCCTGGCCGCAAGAGTCTCCGCCGTCGGATGCATCCTCCCCTCCTCGGCCATCTTGGGGAGCCTCTCCGTGCTCCGCCTCCGCCTCCTCGCGTCCTGAGGCACAGCGTTCAGCAGCTCCTCCGGGCTCCACGTCCTGCTCCTCGCCGGCCTCACCGGCAGAGTCTCCGCCGTGGGATGCATCCTCTCCTCCTCCGCCGCCACCTCAGCCATCTTGGGGAGCCTCTCCCTCTCTGCGCTCCGCCTCCGCCTCGTCGCATCGTGAGGCGTGCGCAGCACCTCGTACTTGTCCACCGGGATCGCGTTCACGTCCGACGCCGTCCTCCTGAGCGCCGGGCGATCCGCGTCCCGGGTCCGCTCGGGCTGTGTACGGTACATCTCGGCGTCGTCGTAGGAGCGCCAGGCCAGCTCCGGCGACTCTAGAGCCCACACGCCGTCGCTGCCGAGCCTCAGCTCCGGGTACGAGCTGCTGCTCTTCATCCGTCGGATCCCCGTCGTGTGCGCGCTGTGGTTGTTGGAGTAGGTGTTGTTGAAGCTCGCCCACACATCCTCGGTGGACGCCTCGGTGCCGGCCTCTGTGGTCGCGTCGGGCGCCACCGCCGCCGGGGAAACCTCTCGATGGCTCTTCGCCGTTGTCGCGGGCGCGCTGGGGGATTCGCCGTCGCCATCGCCCCCGCAGCCGCCGCGGCCGAGGAGGCCGCAGAGGATGGCGAAGAGCACGAGGCAGAGGTTGACGACGTCCCAGCCACTCTTGAGCGTGATCCCTCCACGCTGGAACCCGCCGCCCGTGCCCGTCCCGCCTCGGCGCACCGCGGACGGGAGGAGGAGCAGCACGATGAGGGAGAAGAGGAGCACGAGGACCCAGA
Source organism: Poa pratensis (assembly GCA_947311845.1). Lineage (NCBI taxonomy): Eukaryota > Viridiplantae > Streptophyta > Magnoliopsida > Poales > Poaceae > Poa > Poa pratensis. The sequence goes on along the minus strand of CAMZMU010000058.1, from coordinate 5,855,776 downwards.
CCTTGGCGCCGCCATTCTCGTCGGCGTCGGCGGTGGAGTAGGAGGTGCTAGGAGGGCCCGTGCCACCAGCGCGCCTTGCCTGCACGTCGTCGTCCATCCCGTCCCGGCGCCGCCGCTGCTGATTCCTCGCGCACGCACGGCGGAGCAGAGATGCGAAATCCAAAAGAGCAGAAAGGCCAAAGCGGCAGCAGCGGCAGAATTGTTTGGTTTGTGTCGAGCTTTTTGGACCTCTCTCGCTAATCTCTGCTGCTGTCTCCTCTGTCTGCTTTCGCTTGTTATATACTACGTGAGGTGAGGCGAGGTTAGCTTTGGGTGACGGCTATTAAGCTCAAGTTGTTTGTCCGGTTATTATACAATGAGCTACTGTAAGCACGAAATCGAGATGATTTGGTTCGGTTGGAAGAAAGCTGGGGTTTCATTGTTATTAGGCCAGGAATGGATGATTGATTGTTTGCTTATCTTGATTGTTTAGGCCAGGAAATTAAGAACATAAATCCAGTAGCCCATAGTGTAAATGTGTTGGACTAGGTGAGCGTCAATGTGTTGTTAATCAAAGTACCGGTAGGAGTAGTACTGATCACGCGCTTCCGTGTGGCCATGAAGCTTCGGTGCCAAGTACACTGTTTAATTAGCGGAGCAGATAGAGTCGTGTTGGACCGACACCCCTTTCCCCATCTACGGTAGAGGAAGGGCGATTTCTTGGGCGACCTCGCGCAACAGCTCGCCGCCGGCGATTCGCCGGATTCCTCGCCCTCCGGCGGCCGCTTCGGCGGCGGGAGGACGGGGAATCCACGGATCCCGGCGTGTATATAGTCTAGGTGTGCGTGGTGGTGTTCTAGCCGGTGGCGCCGTGGTGGAAGAGGTGGTGCCGGAGTGGAGTTTGTCGGCGGCGGTCTTCCCCTCCGTTGGTGCGGCTCCGTGGGAGCTCCGCCGCGGATCTGCCGTCTTGCCCTCGTCCGCGGCTCCTCGGAGTGCTCGGGAGGGTTCCCCCTTCGCCGTTCGCCGGAGTCCAAGAGATGGTGGATCCGGTGGTTGACGTCTTGGAAGGTGAGGTTGCTGAAGGCCAAGGTGGTGTCGCCGTCCGTTGTGCATGGTGGAGGTGCTCCGGCACCGAGGAGCGTCGACTTCCCGTCCGCGATGGGGGGCCTCCCAGTCCAAGCTATCGGAGGTGGTGCGGCGGGTTTCGCCGGCGTAGCATCGTGCTCGATGAAGATGATGCCTCAGCTCAGAAGGACCTGATTGTAATTTTTATGTTTTCTGGGCTTTTCTGTATGAATCTTGGCTGGATGTAATTGTAACTTTCCCTCAAAAAAAAATTAGCGGAGCAGATGCTAATTTGTGTCAAACTGACAGGTGAGCCCGTGGAATATAGAACCAGGAAACCGATGAATTTCACCCACGATAGAACAAGTGTAGAGAGAGATTACATACATTCTCTGCTGGTCGTTTCTCCATCGTATGGCAGAGACCGGGGTACATAGCAATTTTGTAATTTTCGTTTCGTAAAATGAAGTGTTCGAAAGTGTAAATATGTACCATTGCCTACATTGTGACGACGCTAACAAACTGTCTGGACATGTATCATACATTCATACCAGAGTTTGTTTAGCGAGAGATGGCGTGCGGGTTTGCTGTCAGCTGAAGCAAGCAATGTATGTGTGCGCTAGCTGCTTGTAAGTTGTAACGTCCGGATGCGCGTGTTTCCTCCCGGAAAAAAAGCTCTATCTTCACCGGCGCCCCCGAAGCACCACAAGCCCATCGGGTACCAGACACGAAAAACGGCTACACCTACATCCCAACTGTCATGTCTGACCTATCTTCTATTCGGCACCCCCGAACGGGCCATCAAATTTGGAGCCTCCTCGGGGACGTCGGACAGCGCCCGGACATGTCCGCCTGGGGTCACAGACATGCAGGGTCCACGTGTCATCCACATACTTCATGGTTGTAAAGCGGCGGAGACGTATCACCAACACTAAATCGGCACGTCGCTCACCACCCACCTGTCGGTCCCCGCGCGCGCCACCGTTACCCATCGTTTCGCCGGTTATAAGAAGCCTCGTCGTGCCGACGCTTCCCGCCGTTCCCTCCCATTCCGTCGTAGACAAACACAACCCCACACCCCCAGTGCCGACAACATGTCACGCCACCGAGCACCTCCTGGGTCACCCTCAACCAGGAAGCGCGCCGTCGTTTCCTGACGGAGGGGCCCCTCCGCTGTCTGACAGCGAGGAGATAGAGTAGCCGGAGAATGAGGAGGACACGTCGGAGCCGCACCCGCAGCATCAGCCGGCGCGGCACCCACAGTCGGAATCGCTACTCTGGCCAGAGCAGGTCGCTGTGATGAACTACATCCTCACCGCGCGTGATGAGGAGGTGTACCGCCAGGTGCACACGGCCTTCGCGGAGACGAATGCCGCAATCAAGACCCTCGACGACGGAGGGAGCATGCCCGCTCCTTCATGGCCGCCGAGAGGACGACACACGAGGAGCTGAACGACATCAAGGCAGCGTGGCCCGCCAGGCTTGCCGCTTTGACGCGACAAATGCTCACCTTCGTCGGGTGGAAGAAGCTTTCTACTGGGCCGACGTAGCACAGGCGCTGGAGAGGACGTTCCGGGAGACCGAGAGGCATGGCAGAGTTTGGGCCTGCTGGCCACGAGAGGAGACGACTGATGGCCGAGACGACGTCGAGGGAGGAGCTCGCGGGGCACCAGCTGAGGCGCCTGCGTGCGTGCACACAACATCGTAGGAGGCGCGCACCATGATGGTGCATGGCAGAGCGAAGAGGCACTGACTAGCGTGTGCGACCGGTCGCAATGAGCTTGGGCCCCCTCTTTCGCCGAGAACGACGAGGTCGGCCCCTCTCACGCGGTGATGGACGACGACGATGCTGGCCCTAGCAAGCCACCTCCTCCCGGCGTGTAAAATAATTTAGTTGTAGTTTAAGTCTAAGTTAGTTGTAGTTTAATTTTTAGCTTAAATTTCGTCTGTAGTGTATCAGATTTTAATGAAAATCATCTTTTTTTGTTCATAATTTGCAAACGTCAAGCAAATTCGATTTTTGATTTGGTGGTGCCAGTGGAGCAGCAACCCGAAATTGGTCGGACAAGTGTCCAGTATCTCAATACGGACATAATTTGAGAGGTGCCGGACACATATCCTGGGTGCCGGTGGAGATGCCCCGAAACAAACGGCTCATTGAGCAAGTGAAGGCAGGTCGCCTTGAAAGTCGAACATTCTATTCCCTGACAAGCAACACGCGACTCACAACAACTGCACGACCCTTTCTGGCTTCTCCAGGCGGCGAGCTGGCCCGCCTGGCTGGCGGGATTTCGGTACGGTATCGCGGAGGAAACGGAACACCCATTCCCATTTGTGCCGTGGTAGTGTGATAATTCCGCTTGTTTCTGCTGGATTACATGAACTGAATGTTGCATCACCATTCCCTCCTGGCTCAGATCAGCTACCCCTTTCTTCTTATTGGATTTGGAGGTGGCCATGCTCCTCAAGCAATGATCAGTGAGCGGCTTCCAGCGGAGCAAAAACTGGAGCGCAGGGCCCTTCTTGGCGCATCATTCACGCTACGACCAAACCCTGGGAGGAGTAGCACTCACTTAAATACCTTCCATGTCCTGATATCTGGCCGAGTGCCTCCACGATTCGCTCCTGAAAACTCTACACTTCATCCATGTGTGAAGTGATCTGATTAACAAGAAGTGTTCCAGACTTCCAGTGAAGCCAAATTTATGTTACTCCTGCAATTAATAGCTGTTCATTTTATGTGTTCTCTTGAGGCAGCTATTTATTGTGACATCCTCCAATATCTAAGCTCACTAGGAATAGCGCTCCCTAATTGCTCCTTGTGTCAAGCTTCTATTGGTTCCCACTCATATGTTTACCTTTTTTTTGCGGAAAAGACCCTAAATCTATCAGCTAAAACAGTTAGTACAAAGCACTCTAAAATCAGAATATTACAACCAGCTCCCTGAGAAATCAAACCACTACCGTCACCTATGCGTGAGGAGAGAACGTGCCGCGCTACCGCACCTCTCCCGGGACGAAGATGTAAGGGATTGATGTGCGGACGGGAAGTCGTATCCTTCGCTCTTCTGAGCCGCATGACGAAGATGGAAAATATTGGAATAATATTTTTCGTCTATTCAACATAACACAAAACTTAGCCATGGTTTTCCTATCTATCACACATGAATCTACAGACCGTCGACCCTCTCTTGGGGTATTTTAAATAGTTGTCCGGTGTGAGGCCATAACTAATTTGTAGGCGTATTCGAGTTCAAAATCTTACTCCAACAGCTGTTCTTGATGTAATTTTTGCTAGAAAAATTCAAGCAGTCCAAAACAAAACATAATCAAACATACAACACTTTGATTGCCGTTGTAAAACAGAAACGCTGACGCGTGCACACCAACTGTCAATCGGAAGTTCCATGTCGCCCTCCCGCCTCTCCTCGTGTGATCGCCGCGCCGCCTCCTCTGCCATCGATTTGGCCTCGAATGCGGCAGCTCCAACAACTCTGACCGATCCGACCGCAAATACACCACCACTACTCGAGGGAACCATTGATCGGGAGGGATTCGGCCTCGAGGGATGTCGTCGCTCTCCTCCGGCGCGCGGCCACCATCGCCTCCCGTCTGTAGCTTTGGCCGGTGAGCCACCCAAGCGGCTGTCCTCCCCTCCCCTTTCTCACTGTGCTTTCTGCTTCACTGCAGTCACGCACACGAGCGACACATGCCAGCTCTTCCTTAGGTCTCACCTTGACCAACGCCGCCTCACACGTAGCCACCGGGCTCGCCCTCCTTTAGAGATTAACAAATCCACAATTGTTACTTTTTGATTATACCTTTATACTATAATCATAGACCAATACGTACAATATTTATTTGAGAAGGCTATGAATTTGTACCTGATCATCTTTTATGATCCACTAATTTTTTAGCCAGACCAGCATGTGCACCGCCTCGGGTGCAACAAAGCGCGCAAACCCCTTCCTTCTACCTTTCCTTCTACTCCATCCATTCCAAATTACTTGATTTAGGTTTGTCCAAATACGGATGTACAAACTCAAGTCAAGTAATTTGGAACGGAGGGAGTAGTTCGTAGTGCAAGTATGAAGAAATTCTCACCGGAGACTGAAGGGCGGAACTGTTCCTTCCTAAATTGCTCCCATGCTGGTTCCAAGCTGAAGAGGCAGCTAAAGTCCACACAAAGCAGGAAGATGTGACGCAGAAAAAAAGGGATAGTTTGGACAGTAGCTACGCATGAACAGAGGGGTGAGAGGAAGAGGACAGAGAGCACAAAGTACACCTCTCACGTATCGGTATATCTGTGCGGTGTCTCGTACTCTGGTCCCGACAACAAACCGGCGATCGCAGGAGAGAGACCAAGCAGGGGAAAAGGGCACTGCAGCAGCTCAGGTGTTTCATCTCACTGTCATTCCAATATAATGTCCTTCGACTTCTTCAAAAATTAAAATGTCCTTCGCCCGGCTGATATTTCTTCTCGGATATACTCCGGTTTCTATCGATCGGTCGGACCATCTGCTCATCTGCTTATCTTAATTTCTTCATGTTGTTGCGATAGTGCCTTTTTGTTGGGTGTTCCGTCGTGGACCGGTTGTGATTGGATATGGGTATTTGGACGGTGGACGGTAGGGACCCTGGTCTTAATCCCGGTAGTTGTCACTCAACTCATCAGGGTTCCATTCCATGGATGGATGGTCCAGGCCAGGGCGAGAAAGCGCAGCTGCACCAACAGCTTGACACGCATATATGGTCGCCGGTACCTCCTCAAGTCCTCACTCATATGGGTGTCGGGCTAGAGCATCTCCGCGGGCGGCCGCCCAAAAGCCTTTTGGCCATTTGGGCACCGTCCGGACGGCCTTTTGCCTATGTGTGCCGTCACTCCACACTCGTGGTGTTCAAATATTTTTCAAATTCGACATTTAAAGACGAAAGTACATAGATTTCATTAAAATTTCGTTCAAACTACAGATAATTCATTTAAACCTAACATTTATTCAAATTAAAACCTAGACCTAATAGGTAGGGTGGCACGTCGGGCACCGGCAGTTCGGGCAAGAGCCCGCAGGCGCGGCGGCAGCTAGGGGAGCCCGGCGGCAGTCGGAGCAGAGGCAGTAGCGGTAGCCGGTAGTGGCGGACGGCGGCGCAGGAGGCTCAGCGGTGTTGGAGGCTATGTCCGCCTCAATGGCGAGCTGCATGTGGCCTGGGTCCCACTCCGGCGACGACCAGTCCTCGGAGCTGTCATCATCACCGTCAACCTCCTCCGCCTCTTGTGGACGTTGCCACCTGCGCCGCCTCGTAGCGGACCCTCTCCCTTTCCATGCCGGCCGCGAAGTCCTCGTCGGAGGAGTTGGTGAGACGTCGTCGTCGGAGTCGAACCAGCTCGCAGGCGGCTCGTGGGCGAATAAGGAGTTGAGGCGGTAGGCGTGCTCAACCTCGATCTGCTCGTCCCAGTACGCCGAGTTCGGCTCGTACCTCACGTCGTCGTACAACTCCGGTGGCATGGTTTGCTGGCACATGGCGATGTAGTCGAGGCGCGCCTGGCCGGTGAGCCGAGGTGCAACCGGGACGTGAGCTTGGTTCGTCATCCCTCGGGGAGACGGCTGTTCGCCGGCACCGGTGTGTTGGTGCGGATGAGCTCGCTCGCCTAGTCTTCCGTGAGCACGTCCACCGGTCGCAGAGGAGGAGGAGGCGGAGAAACGCGGGCGGATGAGCCCGCCTCGTGGTCGTTCGGCAATGGCCGGATTGCGCGGAGGCGAGCGTCGCGCAACGCGCCGAGCATCAATTGGTCACACCGGCGCACTCTGCGGGCCTGCGACGCAGCCAGAAGACACGCAAGCTCTTCCTCCATCAAGGGAACACTGGTGTCGCACCGGGGAGGGGCCATGGCTAGGTTGTTGACAGATTGGAGATGTGGTGGAGACGGCGAGGAACCCGTTCTATATAGCGGCCGAGGAGGTGAACGGATGAGCTTGCCTTAACTCCGGCCAGCCAGCGGCCCGCCTGCCACACCATTTACGGTGACGCTTCAAAATGCTCGCTCGCCTGCATTGACGACGCCGTGGCGCAGATGCTTCCTCGCCGCAGAGAGGTGAAGCGACGCGTCGCTGCACCCGGCTGGGAAACCGAGACGCCGACTGCCATTAATTCAGCTGACCGGCCTTCGCGTCTCAATGACAGGCATGGCCCGCGCGTCGGAGGATGACGTGGCGACACACTTCGTTTCGTACGGTGCATCCCATCGACTCCCCAGGTGGAGGGCGCGGGTTGGGCGTGCCGGACCAAAAAATGGGCCGCGCCGGACAAAAACGCATTTGGGTGTCGCGAGTGGAAGCCGATTTTGGTCCCGCACGCTCCAAAGGGCCTTGGGCGCCCTGAGTGGAGATGCTCTTAGGTCGTACTAAGTCGTCTATTTCCTGTTCAAAAGAAAATCGTCCTGTTTGCTCCTCAGGTTCGAAACGCCCCTGTTTTATAAATATAAATTTCAACGACCGAACTGATACGAAGTCATGAGTAGAACATCTTATAAAGTAAATCAAAAATTGAAAACCAAAACTTGCCACCGAAGACACAAAAACAAGCTCTAGGAGATCCAAAACTCCACGATCACGCCCCAAAGAAGGTAATGACGTAGAGCGTCGTCGTCCTCGAGACCGAGATGGTCACAGTTTTCACCCGAAGCCCTTACGCGGCGAAGATATTCACAACTCTCCCGGGAGGGTAAGGACAGTGCCATTGACGCTCCAAACAGGTAACGATGTAGCGCGTCGCCGTCCTCGAGACCTAGATGGTCACGGTCTTCACCCATAGCCCTAACACGGCGAAGATATCCACAACAATGCTTCCGAGAGGGTAACGATACCCGCAGACACCGCCGCCGTTGGCGTCGGAGCGCAGATCTTTCGCTCGACAAAACCTTCACACGACATACGGAATGTCGGATGGCCCACTAGCCCCGAGTCTTGCCTACAGAGCAAGACTTGGGAGCTGACTTAGCCGAATTGCCGCCAACGCCAGAGACTGCCGCCACCCGCTCCTCGTCATCCACAAAACCAAGGAGAAAGGCCATCACCACCCCCACATCGCTCGCCGTAGAAACGAAAGTGTACTCCACCTTACAGGGCCGTCGCCCCGGCATCCGCGAACTAGAGTCACGTGCGCGACAACAGTGCACCATGAGCCCAACATATCGGACGAGGTAGGGATGCAACTGATCCAAGCCAGCATGGGGTCAGCTCAGCAGCCCATAGGAGGAGATCCGTCGTCCTCCAGCGCCAAAAGCGGTCGCCGACCGGACGCATCAGGCACGCCAGTCAGGCCCAGATCCAATCTAGATCAGTCTGATCCGATCTAGATCAGACCCGAGTAGCCCCGCCACCACGTTGCAGCCCCAAGGCCGCCGCCGTCACCAAACCCGCCGCTAGGCCAGAACCGAGTCCGCTTGCCTAGATCCGGCTTACAGGCGAGATCCAGTCATCAAGTTTCCACTATAACCGGGTGAGGTTACAACACACTCCGTTCTTTTCAAAATCCTCGGGTTTCCAACATCCTAGCGTTAACTTGTTTGTTTTTTGCCGTTGCTGCGATTTTTATGTCATAGTGTTGCACATTAATCCAGCATCGTCTGTCCATTGTAATATTCTATGGAAGTGGAATTGTAGTGGCACTGTGTGTACTGTACGGCATCATGTTTCTGGTTCTACTGCATGATACTCCATCGAATTTGATTCCTTAAATCTGTTGTCACCTCGATCGGTCAAGCAAATGAGTGAGGTCACCGCCCGTTCTGTTCCAGAAAAACAGGGGAGCTGAGAGAAGGTTTGGTGCGCACTTTCCAGGAGCCTTAGCTAGCTTGCCTTTCAGTGCAAATCATTGCTCCACTATAATACTCCTTGCTGTATACTACAGAGATTACGTAGTAGTAATTGCCAGGTGATCTACAGACATGTGAACGATGTTTGCGTACAGATATGCGTATACATGGTACATGCCCAAGTCAAGCCACGTTACTCACGTAGTAGTGGCGTTGGGTCCGCGTTGGTTGGTTGGTTGGGAGTTGCATGCCGCGTACGGAATCGCCCCCCATGACTTGCGCCGCGGCGGCGTCGTCTCTTGCGTTTTCTTCTTCTCCTGCTCATTAATTTCGTGAGTCAAGCTCTCGCGTCTTCCCCCGTTTCGTGCGTGCCTAATGCGGCTGCGTACGTGCTAACTTGCTAACCACCGGCTGGACTCACAAGCCACACCATCAAACTATCTACTATCTATGAATCATATATGTCCATGATCTAACGAAATTTCTATTTTGTTGTCTGGGTAAGCGGTCTTATTTTGGGGTGGAGGCGGGGTAAACGGTGTGGTTTTACGAGTAATATATCACTAAGGACGTTAACTAAGAGATACTTAAACAAAGCCGAATAATAAAGATCCATATGATCAGAACCAAAAGGTACATCGAGATTCTACAAGGTCGTCGTTATCTCAAGTTTCTCCTCTTGCATCTTCATGTTCATCCATATATCTCGTGGAGACAGACATATATATGGATGAACATCAAGATGGAGTTGGAACGGATGAAGTTTTTTTTTTTTTTTGGTTCTTTCCAAGTTCCTAACAACACATGTAAGATGACCGAGCTGGGATGCGAGGGTTGAGCCTCTTACTCTGTGTTGTTGTTGGTCCCAAGTCTCATGAGTTTTTTTTCGATAAAGGGAGTTTTATTACTTAAAAGATTTAACCATTACACTCAGCCTCTGCACAACGAAGGTGCACACAACCGACAAAGTACGGTAGTCCGAAAAATAAAAGGTAGCGATTACATATCAGAATGAGAAATTGTAATCACGCCTAAGGTGCTGGTGGTCCGATCCGCAAATTATGCTGCCACCCATGTTGGGATAAAAAGTCTCTCGCCGTATCCTCCAGTCTTGAACAGACCTCCATAAACAGGTCTCGATGCCCCACACGTTGCAACTGAGACCACGAACGGAGTGTAGTTGTAGTCCTGTAGATAACCTGCATGAGAGAGCAATTTTTATCAGTGAAAACCTTGTCATTTCTACATAGCCAAAGCGACCATATAACGGCTAGCGCTGCCACCCTAATAAGTTGTTTGAACCTAACATCAACCCCATTCAGCCAACTGCCAAAAATATGAGCAATGCTTCTTGGGGGATATAAAGTAGAACCTATCTGGATGATTGACCATATAGAACCTGCGAACTGACACTCGAAAAATAAGTGGTTGATAGTCTCGTCTTTGTGACAGAAGACACACCTCTTACTACCATGCCAATTGCGTTTTGCAAGGTTGTCCTTAGTAAGAATAACCCCTCGACGAAGGTACCACGCGAAAACCTTGTTTTTTAGTGGTATCTTCATCGACCAGATTTTCTTATTATTATCTACTGGCACATCTGGTTGGATTAACGCATTATACATACTGTCCACTGTGAATTTACCGCTCTTGTGTAAACTCCATCGAAACACATCGGTCCCTTGCGTCAAATTGACGTTGGCTAGTCGGTGTAGCAGTTCATGCCACGCCGCTAACCTAGGACCAACGAGATCTCTTCGGAACGTCACATTTGGTGGGTAAACCTCCAAAACTGTAGCAATAGTATCGCTTTTGTGACGTCCAAGGACAATATTATATAAGGCTGGATATTGTTCACGGAGTGTAGTAGTACCAAGCCACTTATCCTCCCAGAATCTTATCTCCGAACCATCTTTGATGGAGAAAGAGCCATATGGGAGGAAGAATTTCTTCGTCCCCATTAGACCTGCCCAAAAGTGAGAATCCCCGGGTTTCCATGAAACCTGAGATATCGCCTTTGAACCAACATACTTTCTCCTGAGTAGAGTTTGCCAGACACCTTCAGTAAGTAGCTTAAACAGCCATTTTCCGAGAAGGGCACGATTCTTAACCTCAAGGTCATGAATCCCTAGTCCCCAAAATCTTTGGGGCGGCACACTGCATCCCATTTTGCCAGTCGGTATCTCTTTTTTTCATTGTCCCCTTGCCAAAAGAATCTAGATCGAAAATAATCCAATCGATGTAGGACTCCCTTTGGTAATTGGAAGAAGGATATCATATACAGAACCATGTTGGTTAGGACCGAATTTATGAGTACCAATCTTCCCCCCAGGGATAGTAGTTTTCCTTTCCAACTACTCAACCTTTTTTGTATTCTTTCCTCAACATGTTTCCATTGTGCAATCGTAAGCCTCTTAAAATGAATTGGGATGCCTAGATAGCTTATTGGAAACTCACCAACCTCACAGCCAAATAACTCAGCATATTGGTTGGCCTCCGCTTGGGCGTCACCGAAACAAAACAATTAATTTTTAGACCAGATAGTTGCTCGAACGCTGAAAGAATTAATTTCAGATTCTTCGCTTTCTCCATGTCATGTTCCATAAAGAGAATCGTATCGTCCGCGTATTGAAGAATGGATAGCCCGCCATCCACTAGATGCGGTACTACCCCCTCAATTTGCCCATCCAACTTTGCGTGTTCGATGATTATGGCTAGCATATCAGCTACTATGTTAAATAGTATAGGTGATAATGGGTCGCCTTGACGTAGTCCTTTTTTCGTTTGGAAGTATCTACCAATGTCGTCATTGACTTTGATGGCAACACTTCCGCCGGAAACAAAGCTATCAATCATAGCACGCCACTCATCAGAAAAACCTTTCATTCTGAGTGTTTGTTGAAGGAAAGACCATTTTACTTTATCGTAAGCCTTTTCGAAGTCAATCTTTAGTATGACCCCATTCAGCTTTTTCCGATGTAACTCATGCATAGTTTCATGTAAAATCACAACTCCATCAAGAATGTTGCGACCTTGCATGAAGGCTGTCTGAGTCGGTCGCACAACATGATCCGCCACCGAGTTCAACCTAATAGTCGCGGTTTTAGTGAATATCTTGAAGCTAACATTAAGAAGACAGATAGGCCTAAATTGTTGGATCCTTTCTGCTTCATTAACCTTTGGCAACAAAATAATCTCACCGAAATTAAGGCGAAAAAGGTCGAGTTGTCAAGCATGCAAAGCGTGGAACATCTCTACCAGTTCCGGTTGGATTAATTCCCAAAATGACTGATAAAATTCAGCAGGGAAACCATCCGGCCCTGGGGCTTTGTTGTGTTCCATTTGGAAAACCGCCTTCTTTACTTCCTCCAAAGAGAAGGGAGCAGTAAGATGGGCGTTTTCCTGATTGGAAACTTGTGGAATGTCATCTGTTCTGGCTTCGTCCAACGAGAAATTATCTGCGTCGGGCTTGCCAAACAAATTTTTATAATACTTCGTGATATATGTTTTAAGTTTCTCATGTCCTTCGATCATACCGTCATCTTGGTTTAGGGAGTGGATGAGTTTCTTTCTATGTCTACCATTTGCCAGACTATGAAAGTATCTCGTATTCGCATCTCCCTCCAAAATAAACTGAGCTTTTGACCGTTGATACCATTTCAGCTCTTCTTCACGAAGAATTGACGCCATCTTCGCGTTGGATTGGTTTTTCAACTCAATCTCGTGCGTGGACAGCGGCCTAATTTCAGCAAAAGCCTCAAGGTCATCAATAACTGATGATAATCGAAGCTTTTCCTGTTTTAATTGGCCCACCATGTGTCTCGCCCAACCAGCTAGGTGTTTTCGCAAAGCGCGAATTTTGTTATTCCACCTTGTGATTGGGTCATTACCAGGGACCGGCCTCCCCCATACCATCTTAACCATATCAAGGAACCCTTCCCTATGTAGCCATCCCAATTCAAATTTGAATGGACGTTTACACGATGGTCTGGGTGTACCCGTGGTTAACAATATGGGGGCATGATCTGACAGAGCTTCGATACGTTCGAGGGCCCGTACGGAGACCATTGGGAATTTAACTTCCCAATTAGAATCCATCAAAACACGGTCCAACTTTTCGTACGTTGGCTCAGGGAGGCTATTAGCCCAAGTGAACTGCCTCCCTACCATCGAGACCTCTCGCAATGCAAGGCTGTCAATCACAGCGTTGAATAAGAGAGGCCAACGGTTATCAAACCTACCTCTGCTTTTCTCATGTGGAAATCTTAGCAAATTAAAATCGCCACCTATAATCATAGGGTATGGATTATCCTTTGCCAAGTTAACTAATTCACGGAGAAAAGCAGCTTTGTGCTCCTCCTGGGCCGCACCGTACGCGACGACAAGACTCCATGTGAAATTATCGGCTTTGTTGCGGATATGGCACTTTATATGAAAGTCCCCATCCGAACTAGCCAATACATCCATGGTGTCTTTTCTGACGCCTAGTAAAATGCCCCCAGATCTACCACGTGGTGGACGGGACCTCCAGGTGAAATCTACACCGCCTGATAGTCGGTTAAGTAAACTCCCGGAGAAATCCCGTTTCCCAGTTTCGGAGATGCCCACAAAATCCAAACAATGATCCCGAATAGAATCAGCAATACGTACGTGTTTAGCCAAGTCACGAAAACCTCTGCTATTCGCGAACATGCCATTCATTGGGAAACAATTGGGATGTGGAAACCTTCGCCTTTTTCCGTGGCGTTTTGTTTTTATTTTTCTTATTTGAGTCTGATTTAGATTTCCGGTCGGATGCTTTGAGATCATATAATGAACTAAGCATCGCCTCATCTAAACCCCCCTCAGATACATCACCCACAAGGTGTGAAAGAAGCTGGACATCAATTGTGTCATTTAGCTCTTCCTCATCCTCCTGGGGAGTAAGCGACTTTGCCGATCTTTTTGGAGTAACCGTTAACCGGTCGTATTCCAAATGTCTCAAGGCATTAGTCGAGACCGCAACCGTACCACTACTATTACCCAAAGAAACTCCTACACTATTCAACTTAGCGGAAATGCTGGAATCTGAAAATGTAAGGAAAGACTTTGAATTTTAACCGTACCAGTAATGTCGAGGTTCTGTTCGGCCTTACGTCTCATGGCTTTCACCATTGAGTCCTCATCCGTGGCGGTGCTCCCATCCACGTCCGTGCTGAATCGCGCGCTCCTCCTCAAAGGCGTCGGCATCGGAGTGGACAATGGTGTAGTAGAGTCCACCCCCGATGGCAACGCTCGAGGCATGTGTGCAGCCTCGACCTCCTCCTGCTCCTGGTCCGCCCTCTGGACCATTTCCAGCATCGGTCCAGTGGCCACGTTGCCCAGCTCGCCAAGAGACGCCATTGGGCCGTCCTCCAGCGCGGTCGCACCGGGCGACCCGTCGCCCGCCGTCGCCCCTTCCTGGCCTTTGTGCCCAGCCCACTGCACCCCGGCCTCAACGGGCAGCACGCAGAGAGGTGGCGCCGGCCCAGTAGGCTCAGTCAGCCTCGCGATTACAGCAGGCTGCAACTTGGAAGAAGCTGAGCTCTTGGGCTTGGCCACCATCGCATGGTGCGGTGAGGAGCACCCTGCCGCCGTCCCAGAAGGTGCATACGGCCTCGCAAGGACGTCAGGCTGTAGGCCGGCAGCTGCAGCAGCAATTTCTGTCTCCGGCGCCGTGCCCTCCCTTGTGTACAGTGAAGTAGAGTGCGCCAGCCCCAATGGTGACAGCTGCGCGAGGATCTCCTTCCCGCGGGGAGTCTGCGGTTTGGGTTAAGCGGCGTCACCGCCAACCCACGGAGCAAGTCGACAGAAACACCGAGTCCAAGGGAGGTTCCTCCCGGTCCGGACGTATCTGCCTGCGTCATCGTAGTATCACCATCGTAGACTCACTAGGGCCCTGCAGCATGGGCTCATCAACATCTTTCTCTTCAACACCCTTCCCATCATCCTCCTTCTCATGTCGCCTCCAGAGATATGGTACAAAGTCAGGTTCGGGAACGTAATCCGGTCCTTCCTTACGAAACTTGAAGGTGTACCCCTTAAGGATCACAAATGCATCGGTCTGAACATCCCTAGTCTCAAAGAGATCATGTCGTCGTATTGCCACTTGAATTCTGACCACGTTTTGGCGCCTAAGGGCCAACAGATCGACATCCTGGTCTTGCCAATCAGAGTACCCACCGCCCAAATGCCCAGAAAGTGGCGTATCGACGATGGGACACCCATCACATGTACCCACACAGGTGTCAGCTCAGAAGTGGGCATAACTTCTTCCTCTCTCCACACTCCCAGAGTAATCATGGCCTCCTGCTTTGGCACACCCAGCTCGAAACCATCTAGCCTCTCCAAATCAGTCATCGACGGGAAGTTAACTAAGAAGACATCATCCTTGTGCTCGATAGCCTCCCAGCACCAACCGGCCTTGGCCGGGCAGATTCGCGCCAACATTGCCTGTATGTCTCCGCCGACACTGGGCCGCCAGTCACCGTTACAGTGCCCACCGGTGTCTGACTCTTAGCAAGCTGCGGCTTGAATATACCGTCAGGGAGGTGGCTGAACATAGTGTCTTCACTTCCGATACCTCCCATCCCTGCATATGGTTTTGGCAACCGCAAGGTGGGGCATCTCGCCGTCGGGTGGATGACCATGTCGCATATGTAGCAGTGACGATCGACAGGGCACTCCTTGGTGACGTGAGCAGTGGCATTGCAGTGTCCGCATCTCTTGCGCTTAGCTTTCGGGGCCGCCGGAGCCGGTGTGACCTGGGGTACAGCGTTCCCCACGTTCGCAGTAGCCCCCAGAACTCCAACAGATGCACCGACAGCCGGCGCCATAGCCCCGACGCCCGACCCTGCCGGCGTCGCCGCCCCGGCCGCCGGAGCCGCTTTCTTCTTCGTCTTGTTCCTGTTGTTCTTGGACTTGGCAGTCGCGGCCGTGAACGGCACCGTGGTCGAGCTCGAAGGCACGATCGTCGGTGCAGTGGCAGCTCGCGGCGCAGTGCCCGCCCCCGTCATGGCCATGCCCGCCGCACGGCCTGAACCAGGCCCGGCGTTCCGGCCAAACAGCATGGGCGTCGTGTCACAGGGAGTGGCTGGCCCCTCCCCTGTCCTCCAGCCTGCTGGCCTCCAGCCCCTGCCTCCCCCGCCGACGCTCCACCACCAGCACTCATGCCTCCCCGCGAGGCGACCACCTCGGCGAAGGAGCGCACAGATGGCGATGCGGGCAACGTTGTTGACGGCAGCGGCGGTGTAGCTGTTGGGAGAGGCTGTATCGCGGCGAGGGGAGACGGTGTCGGTGAGGTGGCGTTGCGTGGATTGTGTCGAAGCGTGGTCGTAGCAGCGGCGAGGTTCGGTGATGTCGGTGTCGAAGCGGCGAGCGCGTCCCCGATTCCCGTCGTCAAAACCCTAGCCGCCGGAGTTTTTTTCCAGAGACCTGCAAAACAGCGGCCAGATAGGCCCATCTGGATGTATGGTCAGAAATCAACTTCGAACGGGGCCCACCTGCGGCGCAAATTTGAAATTCGCTGATCCCGCGAACCACGCGATCCGCCATCTCCGGCTCCGGCTCGCCGCCGGCCGGCATACTTGCGGGCACCACCTCATCACTTCCCGTCGCGGGTGCTTCTCCATCCGCCGTAGTAGGTGGAGGTGAGCTAGGCATGAACATGCCGAGAACCGCCGGCGGCGAGATGCGAGGTCGCGGGACGGGGCCGCGCCAGCCCGTCCGCACCGGCTTAGTGTAACAGCCCACTTTTGTAATGCAAATTATGGACAAAATTTTCACTTTTTGCATCCCATACATGCATCATTGCATCCATTCGCAATTGCTAAACAACACACTAAAATGGGGTTGGCAACATTGGAAAAACAAAATGCCCAACTTGCTTCAACAAAATCTCACCACAAAGAAGACACTCAAACTTGCACAACAAAAGTACTTTGACAATTCATATTTGTCAAGGAAGTCCCAAGTGTTCAAAAGTAATAATTTGCAATTGCTCTAAATTTTTACAAAGGAGCAACATTTTCAATTTAGCAAAATGCCCTGTTTTGAACCTATGAACAAATGTTGTCAAAAACATTTTATTTGGCTATGCCAATTTTTGTGGTGCTTCTACTGGTTGGAAGGAGGCTACTAGATTTTTCTCAAAATTTAATAAATTGTTTAAGTGCCTCTATAAAATCCCACAAAAGCTGCTGGAATTTTAAAAGGAGCGGAAGGACCAATCTGTGATGGTTTGAAAACTTCTAGGGACCTCCTTGCAATTTCCTCTTCTTCCCCGTCGCTGTAGCGACCGAAGCCCTCGCTGCCGCCGAACCCGCTCGCCGTGCCGCGCAGCGCGTCGCCGGGCCCGCCCCCCTGCCCTCACCTGCACGGGAGCAAGCTCCCCGGGCCCCTGCTCCCCATTCCCCACCGGCTCCCGTGCTCTCTCTCCCTCTTTTCCTCTCCATGGCCGCCATGGCCGCCGAGGTCGTCGCCGCCGTTTAAGCCGCCGTTGGAGAGTTCCCGCGGCAGATCGAGCAACACCACGACACCGCCTCGTCGTGCTGACCCTCCTCATGGAAGGAATCGGTCGGAGACGCCAGAAATCGCCGCCGCCGTCCCACTTCTTCCCCGCCCCGACGCACCTCCGCCGCGCACGTTCCCGTCACCGCCGTTGCTCCTCCGCGGTCCCCAACCTCTCCACCGAACTTGAGGGTGAGCTACGGGCCTCGCTGCCCCTCTTCCCCTCTCCCCCTTGCTCTGCATCGCCGTATCCACGCCGTAGTTCGCCGCGGTAGCCACCGTCGACCACGGTTCCGTCGTCGCCGTTCCTCGCTGTAGCGCCCCGGTCGAGGACCCGGCCGAGCCGGGCTGTGGCCGTTGCGCTCGGCTGCGCAACCGGTCCAGGAGCCGGCCCATGCCGGGCTGAGAGCCGGTGGGCTCTGAAGCCTGCCCGGCCTGCTCGCCGGCCCAGCCGGGCCACAAACCGACAGGACAGTTTTTTTCTGTTGGTTATGTTTTTCTTTTTCTCACCGATAACGATTGTTTCCCGCTCCTCCCTCGCAAGGTTAGGGTTGTCGAACCTCGACTATTCCGTCGTGTTCCACCTCTCTCCCTCGAACCCGAGTACACATTGTTATTATTGTTGTTGAATCTAATCAATATAATTAACAACAAATATTCAAAAAGGGGGAATCAATAAAAGTGATAACTTTTTATCGGGACCTCCGAAAAATGTGTTCTTCATATCAAAATGCTCAGAGAAATGTGCATTAATCCGTAGCATCATATCCATGCATGTTTAAATAATCTATAGCACAGGAAAGCATAAAAACAAAGAAGAGCTTGATTCTTCTCTCTTGTTGAGTAATTATTTCGCACCCCCTCTAAAATTGGTATAACTTGTTATAATAATTCAGGTGCATTAAAAATGTCATGCCATCATGTGCTTGCGCATTGCATTTGTTGGAACATGTGTGGTGATTGATTGTTCTTCCGTGTTGTGCTTCGATAGATCAAGCAGCCGGGGTTACTCCACAATACCCCGAAGAGCCGTACTACCAGCACCTTGATCAAGGCAAGCGTAATCCCCCCTCTGAGCATATCTTATCCTATGTTTCCGCAAATATTTTCTCCACTATAATATTGCATGCGGTTCTAAATGTCAATTTTGTTGGATTAGAGTATCCTATAGTTGCATTAAGATTCCGATGCCAATACCTGTTCCCTCCTATTATCCATAGGTTTGTATTGTTGGCCTGAGATACCGACTATGCTATGTTGATGCTTAGCCATGCTTAGTTAATGCATAGCTATACGATGGATGGTTCATGTTGGAAACAGGTGATGAGATGAGAATGATGGTGGGAAATTGTGGAGACAGGTAATAAAATGCTTAAAGGTGGGGATGAGAGGCCACTGTGGTTGTGGTGCTTTGTCTCGTTCTCGCCGCCTAGGTGCGAGTTCTATACCTCTTGAACCAAGACTGAGCGTGCAACCATGCGTGAGGCCTATGCATTCGCAGTGCAGGAACCCTCATAGACTAAATAACTCGGCGGGACTAGCCAGGGTCCTCTAGTTCGGGCTTCCATTTGCGCGTGCGTGATGATGGTGGATGAACTGGATGAGGATGGTGGTGTTAGGAAAATAAGTGGCCGTGGGGCGGGTGTCGTGATCCTGGCAGTCCTACCGCCACTGATGATCCTGGAAAGTCCTTAACGAGGGAGAAGTCGACACCGCTCCCACCCAGCCGGCTTTCCAAGGAAGAGAGCTAATGCGCAGGTAATGGGCCGGACGGTACGCGTGGCAAACATTGTACACCCCTGCAGGGTAAATCTTTTCGAAAAGCCGTGTCCGCGGTTATGGACGACTTGGGAAGTGAAGGTAAGATCATAGAATAACTTTAACGGAATGATTAAAAACTGGGTACTAGAGGTACCACTCAAGAATGCAAGGTGAGCTTCCTCGAGGGTGATTCGGGGAGGTGCCTTTGATGAACAGGTACAGTGGTGATGATGGTTGATGATGAGAAAGGTGATCAAGAAAAGAGTTACTTCTTACCTCTTTTAAAATTCTGATTAGTCGATGCCATTGAGTTATGTTTTATAAATAAAATCAGCTTTATGCAAAACAGCCATAAAACCTTGAAAGCCTCATCGAGCTAAAGCTCTTAATCTTGCGAGTTCGTCGAACTCAACGTCGTTTGTTTTTTTCAGAGGAGGACTTCACCGACCTCGAAGGTGGGTTCTTTGTGGACGTCGACGAGTAGTCTGGGGTTCCCAGGTGGCAGCTTGGGACATCCCGGAACAGCTGGCGCTGTGATGTTTATCTGTAGGCCTCTTAGGCCATATTTGGATCTTGTTGTTTAGAACAACCTAATTTGCTTCCGCTTGTTGTAATGTTGGGTCTGTGACCTCTGGTTGTCATTTGCTATCTTTCTCTATTATAAGAGTTGAACTATATGATTTGTGTCGTAGAGTCTGTGATGTGCCAGTTGTTCCACAAGTCTTGATCTCTCTATTATGCATTGAGGGTTGTGCCTGTGTTAAGGCATCAATCGGGGTGTTGTGTTGCCGATGATCCATTCCGAGCAACGCCTGCCAAAGGTTTTGGCCGGGGATTGGTAAACCCGTAACCTCCGGTTGTATCGCTTAACCGGTGACACACAGCATCACTGTATAGCAGTCGGGTCGGGGCGCCACAAGTTGGTATCAGAGCAGTACTGCCTGTAGGAAACCCTTCTACTGGTCGATGTTGAGTCTAGTGTTTGTGAAAATATTTTTAACCTAAAAATGAGTTGTGAAAACCATCTTAGGATTCTTTTTACTCCTTATCTGGTTACCCTCTAATCTCGGAGCAATCTTACCTCGATTTGAGTTTAAAGGTTTTACTCTCGTCTGTTACTTCAAAATGATTAGAAACGGGGTGGGTTCGACCTTTAGTGTTATGTGTCCGTTGCTCCCGCTGCGTTGCAATCCCAAATCAACTCAGATGTTTCTACCGAGTCTAATCTTTGATCCTTTCTTTGGGTTTTAACCCAGGACTTGAACATAAGGTCCCGGATTGTGCCAACTAGAGTGTGTTAAGTTGTGATTTCTTAACTCTCACTAGTAGCACATGATGCTGATCTTTGACCCAAGTTCTATCTTGTTGTTTTCCTTCTCGCAAAGTATTATCGTCCCTAGTCTGTGTACTTGTGTAGACGCTAATGCTATTGTTCGACCATTCGGAGAAAGATACTAACGTGTCATTGTCAAATCTCCAGAATGGCTCGAGGAGGCCGTGGAGGTCGCGGTAACCACAAATGATGAGGATGATCTGCCGCCACCACCCTCGATGGCTCAAGTCTTGATGGCCATTGAGGAGAACCGTGGGCGCAATGAGCGCTTGAGAGTTGGTGCAGCAGAATGCACGGAGGAACGAGTGCAACACTCTCACGAGTTCCTGCGCTCGCAGCCACCCACTTTGCTGATGCTAAGGAGCCACTGGAAGCTGATGATTGGCTTCGTGCTTTGGAGCGCAAGTTCTCCGCGCTGCATGTCCCAGTGGCTGAGCAAGTCAACTTTGCCACCTATCTCTTGGTTGGTGCTGCTGGCTGTTGGTGGGAAAGCCATGTGGCTTTGTTTCCAGCCAACCATGTCTTCACTGGGCTGATTTCCGCACTGCCTTCCGTGCGGAGTACATTCCCCAGCCGATCATGGATTGAAGAGGAGGGAGTTCCTGGATTTGCAACAGGGACGGATGGACCTCCGCACTTATGGTCGTGAGTTCAACCATCTCTCTCGTTACGCCCCAAGGGACGTGACCAATGATGCTGACAAGCAAGAGCTGTTCCGCAAGGGTCTTACGCCGCAGCTCCGCTATGAGCTATTGCCCTTCAGGTTCCAGACCTATCAGGAGCTGTTCAACCAGGCTTTTACTCTTGAGCAAGGAAGAAAGGAACTTGAGGCTTCCAAGAGGCCCGCACACGGGGACCACCAGAGTTCCTCGGGTTCTGAGAGCAAGAAGCGCAGGGTGTTTGTCCCTACAGCGCTGTGCCCGTGCTCCATTCATGCCGAGAGCCGCGGATACAGGCCACCACCTCCGCGCCCCACTACTTCGACACTTGGGGTAGGCGGGAGTGGGTACCGTCCTATGCTACCTGCTCCACCTGGACTCACTTGCTACACCTGTGGCCAGGCTGGCCACTACTCCAGGGAGTGCCCCCAGAAGGCACCTCTCGCGATAACTCCTGCACGAGCCCCTGCCACTCCAGCTGGCAAGGCTGGACCTATTGTGCGTGGTCGCCTGAACCACATCTCTGCTGAAGAAGCTGAAGAGGACCCCGGCGTTCTTATGGGTGAGTTACGAATCAACAACAATCTGCTACAGTTTTGTTTGATTCTGGAGCATCGCATTCATTCATATCCATAGCTTTTGCAAAAGACCACAAAATACCGTTTGAGAAAATGAGCCTCCCTTGGTGATCGCCACTCCTGGCTCCAAATGGCAAACCGATGGGGTTACTCCTGAAGTTCAGATTACTATCGGTTACTACTCCTTTCCTTTCGCTTTGGTAGCTCTGAGGTCAAGTGGCATTGATGTCATACTGGGCATGAACTGGCTAGCCAAATACCGGCTAATCTCGACTGTGCTGCCAAGACCATCACCGTGACCAACTCTTCCGGTGACAGTGTGAGTATTGGTCTGCACTATCAAGACCTCCGTCTTACATCCCCTCACCGAGATCCTCCTTTGCTTTATGGAAGGCGAATCCCTCCTGAAATCCAGGACATACACGTGGTGTGTGACTTCCCGGATGTGTTCCCGGAAGAATTGCCTGGCATGCCTCCTGACCGAAGTGTGGAGTTTGTCATAGATCTACTTCCCGGTACCGCTCCAATTTCCAAGAAGCCCTACCGTATGCCGGTGGAAGAGTTGGCTCTGTTGAAAGAGCAAATTGATCAGCTGTTAGCGAAGGATTTCATCCAGCCTAGCAGTTCACCTTGGGGTTGTCCGGTACTCTTTGTCAAGAAGAGGGATTCTACCGTGCCTCGTCTAGTCTCTGACTATCGACCGTTGAATGCGGTGACAATCAAGAACAAGTATCCTATTCCTCGCATCAATGATCTGTTGGATCAGTTAGCTGGTGCAACGGTATTCTCCAAGATGGATCTGAGGTCAGGCTACCATCAGATAAAAATCAGAAAGGAGGATATTCCAAAGACGGCATTTGTTACTCGTTATGGCTCATATGAGTATACCGTCATGTCCTTTGGTCTCACAAATGCTCCAGCTACTTTCATGAGGCTCATGAACTCCATCTTCATGGATTATCTTGACAAGTTTGTCGTCATTTACATTGATGACATCCTCTCTATTCCAAAACCGATGAAGAGCATGCCGAACATCTTCGTTGGTTCTGACACGACTTCGAGAACACCGCCTCTATGCCAAGTTCTCCAAGTGTGAGTTTGGTTGGATAATCTTTCTTCCTTGGTCATGTGATATCCGCTAATGGTGTGGCTGTCATTCCTGACAAGATTCAGTCCATTTTGGATTGGAAAACTCCAATGTCAGTCAAGGACATCCGTAGCTTTCTCGGATTGGCGGGTTATTACCGCCGATTCATCGAAGGTTTCTCCAAGATAGCCAAGGCCTGACTGACCTTCTCAAGAAGGACAGAAAGTTCGTATGGACGGCCGAAGCTGAAGAGAGCTTCAAAACACTGAAAGCCAAACTCACGTCCGCTCCTGTGCTTGTCCTGCCGGACACAAGCAAGGATTTCGTCGTCTTCTGTGACGCCTCTCTTCAAGGCTTGGGTTGTGTATTAATGCAAGATGGCCATGTGGTGCTATGCTTCTCGCCAACTTAAGCCGCATGAGCACAACTACCCAACTCATGATCTAGAGCTTGCCGCTGTGGTCTATGCTTTGAAGCAATGGAGACCATACCTGTTTGGTAACCGTTGCGAGATCTTCTCGGATCACAAGAGTCTGAAGTACCTCTTCACCCAGCCGGATTTAAATCTCAGGCAAAGGCGTTGGTTGGAGTTAATCAAGGACTATGATGTGAGTCTGAACTATCAACCCGGCAAAGCAAACGTCGTGGCTGACGCGCTAAGTCGGAAGTCCTATTGCAACAATCTGATGATTGAGAAGGCCCAACCTGCTCTCATGAAGAGTTCTCTCGTTTGAACTGGAAATTGTTCCCTCTGGCTACCTTGCAAATCTGGAGATCAAATCTACTCTTGTAGACCAGATTAAGGATGCTCAAACGTGACAAGGGTATTCTAAAAATCAAGGAGAACATTGCTAGCGGGAAGGCCAAATGTTTTTCTGTCAATGAATCCGGAGTTGTTATTTTGGTGACCGCTTGGTAGTGCCAAAGAAACGAAAATTGAGGGCTGATCCTCCAAGAAGCTCATGAATCTCCTCTCTCTATTCATCCCGGTAGTACCAAAATGTACCAAGACCTTCGACCACAATTCTGGTGGACTCGGATGAAACGAGAAATTGCCAAGTATGTTGCTGAATGCGACACCTGTCGACGGGTAAAGGCTGAACATCAAAGGCCTGCCGGCACTCTTCACCCTATTGCTATTCCCGAGTGGAAATGGGATGAAATTGGTATGGACTTCATTACTGGTCTGCCGAAGTCTCCAAAGGGAATGATGCCATTTGGGTCATCATTGATCGACTATCAAAAGTGGCTCACTTCCTCCCCGTTCGGTGGACATTACAGCTGCCAAGTTGGCAGACCTGTATACCTCTCGTATCGTCGTCCTTCACGGCATTCCCAAGAAGATAATTTCTGATCGTGGAAGCCTATTCACCTCCAAGTTTTGGACTAGTTTCCAAACTGCTATGGGACCCGTCTCAACTTCAGCACCGCTTCCATCCTCAAACTGATGGTCAGACCGAGAGAGTGAACCAAGTTTTGGAAGACATGCTTAGGGCATGTGTAATCTCTTTGGCAAGGATTGGGAAAAGTACTCCTTTCGCGGAATTCTCCTACAACAACAGCTATCAAGCTAGTCTGGGCATGGCTCCATTTGAGGTTCTATGGAAGAAAATGCCGCACTCCTCTAAATTGGTCTGAGACCGGAGAGAGGGCACTCTTTGGTCCGGATATTATCAATGAAGCTGAGGAGAAGGTTAGAATCATAAGAGAGAATCTGAAGATTGCTCAGTCTAGGCAAAGAGCTACTATGACAAGCATCATCAGGAAGTTCACTATGAAATTGGTGATAAAGCTTACTTCCGTGTCTCTCCCCTTCGTGGCGTTCGCCGCTTCGGAATCAAAGGGAAATTGGCCCCTCGCTATGTTGGCCCTTCACCGTTCTGGCCAAGCGAGGAGATCTTTCTTATAAGTTGGAATTACCGGTCATATTCCCGAATGTACATGATGTGTTTCATGTCTCTCAACTTCGCCGGTGTTTCAAAGATCCTATCCATGGGGTCAATCATGAGGAGCTGGATCTTCAAGAAGATCTCACTATCGCGAGCATCCTATCCGTGTTCTGGATGAAGCCGAAAGGAAGACCCGGAACAAGACTACCAAGTTCCTCAAGGTTCAGTGGTCTCACCATTCCGAGGAGGAAGCAACTTGGGAGAGAGAGTCTAGTCTTCGTGAGGAGTATCCCGACTTCTTTTCGCAATCTTAGAATCTCGGGACGAGATTCCTGTAAGGAGGGTAGAGTTGTAACAGCCCACTTTTGTAATGCAAATTATGGACAAAATTTTCACTTTTTGCATCCCATACATGCATCATTGCATCCATTCGCAATTGCTAAACAACACACTAAAATGGGGTTGGCAACATTGGAAAAACAAAATGCCCAACTTGCTTCAACAAAATCTCACCACAAAGAAGACACTCAAACTTGCACAACAAAAGTACTTTGACAATTCATATTTGTCAAGGAAGTTCCAAGTGTTCAAAAGTAATAATTTGCAATTGCTCTAAATTTTTACAAAGGAGCAACATTTTCAATTTAGCAAAATGCCCTGTTTTGAACCTATGAACAAATGTTGTCAAAAACATTTTATTTGGCTATGCCAATTTTTGTGGTGCTTCTACTGGTTGGAAGGAGGCTACTAGATTTTTCTCAAAATTTAATAAATTGTTTAAGTGCCTCTATAAAATCCCACAAAAGCTGCTGGAATTTTAAAAGGAGCAGAAGGACCAATCTGTGATGGTTTGAAAACTTCCAGGGACCTCCTTGCAATTTCCTCTTCTTCCCCGTCGCTGTAGCGACCGAAGCCCTCGCTGCCGCCGAACCCGCTCGCCGTGCCGCGCAGCGCGTCGCCGGGCCCCCCTGCCCTCACCTGCACGGGAGCAAGCTCCCCGGGCCCCTGCTCCCCATTCCCCACCGGCTCCCGTGCTCTCTCTCCCTCTTTTCCTCTCCATGGCCGCCATGGCCGCCGAGGTCGTCGCCGCCGTTTAAGCCGCCGTTGGAGAGTTCCCGCGGCAGATCGAGCAACACCACGATCACCGCCTCGTCGTGCTGACCCTCCTCGTGGAAGGAATCGGTCAGAGACGCCAGAAATCGCCGCCGCCGTCCCACTTCTTCCCGCCCCTGACGCACCTCCGCCGCGCACGTTCCCGTCACCGCCGTTGCTCCTCCGCGGTCCCCAACCTCTCCACCGAACTTGAGGGTGAGCTACGGGCCTCGCTGCCCCTTTTCCCCTCTCCCCCTTGCTCTGCATCGCCGTATCCACGCCGTAGTTCGCCGCGGTAGCCACCGTCGACCACGGTTCCGTCGTCGCCGTTCCTCGCTGTAGCGCGCCCGGTCGAGGACCCGGCCGAGCCGGGCTGTGGGCCGTTGCGCTCGGCTGCGCAACCGGTCCAGGAGCCGGCCCATGCCGGGCTGAGAGCCGGTGGGCTCTGAAGCCTGCCCGGCCTGCTAGCCGGCCCAGCCGGGCCACAAACCGGCAGGACAGTTTTTTTTCTGCTGGTTATGTTTTTCTTTTTCTCACCGATAACGATTGTTTCCCGCTCCTCCCTCGCAAGGTTAGGGTTGTCGAACCTCGACTATTCCGTCGTGTTCCACCTCTCTCCCTCGAACCCGAGTACACATTGTTATTATTGTTGTTGAATCTAATCAATATAATTAACAACAAATATTCAAAAAGGGGGAAATCAATAAAAGTGATAACTTTTTATCGGGACCTCCGAAAAATGTGTTCTTCATATCAAAATGCTCAGAGAAATGTGCATTAATCCGTAGCATCATATCCATGCATGTTTAAATAATCTATAGCACAGGAAAGCATAAAAACAAAGAAGAAGCTTGATTCTTCTCTCTTGTTGAGTAATTATTTCGCACCCCCTCTAAAATTGGTAGAACTTGTTATAATAATTCAGGTGCATTAAAAATGTCATGCCATCATGTGCTTGCGCATTGCATTTGTTGGAACATGTGTGGTGATTGATTGTTCTTCCGTGTTGTTCTTCGATAGATCAAGCAGCCGGGGTTACTCCACAATACCCCGAAGAGCCGTACTACCAGCACCTTGATCAAGGCAAGCGTAATCCCCCCCCTCTGAGCATATCTTAACCTATGTTTCCGCAAATATTTTCTCCACTATAATATTGCATGCGGTTCTAAATGTCAATTTTGTTGGATTAGAGTATCCTATAGTTGCATTAAGATTCCGATGCCAATACCTGTTCCCTTCCTATTATCCATAGGTTTGTATTGTTGGCCTGAGATACCGACTATGCTATGTTGATGCTTAGCCATGCTTAGTTAACTGCATAGCTATACGATGGATGGTTCTTGTTGGAAACAGGTGATGAGATGAGAATGATGGTGGGAAATTGTGGAGACAGGTAATAAAATGCTTAAAGGTGGGGATGAGAGGCCACTGTGGTTGTGGTGCTTTGTCTCGTTCTCGCCGCCTAGGTGCGAGTTCTATACCTCTTGAACCAAGACTGAGCGTGCAACCATGCGTGAGGCCTATGCATTCGCAGTGCAGGAACCCTCATAGACTAAATAACTCGGGCGGGACTAGCCAGGGTCCTCTAGTTCGGGCTTCCATTTGCGCGTGCGTGATGATGGTGGGATGAACTGGGATGAGGATGGTGGTGTTAGGAAAATAAGTGGCCGTGGGGCGGGGTGTCGTGATCCTGGCAGCCCTACCGCCACTGATGATCCTGGAAAGTCTTTAACGAGGGAGAAGTCGACACCGCTCCCACCCAGCCGGCTTTCCAAGGAAGAGAGCTAATGCGCAGGTAATGGGCCGGACGGTACGCGTGGCAAACATTGTACACCCCTGCAGGGTAAATCTTTTCGAAAAGCCGTGTCCGCGGTTATGGACGACTTGGGAAGTGAAGGTAGGATCATAGAATAACGTTAACGGAATGATTAAAAACTGGGTACTAGAGGTACCACTCAAGAATGCAAGGTGAGCTTCCTCGAGGGTGATTCGGGGAGGTGCCTTTGATGAACAGGTACAGTGGTGATGATGGTGGTTGATGATGAAAAAGGTGATTCAAGAAAAGAGTTACTTCTTACCCGCTTTTAAAAGTATTCTGATTAGTCGATGCCATGGAGTTACGTCTTTTTAAAATAAAATCGGCTTTATGCAAAACAGCCATAAAACCTTGAAAGCCAATCATCGAGCATATATTAGCTCTTAATCTTGCGAGTTCGTCGAACTCAACGTCGTTTGCTTATTTTCAGGAGAGGACTTCACCGACCTCGAAGGTGGGTTCTTTGTGGACGTCGACGAGTAGTCTGGGGTTCCCAGGTGGCAGTTTGGGACATCCCGGAACAGCTGGCGCTGGATGTTTATCTGTAGGCCTCTTAGGCCATATTTGGATCTTGTTGTTTAGAACAACTTAATTTGCTTCCGCTTGTTGTAATGTTGGGTCTGTGACCTCTGGTTGTCTTTTGCTATCTTTCTCTATTATAAGAGTTGAACTATTATGCGTTGTGTCGTAGAGTCTGTGATGTGCCAGTTGTTCCACAAGTCTTGATCTCTCTATTATGCATTGAGGGTTGTGCCTGTGTTAAGGCATCAATCGGGGTGTTGTGTTGCCGATGATCCATACCGAGCAACACCTGCCAAAGGTTTTGGCCGGGATTGGTAAACCCGTAACCTCCGGTTGTATCGCTTAACCGGTGACACACAGCATCACTGTATAGCAGTCGGGTCGGGCGCCACACTTAGCCACCACGGTGCCCTTCCGATGTCCATCCAGCGTACGGCCGGTGGATTCTCCAGGTTTCGGCATGCCAAGAGGCGGCGAGTGTGGCCGCGGCGGAGTGCCGGCGGACGTAGAGCACGAGCCGCGCTCCCAGACTCTCGAGGCCGGCGTGGGGAAGCCGATCTCGCACCAGAACTCCTCGGCCAGTTCCTCATCGGTCCTCCGGCCCTTCCTCTTCACGGTGTTCCATCCAGGCTCCGGCGTAGTCTCATCGAAGACCTCCATGGCGGCCTCGAATGGAACCTCCGAGAGACAGTCATCTTCCACCTCGGGCGCCAGGTCATGGGATTGCTCCGGGACGGCATCTTCCAGCAAGCAGGCGAACCGCGATCCTCCTGATGCAGGCGCCGGCGAGGTCACCGGCGGCGTCGGCCCCAGGCCATTTGGCGGCAGCGTCAAGCGCCGCCGCGCGTTCGCCCCAAAAGGAAAAAAAACTAAAATTGTCAAACACACTGTGAACAAGAACACACCCAATGAACGTCGGCCACACCGATGCTTACTCGGTACTCGGTAGACATAAAGAAAAGAAGATTGAGAGCACAAAGGGACGAATTTGAAAACCACCTACATATAAAACGGTCAACACCATCAAGCCGAAGCATCGGGCGATAATCCAAGGGAGAGGCTTTGATCGCGCGGAACCAATACATCGCGAGTTCTCAGCTGGTTTTTGGTTGCATTGATCGCGATAGCCATACAAGGGCAATGATAGTCGTGGGATTTGACCCACCTTGTAAGATGTAGTGATTTGACACAGCAGTGTGCACTGATGATAGATTATAGGGGTGTGCATACTGATCTTTTTTCAAAAACACGCGAGAAAGCACGCCTTTTTCTTTATAGATAGGAGAGGCATAAAAATACAAGCATACACGGAAAATGCACAACATAACACCAAGACTAGACTACGACCACTACTCACAAAAGGCCTACAAGTTTCCACCTATCAGCTTCTTGCACAATGCCGTCCAGCACAAGAGCCACCGTCGAGGATTCACGATAGACTATCGAACACTCTATTATTGTGCTCAAACCAAATTGATCATATAATCAGGAGGAAAAGAGACCGGATCTTCTTAGCCTCCTTCGCCGGCTAGCAGACAGCAGTCATTGGCTCCATGGAGCTCCGCCCCTCTGTAAGACGCTACGGAACCGAAAAACAAATGAAACATAGTTTACTTTAGTTTATATGTCAAACTAATTCAGTTTGGACAGTATCTCTCCACTATTTCAAGGTTGAAGTGAGAAAGGTGAGTCGACGATTATCAACTGGAAGATTTATAAGTAGGAAAGAAAATGGAATCCATGTTAAGGTTAGTGCCTCTACAGAGCACCACTATGAGTCCTCACTTTCTTCTACGCTACAGTATCTCTCCGAGAACCTGTTGTTTATTCCTGTACTCTGCCCGTGGTGGCTTCATGCAATGGAGCCGGGAGTGAACCTCCTGTTGATCTTAAAAAAATGAAGACGTACGAGATTATGTTTAAAATCCAATGAGGTTCCTGTAAAATGAAAGGACGTGAACTAAGACCCTTAATTACAGGATTCCGGTGAACGGGTGTGAGGTGAGGTTTCAAACAACCGACATACCTTCCCACTCAGTTCTTTTTCCTCCATCGCCAGGTCACGATGCCTGTTAGTGTGTACATGCGCTCTACCCTGACTGACTACCCTGCACCATTCTCAAAGCACAGTGGAGGTCTCCGCAAATTGAATCTTTTGTAATTACACCAGAAACGCTAGAAAAGACGCACCGTGCTCGACGTTAGAGAGCATCAGGCAGCATTCATAGTAAATTTGAAGCTGAACTGCTACATACGCACTACACCAAGAGCAGTGTCGCTAATATGATTATACCAAACATAAGAAGATTGCACATAGTTGTCAGTTAAGTGGCCTCACCAAGTATTACAGGACAATTTTCTGGAGCTACAATAGCAGTTTGGCGCCACAGTACCAAAAAATCGATAAACAAAAATTATGCATCTTCAACAGTTATCTCCAGATGATATGATATGGGCACCATTCAACAAACCAAAAATTGACATCCCTCAATATAATACCCTCATAAATATAACATAAAAAGGAATAGAAACATCACGGACTATGATTCCTCATTCTTGGACGCCAATCTGATGTTCTTGCCATCAACAGAAAACCTGGAGCTTGAAGCTATCTGCACCAACAACAAAACAGTAATTGTTTACCATCACTGAGCAGGATTCCCAAATAGGAAACAAGGGAGGAAACGAGTATCAAGCTACAATTTTTTATTTCGTGCGGATTACCTTCTTCGTTAACAGAGCATGCAGCTGCTCCTTATCTTCGGACAGACCACATTCCAAAAGTTCCCTCAAAACTAGCTTTTCTAGCTTCTTTAACTTCATAACTCCATCTGAATTCTGAAAGAAAATACCAGAAAAACAGTTACAACAGGTAGTTTGAAGGACAAATACCAAATGGACAAAGAAGTATATATCCTACAAAGAAGGGCCACAAAGCTTACCGTCTCCAGTATCTTAGTAATAATTTTCTTCCACTTGATCTTCTGCTTTTTAGCGTCTTGATGGTTGGTACCATTGACTACTTCATTTGCAGCACTCTTGCTCTTGGTTTTCAGTTCTCCATTTGCAGATTGTATCACCTCTCCGGTCTTCAAGTTCAATAAGTTTTGTCTTTTGGCGTTATCTGGCTCCTCCAAGGCTATACTATCTGTTCTCTTTCTTTTCACGGCATCTTTGTCAACATCTTTTTCACTGTCGTCTGTACCCTTCCCATCATTTAGTTGTGGAGGCTCCTTCGTTGGTGCTCCACCAATTTCCTTGCCGTTTGGAGTTTGTTCAGGTCCAGTTTCTTGCTTCTGAGAAGCATGGTAGGCTTTTGCTTTTGCTCTATGTTTCCTGCCATCAGCATGCCCCAAGAGAGTTTGCTGGCTAGTGGTAGTTGTATTGCATAGGCTGAGATGCAAACCCAGGATAGGTATGTTAGAACACATATTAGTGAAAACTGTGACCGCTTAAGCTGAAATGGCCTTACTTCACGGCCAATCAAGGAATAACTTGTCTAAACAACAATGACATGATTGCTCTATACATCCGAAGGTTTAAGCAGATCCCCCAAACTATGGCGGTCGTGGAGGGCATTTGCCACTAAAATCAATCGAAAAAATTAATTTAGGTGGTCTGTGTTGAAGTGTATATGTGGATTATACTAGCCCTTCCTATCAGTTCGGACTTTTGGGATAGTTGGCTAGTGCATGAAACATGACATGGTATCAGAGCCCAGGGTCTCGAGTTCGAATCCTGACTTGCGCAATTTATCCTAAAATTGCTGCCGCCCCCTCTTTGTCCACGTATAGGCCTCTTGAGCCATACCTCTGAGACTTGCGCGCCGTCGCTCTCTTCCGGTTGCACGTGTTGGCCTCTCCCTCCCCGAGTCACACGTGAGAGGGGGTGTTGAAGTGTATATGTGGATTATACTAGCCCTTCCTATCAGTTCGGACTTTTGGGATAGTTGGCTAGTGCATGAAACATGACAGTCTGCAGCTTGTAGAGCTTGTAAACCATTCTCAGTTGCCATTTTGGCTGTGTTCCGATAGGGGCAATAAGCTATTGATGGCTCATACGTGACCAATATAATTTAAATCATCTTATAATCATCGAGTCAAGCTGTTTGTGAATGGTAACAAAAGCACACACAAGAACACGATTATGAACAGCAAGTGTAATATAAACTTAAAAGATCAGGAACATATCTATATAATATATATAGTTCAGAGCTACTATTAGGGAGCAGGGTTGTACTACGAAAAAATCTGCAAATTTCATTGTATATCTGCTGAGGGATCAAATTAGCATACCTGCAGAACCAAGGAGGGCGTGTTGACAGCCCAACATTGATATCAACATCAGCATTTGGCTTTGGCTTGTCCGGCTTTCCCTGTGCACCGTTGGACAGCTTGTTCTGTCCCTTGGGGCCATACTTCTCCTGAGAAGATAATACATCAGAGGAATGAGTACATGACCAATAAACTACTAGCATTGGTCTAGCGTCTCGACAACCTTACAAAACCATACATGATGCAGAACTCACATAGCTCTGGGAAATGCACTTCTGAAGAAAAAAAATCCAAGAATACTGATATATGCACTAAACTAACCCCTGAATTACAGACTTGAGTATCCACACAAGCTGACCTATCAATTCACATTAAGAAACCTAAGCCGAATCATATACAAAGCCACCTAATCGCCCTCACAGGATGCGACCTCTACTCTACATATAAGCATACACACGAATTGTCCATTTCAACCACGGACAAATTAACATAATATCCACAAATTTAACGGCCAAACGTGTCAGAGTACCGAGAGAAGCATTGGAACTCACGGCCTCGGAGATGCACTGGGTGTGCCCCTGGACTGTGTCCTGGCTGAAGACCGCGCCGCAGTCGATGCAGGAAAGCTGCACAGAAACAAACCAACAATTCGCATGTCACGAACCCAATAATCAAAACCAAATTGGGGAGGGGCGGGAGGCGGGGACAGCGCAGAACCTTGTATGCTGAGCATGAGCGGAAGTGACCGGCGAGCTTGGGCTTCTTGAGGTCCGCGCCGCAGTCGTCGCACTGGAACCAGACCATTGCGGCGGTCCGGAAGCTTCCCGAATGCGTCTTGGGGCCGGACCGGCGGGCGTGTGTTAGGGTTTTTGGCTGTGGGGACTGGGGACTGGGGAGACGAGGCGAGGAGAAGGGCGCAACAATAGGGGGTTTTCTCTGCGGCCGTGGTGGTGGATTCTTCTGGAGAAATGGCCCAAGGGCCCATCTACTGCCTTGGACCAAGGCTTTCGCGAGCTCGTCAAACTTAGCCCGAAACGGCAAACACTTACTCCAGAAAAGCTCTTTTTTTTTCTCAACAATCAAAACAAAGTTCCTTAAAAAAAAAAGTCACAAGTCATCAGAGAGAGTAATGTCTCTACGTGACACGTAATAGGGCTGAGGAGCTACGGAGAAAGAGCGGGCGGTCAACTGTTTTTCTAAATAAGTACATTGAGCTGAAGTGAGTACCTAAATTCTTAGCACTATTGGATAGGCCCATCAATAATTCATGTATATATCCCAAAGGCACTTATAAAAGCAAGTGGTGAAACCAATTTTTTTAATATTACTGTAGGGGCCCACAGCCTTGGTGAAACCAAATTTGGTCTCGTATTGCTAGTTCGGAGAAAATTAGACCAATGTATGTGTTGGGGGTACAACTTCAAAAAGGCTTCCCTTTAGAAAGCGAACTTTGGGATGCCGTGAGTGTGCCACGTGGTGGCCTGCTGGGAGGTAGAGAAATTCGATTTGGTAACCGACTCGTCTCAAACGCGAAGGCCCAGCGTGACAACGTGGCACGCAACGCAGCTCTTCCGTCGCGGACGCCGGCGCGGATGTGCATCAGCCCGCGCGTGCGGCATGCATGTACAGGACCTCGTTAACATGCATGCATGCACTAGCGATGTACATACAAGACCATGCAAATAAAACAAGCTATGTACAGAAGCTGGTTACGTAAATTGAAAATTTGTAATGTACAGGTTATACGGACGGTGTACAAACTAATGAAATCGTAGTACAAAATTACACAAAAAGTACATGTACACAGAAAGCAGAGTACAAAAACACACATAAAGTACAACTACACAGAAACCGTAGTACAAAATTACACAGTAAATACATGTACACAGACACATGTTGTACAACTACACAGACACACGTTGTACAAGTACACAGACACATGTTGTACAACAAGACAGACACAGGTTGTACAACTAGACAGACACATGTTGTACAGACACAAGTTGTACAACTAGACAGACACATGTTGTACAGACGCAGGTTGTACACTATATAGGCACATATTGTACAACTACGTAGCATAGTTTGTACAGAAACAGGTTGTACAACTACACATACACAGGTTGTACAACTATACATAACCGGTTGTACAAAAAAAAGTTCATCGAAACCTATCAACATGGGATCTAGTTTTGAATATCTCGACGCGAGGAGCTTAAAAATGAAAACGGTTCGTAATTTGGATAAACGGTTCACGAGACATTTCATTTCAAAAATTCAGATTAGAAAAATAAATGGGAAAAAGCTGCTCTCCCACCTCACTATCCCTTCTCTCTCATCATACAAAAGTATAGAAAACAGGAAGTACAAAGTAGAGAGAAGTGGGAGTACGAACTATACAAGACAAGTTGTACAAACTATACATAACCGGGAGTACAAAAAAAAAGTTCGTCGAAACCTATCAACATGGGATCTAGTTTTGAAGATCTCGACGCGACGAGCTCAAAAGTGAAAACGGTTCGTAATTTGAATAAATGGTTCTCAAGATATTTTATTTTTTTAAAAACGAATCTCAAAATAAATGCACATACAACCCTCCGCACGGAGAAACAGAAATCCCACCAAAACTCTCTCGTGCTGCCACTTGTCGCACATTTAAGCACCCACGGGGTACCGCGTGAAGGGAGAAACTGACACTTGTCATCACGCCACGGTTCGCTGGGTTCCCTTCGCAAAGGGAACCCTTTTTCTAGTGATTTCCATGTGTTGGCCCTCTAAGATGGTGTTTGGTTGCATGCACGAAGCCCAACAAGTCCAGTCACATGCAAATTTTGGCTGTTCGGTTGTCTACATGAGGCCTTGGGCCCTTCCCCGCTGGGAAGGACGGAAATGAGTACTTCTAACGAGTCTCGCTAGGGCGCAAGTGCGCAAAGGGCGGCCGAGCTATCATGATGAAATAGATGGTGGGAGCTCGACCGATGCACGTGAGATCGAGCGGGTGAAATACCTCCTACCCAATCGAGCCCTTATCCACCATACTCTTAGAGCATCTCTAGCAGAACCCGCAAAAGGGGGGGACCCGCAAAATTCCGGCGAGTTTACGGGTTTGGTGCTCGTTTTGGGCCAGACCAGAGCCTGCATATTTAGCCCAGCCCGCAAACGTTTTGCGGGGGCCGAGAAACGAAGCGGCGAGCCCGTATTTAGCCGGATTGCGACCGCTGATGCGGGTCGCAATCCCCACTCCTCCTCGCACGCATCGAGAAATCCACCCGCCCCTCCGCCGTCTCCGACGAGCAATCCACCCGCCCCTCCCGCAGATCCGGCGTCCCCGAGCCGCCATGGCGCCGAAGAGGGAGGCTACTCCGCCCCTCCCCGGCGACGACTCCGAGTTCGGCGGAGACTTCTCCTCCGAAAAGCGGGCGCAGGTCGCCCGCAGCGACGGCGCCCGAAAGCGCGTCTCCCGCAAGTACAAGCTCGGGGAGCCGATTCCGGCCGGGTGGAACGTCCGCAAGTTGCCGGAGTTCGACCGGCTCCGGCGCGAGCGCGAGATTGAGATCCGCCGCCGCCAGCAGCTGCGCCTCCGCCACGGCGAGGGCAGCTCCTCCGCGGGTGCCAGCAGCTCCTCCGCGGCCCCAGGTGCTCCGCCGCCGGAGGACTACGACCCGAGCATTTCGGGGTCACGCTCGGGCCGGAGGACTTCGTCTCCGACGAGCAGATGGAGCGGCAGCTGGCGGCGACGATGATGCGCTCCAAGTACGAGGAGGAGGAGAAGGCCGCCGCCGCCAAGCTCGCCGCGGTGGTCAACCAGGGGCTCCTGGAGCAGGCGCTGGTCATCGGCACGCTGCCGCCCGTCGTCGACCTCGTCACCGACTCTGACGAGGAGTGAAGCTCCTCCGTCGCTGCGTCGCCGCCGCGCCCATGGCTCCGGTGAGGAGCCGCATTTTGACCAGTAGGGTTTGATCGGCGGCGACCTAGGCTAGTGTAGATGTAGGCTAGGTTTGATCGGCGGCGAACTAGGCCGCATTTTGTGTAAGAGTCAACTGCTGCTGCTGTCGAATATGAACTAGTTCGTTCCGCGAATTCTCAAATTTCCAAATCAAAGAAATGCAGGTTGCGTTTGCGGGTTCTGTTCTTCGCTGCACGAAATACCGAGAAAAAACGCGAAAAACGCGACCCGCAAAATGCTTTTGCGGTTTCTGGTTTTGCGGGTTCTGCTAGAGATGCTCTTACAGCTAACTCTCTCCACCATTACCGCAAATGGACGAGACGAGGTGAGTTACGCGCAAGGCTTTCGCGGTCCTTCAAATCGGCAAATAAATTAGCAATTTTATTAATACTTCAATTTATTGCTGATGTTGCATCCATTTAATTTTGTTTTGTTCATATTTTTTTCCTAGTGTTTGAAGAATCAAGATTTGAGTCATCATGGGAAAGGATCAATGTAGAGTTGTTCAAATAAAACCAAAATGATGATGTGTTAAAATAGCATTATGCTATAGAATCAAGAGTTCAATATGTATGATTCTTAATAAATCAATATGCAATATTTTATGGCATACATTATAATTGTTCGTTAATTAACGCCCATTATAGAGTTTAGCACATGGCCCTCAATTTTGCCGGTGCGGCCATATTAATTGTGGTCAATGCATGAATTTTGCTACGCTTTATTTTTTGAAACGAAGGTAGTAGCTATAACACTTTGATAGCTAATTGCCCTGTTCATCTCTAGATCAGCGAATTTTCAGGTTGCTAACTGCTCCTTCCTAGAAAAGGGTGGCTAAGAGCTTCAGATAAACTGTTGGACTGAAGGGTCTACATAAACAAAGTTCAAAATTTGCATAGAAGATATCAAAGACTATAATTGGAGTCAAACAGCGGTCGGACATCCGTCAACAGATCAGGCTCAAACTTGCTGCAATTACAGTGTCCAAGGGCCTCCTTTGTGCGCCATACCAGTTGATGTCCCGCGGGTGACTCTCCCAACGGTTTTCTGGCGTATGCAAATCTTGGTCATCTAGATTTTGTTCTGGGCAGCTCAGTGGCTCTTACTCTGTTGTGCAATTTGTAAGCTTGTGTTGGGGTCGTTAATGCTAATATATCTTTTGTGTTAAAAAAAGTTCAAAATTGATCAAGCACATGCCTGGAACATCAAAAGGCTGACCCTCAAGTTAGCAAAGAGCTGTTATACTCTGCAGCAACAATCACACACGAAAGTTCCCTTCCGCAAGCACAGCACAAGTAGAAGACTTGGCACCTGGATTTCATAAAGTCAGGAGAACAGTACAGAATACTTTATACCACTTGTTCCATTTGTACCCTACAGGCTCAAAATATACATTTCCAGATACATGATGGCCCAGCTTAACAAAAAGAATAAGGGGCAACAAAGGAAGAACAGAAAACAGGATCACCCCCGCCATCAGGAAACATAAACCCTGACGAGGAATTTCGTAATCTGTACTGTATACAGGAATACAGCCTTTGGCAGCCCAAATGATGGAAAAGAAAGAAAAGAACAAACTGGGCTACGTAATGTACTAAGGCAGCGGCCTAAACTGATCGAATTTGGATTCTCCAAATCTATATAGATTCCTAGGACTTTGTCATAAACGTTGTCCATCAAGCAGTTGGTTTAAGTTTTACTCTTGAACTTCCTCTGTGCCTTCAGGTCAACCACAACAACCGTGATGTTGTCCTTGCTCCCTTCTTGAGAGCAAGCTTCGACAAGCATTCAGCAGCAGCTTGAGCAGCTGGGTCTGGGGAGTCACCACTACGTTGCACAGATGACGAGTTCCCGCCGTTCTTCTTATGCCATAAGAGTATCCGTTTGCGGGCAACATCGCATACCTCTTCGTTCGACAGTACATCCCAGAGGCCATCGCTGGCAAGGATAAGGCACTCATCATCCTTAGCTCGAGGAACAATTGTGACCTCAGGGACAGGAATTATCCATGGCTTCAGATATCTGTCGCCTGTAATAGGTATAGAAACATCAGCACACAACATGTTTACAAACTGTGCAACAAAAGTAGGAATCCACATCAAGCAGTGATTGCACTCGATACATGAAAATGCAGGAGTAACTCCCAAGAAATGCCATCATACAGTTAACTGACAGAGCGAGGTTAAAAGAGGTGCACACAGCTTGATAAATTGAGCCTGCAGATTCATCCCAGAGATTTATGAACTATACATCTAGCCCAAGGCAAGACTTAATTAGCAAAAAACATGAGTAATTAACGCAGTGGCAGTACACATTTAGCAGTTAGAAGTACTCATCTAGGATCATTGTAACTGAACAGGCAGAACAACAGTCAACAGATATACATAAAAACAGAGATATTTTCAGTAGTACCACACAACTACTGCCACCGTTCCATAAAAGAAGGCGTATAATTCTTTTCAAGTCAAACGATGTAAATTTTGACCAAGTTTTACGGAAAATCTATGAGAACTATGATACTCCATAGATATAATATGTAAATATATGTTATGATGTATCTAATGATGTTGATTTAGCATTGCAGATGCTGATAAATTTTCTACAAACTTAGTCAATGTTTACATAGTTGACTTTTGAGAAAAATTATATGCCCTCTATTATGGAGCGGAGGGAGTAACAGACTATTTGATGCAGCCATGCACATAACATTTGCAAGGACAGGAAAGTTGATCAACCAGCATGCAGCAGAACTACCAGTGATAGATGACAGAAGTACAAATTGTCATACTATGAATTTCTGATAGCTCCACTGTTGTTTTGTCCTATGGCCACTAGAGAACATTTATGTCAAAACATTTTAGCCAAAAAGTCATACTATCTGTTATCTTATGTGTTGAATCTTTTGTTGCATCTAGGTTTAAATATATCTTGTTGATAGCTGTTCATCTTCCTTCCTTAGTGTAATCTAGTTAGGCATCCACACATAAGATACCTAAAGCAAGCCTTGACGTGACCAGAGACTGATGCAGATTCATCGAGATTAATCCGAGTTGGAACTAGAATTGCCAAAATACATCAATACAAGGAACTGAGTGAAAGTAGTTCCACATTTTTCAAATGATAAGAATTAAGTAGCAAGAAAATTGTAGGATCAATACATGACACAGATGCACAATCGATGTCAGTTAGGTATCAGATACTACAGATAAGCACGTGCTGAGTATTCGCACAAGTACCCCATGGAGACACTACATGACCAGCTACCAACTACATTTATATGGAACCGGCTAACTATGTGTTTATTGTGTGAGGCAATGAAAGAAGAAACACAACACTAGTATATCATCACATAAAAATATATACTGAGACAAATAAGCACGAGTCAGGCTGTGTGCAGGAAGTACTAGACAAAAGCCTTATGGCTTGCCTTATATTAGGGCTGAAACACAAGTAGTTGCTGGGGTTAACAGCTTACGGTTTCAGCTGTTAACAGCAGAACTTCAAATGCTGCAAGCCAAAGTAAACATCTCACAGGATGAACTGCCATGTAGCATTATTGTGCAATGGCAGCAGATTGAGTCAAAGCAGACAAAAGAAGGAACAAAATATAATGAAGAATTTACACTACATATCGGCTCAAGGGGAAGGGGGGGCAGGCTCAAACTAAGATTTTGCACAAAAGGAAAAAGGAGCTATCAAAACCACCTTCAAGCAGACTGCCAGCAGTTTTAGCATCTAAATGTGAACCAAGCAGTGAAGGCAGTTTACACTTTGGTACATTCACGCGATCAAACTAAGTCAGTAAATATCAGGAGACACGTGCTTCGAAACATTTGCCTAAAATAGTATCCTTATGCCACATCAGGATATGCATATTTTTAATTATTTAGCGCTATAATATTACAAAATAAGGAAAGGTCAACACAGGTCCTTCTTAACCAATGGAAGCAGGAATCAAGATGGAACCAAATAAGTGGAGCAAGAATAAGAACCTTTTATCAACAAGCAACTTTGTGTGTTGGGATTTTGCAACGAAGACAATTTCAATGACTTTCTTTACGGGGTGTTTATCCAATAGCACATACTAGATTGCAACAATATATGAAGTGTTAGGTCTAAACGGTCTCCATTATCTCCCAAGCAGGGGTGTTCAAGTACGGTTCAAACTCAACAAGTTTAACCTATTACTCATTGCTGTGAGCTAGTTTTGCCAGTGTTGTTGGACCATTCACCTGTTTCCATGGATTGTATCCCTACCGAGTTTGAACATGAAAAACCGTAATTTGAATATTTGAACACAACATCAGAGCGAATCAAAATCATGTAGTCATTCTAAGACTGTTAGATGCCCGAACAGCTTTCAGCAAAACAATCACTAACAAAACAAGTATAGCATCTTTCATGCCTGGAAGAAGATTTTCTCTACTGGTCCCTACGTGCATTGTTCCACTAAGGCAGAGCAGGAACCTTCTACAACAACAACAACAAGCCTTTTTTTCCCAAACAAGTTGGGGTAGGCTAGAGTTGAAACCCATAAGATCTCGAAACCAGGTCATGGTTCTGGCACATGGATAGCTAACTTCCACGCAGCCCTATCCATGGCTAGTTCTTTGGTGATATTCCAATCCTTCAGATCTCTCTTAACAGACTCCTCCCATGTCAAGTTTGGCCTACCACGACCTCTCTTAACATTCTTATCCCGCTTTATCCGTCCGGTATGCAATGGCGCTTCCGGAGGCCTACGTTCTATATGACCAAACCATCTTAGACGGTGTTGGACAACCTTCTCTTCAATTGGTGCTACCCAACTCTCTCACGTATATCATCATTCCTAACCCGGTCCTTTCTTGTGTGGCCACATATCCATCTCAACATGCGCATCTCCGCTACACCTAACTGTTGGATATGTCGTCTCTTGGTCGGCCAACATTCTGCGCCATACAACATCGCAGGTCGAATCGCCGTCCTATAGAACTTGCCTTTTAGCTTTTGTGGCACTTTCCTATCACAGAGGACGCCACAAGCTTGGCGCCACTTCATCCAACCAGCTTTGATTCGATGACTCACATCTTCATCGATATCACCATCCTTCTGGAGCATAGACCCCAAATATCGGAAGGTGTCTTTCTCAGGTACCACCTGTCCATCAAGCCTAACCTCTTCCTCCTCGTGCCTAGTAGTACTGAAATTGCACCTCATGTACTCAGTTTTGGTTCTACTAAGCCTAAAACCTTTCGATTCTAGAGTCCGCCTCCACAGCTCTAACTTTCTATTAACCCCAGAGCAGGAACCTTCTAAGCATACAAAATTACAGAGTCACAGATTATCAACATGAACAACCACTGGATATTGATTACCAACAAAACCAGAAGTACAAAGCATTTCACCATTTGGCAAGCAACTAATCAGAATCGCACTGCTTTAACAGGAATTGACTGAAAGACATCCAAAACTCCATCTCATTCCAACAGTAACTGAAGTTGGTTTTCATATGTCAGCGCAACAGATGTTCTGAAAAGGAAATGTACGCATACCAATTGATCGCGACATGGCAAGAACACCGAAAACTCGATAGCCGTTCCACTGTATGACTTTGCCACCCGCTGCCTCAATCCTTGCATATTCATCCTCCCTGTTAGGCTGAAACCCAAGTAACGAGGAAAAAATATTAACATGTGAACCAAAAAGTTGAAGGCAACAACCAAAATAACATAAGCCTCACGAAGGATGGAAGCTTACTTTATGATCCACTGACAAGGGCACGGGTTGCTTGCCACGGCAGAGCACTGCCCTTGAGTCTCCACAATTGGAGACAATGATGTGCGAGGAGCAGATGACAGAGACGACCGCCGTAGAACCACGGTCTCAGGTGCTACAGGATCTGTCACAGGGGCTGAACTTGTGCCGGCGTCTCCCCCTCCTCCTGCTCTACTGGCTTTACCCGCTACCTCATCATCCACCCTAGTGAAGCAATCCACAAACGCCTTTTCCCACTGCTTCTTGAACTCCACAGCTCCCAAGTTAGCACCAGACACGGAGCCTTCTATCCTGCTCAGCTCCTCCACCAGCGCTGCGTGGAGGCGATCCCGACAGTAATCAGCTACCTGCACACACAGGCATGAAGCAGAACGCAACTAAGTCAGTATAGGAAACTGTTTGATTTGTTGTTCACTTGGGAACCCAGATCAAGTCATTAATGGAGGGTGGGGTGTTACCTGTGCACCGCCGTGGCCATCATAAACACCGAAGAAGTGCGCGGGGAGGCGGAAGGAGATGGGATCGA
Source organism: Poa pratensis (assembly GCA_947311845.1). Classification (NCBI taxonomy): domain Eukaryota; kingdom Viridiplantae; phylum Streptophyta; class Magnoliopsida; order Poales; family Poaceae; genus Poa; species Poa pratensis. Next base: position 5,813,153 of record CAMZMU010000058.1, on the reverse strand, counting down.
GTCCATCGACCATGTTGCTGCCCGTGAGCATCCAGAGCGGCAAGCCGAAGAAGCGTGGCACGGTGACAACCGCGTCCTCCATCTCCGGGCGGCGGCCACAGATTGACGTGTACCCCCAGAGCGGGACGCATTCGACGGCGAAGACGCTCCTCCCCCCGGCCGCGACCCTGGCCTCGGCCTCGACGGTGGCCGCAGAGGCGGCCGAGTCCTCTAACACCACCGCGCCCCCCTCCACCCCCGCGGAGAAGAACCCCAGCCCCCCACCCCCTCGAAGTCCGCGCTGGCGACGCTGCTGCAGTCGCTGGTCACCGAGCACGGGCTCCCCGCCGCAGAGGCCTCTCCGCCTTCTTCCCCTGCTGTCGTCGGTATCTCGTCGTCTTCCACCGCCGCTGTCGTCGTCCTGACCGGCGGCACTGACAGGGTGACCGGTGGCACCCCCTCCATGGCGCCCGCCGCCACCACGGCCACAATCGGTTCCGCGGCCGCCGCGGCGATGAGCGTCGTGGCGGGGCTAAACACCGGCGCGGTGGGCCCCGCGGCAAGCGCAGCCCCACGGCCACGTCGTCCATGACGTCAGTCGCCTCACCTCCCCAGCACCCCATCGCCGCTCCCTCTATGACAAGTCGGTCCGCATCCTCTTCTGCTCACCCGCCGGCGCCGGCGCTTCATGTGCGTCCAGATCTGCGCCGATCCAGCTCGAATCCCAAGGCCTCGACCAGCACAACGGGGGCGGCTATAAACAAGGGAAATCAGCGGATCCAAATCACCGAATCAGGACTCACGGGCGGTGCCCTGGCGAGTAAGGAAGCAACGGACGCCGGGAGCGACACAGCCACCCACACCACACGCACGCGGGCGAGGGAGGAGAGAAAGGAGGGGAGGAGAGGGACAGAGCAGCGTGGTAGCAGGCTAGCAGCAGCAGCAGCAGCGGTTTAGAACTTACCAGTAAAAGCAAAGCCGTGAAGGTGAAGGCGGAGCGCAGAGAGAGAGGGAGGGGAAAGTTGCTCCGTGTGGATGTGCGGGGATGGGGCAGTGGGATGGGACACGGATCGGCTGCGGGGCCTCCACCAGCGCCCAGCCGGGGACGCGTGTCGAGGGTACAGGTGGGTCCATCTGGACTACAGTGTAACTAGTACTCCTCCTAGTCTGAGACCTACATGTGGCGCTGTACGGTTTCAGGAGCTTCTGGGCATCAATAATGTCGCACCTGGCCCGTGGCTGGCGCGTCGGACTCAGACATGTGTCCCCTGCCGGATGCTGTCATGGGAGTAGATGCCCAATCTTTGAAGCATTTCCATTTGTTGCGTAGAAACCGCAATTCCCTGTTTTTTCTAACGCGATTAGGCATATTCCAGATATTATCTCTTCGCGCGACACGTCCACCACATGTACACGGCGAAAAAGGGAAAAAGGGAAAAAACTGTTTCTGTTGGACGAGGGGGACGTGTTTTGCGTGAAGGACGAGAACATCTTTTAGTGGAAAGGTCCTTGTCCTATGAAAAGAGCGAAAATAAATCGAAAAAAATGGCACGTCTCGACTGTTCATGCCGCCACGTGGGGACGCGGCTCGCGACGTGATGACGCGACACGGCCGCTGCCTCTCGAACGGAAAATAAACGCGGGACACCCGGAGCTGAAGCGAACACGCCTCGCTCACGCTGCCGTGGACTTCACGAATGCATACTGTCAATTAAACTTGTACCGTTTGTTCTATGCTACGTACGATTTTAGTATTTTGTTCTGTTCCTCTGCGCGATACCGTAAAATAGTTTTATTTCAAATAAACTTGTACCGTTTGTTCTATGCTACGTACGATTTTAGTATTTTGTTCTGTTCCTCTGCGCGATACCGTAAAATAGTTTAATTCGAACATAGATTTCAAAGGACAATGATATACATAATAGTGCAGTATATCTAAAAAATACGCAAATATACCAGCCGGCAAGGGTGGTGAGCCGTTTCATGTATAACCAAAAAACAAATACGCAAATATCTTTGCAATGCTAACTCGACAATCCACATCCAAAAGATGCACAATAGAAGAAGTATCAACTACGAATGTCAAAATGAATAACACCAATGTTGCCAAAACCATATTCACCACCTCCGGCCAGCATCACCATCATCGGCCAAAACACCACCGCCACTAGCCCAAGGACCAGCAAAGCTAGCGGTCAAACTTGTGGGGTAACACAGTCTAGGTACTGGGGATCAAGACGTAAATATTTATAACAGAAGGGATTTACCAAAAAGTTGTGGGGCCACCTCACCCGATCCGCGGCTTACGTGCAGCTCTGTGATACATCTCAAACGTATATATAATTTTTGGTTGTTTCATGCATGTTATATATCATTGACACATGTTTTTATAATGTTTTTATATCATTTTGGCATATTTTATGGAACTAACCTATTAACAGGATGTCCAGTGGCAGTTCCTGTTTTCTGATGTCTTTTTGTTTCAGAAAATCTAGTCAGGGAACTTTCTCGAAATCAGCTCATAATTTACGAGAATTATTTTACGAAGAAACAAAGACGGAGCCAGGAGGTCGCCTGCGGGGGGCCCCACAGGCCCCAGACGACCCCCAGACGCGGTAAAGGGTGGACCGCGCCTGGGGCCCACCTGGTCGACTCCGGAACCTTCTTGAGTCCCCCTTTCGCCTATAAATTGCCTTCCTCCCGAAAACACTCGGTACCCGATCATATTTTTTAGAAAACGTCCGCTACTGCCCATGCCGCCATGTGGACTCGAGAAGGTTCTGATTATATTTTCCAGTTCATGTTCGACTGTTCATGCCGCCATGTGGTGGGTGCTGCTGGTGACCTGATATGGCTTCGGTGCCCCCACTGGCCCATGGACACGTTGACGAGGGGTAGACTCATCAAGACACATGGTTAAGATCCCTAGGTTATGAATATGGGGGAGAGAACGTGGTAGAGCTGGAAGTATCGTCGGCTGACAAGCAGGGCAAAGATTTTACCCAGGTTCAGGGCCCTCGTGTGGAGGTAACACCCCTACGTCCTGCCTGTCTGTTATTGCTTTGTGAATATGATGGTTACAAGGGTCCCGGCGAGATGTCGATCTCGCTAGGGTTTGTGGCTCTGGTGGTTCGTACGTGGTCTGGTTCGATGGCCCTCCCAGTCCTTAAATAATAGGCTGGGTCCGGGTGTTCGTAACCGACTCGATTTACAAGTAAGGAAACTCTAAACCGACTATTGCTTCGCCACTTGGAGGATACTCCATCTTGTGGGCCTCCCTTCATGGGCTTCATGTAGGCTCTGATATTGGGCCTAGTCGATACGTGCACCAGGTACCCTCACGGTAGGGTACCCAATAGGCATACCCATGTCAGTAGCCCCCGAGTACTTGTCTGATTCGAAGAGTCGGGCATGGACTCATACATCATGCACATTACATTTTTTGCATCTGTATTTAGAATTCTTATGAAATAGCACATGTTGGCTATGTCGAGTGTTTCATCGACTATGATTTTTGCTTATGATAGTCAAGGGATATTAGCTTAGCAGGCCCGGCACTCACGACGGATCGGGGCCAGTTAACTACCATTTGTGGCAAAACCATACTAGCTTTCAATCAAACTCGAGTCCCCGGACTCGAATCTGGAACAAACTGGACAGACTCGAAACGGCCGTTGAGGTCTTACGGAATCGAACTGCAGCATAATTTTGAATCTACCCAACGCGTCCGTCGGGGATTATTCATCATGTCTGCTGACACGGAACACTTAAGGATAACGCTGCTGGAGCGGTCCTTAGCCCAGCTCGACTGATCGGCGGGTCTTACCTTTGCACTATGCATGCAGCATCCAAGGATCGTCGGATCAACTCGGGAATATTCGAGTATGATTTTGCTTATGAACTGAGTCGAGTATGTCGACTGATACTTTGCCATTATTCTATCGGGTGCGCGACAGCGCTCCCGATGGGAGTAGCCCCCGAGATTGTGCTTTATTGCTTGCAATGGAGGATAATCTCAAAATCTTTTACCTGCACATTTTAGTCAAAGAAATTTTTTGATATGCTCCCGATGGGAGTATGATGCTTCAGTCGAGAATTTCGACTGGCGTTATGACCTTTGCTTGAGAACCAACGAAATTCTTTGAGAGACCACCCGAAGATATCATCGAGTGACTTTTATGCCAGTTGTGAAAGAGAACAACGTCAGCAATGACGCATTTTGCGACTGCTATCTCTGACAAGCGGTGGCGTGCTTGGAGAGGCTTTGATAAGACGTGACCCTGTTTTGTGGGCCCGTTTCTGCAGAGCTGACCAGGGATGACGCCGCGTGGACTTGATTTGACCGTTCTGGCGCGATTTTCACGGGACGTGATGATGGTTTCCTGGATTCTCGTGCGTAGTGGGCGGAGTGGCCGGGACGCTTGCTCTCCGTGGCTGCCACGTGTATGGCCAGATTTCGCGCGGAGCGTATGCATTTGTTTTAACGGCTGCGATCGTTTTGCGCTGTGGTAAATAGGGGGACGGCGCTGGCAGAGTTTTTTACTTGCCATTTGCTCCCTGCGCCGCCCCTCGTCTCCTTCCTCGCGCTGCCCCTCCATTGCTCTGCGCCCAAGTTCTTTGCCCCACACACCCTCCACTGTAGCAATGGCGAAAGGTGGAGGTGCGAAGCGTGGTGCTGCCTCCGCCGCCGCGACCGATGCGGCCAAGGGCAAGAAGACCGTGGCGGGTACATCTGCGGACGCCGCCACACTGAAGAAGGGCAGCGGGGATTGGGCAAGGTCCACCATCAAGGACGCCCATTTGCTCAAGCTCCGCGAGCAAGGGTATCTGCCACCCGCGGAACAGCTCGCCGTCCGCGCGCCGTCGCCCAAGGAGGTATTCCCCGAACCACGCGCCAACGAGCGTGTATGTTTTGCGGAGTTTGCGTCCAGGGGCTTCTCGCTTCCCCTCCACGACTTTGTGCGTGGTCTTCTTTTTGCCTACGGGTGCAGATCCATGATCTCACCCCGAACGGTATTATGCATATTGCGTGTTTCATCACGCTGTGCGAGTGCTTCCTCGCGCGCACCCAGCTGGGCGCTATGGAAAGCCATCTTTATGGTGCGGCCGAACAGAGGAGGTGGCGCACCTACCCCGTTGGCGGCTGTGGAATCAGGTGCGCAGCGACACCCGCTACTTCCGCCTGAAGACCGTCGACTCCGCCAAGGCTGGAGGAAGGGGTGGTTTTATGCGACTGTCGAGCAAGACGGAATCGCCGCCTTCTCGACCGCAGCTTTTGCCAAGACCAAGGCGTGGGACCACATCTCAGCCGAAGAAATGGAGGAGGCAAGCCCTTTGCTGGCTCGGATCGGAGGCATGCTGGACAAGGTCACAGGCATCCACCTAATCGCCACCTTTATGAAGAGACGGGTGTGGCCCATCCGTGCCCGAGCGCACCCATGTGGGAGTATGAAGGCGCGGGTGACATCACCCGAATGAACCCAGAGGAGCTGTCAAGGAGTGAGCTGCTGACGCATGTGCGGCACATCACCAATCTGACGGCAGCCGACACTTGCAACGTCGACTGCCCTGTTGAACCATATGGGTTGGAGAACCCTTTGCTTGAGGTATGTATGTGTTATAGCCTGCTTGCAATGAAGAGTTTGCCACTCGTATGTTCTGCGATATGCGATTTTTGATTCTGACTTTGCAATTTGTGATGTATGCTATGCAGGGTCACTCGACTGCTGCCTCCCTTCCTCCTCTGCCTGAAAATGGCGAGACTGAAGAAACCAGGTACAGGTGGTGGACCCGAAAGGGGATCAGTCGCCCATCCCTTCTGCCACCACTTCACATGTGGAGGAGGTCGAGGAGGAAGCAGCAGAAGAGGTCCAATCTGAAGACAAGGCCACCGCTGACCAAGAAGTCGATACCGCGCCACCGAAGCGGCGTCGACTGGCCAAGAAGGCGCCTTCTGCTGTGAGTTCACCCGCGAGGGGGCAGGGCTTGGAGGATGACGAGGAATCAGGCTCACCACCTGTTTTCCAAGCCGCTCCTTTGCGTGCGTGCTCAACGAGCTCAACTCTTCCTCTTCAGTCGAGTGGTACCCCAGCTTTTGGAGGCCCAATTTTTGGCGACTCCGAAGATGAGGAGGATGAGGAACACAGGTATGTGTTTTTTGAGTATGATATGAGAATTTTGTGCTGTCACATATTTGTGCTGACCACCTTTTTGCTTTGTTGTGTTGCTCACAGCGCTGAAAACAATCAGCCTGGGACTCCTCCAGTCGAGAATGTTCCAACCCTGGAGCACTCGAATTCTGCACCGACTGGAAACGAGACTGTCCAGCCAATGGCCACTGATGCTGTCACTGAAACGGCCAAGGTGACAGCCCCAGAGGTCGGGACATCAGTCGCGACTTCTGAACCGTGGATGAACACGTAAGTACATTTTTGCCTGACCCGTTTGACTTGGGACTGTAGAGAGTTAGAATTTTTGCTGAATTCGTGTGCTTGCAGCCCTTCTACCATACCTTGGCAGATTCTGCCAAGGCTTATGTCCAGGTGGAGCAGGAGAGGGATACCATGCGCGCCGAGCTAGAGCGGCTCAGTCGTGAGTTCTCCTTTTTGCTTTTGTTTTGCTGAATTTCTTTTTGCAATGCTTGATTTTGTCGAGTATTGAATGCACGTGATTTTGCTGGGCAGGCGAGAAGAAGGAGCTGGAAGACGCACTCGCCGCGCAGCGCGAAGAGTCGAAGAAAGAGCTGGCTGCCGCCACCAACTCAGCCGCTGCACGCGAGCGAGGATATGCTGACCAGCTCGCGGCACTCGCGCGCAGGCCATGGGAGGTGAGTAATCTTTTCTCCTTTTGATATGATGATATAACTGTCGAGTGTCATGAAATGACTTTTGCCTTTTTTGAATTGTGCAGAAGCTGTTGGCGCACCGGCCTCTGCGGACGTGGCGAGTGACGATCTTTCGCTGGAACAGGCTGTGGGCGGCTTAGCGCCATATGCAACCAGGCGAAAGAGCACTCGCCAAATCGACGAGCACACTTGGCGCTGTATACAAGGTGGTGTTCCCGACTGGCGTAGTGCCGTCGACGGCGGACGACTTCGCCGACGTGTTTGGCCCCGGGACGTCCACCATGGCGGTTTCGCTCGCGCCAACACGGTACGCGGATCCGAGTCCACCATCAAGCTTCTTATGGGACATGGGATAGATTGCGACTACGAGGCAGCACTGTCTGCGTTCCCTCGGAAGCCAGATGGGAAGCCCATTTCTCTGAAGGGGGTGAGCGGAGCCGCCGCGCGACTGGCCGAGGTTTTTATGACCACCATGGAGCGCCGGGCACTCGAGACTGCCAATCGTCTGCTTAGGAAATCGAATCTTAGGTTTAGGGTAGCTGTACCCTTTTGTTTTATGCCTTGTAATGATACCTTCTGAACTGCGCGAGTCTGCGCTTTGTTTGTGCTACCTTGTTTATGCAAACAGTCTTTTGCTAATGTCTTTCACTCGAGAGTTGTATGCTTATGACTGAGTTTTTGCTTCTGACACAAACTTTGTGTTTGTGATTATGCTCTTTGAACAGTCACGAGAACCTGCTACTGCGACTAGTTCCTCGCAGGCTCCAATCACCACCCGATCCCAGGGTCAGGTGGTAAATGATGCCAAGGTGATGGAGTTTATGAAGGCCAAATTTGTGAGAATGGAGCAAGATCTGAAGGACGCCCAGGCTGAGCTGAATCGATTGAGGCGAGACCCGCGTTGGCCACCCAACGCGAGGAATATGTGCTCGGGGAGATGGATCTTGTGAACAGGCAACTCGAGTGTAAGTTCGAGTCTTGCTCTGTTTACAAGCTTTTTGCGTAGCTATTGTCCTTTTGATCTGACTGGTGCGCCCGTGTTTGTAGGCTTTGTCGACAACTTCCAGGCTGAAAAGATTCGCGTGGAAGGGCGTCTGGATAGCGTGGTTGACGACCCTACGACTGGGCGTCAACACTTTTGGCTTGATAGGTACCATGCCCGCATACTCGCCACCCTGAAGGATCGCGTCTGGCGAAGTGCTGAACTGCTGGAGTTATGCCGGGCAGCGTTTATTCGCCTGAACGAGACTCTTTTTCCTGCGGGGCCACAACCACAAGGGATTCGTGCTTTGTTGAACATCTTCCGTCAAACAAATCCCATTCGAGAGTTGCTGTCTCAGAGACTTGTGATTGGAGCCAACGCTGCAATGGCGTATATGCGTAGTCGAAAACCAAGGTTGGTGTTGCGGACACCTGCAGCCGGAGAGGTTCTCGAACAAAGAGACCTGGATGACACGATCCAAGCTGCGGAGACACTAATCGAGTGCACTCGCGAACAGCTTTGCGGTCCCGAGCTGCCCGTAAAGGACGAGCCTGAGGATTAGAATAGTTTGCGAGTGCAATTTTTGTATAGGGGGCAGCCCCCGAGTGTAATTTTTGACTCTTTGTATATTGTATAGTTTGTATACTTTGATTTTTTGTCGAGCCCCCGAGTCAGTCGAGCGGGGTTTGTGAAATATGTGTTGGTTGTGAACCAATGACTGTGCAGCCCCCGAGTATTCGAGTGCGGCTGCAGAGTTTTTGTGTTCTTTGTTTGGATCCTTGTTACGCAGCCCCCGAGCATTCGGGTGCGGCTAAGGCATTGTGTTTCTGCAAGAGCGAGAGCTCATTTGATCGATAACACAGCCCCCGAGGGTTTCGGGTGCGGTTAAGGTATGAATTATGCGGGTAGTACCACAAAGAAGTCGAAGGAACATTGATTTTATTCCTCTTTTGAATGTTAGGCTGCAGGCCGCCTCATTAAAAACCTTCCAGTCCCCTTAGGTACCCTGGTAAGGAAAAGAGCGCGTCTGAAACCTGCAGCCATCCGACATATAGCCTATTACATTGTATGACTGTGAGCACTTTATGCGTAGAAACGGCGCAGATGCGCAACGTTCCAAGGATTATGAGAAGTTCGCCTGTCTTCGCGTGCTTCAGTCGATATGCGCCTCCACCAAGGACCTCCGTGATGATGAAGGACCTCCCATGGGGAAGCGAGCTTGTGCACCTTCTTTTGCTTCAGTCGAAGAACCAGGTCGCCAACGACGAAGGACCTGGTGCGCAGTCGACGGCTGTGGTAGTTGCGAAGTCCTGCTGGTAAACAGCTGTGCGGGCCAAGGCCGTGTCGCGCGCTCTCATCGAGCAAGTCGACTGCGTCTTCGAGTGCTTCTTCCGCGTCTTCTTCATTGTATGCTTCAACTCGTGGCGCATTGAACCTTACATCTGATGGCAGAATTGCCTCTGCACCATAGACCATGAAGAATGGGTGAACTGCGTAGAAGTGTTGGGAGTTGTGCGTAGGCTCCATAGCACAGATGGTAGTTCTTCGACCCAAGCACCCGCAGCTCTTTTGAGTGGCACCAGGAGGCGCTTCTTGATCCCACTCGTCACAAGTCCATTGGCCTTTTCGACTTGGCCATTGGATTGTGGATGTGCCACGGATGCGTAGTTGAGCGTAATGTCTGCTCTTTGCAGAAGGTTTTGAACTCCTCAGCCGTGAAGTTTGTGCCGTTATCAGTGATGATACTGTTTGGGACACCGAAGCGGTAGATGATGCTCTTTATGAAGTTGACTGCCGTAGTAGCAGTCGAATTTGTGATGGGGACCGCCTCGATCCACTTTGTGAACTTGTCGACTGCCACCAGTAGGTGAGTATGCCCGCCATGCGATGATTTTTTGAGTGGCCCAACCATATCGAGCCCCCATTGGGCGAAAGGCCAGGCCAGCGGTATAGTCTTCAACGCCGATGCGGGTGCGTGCGGCTTGTTGCGAATTTCTGGCAGCCGACGCACCTTTTGACTATGTCCTCCGCGTCTTTGAGTGCTGTAGGCCAGTAAAACCCTGCGCGAAAGGCTTTGGCTACGAGTGATCGACTGCTGGCGTGATGCCCACAGGTACCTGCATGAATATCTCGAAGTATGGCTTGGCCATCTTCGAATGCGATGCATCTTTGGAACATACCTGATATGCTGCGCTTGTATAACTCGCCGTTGATAACGGTGTATGCTTTTGATCTTCGAGTCACGCGTCGGGACTCGGTTATGTCATCTGGTAGCTCGCGCGGAGTATGTAAGCCAGAAAAGGTTGAGTCCAAGTTGGCTCAATGAGGAGTACCTCGACTGGGGGGTCCTCTGTGCTAGGCGCTTTGCTTTTGGCTGGCGTAGTCGACGGAGGAGGCTCTCGTTTCTCCTTGATAGATCTGTGTTCGATGCGCTCGAGGAAGACACCAGGTGGAATTTGTGCGCCAGTTGAGCCAAGATTGGCTAGCATGTCTGCTTCTTCGTTACTTTCCCTTCCTATGTGCCTCAACTCACAGCCTCGAAGCTGCCCTCCAGTGTGTTGTACAGGTCGCGATAAGCGATCATGTTGTCCGCGATTGCGTCGCAGGCCTTCATTGTTTGCTGCACC